>JAVDOI010000018.1:2530910-3230910 GCA_032191485.1 Leptoclinus maculatus
TTCAAACGTGGAACTATTCTTTTTATGTTATGGAAAGATTGTGATCGTGGACAGATGATGAAAAAGAAACGAACACTGCCAGTGTTGTAAGGAAATTATTATTCACACACTTCATGTCACGAATTCCCCTTCATATTAGTTTGTTTTCATCCTGTCTGCTTGTTTATTAACTCACCTGTCATTTCAGATCCTACCATTCACACCCGATCACCTCTCATTCCCCTCACCTGGTCCTCCACACCATCTCACCTGCAGCCCATTCCCTCATTAGCCCTCACTATTTAGGTCCCCTCACTTGCTCCCTGCCAGATTGTCTTGTGTGTTATTGCCAAGTTCGCCAGCGTATCTTTATATTGTTCTTGATCTGCCTGTTCCGACCCTGTCTGCCTGTTTTCGACCTTGGATTTTTGCCTGCCCCTTAATGGATTTGTTCGCCTGTTTGACTGACCTCCCGGTTTTGACCCTGCCTGAAATCAAGTAAAGGAACTAAACTTGTATTTTTGTCTCCGAGTTGTGCTTTTGGGTTCAAGTACCTGTAACCCTTACACTTCAACTGTACTTCCTTTACCTTTTTTCCTTCACTATATAAACCTCACACCAATTACTGCAACACATGGATGTACATTTTAGAATAAGCCTTCTTCATTTTCGTTTGCTTTTTCATTTTTAGTTTTCATCTGACAACTCTGTTTGGCAGCTCAGCAGGAGTTTGCTTCCAGTTTGAGAAATTCTGGTCCAGTGCACATGACATGTTGGTTGATATTCTGCAAATTTTCTATTTCGCCCACTAGATCCTGCACTCCCAACCAATGGTTTATTTTTAAACATATCTTCATTTGCTCCCTTTATTCCATTCAGTCTGCCATATCTTTTTGATTTGTCCCTTAATCACCACTTTAGCTTCTGACTTACTTATATTTACATTAACAATATTTCTCCCACTCTTCAAAGCCTTTTTTGCTGCTTTATCTGCCTTCTCATTGCCACCGACTCCAACATGTGCAGGGACCCACACAAATGTAACCGTCATCCGCATTTGATGGATTCTGAATAGTGCTTGTAGTATTTCATACAGTAAATCCTCTTTGCTTCTGGAGTGGCAACATTTCAGACTCGTTAGTACTGCACATGAATCTGATGCAATCACCACTCTCTCTGGCCTGACGTCCTCTACCCACTGTAAGGCAATAACTATGGCCATCATCTCACATGTTAATGGACTACTGACAGATGACTCTGCGAATGAGCGTGTTTTTAAAGCAGCGCTATCTAGACTACAATGACATTTTAAACGTCTAATTCTGATGTAACAACAGTTTCACCAACTACGTATATGTTGCCAATCTCAGTAGAAATCAGTTTGTTGTTATCCCCATTTAACTTAGCAACTTAGCTAGCTAACTGTATGCTAAACGTTAGCTACCACACAATCCCTAGCATCCAGCCAATTATTCATCTGGGCTAGGACAGTCAAAGCCGGAGCATTTCTGGAATTAATTTCATAATTGTTTATAGTCCAACCTAGAACACCAACAGGTGACGTCATAGTTAATGCTGACTACTCACGATCAATGTGAGACGTTAAAATGCTACACTTTCCTGTAAAAACTAATTTTCATCCCCACAGAGCAGAAAGCAAGCTTAATGGTAACAACTAAACACATGACTGACACAAGTTTCACAAACATCATTTGCATCTCACTACAGTACATTTATGCTGGTATTTCCGACCCGTGAGTGTGTGTTTGTGTGAGTGTGTTTGTGGTAAATACAAGATAAGAACGTACGATATACCTGTGGGTTAACCAGCCACAGGTTTGATGTTGCACAGGCGCTGTCTGACACACAAACAAAATGCCCATAAAGATTCTGTGTTGGGTGTAATGATTTTATTAAATCCGTTTCATTTACAGAAATGCACTAATTTTTTGCAGAAACGATGGCTTTCCATGTATTTAAACTGAGCTATTACTTTATGAATGATAACATAACCTTATCAGGATAACTTCTAACATTCATGGATCAAGTTACCAACATAACTGGTGTATAAGAACATATTATTTTTAGGAGACAGGGTGACCTGAGACGGGTAACCACTCACACACACACCTGTGTTTACTACCATTGAGAACTGCTCTGGTTCTGACCGAATAAACCACGTTACCATGGGGACTCCCGCGTTAACGTCTCCACCCATGTCTCCAGTAACCGGAACACCGCGGTCACTTTTCACAAGAAACACTTTTAGACTTTTTTAGAGGAGAAATGTGACGTAACTCTCTGCGAGCTGAACAAAGTGACCGCGTATGCAAGAGGTTTAAAGCCTCCTGGGATTAAATAAAGGAGTCCTCGTAGCCGAACACGAGCTCGGTCTGAAGGGGAAATTGTCCTCTCGCTGCGGCGATAACAGTTGTGTTTAAAAACGGTTCTCTTGGTTGAGTTTTATGCCCAAAATAGTGGAAGAGAAAACACATTTGTCAGCAGCACGGTGGAGCGGCTGTGACAGTTGACTCGCCACGGTTCTCATGTACCGTATAAGACCCGCCCCTCCTGCCGTCAGCCAATCCTGAGCGAGCAACAGCACAGTCGCATTAGCATAAGGACCTTATATAGCCAGCGACAGATTCTACAGAGAGTGCTCGGTTTGAGAGACACGTCAACTACTACAACAATGCCGCACACCACCGTTGAAGCGCCCAGGTTTGGAAAGCACCCGTGTTAAAGGCCACGAAGACCGGCGGCCGGTCTCTGGAGTCCCATGCCTAGATCAGCTGCCACCGTCTTGCAGGAGCGAGACGGACGAGCGCTATCTGCCGAGTCTCGGATGAACGATGAACGCCGGCGCTCTAGGTAGTTCGAGACGGTCCGCCGCCCTCCTACCGGAACGGGAATTAGCCGCCGCCGTCTCGGTGTGATCCCGAGATCTTTGGCTGCTGGTTTCGTGGCGTTAGACACGGCTTCCTTTGAGCCCCTCGCCCTTCTTGGGTGCTTCCACGGTGGTCCGGCCTAGTTGGCGTAGTTGAAGTGCCTCTCAAAGCGGGCAGCAACGGCTCTTTTAAGAGCTAACCACCCAGTCTAATGACACTGGTTCCTTCTTCACTAAACATTCATTTTTTATGTGCTATTTGTGTGTAGCGTTGTAGTGGCTGTCTTGTATGTTTTTTATGGTATATCTTTGTATTATGTCTTTTCCTTTTACTGTTATTGTTTTGTCCTTCTTTGACCTGCCAAGGGACTGCAGATGCATGATATATGATATATATATAATTTTATGATATATGTATATCATTTTATGATATATATATATATCATTTTATATATATATATATAATTTTATATATATATATATATATAATTATATATATATATATATATATATATATATATATATATATATATATAAATCATTTTATATATATATATATATAAATCATTTTATATATATATATATAAATCATTTTATATATATATATATAAATCATTTTATATATATATATATATATATAAATCATTTTATATATATATATATATATATATATATAAATCATTTTATATATATATATATATATATATAAATCATTTTATATATATATATATATATATATAAATCATTTTATATATATATATATATATCATTTTATATATATATATATATATCATTTTATATATATATATATATATATCATTTTTATATATATATATATATATATATATATATATCATTTTATATATATATATATATATCATTTTATATATATATATATATAATATCATTCTATGATATATATATATCATTTTATATATATATATATATATCATTTTATATATATATATATATATATATCATTTTATATATATATATATATAATATCATTCTATGATATATATATATATCATTTTATATATATATATATATATATATCATTTTATATATATATATATATCATTTTATTATATATATATATAAATATATCATCATATGATACATATATATATATCATCATATGATATATATATATATATCATCATTTTATCATCATATGATATATATCATCATTTTATCATCATATGATATATATATCATCATTTTATCATCATATGATATATATATCATCATTTTATCATCATATGATATATATATCATCATTTTATCATCATATGATATATATATATATCATTTTATGATATATATATATAATTTTATCATATGATATATATATATCATATGATAAAATGATATATATATATAATTTTATGATATATATATATATATCATATGATAAAATGATATATATATATAATTTTATGATATATATATATATATCATCATATGATAAAATTATATATATATATAATTTTATGATATATATATATCATCATATGATAAAATTATATATATATATATAATTTTATGATATATATATATACAATATATATATATATATATCATTTTATGATATATATATATATCATCATATGATAAATATATATATATATCATAAAATGATAAATATATATATATCATAAAATGATATATATATATATATATATCATAAAATGATATATATATATATATATATCATAAAATGATATATATATATATATATATCATAAAATGATATATATATACATGATATATATACATGATTTCTCCGTACTGAAGCCTTATAACGTTTGTTTAATATTGATTTATTTATTTGAAATAATGCAGATTGAAGCCTAAAATACTCAACAATCATAGCAACATGTTTGAAGTCTCCACAAAACAGATTTTACTGTGATTGAGTGAAGCAGGCCCACGTTATAAGGCTTCAGTACGGAGAAATCATGCGAGATCAAGCCAAAATACTAATTTTGGAACCAGCTGTTGCAGCTGTTCTATTTTAATTTGATATACTATATAACTATATATTTCACTTGTTTATCACTAATATTGTTCAATGACATCATCATACAGCAGTTTGGCATCATTTTGAGCCATTTTGAGCTCTCATAATTCTCCTTCATGGAATTTTCTCGTGTGTGTGTGAGTGTGCATCTTACAATGTTAACAAAAGAAAAAAAAGAATGAATGTACACCAAGTGTCAAGAAAATCAGGCCAGTACGTTTTCTGTAATCCTGCGGACAACAAACAAATGAAACTGAAACGTAACCTCTTTGGTAGAGGTAATTAAATACCAGATGATCATGAATCAGTCTCTTTCAAAGATACTAATGCTGATTTTAGGGTTAGTGCGTTTATTATGGAAAAGCATAAGAGACCGTTTCATCATCATTTTTTATTTGAATGTAACTATAGGTCAAAATATGTATAAATACAGTATATGTGTTTTTTTATTTTTGTTTTACTTATGCATGTAAATAAAATCTTTCATTGTGAACTCAACTCCACAACATTTCTGTGGGTCATGTTCATTATCAATCACGTCTCAGAGGAAAATAAAAGACTGGAAGACACTGATTGATTTGAGGCCTTCTCCTCTGAAGTTTGCTGTTCTTGTTCTGAGAAGCACCTGATTCAGCGTCCGTGCGGCCCTTTCCACCTGATCAATCAGTCCAATCAATCTTATCTGCTCCCTTGGAATGATGTGTAGTTTGGTAGTTACACTATACAGCTAATGAGACCGTGGGAACTATAATTGTCAGGGGAAGAGTTGCACAATTGCACACAATAGCACATTTGATCAAGGCACCATGCTCACTTCTTATTTGGCTTAAAGTGTTAACGGAGAGCCAACAATGTCTGGTGTCACTTAGCCTCGTTAAAAGAATAATTTCACATTTCAAGAAATACGCCTATTTGCCTTAGTTAGAATAAAAAAATGGATACCACGCTCATGTGTGTCACAGGTGGAAACACTCCTAGTTCTGTCTAATTAAGACGTCATAGCCTGATTTGTTTAATCCGTACGTAAAACTGAAGTGTAAAAAGACAATTTACAATTGAAGGCCAAGAAATACTCCGTTACATAACCCCCTGTAAGACTGCAACTTATGTATTTGTACACATTAAACAGTTTGCTTAGTGAGCTTTACAGGTGCTCGTAGGCAATTTTTCTTTTTCTTTTTTTTAACCTTCATACAGAGCTAGACTAGCTGTTACCCCCACTTCAAGTCTGTATGCTAAACTAAGGTCACTAAACTAAGCATCTCCTGGCTCTTAGATGTGAGAATGGCATCAATCTTCTCAACTAACACTCGGCAGAAAATTATGAAGTATGTTGTTTCAAACGTGGAACTATTCTTTTTATGTTATGGAAAGATTGTGATCGTGGACAGATGATGAAAAAGAAACGAACACTGCCAGTGTTGTAAGGAAATTATTATTCACACACTTCATGTCACGAATTCCCCTTCATATTAGTTTGTTTTCATCCTGTCTGCTTGTTTATTAACTCACCTGTCATTTCAGATCCTACCATTCACACCCGATCACCTCTCATTCCCCTCACCTGGTCCTCCACACCATCTCACCTGCAGCCCATTCCCTCATTAGCCCTCACTATTTAGGTCCCCTCACTTGCTCCCTGCCAGATTGTCTTGTGTGTTATTGCCAAGTTCGCCAGCGTATCTTTATATTGTTCTTGATCTGCCTGTTCCGACCCTGTCTGCCTGTTTTCGACCTTGGATTTTTGCCTGCCCCTTAATGGATTTGTTCGCCTGTTTGACTGACCTCCCGGTTTTGACCCTGCCTGAAATCAAGTAAAGGAACTAAACTTGTATTTTTGTCTCCGAGTTGTGCTTTTGGGTTCAAGTACCTGTAACCCTTACACTTCAACTGTACTTCCTTTACCTTTTTTCCTTCACTATATAAACCTCACACCAATTACTGCAACACATGGATGTACATTTTAGAATAAGCCTTCTTCATTTTCATTTGCTTTTTCATTTTTAGTTTTCATCTGACAACTCTGTTTGGCAGCTCAGCAGGAGTTTGCTTCCAGTTTGAGAAATTCTGGTCCAGTGCACATGACATGTTGGTTGATATTCTGCAAATTGTTTGCTTTGAATTTAATGTGAAAAAAACTGCTCTTGTTGTGTAATGGGAAAATATATTTACGACTGTGTCCGTGTTGTGAACCCGAAACTTCCGTGTGGTTAAAACTATGCAGTAATGAGGAACTTATAGTTGAAAGTCTCATCTTACCTTGAAACCGTAACCGACTCCTATTTGAACACAACTGGCAGACTCCAGATAATGAGCAGATCAAGACAGTCTGTGTCATAAGACCTATACTCCCCTATGTATGATTTATCTAAAGGCGTGAACCTCTGTATGCATAAAATGATATTGAATGTTGAACCACGTTGAAGTTGATACCACAGACTGCTGAATACGTATCTGTTGTGTTCTCTTCCCACTTGCAAGTGACTAAACAGAAAAGACAACTTTGAATCTTCTGAAGACTTTATTATTGATTTGTGAACAAAACTCTCTTCTCCCGATTAACATAGAAATCTTCCATCACAGTTGTCACAGAGTTGGAAAAGTAAGTTGGACCCAGTGTTCTGTAGCGCTTCCATCTTTTTATACAGGCAAGCAGAGAGATTGGGCTGGAATCTGGGAGTGGAGGAAACGGTCTCCCCTGTTTGCATACAAATCACACCTGTTGCTTCTTTTAGCCACATGAATTCATTAAAATACAACAAACCAAAAGGCAGAATCCATAATGTTATAAGTATTGAAATAGTTTATTTTTTTCTTTCTTTTACATAAAACAAAGAATATCAGTAATATACAATTCTCAATCCGCACTGCTAAGGTGACTGTCCCACGAACTTGAATTTGAATCCCATATTCAGAATGTTAGTCAGTGAGTTTTTAGAGCTCTTTTTGATGAATTCAGCTGCGTTCTCCGGCTGAAAACAGTATGAGAGCGGTGAGAGTGAAACTAAACAATAAAGTTCTGTCTCCGATAGATAAACAATGAGCGGGAACTCATTGTAAAGCTCTGCAAAACTGTAGGAGCTGCAAATTCTGGTGATAATTCTATGAAGGTTCATCACTATCTGGGACCCCTTTCACATTTATTTGATACATTATAGGAAAATTATAATCAAATAATGCGAAGCTAAGCATATGTAAAACATGTATCTCTTTTTTTTAACCAATACACCCACAGAGCAGTGTAAAACAATTTGTGATTTTAGGGAGAACTGTAACTCTCTTCTCGATGAACAGCAGCTGGATGCAGTTATTGTGCACAACTTCCTAGAGACTTGACAAAGTGAAGTTGCAAAGTTTGGTACCATTGTACCTTAACAGAAACCGGTACTAAAACTGTAAGTGGCAACATGTTTTTGATCTTTTTAGGTGCTAGTGGGTGTAGCGCAAAAAAAATAAAAAAACGGGTTCCTCCATGGCCCATGCAAGCCTTTCTGTTGTGAAAGTCAGGCCAGTAGTTCTATCCTAATCCTGCTGACAAACAAACAAATCAAACCGAATACATAACCTCCTTGGCGGAGGCAATAATAAATATCCTGACTAAAACAGCAATATTATCAGCTTAAAAAATGTAAATACTTCAGGTTACCTGTAAATCAATTTAGCTTGTAGCTTTATAGCTATTTTGCTTTAAACCTCTCGCATACGCGGTCACTTTGTTCAGCTCGCAGAGTTACGTCACATTTCTCCTCTAAAAAAGTCTAAAAGTGGTTCTTGTGAAAAGTGACCGCGGTGTTCCGGTTACTGGAGACATGGGTGGAGACGTTAACGCGGGAGTCCCCACGGTAACATGGTTTATTCGGTCAGAACCAGAGCAGTTCTCAATGGTAGTAAACGTGTGTGTGTGTGTGTGGGGGGGGGGGGGACAATGCAACATGCAGACACTAGATGCTCTGTCTGGCAGCTTTAAAACGTTAGCTCTATGTCGACTGGATTGATTAGTTAGGCCATATAGATAGATATAAACTTTATTCATCCCCAGGGGGAAATTAGTTATAGTTATATATATATATATATATATATATATATATATATATATATATCTCAAGGACAAAATATGTTCTTATACACCAGTTATGTTGGTAACTTGATCCATGAATGTTAGTTATCCTGATAAGGTTAGGTTATCATTCATAAAGTAATAGCTCAGTTTAAATACATGGAAAGCCATCGTTTCTGCAAATCAAGTTTCTGGACAAGCACTATAAGGGATGCCCACGTTACTTGGGTTATAATACACGAGATCGTGTCTTTTCCAGCTCCCTTTATGTCTCTTAGGAGCAAAGCTGGATAAACAGTGAACGGGGCGTCACGGTTGCAGCTGCCTGTGTGTTGTGTGAACAAATGCTGATGCTGCGGTGGGAGGGCTTTCAGTGGGCGACAGGTTGTGCGCATGCGCAGACCGGTTTGACACATCTGTCACATCTTTTGTTGGTACATATTCAAACAAGGAGCTCAGCCAAACGTTACGGAAATACGCAGCGGTAAGTGTTGTTAGCTTTAGCAATTGTACATGATGTCACACTCTATTGTAATTGCTAACAACAAAACGATGCCAGCTCCAACATACGTAGCTATATCTGTTTAAATGTAACGCTGAATGAGGTTAGCTAGCAACAGCAGCTAGCGCGCTAGCCTGCTGCAAATCGGTGCAACTAATCTCCCTGAAATCACTCATTTTCAATTCAGATAGTCGGTAGGACTGCTTGGTAACGGGATTAGACTACGGCCTGACTTATTTTGCTTGATTTCAAGTCATTATTCACTTTATTTTCTCTCCCCATATTTTTGTGTTCTTACACCTGCCCCCCATGGGACCATCGATTCTCATTCTGTATTATGAAAATAGTCAAATGTTATGTTAATGTTATGTCTAGAGCTGAAACAAATAGGCTACTTGAACAATCAATTGATCAATTTAAACAAAGAAATTGGCAACAATTTTCATTATTGGTTAATTGTTGTGAATATTTCAAGCCAAAAGTCCAAACATTACATAGTTTCAGCTTCCAGTTGTGAGAATTGCTCATGTTATGAAACATAAACCGTAAATTAAACATCTTTGAATTTATTTGGGCTTTGGATTGCTGCCAAACAAGACATTAGAAGACATCACCTTGGGGTTTAAAAAATTGTGATGGGCAGTTTTCACTATTTCCAAATAATGTTTTTTTTTTGTATAAGTAGGTTTCCCTCACCATGACATCCCGCGTTGGTCTCAGAGCTGCTGGTACTAATGGAAGTGACTTCAAACTAAGAGAGAGGGTGGCCCCGCAATACCAAATGTGGCAAGTATAGCTTTTATTATTTATTCATGAAATTTGTCGATGAATATGAATGTAATCTCTGAATAGAAACAACAGTGATCGTTAACACACCTTGTTTATCTTTATCTGTTTTATAGTGCTGCCCTGAAGTCAGAGGTGCGTAAGTTAAACCTGGTCCACCTTCTCCTCTGGCTGCTGGTGGCAGCACAGGTGACTGTCAGCCACTTCGACCTGGTGTCACATGACACAGTGTCCATGCCGTACCAGTGGGAGTACCCCTACCTGCTCAGCCTCCTCCCTCTGCTCTGCAGCAGCCTGTCACTGCCAAAGAACAATGTCAGTTACCTGGTCTTGTCCATGATCAGCGCGGGGCTGTTCTCTATAGCGCCTCTCATTTATGGTGGAATGGAGATGTTTCCTGTAGCCCAGCAGCTCTACCGCCATGGAAAGGCCTACCGCTTTATTTTCGGCTTCTCTGCAGTGACTGTTATGTACCTCATCATGGTGGTTGCTGTTCAAGTGCATTCCTGGCAGTTATATTACATGAAAAAACTGTTAGACTCATGGTTCGACACCACTCAGGAGAAGAAGAAGAAATAATGGAGTGAAGAAAGCTGTGACTGGGCAAAACTGTGTTTTTATCTTAATTTATTCATAAGATCTGCATCTTATTTATGTCTATTTATTCAGTCACCATTATCATGTAACATTATACCTTAGACACCAGTGTTTTCTGACACAAATATACAATAGAGTGAGATGTACAATGTATGCAGGAACCTGGATTATCTGTCATTATTATTTATTTAAAGTGGATGAAAAGTGTTGAGCACACACATCAGGAGTAGCTTCAAAGCAACATCCATGCATAAAAGTGGTATTCAATCATCTGTATTCCCTCTTCAATGAGTCTGGACTGAATCGTTTCTACAAACAGAGAAATAAGTAATTTAGGACAAATACTGTCTCCTTCATTTAAGTCTACCTCACAATATGTTTTTATCAGAATGCATGTAAGCCATTAAAAAGAAAAGTGATCAAAATAGCCTCCTGTTCTGTTCTGTTTTCAGGTATTCCCATTCAGCATTAGAAAGCCAGCTCATTACTCGTGTGCACATGAATAAAATATGCATTGTAAACAAATAAAATGCTCTTGAATATCTTATATTTGATGTTTGGTCATCTTCACAATTAGGTGAGTCAGTCACAACCGGTCACAACGCACTTTGTTCCAGATGGTCTGCGCCTGCGTACAATGAATGCCACGTACTGGTTGACGTTGACAGTCTCGGAGGACACTTCCTGATGCTGGCAACCGGGTCTAGCTAGGCTAGCTAACATATTGGATTTTCACGGTTTGGGGAAGCCTGTGAAACACAGCGTGGTCAAGTCGTCTAATTCAGGTCAAATACTTTCTTTTTTTGGGGTCCAGGCACATATCAGTTAATGGTTTAGTTTGAACTACACAGCAGTTGCTGTCCGCTCACTGTTAGAGTGGTGGCTAAGTGGTTAGCTTGTTAGCTAGCAACTAATGTTGCTACGCAGGGAGCTAACGCTACACTAGCTCGCCCCAAACAGGTGTCGAGGAAGATTCGTAGGAAGTTACTCACAAAAATATCAGATGCCAATTTATTCATACTTTAAGAAAGACGAAATTCTTACACTACTGTGTTAAGAAGGCTGGTTTATCTTACGTTAGCTCTGAGCGTTAAAGTAACGTTAGCGTTAACAGTGACACAGGAAACCGGTTTAGCTTTTTTGCCTCTACAGTGAAATTAAGCCAAGCTACTTTTATTCAAATACATGGAACTATACAATGCGAGATTACCTATCATATTGCTTTTAACTGTGCATTCATAGTTTATATTGTCACAATTGACAGGGCAATAACGAAACGGCCTAGCTAACGTTAGCATTCACTAGATAAGCTAGCTGTTAATGGACTACTGACAGATGACTCTGCGAATGAGCGTGTTTTTAAAGCAGCGATATCTAGACTACAATGACATTTTAAACGTCTAATTCTGATGTAACAACGGTTTCACCAACTACGTATATGTTGCCAATCTCAGTAGAAATCAGTTTGTTGTTATCCCCATTTAACTTAGCAACTTAGCTAGCTAACTGTATGCTAAACGTTAGCTACCACACAATCCCTAGCATCCAGCCAATTATTCATCTGGGCTAGGACAGTCAAAGCCGGAGCATTTCTGGAATTAATTTCATAATTGTTTATAGTCCAACCTAGAATACCAACAGGTGACGTCATAGTTAATGCTGACTACTCACGATCAATGTGAGACGTTAATGTATCGCACACCACTTGAATAACTAAATGTATGGAAGTGACAGCTACACAGCAGATCTTGGATACCTAACACAATCTTAGAGTTTCACTTGTCTTGCATAATAATTTACCACATTATATTTCCCTGAAAGATCTACTAATCACAGTTGAAAGCTCTGATTATCTTATCACCTGCTTGCTATTTTGTGTCAAAGTCTGTAATGTCACGGAGTTGCCTTTGCCACCTCACAGGGTGATGTTTGACCCTTAGACTCTGCAGTTCAAGTGAAACTGTGTGATATTATGACTGCATAGTCTTGATTGTATTAGATAATAACAAGTATACACATCATTTTGAAAACACATCGGCACCTTGCAGGTAGAAGGCCTCATAGTTGAAGATTGAGGGAGACTTTTAAATCAAAAGATAGCGTAGTAAAGAGAAGCGCTCTCAATACGGCTCAGTTACAATAAAGAGGAGCTGCAAATTTGATCATTATTAATGTAACAAGACAACCACATTTTAATCATAAATAATGACTCACAGCAACGATTTCCTGTGACCTGTTAACCGACTTACACAGGCACAGTGTATTATCTAAGGCTTCACTTTGACTATAATAATACATGTATATATATTTTGATATGGTTTTATTTATTGCCTGAAGACATTTTCTATTTCCGAAGACGGATGTGCATATAATTAAGTAAATAATTGAGTTCTGTCAATACTGATCAGAGACATTTGCCTTGTTATTTGCCTTGATACTGTTGATGCCTGAAGTTATATGTGACCTACTTTACCAATTTTAAGAATGTAACTTTTAAAATTTAGTCCAATTCAGCTGTTGATAATTTGTCATACTCAAATATGCATTTTTTTAAGCATTGAGAAAGAGAAGGAAAGCTAGAACAACAGACGTAGTTTGTTTTTAAAACTACCTTTCCTCTGACCCCGTTAAGTGGTGGGAGCAGAAGAGGTCGGACAGCACCATGAACGGCCAGCTGGACCTGAGCGGGAAGCTGATCATCAAAGCCCAGTTGGGCGACGACATCAGACGCATCCCGATCCATAATGAAGACATTACTTACGATGAGCTAGTGCTGATGATGCAGCGCGTCTTCAGGGGGAAGCTGCAGAGTAACGACGAGGTTGCCATCAAATACAAGGATGAAGGTAAGTCAGGACATGGACCCTTTGTTCTAATTGTTCTCAAGGGTAAAAGTGTAAATGTTGACAGCTTATTTATTATGAACTAGTATAGGGTTTATGATACTGATATACTTATTACTTTACCAGGTCACTTAACCATGTAAGGCCGATGTTTTTTTTTGGTATTCTAAGATATTTTCGGTAGTAAACATAATTTCCTTTACAGTGAATCATCTGGTCTCTCTCTTACCTTTTTCTAGATGATGACCTCATTACCATCTTTGACAGCTCTGACCTCTCCTTCGCCATCCAGTGCAGTAGAATACTCAAACTGACTTTGTTTGGTAAGATATCGAATGCATTTCCTTTCCGTCGCCCCTTCATAGACGTACTAAGCCATGCTGTGTGCGAATGTTGCTTTGGATCCCAATTTCAAAACCTGTAGATGTCTTAAATCATGTGATCATCATGATAAATTGTAAACCAAGATGTTTCACATCAGCTGTTACAGCAACCAGTCACTGGAGGGCAGGCCAGTTTATGTTTCACAAAACAAACCCCAGCTCTACTCTGTCTACACTCCCGTCTGACTAATTTGGGGTGGAATTTCTGTGTGTTTCTAAGCGCCGGTTCAGCAAACAAACAAAGTGACAGTCAGTAGATGAATGTATTCACAAAATCCCAGTGTGCCAGTTGAGTAGGCCATAGAAGAATTTATATAATTTCCCGAGCAACAGGCTCACCCTAACAATCAAATCTAATCAAATCTTTTGAATATATGCCTTTATGAGGCCATGTACACCGCACAATCTAAATCTGTAAATCTCAAAACACACTGATGATGTCTCCTGGCAGGCCATTTCTACAATTACTCTGTTTCTTGTTAATGTTATTCATTTAAAGGCGGGACTATGTCCCAGTGTTTGGCAGTTGGATAGTCTAAATTGTGTTCCTTCCTGCCAAGAAATAAAGTTGCGGGAGACCTTAACCAGTTTGGGAATATAGGCCTGAATAGAAGTCAAACTTTGAGATATTGAGTCTACAGAATATTGCTATCAGCTGTTGGAAGAAAAAAAAACACACAAACCAGAGCAGACCATAGATGTGCATCTTACAAATGTAATAATCTTACATAAACTTGAAGCTCAAAACTAGAAATCCCCTCGCTGTACTTGTGAATCTGTAATGACAACATGCTGTTGTTTCCTGTGCTCTGCTCCTAGCCAGTCTGTCCTCTTGAGGCCGCTATTATAAGCCCTACGACTTTTATTTTCTTACTTCCTCCCAATCAGATCCGAGTCTTGGCGCGTTCATATGTCACAACCTCACGTGGAACCGATAATCTCGGACATGTGTCGAGATTCAAATGGAGCGAGAGTAACCGGAATCTTTGGCAGGTTCCCAGCACAGTACCGAATGAGCCCGTGCATCTCTGTTCAGCGTTATCCACCCAAACAGAGGAACGTGTGTGAGAAAGGAATATCCGACGATCTCCATTTTACCTGATAGCTTTAATTCTATTTCATTTGAATAAGCACGATAAACCAGCTCCATTGTTAGCTGGTGATAATGAAGGCCTCGGCCCCTCTGTCAGCCCGGCTGCTATTGTGAGCTGCTTTGTCGTTGCCACCATGAGCTGTATGAGCTCTGTAATCTCAGGTATTTAGAGAATGGAGCCAACAGCATTGGGACAGGTCATCATTCATAATGTGCACATACTTAGTGTATAATTAACAGCTTTTCCAGACCAATGAACTTCATAATTATTAGTCTACACTCATCTTAACAGATATTACTGTATACTACTGTTTGTGCACTGATGAACACTTATTTGATTTTCCTGCTACTTTTTGTTTGCTTTACAATCTGCTGGGCTGTTTGTTTACAGTCTGACCCGGATATTACTGTAAGCTAATGGCAGTGCAAGACAACCTTAAGACAAGTGGTACATTTTTGTTATCGACGAGATCCAGTGATTTACAAAAATGCCCCATTAATAAAGGTATGAATGTTGTCCTCTGCGATCAGGGGTCTAGTTCTATCCATCACCCTTTTGACACACAAATAGAGTTCTGCTGTGCAGAGATGGTGAAATGTTTGAATCTTTGAATCTCATCCCCCAAACAAATAACAAGGATTTGTTTCATTTGCTCACTTCTGCCCTCTTCTTCTCTCGTTATCTGCAGTGAATGGTCAGCCGCGGCCTTTGGAGTCTAGTCAGGTGAAGTACCTGCGCAGGGAGCTCATTGAGCTCAGGAATAAAGTCAACAACCTCCTGGATAGCCTGGAGCCCCCCTCAGAGCCTGGTCTGGCTGCTACAGCACTGGACAGTGGTTAGCACAAGCACACACACACACACACACACAGGACGGGAGCAGTCTGGCTGAGCTGTTGCGCACCTACAGTATATGTTAACTGTTCATAATCAAAGGACATGTAAACGACTAACGACTAGTTGCATACATGCATTGCATTGTTGCCACATTTTGTCTTTGCCTCTGCTGGTTCTTCAACATTTCTGTGGCTGTTGTTTCTAGACTCAGTGGATGGACGTGAAGGCAGGATGGTGGCAGCAGACACCACAGTGAAGCATGTCACTCCAGTCAGCGCAGCCAGCATGTCGGCGTTCGACCCCTTAAAAAACCAGGACGAGGTCAGCAAGAATGTCATCTCCGCTTTCGGCCTGAGCGAGGACCAGGCCCCAGGTATTTCACCCGATTTCAATGCAGAACAAAGGAATTTGTTTTGTTTCAGTGTTTAGCCGTCATGTAAAGAATGTTCTTCTTCTCTGTGCCGTCTGAGTAGCTCCTCCAGCGGTTGCACCAGAGGAGCGCTCAGGAACCCCTGACAGTATTGCTTCCTCCTCATCTGCAGCCCCTCAGCCAGTGGTGCCCCCCCAACCACAGGCTCCCTATGCTGGAGTGCAGCAGGGACCCCCAGCTGCCATGGATGGTGAGACATGCACGCACACACACACACACAAACAGTAAAAACACTCTAAAATAAATCAGCATGTATGACAATAAAACATATTAAATCATTTTTATTACGTCCTGTCAGTCCTGTCTCGACTGTGGTCATGGACATACAATACATTCACACAGTCGCCCTTTTCCTTTTCTTCATAACTCTGACTGAAGGATTTACTCCAAAAACATGTGCAGTCACTGCCGCAGTCGGTGTAGACCAGCTGTGTGTGAGATGTAATTTCATGCCTCGCTTGGCTGTGTCCACTCTAAAAACAACTACACATTTAAGTGTAATTTCATATTTTCACGATGGACTAAGATCAAATAATGCACCAGACCCTGCTGCACTACCATTGTTTAGTTAGCTGTGTTGATCAAATTCCACTAAACTTCTTTTTAATCTCTCAGCGGATTACAAACAGAATCACTTTCATCCTGCCAGCTGTTAGTTTAGGTGAAATGTTGTTTTGATACGAGAAGAACAATATCAGAGAAACTAAGAAAATTAAAGCAAATATTTCAACTCAAGGAACAGATATGGCGGATAATAGATGAGGTGAATGTACAGTATCTTTTTCAACCAGTTCACATTTACAGTGTACTGCATTAAAGCAAATGCTTTTCTTTTTTGTTCTTGTTTTGGGGAATCGGATCACTTCTGCTGTTGCAGCAGGACGTTTCATTGAATGATAAATGACACTTGAGTCTCACCACTGTGGAATCTTAATCCTCAATAAACAAGAGTATCCGTGGATTTGGGGCTTATCTTGCTCAGCAGAGCCTTTATATCACATCTCTGTCCAGTGTGTGATCTTTAACACGGACATGCTGGACCCAAACGCAAGGCCTAGATGAAGATAAATGGATAAGACATTATTTTGGGAAAAACAAACACGACTTTTATTACTTCATTCTCTCGGCACCACCCTGGGAAATGGTCTTTTATGAAAAGTATAGCATGCACATCTAGACAATGAATACTAGGTGCTGGACAGAAAAGCATGTAAAAGATGGAGAGGAAAAAATTGCTGCCATGAATATTTAATGAATTGCTACCGGTGGTAATGAGGGAATTATAGAGCAGGTTTTTCCTGTTTTTGTGAAGAACGGGCTTGTGGTTTGGCCTCGCTGAAAGAGGAGACCACTGGGGATGCCTTCTTGATGCAATGTTTGAGAGCTGTAACTTGTTCACAGAGCGGTCCCACTGTTGACTCCCGACCACACCTGCAACACATGAAGATCAGCACACACGTGGTTCGACTACTGCCGTTTAGTTCGTGGTTTGGCCTGGTCCGTGGAGCTCAATGAGAGTTTAGTTTCTCCAAATGAAGGCTTCTTCAGTCACAGGGTTAGCCAGCGCAACAACAAACAATTTTAGATTCATTTTTCTTTAAAAAAAAAAAAAAAAGAATCTGTTTTGAGTATTTAATTCGATTTTACTCTGCACTTTCCCCTGTTTGTGATCCAAATCAATAGACCAGGTGCTGTTTATTTGGCTTTTGCTGGGGTGTTCTGAGCAGGTGAGCCGGGGGAACTCTTTGAGCTGGAAATGGGTTTTTCCTTCAAAACACATACTCAATGGAATTTCGACTTCATGGCTTCATGAGTGTATTTAGCAGCTCCAAGGACGAATGATTACAAAATGATATTGGAGGATATTGTTGAGCACAAGTTTCAGATGCTATGTCTTTCCTGCTTTGTTGGTTGGAGTCTTCATCTCTTCTCTTACTTCCAAGGCTGGTTGGCATTTGGCACACAAAGTCAAAGATCCTCCCCAGCCTCATCTCCCACTCGACCCGTTCCCCACATTATTCCCGTCTCTGGCTGCAGACTGTCCAGCCTTTAGGCAAATCAGAACAGTCAGTCCGTGCACAACAATTTACAAGAGGTAAATACATGAGATCGGATGCCAACTGGTGCATGTGTGGCCTCTTTAAAGCTAGCCTTAAGCTCACGTTCAACGCATGCTTAGGTTACTTGTTACCATAAGAATGCTGCGAACAAGATCCATAAGCAGATGGCAAAGATTTCTACCTGTTGTATGTCAGATGCTGATAGACCCTTTGGCAATATGACAGAGAGAAACTGTAAACACATGTGCATGTGGCAATAGCTTAGACATTTGGACGAGGCTCTTTATCAGTTGGCCCGAGGTGCGTTTGGTGTGAAATGTTTATTCAAATATAGGACCTCGTTCTCATGACTCTTCCTTGAGGCATGCTTGGAGGTCAGCGAAACTGCAGCCAAATGCTTCTTTGTTCCAACGAACATGATTTTCATAACTTGGGATTTTTTTCTCCTGAAGCATTGCGGCTCTGTCTTCAGTGAGTCCCTGGTCATTTCTTTGTCTTGAGGCCACGCATCCTTCCATCACTCCTGCATAACACCCATGAGGGTCGAAGAGAGCAGGGGGAGAAGCCAATTTAGACGCCTTTATGCATGTATGCAGCGTGGACTGGTGAAGTCATAGTTAATAAAAATGCAGCTGGAAGTCACCTACAGCAAACATAGCTGTGTCTGGTGGTGCAGAGGGCGACTCCTTGCCTGAGTTATAATAATAATAATACTCATGCTATGAATGTCTGAGTGCCTAGTATCTCATGTACGCAGCTAAGTGTAAATGGAAGTGTATTAAATCTGAGCTTGAACCGGATACAAGATACTTGGACATGTAAATGGGACAAGAGATGTAATGGGTAATTGCTCGTATTGGTATCAGATATCATTTCGGTTGTATCTGTGTACTGATAATGCTTGTCCCTGTCTCTTTAGGTCAGGTGTATCAGCAGTACCAGGCTCCAGGTGGATACCCGCCTCAGCAACCAGGTGCCCCACCTCAGCAGCAGCAGCAGCAGCCGTACGGTATGCAGTACTCTGGTAAGAGTAAAAATGGTCAAAATATTGAAAGAGGTATCTGCTGTGTTGGGCTCTCAAGGACGAATTATAGAGACTCCATTCCTTCCTCCCTCTCTCTGCAGGATACAGCACTCAGCCCGGAGCCCCTCAGCCTGGCCCACCACAGCCACAGCAGCAGTTTCAGAACTACGCTCCTCCCGCCTCCCAGGCTCCAGCCTCCGGTCCAGCTCCGGCTCCGGGCTTCCAGGGTGGCCAGCAGCAGCAGCAGCAGCAGCAGCCCCAGGCCCAGCCCCATCCATCTCAGGGAGCCCAGCAGTATCCACCAGGAGCCTTCCCTCCCCAAAACTATACCTCCCAGGCCACCCAGCCTGCCAACTACAGCCTCCCGCCCGGCTCCCAGCCTGCCTCAGGATACCAACCCCGCCCAGGATACACCCCGCCCCCAGGCAACACTGTCACCCCTCCACCAGGAGCTGCTAACCCGTACGCCCGCAACCGTCCCCCTTTCGGCCAGGGCTACACTCAGCCAGGCCCTGGGTACCGGTAAAAGAGGTTAGCGGGTGTTACTGATCCACACAGCCCCCCCCCCCCCCCTAACCCCTCCCCTATGTGTGGCTCCAACTGTTTTCAGTGGGTGCAGGAAACATGGTTTACGGCTCTGCATCTACCCCCCCCCCCCTTCCCTCCACTGTCCCATACAAATATCAAGTCCAAATATGAAACAAGATCCCCCCCCCCCCCCCCCCCCCACTCCCCAGTCTGGTGGTTAGTGTCTGTATGCTGTCTCTCCAGCACACTGCTCTGGCCCTGGTGTATGCTCCTTGTGTTATTTTCCCCTCTTCTCCCGTCAACCACCACTACTGTCTGCTCTTCCCTCTTGTACCTGTAAAAATGTAATCCGTCTGTATGCACACATCCGGGAGACCAAAACAGGCTGTCGCACAAACTGTTTGTTCTTTTCATGGTAGCGCTTCATAAGCGAGTGAGATCAGCGTCCACGTTCTGCATTCGCGTCGCACATGTCGACGACAAACATCTCAACCGGTTGTGTCGAACTAACCTTGTCGACATGCACTCATAAGACACTATCTAAATGGAAAGTTACCCTTTTTGTTGTTTGTTTTTTGTCAGTTTGATTTGTTGTTTCTTCTTGATTTGATCAATTTCACCACCATGTCGGTATTAATGATGTGTCAATGAAACTGCCCCATGTTGGGAAAACTAGCTAAGTGATGGCTTATGGGAGGTGTAGATCCCAGAGTCATGAAGAAGGCTTCTTTTGTTTAGCTAATTATATCATCTCCAGTAAAGCTTGCTATTCCTCTCTTTATCTTATCACTGGTTTTTACTAATAAATCAAATTCCACCCTCAAGTGAGATTAGTTGTTTATGTATAAACTGTAACATTTTTTTCTTGAACCTAATAAATGATTGAGACCCAGTTGGAGTCCTTTCTTTATCTTTTTGTTTTGATATTGAGTTGCTCTTGGCCCGCACATTGTTTTGCTGTCTTCCTCTTGACACTCTTCCTCACTATTGGGTTTCTGACTGATTCTTGGCTTCTGTTCTCTCCCACCAAGATTTGGAAAACTGTGGTAATGCTGGTATTACTATTTAGTTGTGGTTGGCTGGGACATGGGGCATGAGAATATGTGGTTGGTATTTCATGTCAAATTGTCTCATTGAGTGAAGAGGAATTAAGCACATAGGGGTTATTAAAGATAAGTATGTTTAGCTTTTCTCTTCGGCTAGTCTGTGCCAAAATCTCCTCCTTTAGGTGTAAATAGCAATGGCCACAATGTTTGGAATTTATTAAACTGATTAATGTCTACCACATTACATTCTTCATTCTCATTCATCCATTTAAGAGCAGAAGTTAAAGGTCCAGTCCAGCACTGCGAGCGAACAGTGCAAGTTCAATGATTCGCGACTGAATGTGCTACACGGTGAACGTGAGCCCTGAGCTAGTCGCTCTTTTGAGATTTCCCAAACTGTCTACGTTTACCATAAACATACAATGCATTTAAATCAAATAGAAATGAATATCAGTAAATAGAAAAAAAACAAGATTTATTGCTGGAAACATGGTGCATCACAAACAACTGCAGTCGTGACAGATGTGGCAAAAACCTGACTTCGGTTCAATGATTTAAAGCGTTGTGTACACTTTCGATAGTTTGAACCCAAAAACATAAATTTAGTCATTACTTACAGTATGTCTTTTCCACATTGACCCTTGGTTCAATCCTACTTTTTCATTTGTATTACTTTTTTTTCATGAAAGACAGGACATTAAAAATGCATAAATCTTTCCAAAAAGCACCATAGAAACATTGGGTTCAAGCTTTGGCTTTCTTACAAAAGATTAACAATTTGACTAATAGCTGTTTTATCTCTTACCTGAAATATAGCAAACTATATGATCCCTGGTATACATAATGAATTTCACACCATATACATATATAAACAAAGGTATAATACTGTGCAAACTGCAACTGCTGATAATCCCTTAGAGCCAGCAGAAGGTCAATTCTGCATGTCTGTGTGTACTTGTTTTTTACAAAGTCCAAATGTACAATGAAAGTATGATTGGCACCTTTCTGTATACTAATGACAAAACGTGTGTGCTCATTAACATGCAGGTATTGGGAACAATTTTTACTTTTTTCATCTCAAAAGCCCGAGCACACACAGAATATTCAATAACGATCCCCTTTGATAAATAATATCATACAAGTTATTACACTTTGGGAGCCAGCTTCCCAACCTTTTCTCTGGAATTACTGTATATTCAACATTTTGGTTCACTCAGACTCCTGCATTCCTTTGTTGAACGCATTTTTGATAAATAGAGAAATTAGGCTAATGTTACAAATGCACTCAATAGAGTTTTGTGACAATAGTCCTGTACAGGTTCATACCTGGGAGAGTAGGCTGAGTTCAAACCCATCAGATAGACCTATCTACATTGTTCCACGGTAACAAGAAAGAAAGGCCCACCTCCCTCTAGGCCTAGTCAGGCATCTTCTTCCTCCCCACCAACAAAGTCCTCCTTCCTGGACAGCCCTGTGGGATCTTACCACTTCCCAGGTATGGGTGTGCCACACTCGTACCAGCCCACGTAGGTAACGTGTGACTTCCCTCCAATCTCTCCAAAGTGGACAGGTTCTTGTCTCAGCGCCCTATAAAATCCTGGTACATTAGAAAGACACAGAGGAGAGTATAAGAGTCTACATGATTAAAGACTTGATTTCTTTATGGTTGTGACTAACCAAAATACCTGGCCTGCTTGCTAGCTGGTCAGCAAACATCTGGGTGCCAGTTCGTCCATCCAGAAAGGAGTCCACAAATTGACAGTGGTCCTCACCATGCCCTGTCTGATCTCCAATGTTGTAAAACTTCCCTATAGAGAGGAAAAAGGAAGTAGATGTATGCCTATGAAAATAAATCCAGTGACAGTATAGTATGCCATACAAAATGTCAAGAAATGTCTTAGTATAGTGTGTCGGGAAAATGTTCACAAAGAATATAGTATAGTATGTCATAAAAAGTGTAAAGGAATGTCATAATATAATATGTCATCAAAAAATGTTATTAAAAATGTTCACATGTATGCGTCATATGTCATACAAATGTTATAGTATAGCATGTTATTAAAAACTCATAGTATAGTATGCCATAAAATAAATGTTGTTTAGGGTTAGGGTTAGTATGGGGTTAGGGTTAGTATGTCAGTACAGTATGTGATAAGACATATTGTTTATGTCATAGTATAGCATGACGTAAATATGTCATAATATAGTGTGCCATAAAAAATAAGTCATAGTGAACTATGCCACAAAAAAATGAAAGAGTCATTGAATAGTATGTCGTAAAAAATGTCATATGTCATGAAAGTGTCATATTATAGTGTGTCATAAAAGTTATAGTATATTATGACAAGATGTCATTATATAGAGTAGAGTATGCAATACAAATATGGCATAAAACATGTTAGTATAGTCTGTCATAAAATAATTGAAAGAAATGTAATAGTACACTAAGTGTCAGAGCATATTATGTAGTAGATTAAGTAGATCATCCAAAATATTATCAAAAATGTCATAGTATGGAATGCCAATGACATTAAAAACGTCCTTAAAAGATGAAATGTCATACTATAGTATGCCATAAAAATGTCCTTTACATTGTACATTACTATGTAATAAAGAAAGTAAAAAATATGTCATAGTATATATATAGTATGTCATAGAAATGTCGTAAAATGACATAGTATGGCATTCCATAACAAATGGCATACATCTAATGTTGTAAAAAATGTCATACAAAATATCATAGTATACTACATCATAAAAAAATGTAATTAAAACAAACAAATAAAAACATAATAGTATAGTATGTCATTAGAGATGCAGCGACATGAGTCAGTCTGTGATTACCATTGAGAGAGTCGCTCAGGTAGATCTTGTATCTCAGGGAGTTGCAGAGCTGGATTCCCACAAACTTCCGGTACCAAGTTCTCTTCACATACTGCTTTCCATTGCATTCAGAGTAGTCATCGGATTTAAATGGGAACTGAGTCCAGATGGCATCTTTGCCTGTGAGGAAACCATTAGAAGCACAGGCGTAATGTAATGTTTGTAATCTGTTTAAAACGGGAACATTCAACAGCTTCATTTTGCTGGAACACACTAGAAAAAGACGATATTCACCTGACACGTGTTCGCTCACTCGTGGATCCGCTACAAACAAATCAGAAAAAGTTGCAATGAATCACGTCGTAAAAACCTTTTTAGAATGAACACAGTCATGAGACATCTTGAATCATTGTGCTCGACAAATTTAGTTTTGTTTAGAACGCGTCCTGGTGAATGATTTGCCTCAGTGAGCCTCGGAGGACATCTTGACCCGTGTTAATCAGTCAGACCCCAGTGCCATATTGAAATTGTTAGACTAACATCTGCTTAATAGCCCACTCTTTGAGATTCAAAGCAATATTAACAGTGGCATTTTACCATACAACTAATTGGTGTCTTCTGTCAGAGCAAACATCAGGGTTTATCAGGAATTTCCTCTAGTATGGCTTTAATGGATTATGTGGTTTGTAAAACTTGCCTGATTCTGTGCTAAAAGACACAGGATCACTGGAGGGTCCTGTTCCCATCTCATTCTTTGGTGTTACTGTGAATTCATAACTGAAATAAAATAGAAAAAAAACAAATAAAAGGCATAATCCATACTTGAGGAGTTTTCATTCTAAATTCCTCCCAAACCTCCAGAACTGGGACGCAAAATACAATTTTCATTCCTTTGACAGCTAAGAATGGGTGTCTCTCTCTCACACACACACACACACACACACACACACACACACACACACACACACACACATACACACACACACACGCACACACACACACACACACACACACACACACACACACACACACACACACACACACACACACACACACACACACACACACACACACACACACACACACACACACACACACAGCTGATGGTTATTCCATGTGCTGCATTCAGATGTCCTGGCAATAGTTTGGCCAGCAAACCCAGCCCAGGGGAGGGTTCTGGTGAGTTCTGAGACTCCAGATGCTGAGATCTAGATGAAAACTCTGTGAACCTCTCCACCCAGAGTTGTCTTCAGCTTTTGTGTCGCTTAGGTCATTTTGTACTTTGTACTAAACTTAATTCACTGCACATTTAAAAGTAGGCCACTAATAGCCTTTCCGTGCCATTTAATACTCCTCTTGATGAAATCGACACTGAAGATTAGTAATGTAATCAGCCAGCAGTTCAAGCATACAGTATTTTAAAGGTGTCCATGGAGTTTTCTTATAAACTAACAAAAGCAATGTGTACAATCAAGACAAACTGTGTGTATTCTTTAGCTCATGATGAATGCATTTCCTTCCTGATAAAACACTTGCCGAGCCGATTATTCCTAAAAATCTGAAACCTGCCGTGTTTACTGGCTGGAAGAATGCTTCACTGTCTTTGTTGGTGCGTTGGTGTCTTTCTTGGTATGTCACCGCCGCCTATTGATCAGTGGAACAATATGATACCATTGGCAGCAATATGTATCACGTCACCTGCATGCACGTGCAAGCATAAACGTACTCCTGCATGGGATAAAAAAAACAGGGGACCCTCTCATAGAAAAGCTGTTCCATAGCCCTACTAGCAGTTAAAAAAAAACATGGGGAACCTTCAAGCAAAATGTTCATGCGGACAACATTATGGTAATGTAAAGCTGGTGGTTGCTCCCAAACTATACCTAATGAGAGTACCCAACCAACAAAGGAAAAAAATGTTACGGTAGTGTTGCACCCCCTGCAAAAGGGGGATAAATAATCACGAGAGTGATATTATGTTTTTCCTCAGTGAGAACTTTACTGCAATGAGGAAAAGATCGCAGTTTCCCCGGGATATGTGGGTGGAGACCAAAACAATCGATCTCAGACTCAAGATCAAGACCACTATGTAGATCACAGTTTAACATTACGTTTCTCAAACTACACAATTTAGAACAAAGCAAACGATGCAAGAAACACAATCTTATTATTTCAACCACGTATTCATGTGTGATGAGTTTTAACTCGTGGTTTCAGTAAATCGTCAAGTTATCTATGAATAATCCTCTCAATCACATCACATTCAACACAATAGGCCATGAAATTACTATTTTCCTTAACTTATAAAAATGCATGTTTTCCAACTTGTCACACTAGCGAGTCATTACATGATCTGTCTAACATGTCTGAGCCACATACCTGCTCTCTGGTTTGAGATTCTCCACGGCTGTGTGTGTCTGGTTGGTGGTCAGTACGGACACCTCCTCTCCATTTGGTCCTTTAGTGGTGGATACGACTTCATACTCTGACGACAGGAGCAGGAATATCAGTGTGCTTTTAGTAGCACAAACTCCACATTTCAACTGTGAACAGCTCCAAATTATACAGTCGCATTACCTTGTTGCCAGTTGAATCTGACAGTTCAAAATACATAAGAAATACACAACCCTTTATCAAGTATGGCTGATAACAGAGTGGTTCCTTTTACATCTTTACAACTTGCTGTTAAGAATGGAGACACAGCATAACTAAGTGGAGGTGGAGCTGTCGTGCAAAACAAAACTAGACTTGTTGGCAAGTATAAAGGGGTTCGACGCAATTCGAACCAGGAGGCTCGCTGACCCAAGAGGTTTGGGAAGCCGAGAACATCGCTGATTAAGGCTTCAAACCCCAGTTCTGTCAGCCTTTCACAGTATTCTGTGTATATCTTATTGTATTTACAGTACCTTTGGTTTCATTGTCAGATTTCTGCCAGTCAAGAATGACGAAAGACGGGCATCCCTCCACAGTAACCACGGTGAGGTTGGAGGGAGGGATGCGGGGAGGACCAGTCACGTTCTGATCACCACCCTCCTCGTCAAGGAAGTAAGTGAGGGAGGAGGTGATGGAGCACGGCTCATCTGGCTTTTTATCGGTCTTGTAGATCACATAGGGAGCTGCAGACAGGTACAATAAAAACAGCCATTCTTCATTTATGCTAGCTTTTTCACTTAAACGATTGAGAGAGCTGATGATTTCAATGACGAAGCTTTTAAAACTGCGGTGGAGATGTAAAACGGCCATGATGAAGTCATACCAACAAAGCGCTTCTTGCCCATGATGTCGACATCTGACGCAGGCAAGGGCCTGAATATGGAGGAGTTTTCATTATTTATGTCGAAACGGCTGGCTGAAAAGAAAACAGGGGAGAGAAGTTGGGGTTAGATCGGTGTGCCAGCAGTCCCTGGCAGCTCTCTCTGTCCTCATTTTCATAGCTCTGGCGCTGGGTCGATAACGAGCCAGCTCAGCATCTGCTCTGGCCTGCACTCTGCCTCTGAAAATTGATGTGATAAAATGTTCTTGTTTCTTTCGTTACCTTACTATCGGCTTCACACCTGCAAGCTGCATCGCCAATACCTCTTGATTATTATCACACGCACACATCGACTCGACATCGAGTGAAAAAGCTTTTTCCATCACATATTTTCTCCTGTTCATGGAGGTATACTCAATTCAAATTTCTCTAGAAAGTTATAACTTAAGAAGGTTAATTTGTGTTACTCATACTGTTTACTGCCGGGGCAGAGGTGGTTGTCTGCTGCTGTCGGCGCTCTTGCTTGGGCTTGGCTGTGACCAGAGGGAATGGCTTCAAGATGGATTCCTTGTCTCCCTGTTTCAGGTCCATGGGTTTGTCTGAGGACAGAGCAGTAGGAGGAGGAGAATAGATCAGTTGTTCACCCTCATCATCTGACTCATAGTCATACACAGTTGTGATCCATCTGCTCTGGCCATCCTCACTGAGCAATTCAGTGGCGTTTTCCTGGCTGCTAGAAAGATCAGAGATGGCTTTTTGAGTAATATCTCTTGTGCTCTTTAAAGGAGGAAAAAAGGTCACCCAGAATACATCTGCTGAGACCAAGGATGCCCAGATGCTCAGAACCATGCACACACAGAAACACAAACACATACACACACACACAGAGGCTTTGTACACACAAGAGGACAGAGAATGTCCAGAAAAAAGCCTTGGCAACAAGATTTCTCAGATGAGCTGTAGCGTTAACATTAATGCTGTTTTGTTCAACAGTAAACACAGTACATTTCCTTGCAAGCTGATTTGGGAGTTTTTTTGTTGCAAACAATAGCTTAAGAGCTCAAGCTGGTTCTCAAGTGGTTCTCAAACTGCAACAAAGGGCGTAGAGACATTGCAGCCGAGACTTATTTGACCTTGTCTCGGAGTGAATAAATCAGATTCACGCGGGACTTTATAAACAAACAAGAGTGCTTTCACACTAACATTACTAGTATAAAGATTGAGTATAGAAAGCTTCTAAGAAAAAAAAACATAAATTTAAAGGAATAGTTCAGCAATATGCTTATCTGCTTTGTTGCTGAGAGTTAAATGAGATCAAAGCCACTCTCATGTTATATATTGTTTAATCCATGCAAAAAGTAGTGTAAAAACAATCTACTGGGGTCGTGAAGGACTATTTATTGTCTGGGTGCGGTGACTTCCTGGAGTCTCTACTTGTGTTACCTTTGGACAGAGCCAAGCTAGCTGCTTCCTCTTGCTAGTCTTGGTGCTGAATTAAGTTCAGCTACCTGGCTGTGGCTTCATATTTACAGACATGGTGTCACTCTCAGAAGGAAATCGAATTAACATTTTTCCCAAGGTGTTGAATTATTCCTGTAACTATACTTTGGCTTGTTTTGTTAACTCCGACATGGTAGATGGTTGATCAAAATTCAATTTGTTTCAAGGCATAAACTATTTTCTGCATCAAAAGGAGGGGATGAAGGAACAGTTTGAGAACCACTGGCTAAAGAAGTAGCTCAAGTCAAGCGTTTCCCCTCAGCTTGCTGTTGTGTGTATAGTTACAGCTTGTAGTATACAGGACAAGGTGCAGCAGTGGTCAGTGCAGCCAACACTGTTGCCCTCACCATGGTCACTAGGTTTCCCCACCAGGTTGGGTCTCTTGTTGACAGGAATAGAGGGACGCAGGACTGGATGGACTTGTGGGAAACAAGAGTCCATTTCAGATTAAGAATCACATTGATACAGAACAGGTGGACGGCACTAAAGAAGAGATAAAAAGAAAACTGAAAACAAGTGTTGTTGGTTATTTTAACAGTGCAATAATGATGAAAGAATGTGAAATTTATAGACTCAATAGAGGGAGATATTAAGTAGGGCAGAAGACTGCAGTAATACTGTGTTCAGAAAAATGAGTGTACAAACACAGGCATAATATACAAGCAACAAAAAAGAACATGAAAGACGAGGGGGTTGCATGTGAAATACTTTACTTTGTGAAGTGCTGCCACAGAGCACCGCCATGGTCTTTGACTAATGAAAACCATGTCAGTGTTGAAAACCCTTGAAACTATAAACCAGTGCTTTAACCATTCACCCAAAAATCCCCACAAGAATAACATTGGAATGTAGAAATCCTTAGTGAATCCTAAACAGGAAAGTAAGATTGCAGATCCAACAATGTTTTTGTATGATTTTGACTGCCTCATTTTGGATCTGATGCTGTTTGACCACCAAATGTTCCGTTAAATTCCTGCACCATGGAGAAAACATAAAAATATAGCCAAGCTCTCAGATGAAGACCTGCAGTTCAGTTCAGTTAAACTGAGCTCCAAAGTGCTTTATTGAACACAATGATTGAATTGGCTTCAACTGGATAAGTAATCACACGGACGAGCTAAGGCTTTGTAATGACAACACATTAGCTACAAACTGTCAATCTCAGATATCTTAACATTAGGGTTCTGAAATGATTTAATGTTGTTAAACCAGCCTAATGTCCTAAATCTTTGTTGTGATATCTTAGGGTGCTACTCAAACAGGTTAGGTGTGAAAGCACCCTCAGAAGTGGTGGTTAAACTCAGGGGGAGGTTTGGCACATGCAATTTCCTTGCTTTTACCAGTTAGGATTCATTTCCAGAGCATCCACTCCCTTGACCATTTCTCATTTCCTTATCTAAGAGATTCATTAATGGTAACTCTGTCAATAAGATTCTGTAATTGTCCAATTGTTGAGGCCAAAACATTTCTCTTGGATTTGTTTCCTTTCTCTTGGATTTGTTTCCTCCCTTGGAGATGACCTCCCGGTGGGTCAGCATAAATCAGTGATCTCTGTCATCTACTCCCAAGAGAAAAGAGTTGAGGCTATCAAGACAAACTAAAACAACATCTGCCAGCAAGTCTCACTGATTAGCACTGAGAATACATTCAAGGCAGCTCTGACTACCGCACAGTATAACTGACAGCAAATGGCAAACATATGCTCATACAGAAAGTCCCACAATATGGTGAGGAAGTAATTTAAATGCCAGTCTCAAGATAGACAAAAAACAGGGTTACGTGTAGTGAAGGACAGTTAGTTCAAAAGTGTGGCGTCCTGTTTAATTGGGCAGGAAATTAGAACAGGGCCAATGTGATGTAATGTGAAGAGATGTGCGCCTTGGTACCCCAGTGGTTACAATGCATGCCATATCACCGTAACGTCTCAGGTTTGATTCTGGTGATTGTTAATTGTTAATATCGTTATTTCTACACTGCGCTCTGTCAAATAAAGACAAAAATGCCCCAAAAAGTCAATCTATATAAATATATATAGCCTGCTCCTGATGTGCAATTTGACACCTTACATGGCAGTCTCTGCCATCAGTGTTTGAATGTGTGTGAATTTTGGCGTGTGTTGTAAAGCTATAGATGAATGCATTCCATTTGCAATGCACACAATACAATTTGGTCGGCGTTCTACAGTTTCTACAGCGGGTGTGTTTGGTTTGCTGTCACACAATAAACCCCTTAAACAGCAGGCCCAGTCTCTGCCCTGCCAAAGGCCTCAGACTCAGCTCTGTGATGTAAAACAGCAGCAGTGGTGTGAGTGCTGGCTTCTGTCAGATAACTTCATCTTCATGGCGAGAACGTGAAAATGGATGCAATCAAAACACAGAGACTAAAGTTCAGTCCAGAAAAATATTCCCACTGAAATACATACCAGTGTCTCACATCACTGGGATTTGTTGCTTTTGCAACACATACTCAGATTTCATGGATGGGATTTATGGATGGACAGTGTCCATTACACACCTGCAGTCCACTATAAGCAGATCTTTGAAACAATTTCAAGTTGAAATGCCAATGTGAAACTGAGCTCTATAAAACTGTCAAGGACACACTCTAATTCCCGGCAAAAGCAAACTCTGTACCAGCTGCTGTGTACAATTACAAAGTGTTCTGTGTAGTATAACAAGTGATAATGATAATATTTTGTTGCATGTCATTTACTTCATGGGGGCGGGAAGGTGAACTATGTGTGTACATTACGTCTTTTTAGAAAGGTAGAAACAGTAATTAGGAGCTTTGTGCTTGGATGTGTGTGCAGGGTGGCAGGCAAAATGACTCTGTAGAGTTGCTTCCAGAGAGCCATGAAGACCTCTGAAACAACCTTTCCAGAAATAACACACACCAGCTGTGACATGGGACTGAAGCACAACCTCTCTTCACAACTCCAAACAAGGAGTGTCACCATTGATACATGTGGTCCAGACTTGGTTTGCATTACTAGTTGAGATGGATTCAATCACTCTAATTAGCTGAGCCTGCCTGGCAGAATGGAAACAATGTGAGGGACCAAAAAAAGGACAAACCACATTCACCTTTCACAACAAGCAGGCTAAAGCTATTCTCAAACTAATTCAAACCAGTGCCTGATTACAGGTCCATATGTGCGGTAGACTAAACAATGTGGAGAGGACAGGTATATGCCAAAACAAGAATTATGGCTTCAGTCTCAGTCAAGTATAAGCTATTGGGACGATTGGACAACACAGATCATGGCCAGACACAAAACGTCACACTGACAGACAAGTTGACGATCACAAAGCATGAGAGGATTGTCTCAAAAGCACAGATCAGTGTGACTGTGTGGGACGAGACATAGCAGTGCTTCTTAGGTTAGTGAATGAGGAACGCTGAAAGGTGGTTATCTTTGTTTGTCTTTACCAGGTTTCTCTCTCGACCACACCACAGGTTTAGGTAGAGCATTGCCCCTATGATGCGCCCCATCGGCTGTTGGAGGGAGAAAAAGGTCTGTTATATATTGATTTGTGTCACTGTGACGAACAAATTCCAAATGAGAAGAACGTCAGAAAGAATGAATGCTTGTTGTCTTCATTTCATACCATCTCTTTTTTTTTACTGTCTAATGTCAGTCACAATAAAGCTGGAGACTTTTTAGTGTCTTCAATTTGGTTTCTGTTCTGGATATACAAATGGGATTGCCATGACTGTAAAACCTTTAATTCTGTCCTTTGACATTTCACACTCTTTGGGGAGTGTTTGAGAGAAGAAGAGATACAGTGACAGAAAGAAAAGAGAGGCTGGCTGTGGTAGCTGTACTGTTTACACAGTGCTTGGCTTGGCATGGTTGGTGTAAAATGCAATGTGTTCTGGCCAGTGCTGTGGCCAGACTTCCCACCCGGCCAGCAAGAGGAACCGTAAATCATGTTCACGATCTTGATCTGAGAGACGTTCCTGCTGCTCATGGTAAAACTGTGAAATACTCACCGAGTACATGTGGCAGAGCGTGGAGAACATATGGACTGTGAGAGGAGGTAAAGGAGGAGATCGGGAGAAAAGTACAAGCATACATATGGCTATTGTGTGCATTCAAACACAGATAATATACCAAATCAAGAGCCATCAGTTTCTTTTTGCCTTTTTTTGTAGTTGCACAGTTGCAGACGAGAGCGTGGAAGAGTGCTAACAGGAGAGGATAACCTGAGGTAGCTACTTGGGAAGAGGGAATGAAAGGAAATGAAGTGCTCCATTACCCTCAGGTGTGCTGGAGCTGTGTGAGGAGGTTAATGGCTTGGATGGAGAAAATGATCTGCCACTATTACGAGTGGAATGAGGAGGAACCCGGGTGCGGGACAGCGTGGAGTTTCTTCCTGCTAGAGGTACTGATGAGCTAATGGGAGAACGAGGAACTTCAGCAACGGATTGCTTGAGGACGCCAGTACCTAGATGAGCAGAAAAGCAATTTGGGAGGTTAGAGATGATCCACTTCTGACAGCTTAAGCGCTTTACCTAGATGGAATAAATGATAGAGCACATCAGTGAAAACAATGTTGAACAGTGGACAATGACTGAAATGAAGGAGAGGCATAAATGAGATCGAAAGCTAGCCAGACTGTTCTGGTTGTGAATGGGGCAGGGGTGAGGTGAGTATACTAGGCTGAAAATGGAGGCACACATGGAGGCAGGGGCAATGATGGGGTGGTTTGTGTAGGGTGGTAGGATGGAGATGGAGATGGGGAAGCAGTGACATCGTCCAATGGTTTGAAGTACAACTGAAACCACTGGGTTCCATGTGACTTGACGAAAGCAGAGATGGTAATGGGACAAACTTGTCATGGTGTTTACCCCGATTGTAACTACCAGCCTTCTCTGTAGCCAGGGCGGGTCTTGGCAGAGGTTTGCCCTCTTCTGGTGGACTAGGAGCTGTATGAAAGAAAACTCACTATTTATCTAACATAACACAAATGTATTCTTTACTTTTAAAGGGGGCATAATGGAGATAATGGAAAAGGAGGTTATGTTATGTATTTAAATAAAAGCAGCTGGGGTATTTGTTGTGATTATGATATCCACGAAGAGTAAACTCTTTCATGTAGTGAGACAACTCTAGACTAGAGGAACAATTTAGATGGTAAGTATATGGACTCTAACTTTGTCTTACCAATTGAGAACATTTAATCATGGTTTGGAGTTTCTAAAAACAAAATCTATGTCAAAGATACATTTTAGCAACTCATCAAGATGACTTAACCAGATTCTGACATTAACAATATCTATATGGTTTTGATAACTTTTCCTCAAAAATAAACACATAAACAACAGAAATTCAAGTCAATATGCCCCTTTTAAAATTAAATTTAGATAAGGTCTTAATACTTGATAGTGTGGATTGCTGATGGCAAAAAGAAGGGTCTTTACCCGTAGAGACTGCCTGCCTTGGGGTGATCTTGGTGGGATCAGAGTAGGTCCTGGTCTGAGATTGAAGCCCAGGTTGAGGTTGTGGCCTGGGTAGAGGTTCAAGCGGGGATTGAGTCTGGGCATTTGGTGAAGGTTGTGATTGGGGAATGGGTTGAGTGTGAGATACGGGTTGGGCCTTGTTCTTTGTTGGAGGTTGTGTTTGGGGCCATGGCTGAATCTTTGGGTGGGGTTCTTGTTGGTTCCTTGTTCGGGGCTTATCTTGAGGCTTTGTCTGCTTTTTTGTTTGCAGCTGTGTTTTGGACTTAGGTTGGCTCTTTGATTGAGGCTGCATTCTGGCCTTGGGTTGTCTCTTTGGTTGAGGCTGTGTTTTGAGCTTGGGTTGAGAAAAACTGATCTTTGGTTTAGTTGTTGGTTGGTCCTTATAATGCTGCTTGGTGGTTAGTTGAGGCTCTGGGTTGGTTTTTAATGGAAGTTGTGGGTTGGTGTTTGGTTGTGTTTGTGTTTGGGTTTGTGGCTGAGTTGTAGTTCTAAATTGTGTTTGAAGTTGGGGCTGGATTTTAATCTTTGGTATGGCATTTTGGGTCTGAGGTATGTGAAGGAGTGTTGGTTGATGTATTTGTGAACGTGCCACAGGTGTGGGCTGGGGACGTGTTGGAACTTTAGGCTGGTTCTTTGGATGTGGTTGTGTTCGAGGTTGGACCTGGTATTTGGGCTGGAGTGTTGGTCGAGTTCGTGGTTCGGCCTGGAGATGGGTTGGGGTTTGAGGTTGTGATTGGGGATGTGGCTTTGGCCGAGATTGTGACTGAGGTTGGGTGTGGAGTTTGGGCTGAGTTGTTGATTGGAGTTGTGATAGAGGTTGGGTTTGGATTTTAGACTGGGATGGAAGTTGTGATTGTGGTTGGGTCTGGGGTATGGGCTGTGACACTGGGTAGGGTTGTGGTTGCATCTGGGGTATAGGCTGGTATGTTGGGTTGGTTTTTGGTTGAAGCTGGGTTTGGAGTATGGGCTGAGATGTTGGTTGGGGTTGTGGTTGCGGTTGGGTCTGACGTATGGGCTGGGATGTTGGTTGGGGTTGTGGATGGGTCTGGAGAAGGGGTTTTGGTTGAGGGGGAGCATTCACCCATGGCTTCAGTTGAGGTTTTTGAGTTTGGGAATTAGGTTGTGGTGGTGGCCGAGGTTGTGTATGAGGTTGGGACGGGGGCTTTTGTTGTCGTTGACTCAGCGGATGCTCTCCATGGTCCTTTACATTTTTCTGAGGAACTGGCACAGATGCAATGGTGGCTGTAATTTGTAGTGGAAGACAGGACTTGGGAGCTAACGTGACCTCCATTAAAGGAGGAAACACAGATGTAGAGAGGTCTCCTCCTCCTGGGTTGTATGAGAGAGAAAATATAGCCATGAAGTCTCCATACTGTTCTGGAAAATAACATTTTAAAATAAAATATTCTTTTACTAAATTAAATTAAAATAACTTATTTTATTGTCTAGAAAATGATGAAATACGGACATAAAGGCAGTCAGGGATCAGCTGAAGTTTAGATTATCAGAAGTGCCAACAGCTACTGGTCTAAGAATTCACAGAGATGAAGCAAAGGTTACATAATAACTTCTACCTGGCTCATGTCTGATATGAGTGGGTCCAATTTCAAAGGCAGACAGACCATATGGAGGTATTTGAAATGTAACAGCCGTATTACTACAGACAGACTAAGCTACCAGGGCTAGGACGCCTGTGAGCGACAGCTATCCAAATCCATTTGCTGTGCCTCCAAGAGCCTATGACACATGAGGGTATATTAGTTGCTGACTCATTGCTTGGTGTGGGATTTTGATGAGCCATTCTAAATTAAATGTTCAATCTTATCAGATGTCAAGGGAAGTCAGAAAATAGAGAGAGAGAGAGAGAGAGGGAATAAAAACTGCAGGAAGGCAAAGAAACCAATAGATAACATGACATTTGCGACATTTAGTACCGCATCTCAACTTCATGACATTAAAGCTTTAAAATACCTGTGTTTTGGGGGTTGTTGGTCAATTCAGTGGAATTAGCCAACGAACCAAACACAGGGAACATTGACCAAATTATTATTTCCTTGAATTGCCTCCTGTATATAAAAAATAAATGGAAACTGTATCTGTGTCTCAACAGGAACTGGATCCTCCAAATCAACCTATGAAAGCTACATTTAATAACTAACTGGTGCAAAATAATTTGTGAGATAATGAGGGTTGCAAATAATGCTACAGTTGCATCCTTCAAATCCAGGCTGCATTTGAAGGAGCCTTTGAAATTGAACAGGTCGAATTGGTTGTTGGATGCATCCAGGTTGGTTGTTGACAGGGTAATATAAGAGAATTAGAAGATGAAAAGTAGGCTATTCCTGCTGGAGAGAGGAATGTCTGGTGCATGCAGTTCTATCATGCAGGCTTCACATCCCCTGCGCTGCATTGAAAGCAAAAGCTAAAGTATTTTTTTAGAAAGGACTGATTGACCCTGACGAATGAGCTGGCACCTTACACGGTTCTTGGATAAAGTTCTGTAGATTATATTTTGCAAATCAGTAACTTTAAAAACAACTTTAACAGCATTAACAACAGAACCTATAAATCATTAAGAATCCCTGCAAGTTATGTTGCTTTGCTAAAATATCATGCAGCCGAGGCTGACACAATTGGTTTCCAGAAGGAGGTTCTAGCCACTGTACTCAATCAGAACATGCTATTCTTAATCATGCAGCTAATTACAAAGGACACTGTAAAGCATTTACCGCCTATTCAATTACAGTCTGCCAAAACTATGACTGCACACAGCCTGAATGAGAGCCATGAAGCTGTTTTAAAAATGAACCATGATTCACTGTTTACCGATTGGCTGTTTGGTGGCCACAGGCAGTGTGGGTCCAGGCGTCGACAGAGATTCCTGTGTAGTTGTGGTGGGAGCTGAGAAATATAATGTTCATTAGTAGACCTGGGAGAAAAGTTATTAATGTATGTCCTGCAGAATGTACAAAAAAAAACAACTGGTGTATGCAATAAACAATGAGCAGGATAGTGAAGGAGAAGACATGTAGAATGGTCAGACATAAGGTCAAGAGTGTTTTTCTGACCTCTGAACTCTGAGCTTTAGGTCAGAAAAGTAATTACCAAGAGTTGTCTTTGGGGCTATGTTCCGCAAAAGAGGTAGCCTGCCCAGGGTCCTGTTATGGAGAACTGACATGGGAGAAGAGATTTAAGTCAAGGTGTCACACAGAAGATGTCCTCATATAATCCTGGAAAAAAAAGAGTTGTGTAGAGGAATTATGTTTATGCACCTATTCCAATACGATTCATTCTCATTTAAGCTCTGTTTGTTGGCCTTCTCCAACTACTGAGGGAAATGTCTGACTCCTTAGCTGCTAAATACTATGTTCACGAGCTAGTTGCTAACTTTATGACTCTGCTGTTTGGTGCTGTACAAGCAATGTACAGCGGGTTTCTGAGCTGTTTTTGTTGTTGCTGAAAACAGCTGCCCGCTGTGGTCGAAAATGACACTGACATGAACAGTGAGAGAAAATCAAAACAGTTTAAGTTGTGTGTCTAAATGTTGAAATACTCAGATGATAGATGCTCAAACCACAGTTGATAAAGATCACAAAAAATCTTATTTCACATTACACATAGTAATTAGTTTTTTTGTTAAATAAACAATGTTGTTTAGAGCCACATTTAAAGGCAATGCAGGTTGACTCATTAATGAAAACTAAAAGTGAACATAATTTGTGGTAGACTGGGTTGAGTTTATTGGCATTTTTTGCTAAACCCATCATCATGGACACACAGTTGGCGTGGCATCTGCAACAAATCAGCAAAATGAAAATTGTGAATTTAAAAAGTTAGACTTAATATGATGAGGTCCTGTCTGAAAAAAAAATGATGAATCAAAAGTTGTAGTTAGAATTCTTCCAGTGCTGAGTGTTAAAGCAGGGGTCAGTGAGAATGACTGAAACAAACATTTCTGAGCGGCGATAAATCATAGTATTTTATAAACATTCTGCTGCTCTATAAAAGCAGCATGTCTCTATTGGCTTACCATGGCGTGGAGAAAAAGGGAAGGAGTGTGGAACTGGCGTTAAAGGTTTCTGAAGGGTGAAAGACAGAAAGACAAGGGGAAGAATTAGTCATTAGTCTTTGTAATGATCACAACAAGTCAAAGGGTTAGCATTGAACTCAATGCCATCTCTATCTCTGTGTTTTATTAGGTCTTAGGCTTTCTACTCCATGTCGAATTGGTAAAGTCCCTGCTGACAAGCCTGTTATAGAAGTTTCCCTCTGGTAGGGCAAGTGCTGTGGCTGATTCTCAACAGCTGTGATGTTCTACGAGTGCGGAGCCAGGAGCATGGCACATTAGCCCTCCACTGTCAGTAAATCAGTGGCATCTTACTCGTCTCAACTCATGTCCACATTGTTACCCTTCCTCTTCTATCTTGTCTTCTCGTCTCCTTTATCTCTCTGCTTTATTCCTCTGCAGACTGTTACAGACTGCTCTCTTGGCATGGCTGGTCCTGGCTGCACTGGTGCTGTTTCCATTCAGCAGTTGGATGGAAAACTAATGAGGCAAACAAGCCTGAGAATAGCATAAGCTCACAAAAGTGCACAACATGGACTCTTAAGCATTTTGCCTGTTCCAGATAAACACCCTGTTCCCAAAGATATTCATTTTGAGGAGAAGAGGTGGACCTGTGAAGTCTCATTAGCTTACTCTCACACTAATTTAATTTCACATATTTATACAATACGACTCTGATGTAAGAAAATATACCGCAAACAGATTCATATTAGTTCTGCTGCTTTGGTTAAACTTGGATAAGGAATTAAGTGTGTCCAGTACATACCACAGGTTTGACGGGACGCTTAATGATTTTCCTGATGACTTTCTCTAGAAATATGACACAAGATAAAAATCAGTAAAGGTAAATGAGTGATTTCACAGATTTATACATAAATAAAAATCATGCAGAAGCTTTTAGAATGTTAAGACTAGAAAGATTAGAGACGAATGAAGCAATACTGTCTCAGGAGCTGTGTTACATTTGTCCACAGAGAACCAGATCTTGGTGATCAGACTGATCATTTCTACTTTTAAATAGGACTGGGCCGAAGTTCAGATAGCTGCAACAATAATTTTTCTCACACCAATTATCAATCTTTCATTTAGTGGGTATGATGATTAAATATTATTTAAAATGAAAATATCCCCACTTGTTCTGAAGGCCCAGGGCTCAAGCATACTTTCTAATGTGGAGCTACCTATTTAAACCTATATATGTCATTTTGACTGAGATTACTAACACTGCATGGATCTTTGTTGATTCACTTTTAAAGGTACTTGTTTGTTGTTTATTTGCAACAGCTGCAGCACTGCTGGAGTGAGAGGGACAGTATCCTGTGAAAAGCTGACATCAAACATACCCTCTATGCGCCCTGAGCTGATGTTGTGAATGACCGGCCTGCTCCACACTCCAGTGCCATCTTTAGAGTTGGGCTGAACACCAAACTCATAGACTGCGTCGGGCCTCAGGTTGTCAATGACCGTATCGCTAGTTGGGCAGGTTTGGTAGTTCCACTTCCTGCTCCTCTCACGATAACGCACCGTGTAGTGTCTGAGCGGAAGACGGAGCAAAAATAGAACAAAAAGTTAAATCCGTAAATCATATGTCTTTTAAGAAACCCTGACATCCTGATGAAAGAAAATCTAGGAGTACAAATGTCAGAGATTGAACTGCTTAGTACAGGGGTGTCAAACATACGCTTAATGATTTTCCTGATGACTTTCTCTAGAAATATGACACAAGATAAAAATCAGTAAAGGTAAATGAGTGATTGCACAGATTTATACATAAATAAAAATCATGCAGAAGCTTTTAGAATGTTAAGACTAGAAAGATTAGAGACGAATGAAGCAATACTTTCTCAGGAGCTGTCAATAAACTCGTCAATATGCGTACTTCTCTGTACTTGTAAACTCGTGGACTTGTGAAACGTCATCAGTCTCAGCCCAAGTACTGTTCCAATTCAAAGTTCACATCAAGCCAAGCACGGTCCAAATGCCCGGATGTTGCTTGCTCCGCCCATTTTACCGGGGATCCATCGGAGGTGACTTGTCCGTACTTGAGACAGCCAAATATATATATATATATGTATAATTGTATGTATATAATAATATATCATTTTAGATTTTAAATGAAAGCGAAAAAAGCAGGGTTGTCATATTTAGTTTGATTGTAAAAATACTTTACAAAAAACCCCCGGATAAAACTCATTAGCAAGACCAGCTGAGGTGGTGATGTCATCAAGTAAGCTGCTGTTCCAATTGTCCGTACTGCGTTCTCTGGACTTGGAGTCTGGACTTGGAGTCAATTTACAATTTACGTCAGCATTTTGACACCAAACACGGAGCTACATTTAGCCTCCAAGAAAAACATAAAATGGTCCAAGAATTAAAAGGCAGACTGCAATCGCAGCAAAATACATTTACAAAAGCTACAGCCCAGTGCGTGCTTAAAGGTATGTGAGCAGGTGTGCTCCGACCATGCATGTACAATCTTTTTACACTTGAATAAACAATAATCAAATGTAGAGACAGTTATTTAACAATATGTTGGGGAGTAGTTACATTTATACAGTCTTACATTTACAACCGATGCTGATGTGGCCCAGAGTGAAAATGAGTTTGACACCCCTGGCTTAGTACATTCAGATACCATAAAATCGTATTGTCTTGTCTTATTCAATGCTGACGATGTTCTAACAACTGCAGGGGTTTGATCTTAGTGTAGGCTCGTTTTAAGAAAAAATTATTTTCTTAAAATTGCTCTTCCAACAGAAGGGCCGTTGCATGTTTCTATCCTTTTATTCAGAAGACACATGTGAAACTAATATTAGACATAAAACCAAGAAGAGATTTGTTCCAAAAAGCAGAGTGGGATTTGTTCTAACAAACGCTTCCAAAGCGGCTTTTTTTTATTTATTTGATAGGAGGAAAACTGTGTTCACTGCTCAATGCTGTGTGGGTGGACTCTTAAACACCTGTCTTGGATCCAATGGTCAGTTACTTGAGAGACTTCAGGAAATATTTTACTGTTTATGCAGTTATGCCAGAGTCTCTGCAACAAATACACGTGTGTACCATTGGCCTCTCTAGCTTTCCTCCGTGGCAGTAGAGGGTTTCAATTCATGCTCAGCAGTGGTGAAAGAAGTATTCGGATCATTAAAAAGCATATTAAAAGACAGTGTTGCCAGGTCCTATTGTGCTACTTTCGAAGTGTTGACACGGGTTGCATTTTGCATTTCCATTGGTTGGGCAGACCTATTTTGCATGCAAATACAATTATGGATATATACCCAAATCCTACCAAACTGAATACAGATCAGCACGCACACACATGGACCACGTCATAAGCCCACATCCACATACATAGTTGAAATAACTGTTCAGGGAAAACTGATTGTAATGCTGGCAAACTAAACATGTTTGGTGTTACTTTGTAGATATTACAATGCAGCAATGCTGTTGGACTTTAAAATATGTGTATATGGTTTGAGTTCTGATATCGGGCTGGTTTTGATTAACCATCGGGATGGTTTTGTTACACAGACCTGGCAACCCTGGAACCAATTATAATCTGCTAACTCTGTCTTGAGAAGGCAATTAAGGTACTTAAAAAACGTCAGCGCCCAGATTGAGGCAAAACAACTGCGTCCAAATTCCTACTCCTCTTCCTCTGAGTCATACATTTTCTGAACAGACATGACATACATATTTTTACATCCAGTTACACTTCCTGAGGATATCATAATCTGATGTCATCCGAAGTATGTCGCACATAAACGTCCATAAATCTGTTTAGAAATGATAGAAAACATATTCCGTACTCCAGAACTTGCCTGAGAATCATCGCATTTTCTTCAGTATTGAAGTAATACTGTGACAGATGTCTGTCCATACATGGATACATTGTAAACAGGAACAGGAACTAATTCTGCATTCTTTTAGTGGAGGCAAATTCCCCAAATGCAAACAAATACAGGGGCTCAGCTTGTATCTTACAGCTAGCAAGCTAATTGAATCCATGGTAACGTTATACTTCCTGTTCTGTTTCCCTGCTCTGTGGCATGAAAATTAAGTTCTTGAAAATGTGCGTTAGTGTGTAAGCTCACCCATCATCAAGACAGTCATTCATGACGTTGCCTTCATAGGGAGTTTTCAGCAGGGTCCCCCAAGACAGTAGCACTGAGGTGGGCGTTACTGACCCAATGACCAGGTGAAGAGGCTTCTGCAGTTCCACTTTACCTGAGAAAAAAATGCACATTTTACTTTAACCTCAATGCTAACTTTTACCTCGTCACCTTGATAATGATCTTTTCCTATGAAATTATTGTGGTTGAATTACCTTTGCACTGCTTTTTCACCTCATTGGCTGGGATGGGCTGAACGGCGATAAGGTACTTGGGCTCAGCATCTAAACACAGAAGATAAATAGAGTTTGTTCTCTCAGCTCTCTCAAAATGCGATTCACATTTGCATCAAAGCAGTCTGTTCCTCATCTCAAGGTGGAAACACACACATATCACCAGCCTTTCTTACCAAACTCAGTCTCATACGGCTGTCCGTTCTCAGGCAGCCGAATGAACTGTTTGGAGAACATGCTGCTGCCGTAGCCCATGATGTAACCCTCGAGCTTGGTGTCAGCGTTGGGACGCAAAAACTTCATCACGATGGTGTCGCCTGTGGCGTTGATGCGGACTTTCATGTTCTGACGCCTCACTGTGGAGGCAGGAGAGGACACAAGTGTTTCATTAAACGTTGAGTTTGAGAATTTCATTTAGTACACAGTAAAGTGCAAGAAGGCCCAAAAGTTTCTTCACACTTCATGCCAATGTAAGTATTTAAAGATCAAACCAAGCTTTGGGTCAGAGTGAGGGTGAATCCTTACAGGCAGCAACCAGGAATTGAAAATACATAAAAAAAGTAATAAAAAAAAGACAGAAATACTGCTCAGAAAGATTGTAGCACAAGCAACCCTCAGAAAAACCTCTCTTCTTTGTCTTCTTTCCATTCCAGTCTTGTTTTGTGAAAGCAGAATGAAAAGCTTGTAGGACGACTTCACAGATTTACACAAGTGCTTCTATTTTACAACACTTCTGTCCTCCATCACTTCACACTTTCCACTCAAGGAGTCCATGTAATAGAAGTGTCTAATAACACATTTTTTAATATGGGCTTTCTAACCGGATAAGAACATTACTTTTATAGAGAGTAAACACATTAAGGATCTGCCACATAAAAGCATTATGAACTGCATACAGTAAAGCTTTCATATGGGGTGTTATGTCTGTGCTCAGAATTGACTTTTGAAATACAATATTGTTATTTTAAATCAAAATCTGTGAACAACCGTTATTAAAACTTCAGGTCAACTTGAGCTTGTGTTTATTTGACAAGAAAGCGGTATGATGTAATGCTTTTTTGTGTTTCTTTCTGCCTCTCTCTCCCTCTCTCCCTCTCTCTCTCTCTCACACACTCACACACACTCACACACACACACGTTGACATCACTTTTCAAGAAATTGCACATTTTGTGCCAGAACTGACTTTTACAGAATACAGTCCTAATCAGCAGAGCCTGGGGACAGATATTGGATGAGGACAGGCATCAAAGGGTGGGTTTTAATGAATCAAAGCCAACTTGACTTGTTCTGAGGTCAGACATAGCAGAGAGAGCAATTTGTTGTTTTGAAAAGTGTTAAAAAAAAAATTTTCTGGCATATTTTGTTTTTGCTTTTCCAAGCTTGCTGAGGTCACTGAAAGAGCAAAGGGCAAGGGGAACACGGCAATTAATAATAAATAATAAAAAACTGATGTAATCTGTGTTCAAAATTGTGATTAAGGTACTTGCGTGGTGTAGATAAAAAGGTTTATGCCATGTAATTGTTGAAATTCCAAACAAATTCAAACATTATTGGCTGTAATTACTGCTCACTCATATTAATATATATAATATATATGTGTGTGTATGAACCAAGTCTCTGTGAGGCATGTATAAAAAAAAGCATAACTATTGAACTGACAAGCAGCACAAGTATGCCAAGAACCGGGCATGCTAGCAATTAGCCAACAGGCATGTTGATCATCATCAGATAACTCAAATGAGCGCAGCTGGGCCAGAAGTGTGACTTATGAATGACAGTTGGCCAATGCACTTGTAAAAACAATAAATAACCACACCAGTACAGTCTTGGATGAAAAATTGTGAGCTGTGAATTTAGCCTGTTTTTATTACCTTGTGGATCTGTTTTTATCGTATTCAGTGTGTTTTAATTCAATGAGTAAAGCCCTTCTTAAATCAAAACAGAATTAAGAGCATATTTATGAATTCAATTATATTTCCACGCTCTGTTTCGTTCAGTTTTATGCAGTGGAAATCACAAATGAGTCTATGGAGACCCTTACTCTTTGAGGCTTTAAACTATGGACTTTCTGCCTGGGTTATGGCTTGTACTATACTCTCCACAGCAAGTCCTTGGCTCATATTTCAGCATTAAATGAAATAGTGGAACTTTGCATGAGGAGTACTGCCAACAGCTGCCAGACGCCAAAACAGACACAGACAGTAAAAGAGGGGGAAGCCCTGAATATGAAAAATACCCTCATGCTTTTCCAGCTATGTGCTTCCTATCAAAACTGCATTTGTTGTGATTCTTCCATCAATATTTCCAATACAACATGAGGGAGAGTGGCTTTGAGGGAGAGGGGCTGAGAGAAACATTAGGAAACTTCTGGCGGCGTGTATTCAACTCCAGTACAAGCAAACACTGGCTCGGTCCCACGACAATCCACCCAGAGCTCGGGCCATTTGGCCCACACACCGCTTGGGGACTGTTAAGACTAATCAGTATTTCCAGAGTGAAATGAATAAAGCTTTAGGAAAAAATCCAGTCACATTCCTGTTAATCAATCAACTGCAGCACAAAGGAAAACTATTGACATTTAGCTAGCCAGAAAAAAAATCTGCTAATCCACAAGGTCATCCTGTGTGGATGAATAATGAATAATGAGGAAAATAATGATTGATTATTTGAATTCCAAATTCTTCCCGAGGGCATCTCTGCTGGAGACTCTGACACTGTCATGAAATCGTTGAAGATTTACAACCTCGTCAAAAGACATGTAACTAAAGCATAATTTAATCCATGATCTTACCTTTAATAACCATGGATGGTTTACTGTACAGACATTCCAGACAGACACCTCTCTTTTTAAACTAAATGTTGGAAAGTCGATGAAACGACCACAAAAAGATGCAAAAAGACGACAAAGTAACCACAGAAACACACAAAATAACTACAAAGAGACGGAAAACGACCAAAAAGAGAAGCCAAATGACCAGAAAGAGACGCACAATGACTGCAAAGAGACACACCACGACCACAAAGATATTCAAAATGACGTTAAAGAGACTAAGAGATGCAAAACAACAACATAGAGAAACAGGACAACTCTAAGAGATGCAAATGACCACAAAATGCAAAAAAACATCAGAGTTGCAAACACCTAAGTGAAATAACACAACCAAGAGAGAAGCAAAGCAACCACAAATAGAAACAAAATAGACAGAAAAAGATACAAAAAGATCAATTTCAATATGTAGGTCATGCTTCTACGTAGGAGGAGCGGGGCACCAATAGTATCTCTATGGCCAGGGGCCCATTGTCTCATAATCGTTCATGGTAATAACCAATACAACACAGTGAATGGTTTCGAGCAATCATGCCAACTATGCCATGATATAGCCAACAATAAATTGTTTTAATAAATACATATTTTCATCTGTATGTTATGGAGCGATGGTGACAGATCCTGGAGACAGCTTCACAAATGTCGTTCCCACTCAGATTACTTACATAGTCTATTGGATAATATACTGGGAATCTCACCGTGAAGACTAATCCCTTCAATTAAAGCAGGACATTATAAGCAGTCTGCCCCACTCATGCAGAATATAACCAATTCATCAACGATTACTGTACAGAATCCATCAAAACACTGGGAATCAGCCAATAAACAATGCCACATTGTTCAATAAACATGTCACCATTGTTTTCATCCTGTTTTTGGACTAATAGCAAGAGGATGTAATCCTGCTGGCCTGGAAAGCAGAAACACCCTCAAACTGGAAATGTTGGCTCAGCAGAGCATCTACCTTGGATCATCAGCAGTGATGGATAATTCTCCGGGAAAGGGAGTATGTTAATGGGGTTGCCAGCATAACACGCTCACTTTGAACTGATGTGCAACATGCTATTTCCATGTGTGTTCAGCAAATGAATATTAAAAACTTGTATGCTGCATGGGCAACCGTGTTTTGGCATCAACACATCATGATTTTCTGTCATGGAAGCTCTTTCATGGTCCACTGTCTCTCTCCTCTGTTGGTTCACATGAGGAGCAGGACCCCATTAAAGTAAACACTCTGAGAATAAATAAACTGAGATCACCTCAAGACTTTTCCACTCACGTTGTTGTGTGAACTAATGAACTATAAATATCTGAAGCAAAGCCTCAAAAAAGAGGGGGGAAAAGCCTTGGAAAAAGACTACAAGGCTTGTTTTGTTTTCAATAATATGCAATGGAAAATAACTTGTCTGCTCTTTGAAATGAATGTGGTGGTATTGCTCGATGGAGGTGACAGAATAATGAAGTCATGTCAGTTTGTCTTGAGCATCACAGCTGGAAATACCCCTGATACTCAGGCTGTCTGAGGGGCAGGGGCGAGAAATATAAAAAAGGCACCAGCTGCATGAGGTGGGGCACTAGATCACAGAATGTTTTCTAGCATGTAGGGCAGCCTATATGGCACCATGTTTTCTCAATTTGAAGGCCACGTTAGAGTGAACTATAGATTTCCTTACTTCATCACATTTCCCCCATTGAAAAGGCACCCTAAAGGGCACTTCATCACATTTACCCCACTGAAAGGGCACCCTGGAGGGCACTGCATCACATTTACCCCAATGAAAAGGTACCTTAGAGAGCACTTCATCACATTTACCCCATTGAAACCGCACCCTAGGGCACTTCATCACATTTACCCCATTGAAAAGGTACCTTAGAGAGCACTTCATCACATTTACCCCATTGAAAAGGTACCTTAGAGAGCACTTCATCACATTTACCCCATTGAAACCGCACCCTAGGGCACTTCATCACATTTACCCCATTGAAAAGGTACCTTAGAGAGCACTTCATCACATTTACCCCATTGAAAAGGTACCTTAGAGAGCACTTCATCACATTTACCCCATTGAAAAGGTACCTTAGAGAGCACTTCATCACATTTACCCCATTGAAACCGCACCCTAGGGCACTTCATCACATTTACTCCATTGAAAAGGCACCCTAGAGGGCACTGCATCACATTTTCTCCACTGGAAGGGCACCCTTGAGGGCACTTTACCATGGTGTATTTTCTATAGAAGCATCTAAGAGGGCACTTTTCCTGAGGTTTGTTCGAACATGGGGGCACCAAGGGAAGCGGTCGCCCCCCTCTGCGCCCTTCTTCCGCCACCACTGGCCCTGATCTGGTATGACCTCTTAATATTGGTGCAACATATTGGTCTACAGCCCCATGTATCACGCACTTTCATATCTATAGAATCAGTTATTAAACTGACTGCAGATGACACCCTTCCTGAGTGATCTTACGCAGCTCTGGCACTCGGTATTTAAGCCTCTCAGGTTTCTTTCTAGGAAGAGGAGCGGTAGGAGAGGGGACTTGGCTTCCAGCTCTGCAGCGACAGAGTATGTTTTATGGCCCCTTGGTAAAAAAGTCACCCTCATTTAAGGCAATGAAGTGTGAAAATATTTCTGAGCCGAGATCCAGCCAGAGCACAGAGGGTTTGAAATAATATAGCTGGTGAGCAAACGACAGCTGAACTGACCGACATTAGCTCTAGTCAGAATATCCTGAGCCTGCAGGCCGGGGATACTCAGCCCTCTGAATATATACAGTACTGTTATCCAGCGGGAGCCTCTTTGATCCCATCTTTCTCTGGAACAATCTCATCTCATATAGGTTCACAAGAGGCCTCGCCTTGCAGCCCAGCTGGGATCAAACTTCGACATTTTCCCCGCACCATGCTGCTCACTCCACTCTCACACTATATATTCCTCCTGTCAAATTCAACGTAGGAACGGCTGTTTTCCCCTCCCCTGTGGAGCTGCTCCATCCCATCCTTCTCCTCCTTCACTCAATCTTTGCCAACCTATATGTGTCAGCAACTAGCTTTCAACCAACCTGATCCTTATTGACTTCCTAAAGTGCTTTGAATTCATCTGTCTTGTCCACTATAATCTCCTCTTCCTCCTTCAATATTTCACATTTATTAATCTGCACATGGCATGTGGCCATGTTTTGTCTGGCTCAGCAGAAGTTTCCAGGCCATATATTGTCCTAAAGAGGGGTAATGGTAAGTAATTTATTGTATTACAAAAGAGCATCTGCACATGTGAATGAGAATTCAAAGCATTGGGAAGTACAGATGATCTAACAGTGTTAGGTCTATGGACCTATCAACTCTGACGCCAGTGCATAATGCTATAGTATCTATGACATAAGAAAGCAAACACACCTCATTGCATAACATGTTTCCCTCTAAAACAAGAGACTTGATCCAAGAAGAAGAGAGATACAGATGTTTAACTCTCCTCCAAAGCAATATTTTCCTTTCATCTGGCTCCCAAAGCTGCACACTGAGATTTGTCTGCAAGCCATGTTCAGCCAGCAAAGTTTCACACAGGGCAAAGCCTTCTCTCCACTGTGCTTACCTTTATATATGGAATCCAGTCTGATCACCTCAAATCACCTTTACTGCCATCGAAAGCTTTCAAAGGGGCGCCCAAGTTTAACTCGCAAATTAGAGCATGGCTACAAAGCATAGAGTCAGAGATTCGGTGTGTATGCAAGTGTGTGTGTGTGTGTGTGTGTGTGTGTGTGTGTGTGTGTGTGTGTGTATGTGCAGTGAGATAATGAGACAATATGGAAAACGTGTGTGGAAAATTTGCAGTTTTTTAAGAATGTCGTGAGAATCACAATCAGGCTCAATACGATATAATTTAAATACTCTTCAAAGTAAGTCTGACTTTCCTTTTTGCCATGTTGGAGAAGAAAACACTGCACATGTGGTGGTAAGGGCTTTAGGAGCTCTGCCACTGGTTATCTTGCAAAAACCTGAAAATGGTGATTTGGTTTGAATATGTTTTACAAAATGAAAAGACTCTGTGATAATCTCCATGTTGCTGTTCATAGTTTGGAAACATTTCGGACAAAATTTGACCAAAAATGATCTGTCTGCTGCACTGTCTGTGTCGTAAAGAATCTCTGCAGGTGGTTTGAGAAAAATCTATTAATAGGAGTTATAATATGTTTGAACCAATAAAATAATATTTTGAGGTGAAAATAATTACCCGACTTCCAAACTAATCAACATCTGCTTAGTGGGCACAGTTCCAGGAAAGTCATCTACAAGTCTAACCCCTGACCCGCAAGCTGGAAACACTATCATTAAAACCTGTGAGCAGTAACTGACCTACTTTTATGTCTGCTCACCTCATTTCAGGGAAATATGGATAAACCACAAGGATCGTAAAAACAGTCAGTATCAAATCCACTTATTGAATTTTGGATGGGACTTCGAAACAGTAACTTAAATAACTAACCAATATAATTAATAACTATAGATTGCCATTCAAATAATTTAAATACTGCAATTGGTACATTTCTTTATAACTTGGCAATACATCTAAATATGGTACGATGCTCTTTCAACAAAACCAAAATCTAAAATAAAATCAAAAACTAAAATGACCTCCCTCCTTCTCTCTATTTACAGCCAAATGTGGTAATCATAATCATGGTATGTTAAGCAGATATCAATATAAAAGGATGGGGAAAGATGTCTGAGGAAAAGCACTAGGCTCAAAACTTGTTGCCTTTACTGCATATTTTTGTTCATCTTTGGCTCTGTTCTTGTGTATTTGGGGATTCTTGCTCATCAGAAACTTCTAACTTTCTATACGATGATAAAAATTATATTTTTTAAACCCTATCCATCACTGAATATACTTTGTAGTCACTGGTTGTCTCAATATGGTTACAAAACCCTTTCTCTAGTAATTTATCCTTGCAAAAACAATCCATCACACTAAATATGACATATCGTCTCTCCAGGCATATCCCAGCATGCATTTGGCAGAGGGCAGAGAGAGAGATCATGAGAAGGCATCAGTGCATCACAGGGCTAAGATAGAAGGACAATCACACCGACTTTCACATGCATGGATTTTTGACCGTGGGAGGACACCCGCAAGAGACAGAAGACCATAATAATAATAACTAACAAATATATCACTTCACATGCATTCAGTTATGTCTCCAGACACTAATGTAAGGATCACCTACCTCTGCTCCTGCGGGGAGTTGAAGGGCCAGAGAGAACTATCCCAGTGATGAAGACGATGAGGAGAAGGATGTGTTGCTGCATCCCCATCATCATCTCTGCTGTGGTCGGCTCTAAGACTCGGGTGTAACAAGCTGCCCTTGATCTGCGTCAGCTCAGTTCAGAGTGAGACACAGAAATAAGATGCTGTCACCTTGTTGATTGATTGAATCTTTCCTAACAGGTTGAGTTCATGTGTGCTGCAGCTGGGTGTTACTGGAGTGGCTGGACTACTTCTCTGGAGCTGGTGGCTCTCAGGACTAGTGCAGCTCACTGGACTGGACTTCTGGCTGCTCATGCACCATCTATACCTCCACAGTGGAGGGAGGGAACAGACAGAGCTGGACACACCCATTCCCATTACCCTCCCCCATCTCTCCTTTTCTTTCACTCTCCATCTCACACTCTTTTTCTCTGGAAAAGGAGTGAAAGTTTTCTCCAAGCTTCCCGCCCTCCCCAGACTCTTTCTTTTTTTTTTCTCTGCTGAGTCTGGTGTGTCCCCAGCAATCCTACTTTCCATCTCTGCAGAGGCCCTTTGACACTTTTCATTGTTCTCATTCTCTCTCTCTCTCTATCACTCTTTCTCTGTCTCACTCTGAGCACTCTGAGATCAGGGCTTAGGAAACAAGTGTGAAGCGTCAGCTACATGTAGAGCAACTGATTCTTGTAGGACGGACAAACCTGTAATGAATGTTGAACATGCAGAGAAGACATCAATAACAATAGACAAATCATGATATGAAGAAACAGAATGACAGTATGGTCGGACCTGGATTGCATAAACTGCTCTGTACCAAAGACGACAGGCTACACACTAGCACACATAGAAGAGGCAACACTCAGGGATACTATTCCCAGAGAGCGAAACAAGAGCTGCTGAGTGAAGATAACAAATAATGTGAGTTCTAAAAGTGATGTAATGAAGTCTTATCCAAGTTTTGAAACCAGGATTCAGTGTTTACACACACAAACTCTGGGATACTCCAGAAAAACAAATGAAACCTGGAAGAGTAGTGCGCATCTACACAAATGCAACATGTGTGCATGTATAAGGGTTTTATAATTAGTTATCTGTGTCCTTACTTTAATTTCCCCTCGTACCTCTTTCCCTCTTTTTACAAACGGACATACAACCCATATCTTTCATTTCCTAGCCCCCCTAAACCAAATCTCAATTTAAGCCTGATTCTGACCTTAAACCTAAAACCAAGTAATAACGCTAACATAAGCTGTTAAAGTTGGAAGGACCAACGTTTTGGTCCCCAGAACACAGGCAAGCCGCTGCAGCATGCTTCCATATTTGGGTCCCCACAATGCCATATAAAAGCAAACACACACTTCAGGAATTGGAACAGACATGTAAGCTGTGTGTATGGCTGCATTGTATTCCATGGAAACAATGTCTCATCATCCTATCTATAAATATATTCTCTTGCCAATGACAGAAAAAAAACATTAACATCACGTGCACAGCAGATCAGCTGATAAAAAACATGGCATATACAGCAATGTGGCGCACATTTAAACATGACTCTCTTGTGCATCACAAACACATGGTGACAGCGTTGCATCATGGGATTTTATTTGAAATTAAACTCGTGGTGTATTTTTCTTCAAAGCCAATGAGTCCTGATCAGCCAAAACTCTCAGCCAGAATTGGCCCTCAAGGACGAGGAGCGTGTGCGTTTGCGCAAGGCGCACACATGTCTGCTTGCACGTGCATGTGTGTGTGTGAATACTCCAACATCTCCACCCTCCTCCAATGCAGTTGATTGTATCCCACATGTCTTTACACGAGACAGGAAATGATGTTACTCGCCAGAGGAGGTGTGTCTCCCGAGGAAGTCCCTGAACAGATTTTTGCAGTGGAACCCCGGCCTTCATCGCGCCAGAAGCCATTAAACGCAGCTGAATCATAAACTGCACTCTGTGAAAATGATAAAAAAAAAAAAAAAAGTTCACTAACTGGGTTGACCGAACCTGCTTTGCTGATGAGATTTGTTTGTCTATGAAGTCACGTTGATGAGGGGAAACACGGGAGATAAAGACGACCACATTAACGACCATCTATTGTTTTCCTTCTTCATCAATTGTCTGCTTTCATTTCATCTTCATTTTTTCTTCCCAGTGGTGGAAAGTAACAGAGGCCATTGACTCTGAGGTACATTTACTTTACTTGAGTATTTCCATTTTATGCAACTTTCATACTTCTACTCCACTAAATTCCAAGAGGGAAATATTGCACTTTTGGTTTGTGTCCAGATGTCTCCACCAAAGAGAGATTATCCCTCTGAACTTCTCAGATGGTTTCATTTAAGTAACTGTTTGATTTCAAATTGGTAAAATTATCCACATTTTTCACAAAAAAATAAGGGAGAACAAGAGAGAAAAACTGAAATACAGATTTTTGTAGCAGAACCCTCCCATCAATTATCTCATTACCCCTCAATATTTCTGGTGTGACCCTTTGGAAGGGCCTGACCCCTACATTAGCAACCACAGAACTAAACTACCAAACAATGTGAAGTAGCTTAAAGTAGCTCCACTTAGACCAGCTACAACAGTAAAATGCTTCTGACTTGATGCACCAGTATTAACCATTGAATCATGTAATACTATATCACTCACAGGGGTTTTCTTTCACTTTTGATACTTTAAGTACATTTTGCTGATCATCTTTCTGCACCTTGAGTTGAGTAGGAATTTGAATCCAGGACTTTTACTTGTGATGGCGTATGTGTACATTGTTGTACTGATACTTTTACTTTATTAAAGTCTAATAAAGTCTCATCAAATCTCAATACTTCTTCCCCCACTTTTACAGATTCAGGTTTTATTGCATTGTTACAGATTAAACCAGTGGTTCCTAACCTTTCTTGTGATTCTTTGTGAGCCTGGGGTTTTGAATGCACACATTTAAAATGCGTAAGATAGCAAAGCTATATTTGACTCTTCCTTGAGGCTTTCAGGATCCTTATTTGAGTGCAGGTGAGTTTTTCAGGTCTTCAGGGTTTCCCTTATTTTACTTGTTTACTTGTCTGTGAAGGATGCGTAGGATAGAGGAGAATGGGTCAGGCTCGCTATCCTCACTCTGCTTTTGTCATCACCAATATGTCGTTCCTTTCCTTCATTTTATTACTTTTCAACTCATCAGCACCACCTGCCAGCATGAGCCACGCAGCCGTAAACCTGTGTCAGGGATGGGTACAAAACCAAACAACGAAAATTCACATTCACGCATTCCGTTAATGTTTTCCAATCAGTTGATGATAGTGAAGGAAACAATAGGAGTTTCGCCTTCTCATCCACAAGATTAAAGCCACCACGCCCTGAAGAAGGATCACCTTTACTCAAGTGGAAAAACACTCACCAAAATCTGAAACTGACATTTAAAAGTTTTAAGTTTTTTTTTTTGCATCCTCCTGGATTTCTTCCTTCCAGTAGGTTTAGGCGATTGGAAAACGTTTGCTGCTGCGGCCAACAGCAGAAGGTCTTTCACAGCTCAGTCAAGTGTGTGCAAGTCTCCTCACCAGGACTGGTTGTGATTTTGAGTATGGAAAAAGACAATAATTTAGATTCTTTTTTTCCACTAACTTTTTCCAATCTGCTGATGCCATGAATGGAGTGGCTTATTAAGTTACAGACTTCCATACCAGGTCGGAGCAGTTTGAGGATGAAAATGTTGCACACACATATTCATACTTCTCATTCTCTGCCTTATGCCACACCATAGAAATCCCGCTCCTCTGTCATCACTACATCACCACGTTTCTACATTGTAACCTTTATACTGATGCATTTATTGAAAGAATGCATCTGACTTCTGACCCTCTGCTCTGTTTTTGGTCATTTATTACGTGCCTGTCAGGATGTGTGGTACTGCAGCAAGTCTGGTTTTCCTGCCAGATAAAGGAGCTCGGCCCTGCATTCTGCAGCAAAGTGGAAAATATTATGTATGGAAATATTCTTCCAAATATTCACCCAGTTTCTCAGAGGTCACGGGCTCATTTAGTTTAATTTACGCATCCATTATGTGCAGACACGCTTTCTTTTTTGATGTGTATTATTTATATGGCAGATCACTCTGTCATGTTGCCGATAATGATATTAAGTCATAAATTTCAAAGTCGCAGCAGTACCTGGATCCACCCTGAGGATGACTTCACTGCTGATTACTTTAACAGTTATTGCTCAACAAGTACACAATGTTAAAACGTTGCATACTCCCACACAGAACAAGTGAACAACATATGCGCATCTTTCTGCATCTGCTGAAAAGTTGCAAACCTATAACAGGCAATTCTTTACACCACAGGACAGGACCAGTAACACACAATATGATGACTTCTGATAGATAGGTCAGTGTTATTGCCAACTGCCATGTGGCAATCAGCAAATCTTTCTTTCTGGAAAGCCCAGAGAGACAGCAGTGTTGTGAATGATGAAGCAGAAGGATTTAGGGGAACTAGAGCAGAGACAAAAGAGACAAATGTGATTCATCCACTCTAAATTTGTCTCAGAAAACAGAAGAGAGCGACCAAAAAGCTCAATGTGGTTCTCATTTTGCGTGCCTTTCTCTGTGTATGTGTGCGTGCATGCTCACTGTGCAAGCGTACGTACTTTATGTATGTGAGTGCGCTTGACGGGATGGATCCTCCATTTGAGAGATAAATAACCCCATTACATGGGAGGATCAGGCATGCAGCTTACAGCTAACAGCTAACAGCAGATAGGATACTAAACAAATCCACAAGCATTAGTCAGAATCTGGTTCGGTTTCGCAGATACAAAAAAGCACAGATGTCTGCATCATCACTTTTAAAATGCTTTCTGCTCTGCTACTGCACCGTGCTTTCACTCTCAATAGTTTTAACAATTGCGGAATACAAATGTGACCTCTGTACACATGCTTTCTTTCCCTTAAAAAAAACTAGTAATAGTTCAACAGTTTGGAAAATACCCGTTCGCTTTCTTGCCAAGAGTTGAGAAGATGATAACGTACTACTCTCCTGTCTGCACATTAAAGCAACTATAATCAATCATTTTAATATTGACAATGGATAACATGACTGGTTGCAAGTGAAAGGAGTCTGTTGTAGTCAAGAATACATAGAGTATTATCGCCCAACTCTTCAGTAGCCCTCAGCTACATGGATGTAGGAAGAGAACTGGATACAGTGCTGGATACCGGGCCTGGTAATTCCGATGATGGTCGCTCAGTGGCGAGTGAAGCAAAAAAAAGTTTGACTACCAAGAATAAAATTCAGATAAAAAAATTTCGAGCCATCTTCCGCATCCATGTGCCCATAGAGCAAGTGTACTAGTCTCCCCTTAAACTCTGCCTCCCAGTTAGTATCTAGCAAGTGAACACTGTGGAGGATTTAGCAGCTAAAGAGCAAGATATCTTTCAAGGATTTTCTAGAAACCAAACACAGAGAGAGTGAAAGAGAGTGAAATGGACTAAGATTCTTCAAGTGGCCAGAAACACGACTCCAAATGAATGCTAATGTTGCTCCATGTCTGCTGAAGAGGGAATAGGCGGCTGTATGCTAGCAAGTTTGGCATAAAAAGTGATGGTATGTCAGTGTTGTGTTCATAGCTTTTGTCTACTGCCCCCAAGTGGCCAAGAAATCAGTCAATCCAGATTTAAGTATGGCCAGGAGACAGTTAGCTTAGCTTAGCATGAAAACTGGAAGCACTAACGTTAGCCTGGCTCTATCCAGTTATTACGTTGTGTACAGGACTGCAGTGACTTCCTCCAATAAAGTTTTACCATGTTTTTACACTTTGTTTTTCCTAGAGATTCACCAAACAAGATATAAAGTGTTAATTTGTTAGCTTCAAGGGTGCTGGTAAGTGGATTTTCTGCAATTGAACACATTATTTAATATTTAGTGCAAAGAGATACAGTAAGAGTGGTATCAATCTTTTCCCCAAATTTCCAGCAAGAAACTGAATAAGTGTATTTCCCAAAATGTAGGCGTTCCATTCTCGATGAATCCACTACTCAGGTAAGCGTCCAAATTCAAAACACAGACCACTCAAACAGGGTAGAAAAAGGAACATCCTCAACAATAGTTATTACTTAACGTGAAAAACGTATGACTAAAATCACATAGCCCAGCAGATGCATATCATGCTAAAGTCATTTTCAGGCCCTAACGCACTGAAAACCGCTCTCCTCTGCTTCATTACACCCAAAAAAAAAATCCAGCATCAAATTCAGTTTTTAAGGTTGGGAAACATTTCTGCGATAATGTTTTATGGTGGAACATTGTCGGGCTATGAGTCTCGTACTGTACGCAGGTGCTGAAGAATGGGTCACTGTGCACAGAGTGGAGAAAACACAGGAGGCGTTCAGAAGCCAGCAGATAAATTGTTTAGATGTGTTTCGTTCACAGAGCTTTATTTATTACCTGCACTTCATCATTTGTGCTATTGTGAAAGTTAACACTGCACTTTTGTCTCCAGAAATTAAACAAACAAAAGATGACGTTAGTGCAGCAGCCACAGTATCTGTTGTGTCACCCAGGAAAAATGCAGGATGACAGAGTGGTGGTAGAATGTATGTTAAATGTATTCTTTTATGTTCTAATGTTTTCTTTCGATCACTTTGACATATTGTCCCATGCTAAGGCCTGTCACTGGACGATGGGAAAATTACATTATTAGAAAGAGGTTCTGCGACAGACAGAAAGAAAAGAAGGGCCTCTGATTGAAGTGAGTTTGTTTTCCTGGCTTGGTAACATGATTGTGCTAATGCCTTCTTTGGTCGCGGCTCCGTCTTTGTTCCTCGTGGTGATTAAAACAAATAAACCACGGGATCGAACTCAGACAGGCTCTGGAAGACGGGAGAGATTTGGACATATTTAGCACAGCCAGCTCAGTAGGTGAAAACAAATGGGATGCCAGTGCACTGGACTGTGGAAAATTATCACCCACTCCACATCACATCATTTCACACTTACCGAACAGAATACAAACGCCACACTTTACAGTAAATGATGTAACAGCCTGAAAATCAGCACTTTCTACAGAAACAAATTGCTACTTCTTTCCATTTTCTATCCTTCATTTATCTGTTAAGCCATCTGGGCTGTGAGGCAGAAAGAAAGGGCTCTTCCAAAGAAATAAATGTACCTGGATTGGAACCAGAGTGAATGTGACAGATGATGAAGTAAGAGGCAGTCTATGGATACATAGCAGTCCTTGTTTGACCTCACAGGAGATCCATATAACTCTCAAAAGGTGTCTTTGTTGGGTTTCATCCATTCATCTTTATGTCAAACAGTGGAAGGTTGGAGAGCTGGTCACTGCATGTGTGCTGGCATGTTATTCATAAAATGATAGATTGAGGGAACGAATGAAGAAGCGACAGAAAGAATAGCATTGTTGAAGCCATAAAAAGCAAGAGTTACAGATTCTGAGCTCAGTGGGAAACAGAAGAAGTAAATACAAATGTTAAGGGTTCATTGAAAATGTCTAAACACCACAAACACTATGTCACTGCTGCACATGGACCCTGACACCACCAATAGGCAGCGGTGGAAGAAGTACTGAGATCTTTTGATTAAGTAAAAGTAGTAGCATCACAGTGTATAAATACAAGTATCAGTCCTGCATTCAGAATTTTACTGAAGTAAAAGTACAAAAGTATTCAACAAAATGTACTTAAAGTACCAAAAGTAATAGTGCTTTTGGAGATCGGCCCATTTCAGAATAATATATAATTGGATAATCATTTTTTATGCATTAATATGTACACCATTTTAACACTGTAGTAAATGTGGGACAAATTTAGTTTTTATTTTATTTTTATTTGTATTAATTTATATACAGCTGGATAGCTTGTATGTTTCCCCCTTTGGGATCAGTAAAGTCTTACTGATTTATTAATATAATAACATATTTGTTTAAATTAGGGGCGACCGTAGGGCGGTTCAAGGTTCAATCCTTGACTGGGACGTGTCATGTGTCGAAGTGTCTGAGCAAGACACTGAACCCCTAGCTCCCCGGGCGCCTGTCATTGGCAGCCAAAAAATTTGCAGTAACGGGATAAATATAGTGAAATAAATAAAAAATAAAAATAATTGCAGTGACTGCCGTGTTAGACAAAGATAAGTGGAATTTGTCTAAGTGGAAACAGTCTGAAATCTGACATCCAGCACACACTGGCTGCAGACTGAGGTCTGAATATGATGAGCCTGCTGCATATTGTCTCAAGTTCAAACACTCTGCAGCATGTGAATCTAAAGGCTGGTGATGAGAATGAAGCTTGAAACAGCATCCTTCTGTTGCAGAAGGATCTCCTCAGTCTGGCAGACTCACGAGGTCTGTGGTTGTTTACAATGTTTTCAATTTCCCCTAATGAAAAAAACACTCCATTATCATCCACATGGACTCACAGAGGATTCAATGATCTGCAGGGGAGGATTACAAATGATACAAGCTGCGGAAGAATTGGCTTCCACACAAAGGCAGAGAGACTGTGCCTGGATGCATTTGGAAAATATTCAACATGCAACGTTGAACCACCCTGCAGCAACAAATCTTTTCACACAATGCAAATGGATGTGTGGGATTACAGACTGTTTCACAGTGAGGGCAGAGGTTTCGAGATGCTTTCCTACCTCCCAAGTAAGAACTTTTACCATCCTGCGAAGACATCAGATATATCCTTCCTCATGCAGCGGAAGCCCAGAGCTGAGGGCAATGATACTGAAGCTATTATTAATTCTTTGGTCCATAGAAACAAATGACATGTCGGTGGTTCTGCATATTTTAGCCGATTAACTGCTGTTTTACTTTCCATTTTCCAAAGTTTTTTTTAATTGATTTTCCTAACTTCCAGACAGTCATTTGTTTTAGTTTGCTGTAAAAATCAACTTGCATAGACTTTAAATTTGCCAGATATATAAAAAAAGAGTTGAGAGTTAGAACTTCACTCTGCTCCAGGCCCAATTAGATGTTGGCCTGTGTCTTTCAGGAATCTTTCAACAGTTTTTCGGGGAATCATAGTACATTACTCCAGCAGCACATCTCCTCTCCGCAGCGGAGAGAATATTCAATCCTCTGACAGAAACAGAGAACGAGAGGACACTTGGGTTTCATGTGACATGTGGATCCCACATGGAGGCTCATTTACAAGTGAAACCAGTTATATAAAAATGGTGTATAGCTACTAGGGGTGGGAATCACCAGAGGTCCCGCGATACGATATTATCACGATAGTTAGGTCACGATACGATATTGTCACGATACGATATTATCACGATACGATATTGTCACGATACGATATTGTCACGATACGATATTATCACGATACTGCGATATTATCGCGATACGCTGAGTATTGCGATAACATATATTGCGATTTATTACTTTTTTCAACTTCAAATTATGTCCCCAAAGGAAAACTGTGTCAACATGTTTTATCTAATAAGATAAAGTTTTCAGTCTGTTCATCTCACTTCAATCATTTTTATTGATTGTCAAGCAGACAGACTGACCAACAATATCATAAATGTTGCATGCACCTGACAAACTGAACTGTTTGTATTACAGTCTACATAGTCCAATTTAACTGAATGCAAACGTGTCTATAACTTATATAAGTACGATATAAGAGTTATATAACTCAGTGTAACTTGCGATGCGCGGACGTCAAGGGCAGAGAGCCAGTTACGCGCTGCACTCTCCCCATGAGCCTGGCTACTGTTGGCAGATTTAACCCCCGTTGTGAGGCCAGATTGAGTGTGTGAGCGAAACACTTCACATGCAGGTATCCCGCTAACTGAACGGCAACGCCCACGTTAGAAGCGTTGTCGGTTACAACCACCAGGTTTTTGTCGGCAATCCCCCATTCTTATGCTGCAATAGCAGGAGGTCTGTCATGTTTGCCCCGGTGTGACTTACGTGTACTGTTCTAGTTTGGAGAACGTGAGACAGCAGTCGCCAATCCTCTGTGAGATATTGTGCTGTTATAGTCACATAGGAATCCACTGCGCTTGACGTCCACGCATCGCAAGTTAAAGCAACTCTTTCTGCTGTACTCAAAGAGTCCTCAACTTTAAGCTTCACTTCTCTGTAGCGCTTGGACACGGCTGTGTCTGTGAAAAAACGCAGCGACGGAGTCATATTCATGTCCGTCTTCCCTTCCTTGTTAAAAAATCCCAAATAAGTCCAGACGTCTGATTTAAACGCGGACGGCGCATTTCTGATTTCTTTCTCCGATGTCTCCATCTTTGTTTTGACCAACTTCCTACCAATCACGCTGACCTGGTGTAACAGGCCATAGTATACCCCCAGTCCGGACTATACCTGGGGTTAAAGGGTCCTACGCTAGATTATACCCCGGGTATATTATGGCCTAGGCCAATTTATACTCCGGGGTATAAATTGGCCTAGGCTAATTCATACCCCTCAGGCCAGATTATACCCCCATGATATCAGTAGTGCTGAGTGATATACACAAGAATTACTTAATTTTTCAACATTTTATTGGGGGTTCAGCTTTGTCAGGTAAGTTAAGTGAGAAGAAAGCTAACTGACTTAAATCTTAAAACTCTAAAGCTATCCCACCTCGCCTCAGCAAACTCTACTCCTCTGCTTGCATTAAGCAGGGCTTATATAGGCAAGCTTCACCCCTGGCGCCTCCCCCAAAAAAAGAAAAATTCAAAACTTCTTAACAGTTCTACAGTAAAGTACTGCACCTTTATTTATCACAAGAACAAGAGCTAAGAAGAATGCAAAGTGCACACTAAAGAATCAAAACAAATGACAACTTAGCTAGCAAACAATAATAATAATAATAAAATGATATATTGTAAAATATGTTACACGTATTAAATAATCAAAATAGAATATGCAAAATAAACAAACAAATAAATAAATAAATAGTACAAATTAACGTTAACGTTAGCTAACTATCAAGATTACCTGACATTATGTTCCCTATAGTCTGGCCTAGGCTATTTTACACCCCCGGGTATAGTTTGGCCTAGGACAGTTTATCCCCGTGGTTTACTCTGGCCTGGGCCAAAGTATACCCAGGTTTAATCTGGGCGGGGGTTAATTTGGCCTGTTACACCTGTACCTCTGCTGACCTCACCAGAAAACAACTCAGCACCATCTAGTGGACTGAAAAAGCAATTGATTTTATTTTTCTAATACCAAAAAGTTTATAGTTTATATAATAAACGATCGATACTTGGCTTCCGTGTATCGATACAATATCGCCACGCAAAATATCGCGATACTATGCTGTATCGATTTTTTCCCCCACCCCTAATAGCTACATGATAATTAGCTGAATCAATTGTTATAGTGTTAATATTGGATCTTATGTAGACGCAACCGCCAGCGATGGTGGCTTAGTGGTCATTTTCCCAAAGGTCAATATGTATAAAACACATTATTATTATTATATTATTATATATTTGCAAATTTACTTTTTCTTGATTTAAAATTATGGTTTTCCTTTAAATAATTATTTTTCCTGCTCAAGGTTTTGTGTTTAAGTTCATGGGTTGATGCACAGTTCAAAAAAGAGAGTGAATTTATTCAAAAGTCAAGTCACACTGCTTCATTTAAAAGTTAAAAAGCCTTTATTATTGCGGCAGCATGAGTAAAAACAAGACCACCGCATATCGAACATACAATGGCCTTTTTCAGGGTAAAAAATAAAAAACACATGCAGAGACAAAGTGATGTCTCACTACTTCATCCAAAACAGAGATTCCTGGAAAGAATCCTAACTTCACCTAAAACTTGCACAAATGTTTCCAGCAAAGAGCAGAAAAGTGAATGCATACACACCTGAAAGGCTGCCACGGTAAATGGAAGCAGGAAAGGCCTCAGTGAACTGCAGATAACCTGACTTCATGTGCAGCATGTGGGAGATATTCTCTATGGCAGCAGTCAGGGCCAGCTCTGTAATGACCACGCTAATGTCTGATTGGGTTTAATTTGATACAAATGAGCATATTATCCAGCAATTTACCAGGAACGATTATTACATAATACCTCACTTCATTAACAAACAGGGCACTGTGACTGGCATGTCACATGAAACCCAAGTGTCCTCTCTTTCTCTGTTTCTGTCAGAGGATTAAATATTCTCTCCGCTGCGGAGAGGAGATGTGCTGCTGGAGTAATATACTATGATTCCCCGAAAAACTGTTGAAAGATTCCTGAAAGACACAGGCCAACATCTAATTGGGCCTGGAGCAGAGTGAAGTTCTAACTCTCAACTCTTTTTTTTTCATTATCCATCCCTGTGTTTCCCATTAAAATAGTTTCCAGTCACTGAAAAGAGGATTTGAAACAGCCAGCCTCAGGTAATACCTGCTGGAGCGTTTGCCAGACATTTGGGCTGAACTGTAGAAGCTGGTTTTGGTGTTGGACTCTTTCCAGTAACCCCTCAACCTTTCAGTCATAAGTCTGAGTCGATATCATTGATCTATTTCTCTTTTTAATCCAAAACTCACAAATCCCTCGGCATGCAAGAGCTCTGTTTTTCTAAAATTAGAGGTCAATGTTGTCAAATTTGAAAGACGACATTGTGAATCACTGGCATCTATTTCATTGGATCCCACATGGAGGCTCATTTACAAGTGAAACCGGTTACATAAAAATGGTGTATAGCTACACGATGATTAGCTGAATCAATTGTTATAGTGTTAATATTGGATCTTATGTAGACGCAACCGCCAGCGATGGTGGCTTTGTAGCCATTTTCCCAAAGGTCAATATGTATAAAACACATTATTATTATTATTATATTATTCTATATTTTCAAATTTACTTTTTCTTGATTTAAAATTATTTTTCCAGCTCATGGTTTTGTGTTTAGATACCACATTTACAGAACTCATTGTTTACAATTATATGCTTTTTTTAACATATACATTCCCCTGAGCTCAATTTGATGCCATAAAGTAGTCGGAATTTGCAACTTATTACTACAAGGCTGACGTGACTGTTTTCTCCCACTTGGTTACTCATAATGATGTTATTTAAGATATGGCGTTAAATTCACAAATGGCTTTTTGCTTGCAAAGTTTGGTGACTCCAAATAAATCAGTCTTAATATTAACACACAGATTGTACCAGACAAATCTAAGATAAGAAGAAGAAGATAAGTTTGAGTGCATGCAACTGGTCCCAAGCCAAAGCCACACAACCCATTCAAAGCTTCATGAAGGCTTTAGGGGGAGGAGGAATGAACTCAAACTGAATAATGGGGTTAAATAGATACTCTGAGATGGTTTTATGTCTTTTTGAAAATCTATGAAGCGCTGCATGTTTGATAGCAAAACTATAAAGCTAAATTCCTCGACATGAAAGTGTATTTCTGAACTGTTCTTTATTGCTTCGATTCCAGTCCCTGACGTACGTCTGGACAAATGATTGCTGAGGCCGCGGAACGAGAGAGAAGCAAAGACATCCAGGTCTAATTGTGAGCAGGTGACCGGCAGACGAACGGTGGACAATTTGGAAAAACTGCCCCCACTTCCAAATGCCACAGTCAACCCGACTGGCCCGTCTCCCTCACAGGCCTTTTTCATTTTCCATAACATTCCTTAATCCACCTGGCCGACTCCGCACACACCATACCCAGACACATGCAAACACACACACACTCACACACACGCAGATGCGCATGCTTTCATTCTATGCGGCTGGATGTGTCTGGGCAGCTCTCACTGGCGCATGATGCACGCAAACCACAGTGTGTGTCTACAAACAATTGGAGAAAGATCCACAACAATCAACAAAGAGTGAAGGACACACAGAGGTCTACACCACACACACACACACACACATGGATGTATTGTGTTACACTATGATACAACATACAAGACTGGGTTGTTTATCTTCAGTTGACAGGTTGGTGTGTAAGCCACAATCTCTTGATTACACTTACTGGTTAAAGCCTTGGAAGACTTGTTTGGGTAAAGGACCATCTGGTTTCCATATGTCTGTCAGAAACAACTCTTACTGTTGGCTGGAAACCAAAAAAGATCAGCACTGCAAAGCTCAGCAGTTGGCCGAGGGGCTCGTCACTTCCCGAAGAGAACAGAGAGCCCTCTGATCTATTTAAAACCCAACCTGAAGATGGAGGCTTCATGAAAGTGCTGTTGCATCCAAGAATTAATTTAAAAGGAGTATAGCTGAGCCTAAAATGCACCAAAAAAAAATCATGTTTTGCACCACACAGCTAACTCCTAGTACATATGAACTTACTGTGCAGCGTGCCATATCCCATCAAATAAATAGCATATTACAAAAATGATCAATTTCATGTATTTATTTAATGATTGAGTAATTTTACACAAAGTTATATGAGAAGATTGATACAACTCTCATATCTGTGTCATTAGATATGAAGCTACAGCAGCCGGTTAGCATAGCTTAGCACAAAGACTGGAAACAGAGGGAAACTGCTAGCCTGACTCAAATGTATTAAAATCCTTCCACCAGCTTCTCTAACACACATTAACACTAAATAACATATTTACAAAAAACAAGGTGTAAAAGCGAGACAGTGTGGTTCATGTGCAGGTTTTGTGTTGTGTTCTGGAGTCTCAACTGGTTTCCTGGCAAACCAGGAAGTCACTGCGCCCAGCCAAGAAAATCTGACACATAATTCCCAGTAAAACCACAACATGTACTAACTACACGTCAGTAAGTGGAATTTGTAGGTGGATTTTGTTTAAAAAAAAAAAAACTGTTCACAAATGTTGGACTGATCCTTTGAATGAAGCAAAAAACAATCTACCTTTAAGGTGAGGTAATCAGAACTGTTTAAAGCTAAAAACAATTAAAGAATCTGAGAGTCAGAAGTGATCTTAAGTGTTGTCATACAACTTTCATCTTAATAAATGAATCCTCATTTCTATAAATCTCTTAAAACACATGGTTCAATGATTTGAAATTAAGTAATTGTCAGAGGTTAAGATTAGTTCTTACACATGCTTTGTATAAGATGAGGGTTCACTGTGAAGGCCAAGTCAGATCTGTCCTCAAAGTTATCAGGTCGGAGATGTCGTGTCACGCAGCCAGATGGGCTTGAACAAAAGCTAGAAACTGACAGGCTACAATATCCTTTAAGATTGTTTTAAGCATGTGGAGAAAATAAAATAGATGGAGAGGTTAAGACAAGAATGAAATCAATCAATAAACCAGATGACAGGATCAGTTTGGACAGAGTGAAAAGAAAACATGGACAGCTTGGGGGGGAAAAGCTACGTTCTTTGAATGCGGCATTGTAATTAAAAACATCATCTCCTGTTGAGGCCCAGAATGTTATGTCTGCTTTATACTGGTCGGTAAGCCACGATTTCCTCCTCACAGCAGCACGTATTTAAAACATTATCTCTGTCGACCACAGTTATGATGGGAAAGATCTCAGACTACAGAAGGCCCAAGCAAAACAAAACCAAGGGACTGAAACACAACAGCGCTGATACAGGAACAGCTGGACCAAATCTGTTCTCTGCTTGCTTTGGGATTCTTCCTTCAGCCTCCCTCTGCACCCCAAGAGAGATCAAATCCTTTGTCACCCTGTTGGAGAGATTATTGGTATTGATCCGCTGGAAGCCTGAATGTCTTCTCTTTTTCACTGTGTTTTCTCAGTGTGCTTGTAAATACAAATCTTCATTTCTTGTTGAGAGTTTGTTAAGAAGGTCTATATCACTCTCATGTTCGTATTGTAGTATGAAGCTACAGCCAGCCGCGTAAAAACAAAGTGTAAAAACAAAAAGTAATGGTTTTAAGGGGGACTATAGTTGCGGGACTATTTCCTGGCATGGTGCAGTGAAAAGGGTTAACTTTTTCTTGTAAGTCGGGGCTAAAGACTTAACAAATTCATGTGATCAGTTGCGTGCGTCCGTGAGTGAGTGTGCACCTCTGGGTCTGTCCACGGCTAATCTCTCATTCTGCCGCAGCAAACTGCACAATACTTTGGGTGGCCAGTCATCACTGCATGCTCAAGGACCTCTCATGATTGTAGTGACTCACACTTTATCAAAACACCTTTTATAACCTGTTTTGTTTCGGCGAGATTATGTCGTGTCTTTAAGCTGATTGCCTGCATAACACCTGCTTGTTTTTGAGTTTGAATGTGTTTTACGATGCCTTACAGCATCGTAAAACCTTTAATGTCTAGATGGGGCTTCAGCCAATCGTGGGTTGTATTCTTTCAATCACATATTACAGCGTTCTGCACTCTACTGAGTGCACTTTTCTAGTTTATTTTGTTTGTCTGCCTTGCTTTGTAAAGGCTTTACAGCAACATATTGTAGTAAAAAAAAAGCAAATAATTAAAAAGAGGTGAAAAAGATCAGTGATTTGAGAGGTGGGATTCCAGTTTGACTTTGTTCACATAATAGTAACAGATTGAGTTAACTTGGATGCGTTTCAGTTTCAAACACCTGTTGGTGAGCATAAATAAAGTAAGACATGCCACAATATTTTACTCCAGAACGTTTCAGGGTGGTGTTTGCCAATAAAGATTAAATACCAAAACCATCAGATAAAGACCGTCAGTGACCATGCATCGCTGCAGTAACCTGTGCTTGTCGTTTTCCTGTGATCAGTGAGAGTGTTTTACAGATGGCCCCACAAGTTGTATAGTTCCTCGAGGCCGTGCAGGTCGTCCCAAAATGAAGTGATGTGACAGAGATAACTGTCTGATCTTCATCCTTTATGCAACCAAGTTCTTTCAACCTGCTACATAATGTGCAGTCTATACGCCATCTTTTTTTGTCCCATAAGTACAAGACTATTGACAAGATTAAAGGTTTCGTAAAGATCTGTGGCATATAGTAAATCTCATGCTGGTCGTCAAACCTTAGTTACATAGTAGTTAAAAGGAAGCTGGATCAGCAGTTGTGACGCAGGTAAACAGGAACATTAAAGGTTCAATAAAAAGGTTTTGGTGCTCTTTTTCCTGCTGTTTTAAGCAAACATAATAGAGGTTTTACTTGTTTTAGCCCACTAACTAGAAGTAGTGTAGATCTGACCATCCAGGTTTTTAAACTGACTTCCTCCCTTCAAGCTTCTGTTGTCCTTTCATTTCAGCACGAGATGAAAAGGTTAGTTGAGAGCTCGGAATGTTTTTTAATGCAAAAGCACCATACTCACGTTATCCATGTTTGGTTATTGTTTGCCTTTACTACGCACCGCCAAGCGTGACTTTTCAAATAAATCTCTAATGCGAGTTGCAGCATTGGGGTTTAAAAAAATGTACTTGATTTTCATGGTTATGAATTAGGTTGTGCAAGTTTCTGGTCTCCACAAGTTAATTATCATACTGTAGTGAAATTACCAGTAACCCATGACTGATTGAATGGTGCGCCTCAATCTTTTGGTATGCTTTTGAAAATGGTCAACAAGAATATGTGACTTTTGCTTAGTGATTGATGAATGGATTATACTGCATGAAAGGGCAATATTCAATGATCTGTGGTCTGGTTTGTATCCACTTTTTTATTTAGTGCTGCTATAGAGTGGTGCAGGGATGATGTATTTTTGTAGCAACTTGACAAAAAATTAAATTGGATTTTTCCATTGGATTTTTAAAATGTCTCCTCAAAAAGCATTGATATTTCACATGAATAACGAAGGCCATGAACATTTCCAGAATGTTGAGTAAAAACAAATTATTGAGGACAAAAGTCTCAAAGGGTTTGTGTTTGATTCAGCCTCTGGATTATGATGAGGGTGATGATGATGATGAACAGTCTGATGGTTCTGCTACTGTCTCCTGTTTACAGACTTAAATGAGATTCTCCAGCTGCTCTCTCCACGTGAGCAGATGGCCTCAGAGGGGCTTTTGGTCTACTGTGGTCTCGACACCTGCACACTGCCTCAGACTGTTTTCTTTTTCCACACGGCGCCTTTCTCGTCCAAATGGGGCCCTGATGCTCCTGCCAAGTGTCACTCACACAAGACAAAACGTGTGGTCAAAAATGTAAATGATAAGCTGAAGCCAATCATTAACAGGATTTTGATTTTATTTGGTGGCAGAAGTGGGGACTTCTTGAAATAGTCAGACTCATTGAAACGACAAATAGGCCAATGAAACGCTGAATGAGAGAGTGCACTGAGTGACAGAAGCCGGTGGAACAGACGCGACACGAGTTGAGGCTGTGACTTCGGCTCCTTATGGTTTCGCACCAGCTGCCAAGGTCAACAGCCCAACATTCAGGTCAATGTGGTGAACAGCAGCCAGAGTTTGACTTTGATAATTTCTCATTTTAGACACCGTGATGTCACAGTGAGAGTACATTGGGGAATGATTGAGTATCGTTATTCCACACAGAAAGTCGACCAAAGAAAACAAGGATTGACGTTTGTGACTTTGATCTGAATTTGTCCAGGATCCTGTCTTGTCTTCCATCATTAGCAGTCAGCCTGGAGCAACCAAAACAATAAAAGACCTCCAGATGATCTCACAAAACCAACACTGTAAAATCATAATCTCATCAACAGAGAATATTCAATATCATAAGGGAGTAAAAAGTCGGTATTTTGTTTTCCTGACATTTAACACTGTGGTCCCTAAAAGCTAATGTGAATGCCATCAGTTTGTGAGCTCAGTGGATATGTGAGCAGCTTCTTCTTCCCAATCCAGAAAGGACGTACCTGTCCCTCGCTATAAACTGAGGCGGTGACGGATCAGAAGAGGTTTCCCTGCAAAATGTGAACTGTTTGTTCCCTCTCGTCCCTGCTGAGGTCTCTGCTGACAGAAGGTGTGGAACAAAATTGCTGAGATCATGTCTTTCACCCTCTTGATCAAGCAGTTCCAGTGCAGTTATAAATAATGTCATGGAGGGAACGATCCATTACATATAATAGCGACGGAGCATAATTGGAAAAGAGAAGAAAAACTAATATTCATTTTGCATTGTTTTTATGTCAGTGGGGACAAATGCCTCATCGCATCAAAGGTTTTCCTTTACACAAACTGTCTCAGCCTGTTATAACGTAAGTCGAGTGTTTGTTCAACACAACAACAATCACCAAAACAGAGAGATAACTGATGCCAAACTTCCAACGGACACTAGCTGATAAATAGCCAACTGGTTAGTGTTGCTGCCAAGAACCTGGTCTGAATCCAGCGCTGATTAAAGAGGGACGACAATAGGAGTTGTTTTTGACGTTAAGCTTCACTCCGTTGTATAGAAGGTCGGGTTTTTATCTGAAATTGTCTTGTATATAATATCAATCAATTTGATGAAGGAGAAATGAATCGCTGCAGGGAAATAGATATCAGCTTTGCTGCTTGATGAGTTTACGGTCTGATAAAGCAGTGATTTCCAACCAGGGTAACTTACTTCTGCAGTTGTAGGGGGGATGTGGAGTTTGTGGAGTAGCTCACTTTATTTGTAAAAATATGAATTGAAATTAAAACTATATCCAAAAGTTGAAACAGCAATACATGTACACTACAGTGGTGGGCCGTCAGGGCCAGCAAGGCCTTCTCTGCTGGCCTAAACAGAATCACAAAGTTATAGCTATTTTATAATTTAATCATTTTTCTTAAATACACTACATGTATTATAGTTTATAAAAATATTTTTCCCATTATCTTATTTTCTCATTGCACAGCTACTGTCTTCCTCAGTTGCTCTGCTTCCAGTGCAGCTTGTTTTAAGTAGAGCTTTTATCCAATCAGATTTCACCTCTGTGTCTCTAGGTAGGAAGAGAGGCTCGAGGCCTTCAGACTCACAAGTGAATCCCTTTGCAGTTTAAGTGAATGGGGACGATATTGTTGATTGTCATAGTCTTCAACCAATCAGATCTTTAGTTTGACATGTTGGGCATATTCTTTGACGTGCCAGAGCCTTCTAGCTGGCCTACAAGTACGTCAGCATTAACGGGCAGCTCAGTTTTACGGTGCAGCACTGTAGTAAGGTGCAGCGTGTGCTGTGATTGGTCAGTGGGCGAGCAAGTGACTATCGTGAAACAAAACTTAAAGTAGCCATCAGAGGCTTAGTCGGAGTATTAAGAGTTCAAATTGAAAGATATGGAAGAAATGATGACATTTTTAGCATTATGCTTGGTGTAGATTTTTTTTTTTTTACCTAGCTTTGTTTTTTTAACACTCAATGGCTGAAAGAGGAGGAGAAACGAATTTGTGAGTTGGGATTTAACCGTGGGATTAAACTCTGTCAGCAAAGAAAGGAGGATGGAGTTTGTCTTTAAGTGAACAGCATTCGGTAAGTCAACTGCGTTTTGTTTTTTTACATCCAATATCTGAATGGCCCCTGAGTGTGTAGCAGAATGCGTGTTGCTGCAGGTCTACTGGATTGATTTGACATACCCTTAGAAAAACGTGTAAAATATTAATTTTCTGTGGTATTGTTATCAAATTTGAACTTGGACTAGGTAAGGCTTCATGCTGTGGCCCCATTGTGTTTTCCAGCTAATACGTCCCAGCTATAGTCATCTGCAGGCATATGTTTGCAAAAAAATATTCAGGCGGAAATAAAAACCTTCTACTTCAGTGTGTTCAAACTTCTATTACTCAATGCCAGTAGCACTTACAGTGATTCTGTGTTACCTTTCAAAATAGACCAAAACCATGCATGTACTCCAAATGGTTGAAGAACAGCTTTCAATTTACTTTGGGTATGCCTTGGATAGGCGTTTTAGGCTAATTTTACTGGAGTGGTAATAGTGTTAAACCCTATCCAGTTTAAAATTAGTTCAAATGAACACTTTCGAGTGTTCATTGCACTTATCTGCATTTTGTCACTGTGACAGTCAGGAAGATATTCTCCTAAATGGGGAAAAGGGAGTTGAAAACCTATTTTCATTACAGTACCATAGGTCCTTACGTGTTTCCCTTGCAGACCTTGGACAGCTCTGTTTCGCTGCTAATGGCATCACATTCATCACATAGAAACTCTCACACACACACACACACAGTACTTCCCAACAGGATAAGTGCTCATCCTAGAACATCTGTGTGGTATAAATCAGTCTCGGAGAGGGTTACCTCACAAACCAAAAGGCCTAAGAGTGACAGAGAGAGAAGCCCTTGGCAGCGACCGCCAAGCAAGAGAAAAGAATTTAACCATCACAAACTGCAATAGATCATTTTAATTGCCAAAACACCGAAATAATGCTTCGAGTGGGATTTTGGGAGGAAAAGTAGAAGCAGGCTGAAAAATGGGGTGATGCAATGGCAAGCTGAAATCAACAACCCATTACTATATCTCCAGAGGTCTGTATCGCCATGTGTATCTGCCTTGGATGTTGCTATGCTAATTATTCCAATGAATTATACGATGCACAACAGGAAGTCCAAATATTCTACTTTGCTGGTAATTGGCTTAAGCTCATCTATACCGTATGATTCTTGGGCCAGTATTGATACATCTTACAATAATTAGACTCTAAATAGGAGTAAAAAATGTTTTGACTGAGGATGGCGATTAAGAAACATTTACACATCTTCCCTTTTTCCTCCTTCTAATAATTAAATAATTAAAAAACAAATAATTAATTTTAAAGAATTACCTAGTCAAGTTGCCGTTTACATCCACATCTGTCCAAAATGTCATCACTTCATAATTTATTCCTGTTAGACATTTGTGTGAAGTTGCCATAATTTGCTTATGAATTCTTGAGTTATGGCCAGAAATGCGTTTTGTGAGGTCCCAGCAGTGGCGGGCCGTCAGGGCCTGCAAAGCCTTCTCTGCTGGCCTAAACAGAATCACAAAAAAAAAAGAAAATGTATGTATTATAATTTATACAAATATTTTTTCCATTATCTTATTTTCTCATTGCACAGCTACTGTCTTCCTCAGTTGCTCTGCTTCCAGTGTAGCTTGTTTTAAGTAGAGCTTTTATCCAATCAGATTTCACTTCTGTGTCTCTCGGTAGAAGAGAGGCCCCAGGCCTGCAGACTCAAAAGTGCTTCCATGTGCCGTTTAAGTGAATGGGACGTGTCAGCAGCCGCTATCCCCATACTTGCCGGCCTACACCTGCGTCATCATTACATGTCCATGTGCAGCTCTGCTGCGAAGTGCAGGGTGTGCTGTGATTGGTCAGTGGGCGAGCACGTGACTATCGTGAAACGAAACTTAACAGCAGAGTACCACACACCGTGACACAGGGGGCTGAGACGAGGAAAGAGATTGCAGAGCAGTACGTTTAATGTTTGGGTTGTGAAAGTAAAATCATAAGACGGTCTCCTAAAGAGACGGATCAGCCGCGGCTTGTCGTTAAGGGATGATGGTGGGTCCCACAGCCAGACCAGCTGAGAACCACTGTCCTACATGAGCACAGAAAACATTATATTTTCCTGAATTTAAGCTTCTGCATTTTCCAAATGCTCTAGCATTATTCAAACGTATTGTAAGCCTCGTACAGAACGGTTTAATACGAGTACGTACGCCATCATGTGGTCATAAGGTGGTATTTCAGCTGCATGACAGCAGTGAAGGCCTAGGTATAAAATGCACGGCCCGCCACTGGGTCCCAGTGACCTTTACGCACCAAATCATCATCAGTTCATCCTTGATGTGGACGTTTGTGCCAAATTTGAAGAAATCCCTCCAGGTGTTCCTGAGATACAGCAGGTAAAATAAGTATTGAACACGTCACCATTTTTCTCAGTAAATATATTTCTAAAAGTGCTATTGATATGAAATATTCACCAGATGTCGGTAACAACCCAGGTAATCCATACATACAAAGAAATACTTGAGAAATAAATTCAGAAATTAAGTTATGTGTAATAAAATGGAATGACACAGGGAAAAAGTATTGAACACGCTTACTGAAATTTATTTAATACTTCGTACAAAAGCCTTTGTTGGTAATGGCAGCTTCAAGACGCCTCCTGTATGGGGAAACTAGTCGCATGCATTGCTCAGGTGTGGTTTTGGTCCATTCTTCCACACAAACGGTCTTCAAATCTTGAAGATTCCGTGGGCCTCTTCTATGAACTCTGATCTTTAGTTCTTTTCATAGATTGTCTATTGGATTCAAGTCAGGTGATTGGCCGGGCCATTCTAGCAGCTTTATTTTATTTTTTTGGCTGTGTGTTTGGGTTCATTGTCTTGCTGAAATGTCCACCCTCAATTCATCTTCATCATCCTGGTAGATGGCAGCAGATTTTTATCAAGAACATTTTTCCATTCATCCTTCCTTCAATTATATGAAGTTTGCCAGTGCCGTCTGCTGAGAAACAGCCCCACACACGATGTTCCCACCTCCAAACTTCACTGTTGGTATGGTGTTTTGGGGGTGATTTGCAGTGCCATTTGACCTCAAAACATGGTGTGTAATATGGCATCCAAAGAGTTCAATGTTGGTCTCATCTGACCAGACTATATTCTCCCAGTATTTCACAGGATTGTCTAAATGTTGTGCAGCAAACTTTAAATGAGCTTCAACATGCTTTTTCTTCAGCAATGGAGTCTTGCGTGGTGAGCGTGCATACAGGCTACAGCGGTTGAGTGCATTACTTATTGTTTTCTTTGAAACAATTGTACCTGCTAATTCCAGGTCTTTCTGAAGCTCTCCACAAGTGGTCCTTGGACAACTCTTCTGATAATTCTTTTCACTCCTCTGTCAGAAATCAAGCGAGGAGCACCTGGCCGTGGCCGGTTTATTGTGAAATTATGTTCTTTCCACTTCCGGATTATGGCCCAAACAGTGCTCAATTGGTTTCAGAGAAATACAATAAAGCTGCTAGAATGGCCCAGCCGATCACCTGACTTGAATCCAATAGAAAATCTATGGAAAGAACTAAAGATCAGAGTTCATAGAAGAGGCCCACGGAATCTTCAAGATTTGAAGACCGTTTGTGTGGAAGAATGGACCAAAACCACACCTGAGCAATGCATGCGACTAGTTTCTCCATACAGGAGGCGTCTTGAAGCTGCCATTACCAACAAAGGCTTTTGTACGAAGTATTAAATAAATTTCAGTAAGCGTGTTCAATACTTTTTCCTGTGTCATTCCATTTTATTACACATAACTTAATTTATTAATTTATTTGTTTGGATTTCTTTGTATGTCTGGATTACCTGGGTTGTTAACGACATCTGGTGAACATTTCATGTCAATAGCACCTTTAGAAATATATTTACCGAGAAAAATGGTGACGTGTTCAATACTTATTTTACCCGCTGTATCACAATACATTCGTTGTTCCTTATTCCTTGTTCCTAAGGCTGTTGTGTCAAATAAACAATAAAGATAATCTTGCAAAAAAAGTACTTATTCACACATTCAGCAGATAGACATTAGCATTCATTTGGAACTTATAGCCAGCTGGTGAAGTTTCCCTCTAGCTGTGTTTGGTCTCCTTTAAAACCACTGAGGGAAATATATGATAAATGCTGAGTGTTTAATAATGGGCCGATTTGGGCCTGTGGCAATGACCATCAGGCCAGTGGGAGTTGGGGGAAAACAAATGATGACTTGCACACTCCTATCCACCAGTGAACTCCTGGTTACCCATTACATACACTTCGCTGCTGGTGAGGCACGTGGGCCTAAGACAGAGCAGTAATCCAGCCACGTGCCTTTTCTGATTCTTTCTCCCTCGATCCGATTGGCTCTCATCTTCCATCCTCCTCCCACTGACACACACCCACATGAAAAAAAACCCATAAAGGAGACGTTATTGTGTCCACATCAGGCTTAGAAGGAAACACATAGCCATTAGATATAAAAGGAAATGACGAGAGGAGGGACTAGTGTGAGTGCAAAAGATTGCAGGAGAAAGTGCTATAACAAAGAGATGTATGAGTATAACAAAATCTGACATGTTCTTGGTGTAGTAAAACAGCTTATCGATTAAAGCTAATTTGCCTCCAGGTGTAACAATTTTAAATGATCTTTAGTAAGAAAAAGATCATCTTCCCAAACAGCTGCTGAAAGCAATGAATAAAAGTCCTACTTGTGGGTCACATTCAGAGGTACCAGTGTACCAAACTCGTTTCCATGCTGCACGGGTACAGCATATAAACACCACAGTTTCTGCACAGTGTTTCACAGCCAGCTGGTGAGGGCTTTCCCGCTAACTCTGTCATTTATCTGCTCATAAATCAGCAGACTTTTATGAGACACTTAACAAGAGTCTGCACAGACACAAGGGAATGAGCTGCAGACTCATTGAGATATCAAATAACACCTATGCAGGCTTATCAGCATAATTACAGGCTGTTGTTGAGAAAGAGGAAGAAGGACAGGAAAAAGAAGGAGCTCTGATTACTTAACGTGTTCAAAATGTGGGAATCCTGTGCAATCAGGTATCTATTCAGTGTCATACTCCAGTTCATCTCCAATCGTACTTGGAGCCTCTCCAACTACACACGGACACACACATGCATTTGTCATGAAAACACAACTAAGGTTAAAATCAAATTTGAAAATCAAGTTAAGATTAATGCAGCTTTCATCAAACATATATATCTATTTATGGTCATCTGAGTGCAGGCAAACAGATACATGGCCCCCTGGTGGTATCATAGGATCAGACACATCCAAAACACCACAGTCCGGCTATTTTCAATAATTAACTGCACCCAACTGCACAATTAACACCCAACAATTCCTGAAGGAGCTGCTGTTGTAAATACAGATATGCAGATTTTGTAATTCAGATTGGTCATTCCTTTTGTTGTTTTTTTGGAAAGAAGCCCTAATTTATTTGACTAAAATCGTAGTGATCGCTTTTTGAATGGTGAGAGAGTGAACATTTTAGTGGGGATTGTTGCAATAGGGGCATTACAGCCTCCTGCCCAGAACCACCAACATATTTCAAAAGTAACTTTGTTTTTATTACTACTAACAGAAATGAGGTCCGTGGGAACCCAAACAATAAGGGAGTAACGCAAATGAACAAGGGTTTTTCCACAAATTGGTTCAACACGAGGAACACGATCATAAATTACACGTCAAGCAACTTATTCGAGCAGAAGTCTGAAGCTGCTTTTGTCACACGGGCAAACATCGACCCACCTGGTCGGGAACAATTCTCCAACACTGGAACTTTTCATCCGTTCGTCACTCCACGACCCAAAAATATCCTCCAGCATGAAAACATTACATGTCTGTCTGTCTGCATGCAGTAATGATTTCCTCCTGCACTTGGTGTTTACATTTTTCACCCACTGCCATGCACTACAGTGACACAGACCTCTGAGCCACTTAAAGCAGGCACACCCTCCTGCTCTGTCACCATAGTGATTTAGATTTTCTTATGTTAAATTTGATGAAAAATACGCCATCACTGGCCAACAACACACCCGCTGACCTCATCAAACCACACCAAATACAATCCAAACCTCTTGAACAATGTTCATAAAATGTAACAAGAAACTGCAGCTGGATCCAATACAGTGCAGTATGACACAATGCTCATAGTTGTATCGTTTTACCACACTAATGCCGTGTTTACACAATGTCCTTTACTTGTGCATAGGCGTGAAATGACACAGCCACAACCATGGCATATGTGTACAAGGCTGATTACTGGTATACAATCTTTTAGAAACTGTAAAGGCCACATACGGGCCTATAATCCATATCTGATGAGGCTAATCTGCTCTTCAGATGATGCAGGAGCAGCTAAACAGGTGGTCGAAGAACATAGTGGAAAAAGATATATATCGGTGACTCTAGGAGAAAGTCTTATGCGTTTTTTGTGACACTGACAAGCACAAGAGGTGCTATAGAGGTGCTATTCATATTACGACCCCTTTCTTTGGAGTTACTGGTGGTTGGATTTTGCTATATTTCTAAAGAGCCGGGCTAACTAAACTAAGTAAGCTAAGCTAACTAGCTGCTGATGTGATATCAGGTGACATCCTCTCAACTACTACTCGGCAAGAAAGCGAATAAACGTTAAATAAATATAATAAACAAAATATTCTTAAAGTATCAAAAGTAAAAGTACTCATGTTGTAGATTTGCCCCATAGAGCATTTTATCTGTTACATTATTATTACTGATGTATAGGCAGCTATTTATTGGAGGTGGAGCTACTGTTGGACACTTCTTATTTGATAACAAAACATCTTATTTTACAGGCTGATCATGTGCTTTATAGATAAAATCGTAATTTGAAAAGTAACTACAACTGAATAGAAGTACAAAGTTGCATGGAATGGAAATACTCAAGTACCTCAAAATTGTACAGTGGTTAAGTAAATTACCTAAGTTGTATTCCACCTCTGCATTTTGTAGAAAACATTTTATTTTCAGACATGTTCCAATTTGTTATTAATAATGTACACAGCAGCACGGTATGATAACACTGTTAAAATGGTGAAAGAAATATCAGTATAAAAATAATGTGTTCATATATTGAGACATTTGAGACACACATGATTTACATCCTCCAACTGTTAATGATATCCTCACTGATATTTACATGACAGCAGTATGGGATGATTGGCCGTTTGTCCAGGTGGCAGGTGGAGGATGTGGAGAAAAAAAGCATGTATATACAAATACAACTGAATATGCAGATTGCAAAAGGCATGACACTGTCACGAGAGTCTGCTTCCTTCGTCGGTGTTTGTCGCTTATGTAGACCTCTGAAATAAGAGTAAAAAAGCATGTAATGTAAACAAGAAGCTAGGACACGATCTATGTGTCTGATTCTGACAGTCACACTGGCCGACAGAGGGGTCAATACGAAGTCTTGTCTCGAAGAACATGCGAGAAGACCAAAGAACACACTGGAGTTAGTCCGACAGGTTTCCGATTGAGGAGCAGGATGGTGGCCAAACAAGTAGTCACAGGGCAGATCATTTTTTGAAAGAATTGCTGGTAGCCTTAACGTTTTTTCAACAGGAGACACAGCTTGAGGTTTGGCTTTCCAAAGAGAGCATGTTGTTTATCAGCTTGCTATTCCTGTTTTTTCAGGTGCATTACACATGACGTCTGAAAGCAGACCATTTGAATAAATCCCTCGGCCGCTTGCCCCAGAGCATTTTTCCACGGAAAACATGTTTTCACTTATTTCTGAATCCCAGAACTATAAATGGTTCATGCTCTCTGCCTTTCTCTCATCACCATGTTTTCCCTTTCTCATGTCTACCGCGCCGTACCTTTACAAACATACACACCAAAGCTTTTGATTGATGGAGCCATTAAAAAGGCGGAAAAAAATCACCTGCCAGTAGGAAAATTGTTGGAACAATGTTCAGATTGTGAAAGGCTGCTTTTACATTGATGGACAGTAATAATACGCACCAACTTTGGCCATCTCAAAGGAATCGTTGAACATTTTGGGAAAAAACGCTTCTTTGCTTTCTTGCGAAGATTTAGATGGGAAGATTGATTCCTCTATCTGAACATTAGATGTTGGGGAAAGCAGCAAGCAGCTGTTTAGCTTAGCACGAAGACTGGAAACAGGGGCAAACAGCTAGCCTAGCTTTGTCCCAACACAACAAAATCCATCTACCAGCACCTCCAAAGCGTATTAACGCGTTATATCTTGTTTGTTTAAAATATATGTACTTAAGTGCGCACATTTTGTTACCTCAGAGCAGAGTCAGGCTAGCTGTTTCTCCCTGTTTCCAGTTTTTGTGCTAAGCTAACAGCTGCTGACTGCACCTTCACCGACAGATATGAGGCTCCAATCAATCTTCTCAATTAAGTCTCCGCCAGAAAGGGAATACGTATATTTCCCCATAGACTGATTTTCCGCAAAATGCTGAACTATTTCTTTGATGCACCGTAGTGTATACAGAGTTGATCCATTGGTGATGCTTTAAAATTGTAAAAATAAATCATTATAGACCCCTACATTTTAAATTAAGATAGCACCATTGATTCAAAAACATTCTCAGCACCTCTCTGAGAAAACCTAAAGAGTAAATTTGACCTTTATAGCGACAAAAATAAGTAGATATTCATATTTTAAATAGCAAACATCCTAACAGTAACACTTTATACATATTCACAGTTTTATGTTCTTCCCTTTAAGCATGGACAGATGTGACAAAAAAACAAAAACGATTATTCCACTAAACAAAAATACTACTGACAGGATTTCAAGTAATGGGATTCAGTCCAGTTTTCCCCGAAGGGAGTCGTCCAGCAGATGAGCAACACTCGATGTCACAACCAGCTCACCCAGTCAAGAGAAGGCACGAAGGAAGGAGGAAGAACAGTCAACAAGTGCCATGATGAAGAAAGAGAAGAGTCTTGATAGGGAGCTTCACTTTACTAACCTCGAGGCATGTTTCTGTGCAGCAGGAAAAAGTGTGTCAGTGTGCAGTGTCCACATTCTTTCATGTATTAGAAACACCTAATATACACAGTACACAGTCTTCTACTGTGTGTATATGTTTTAAAAATGTTCTGCCAATATAATGTCTTACTAGTAATTGGAAACACCTTATTCTATTGATTCATGAGGCTGCAATATGATGTGAGCCCACTAGTTTTCAAATATTTTAAAGAATCACTGGGAAATACGTTTATTTTGTAGTTCTTAGTTGTAGTTGTAGTTTATTTATATATATTTTATAGTTAGGTGTCCAAAACTGCAGGAGCTACATCACCTTTGTCCTTTAGTGAATATGCAACTTGATATATATTTGTCCCCTTTCCTGAAACTGTTGATGTCATTTATTTATAAGTATTCATTGTAGGACCATTGCTAATGTATTGATTGGCATTAAACACTTCTTTATTGACAGGTCCATTCTAACTTTTACTAATCATGCTAAATCTTTGTGTAAATATACAGTGAATATCCCGACATTAAAGTACTTTCATCCCACCCTACTGTAGCTGGTATTTCTGACAAAGATCTTGAGAGGACTTGTAACTGAAACTAACTAACCTGCTACAATCTTCAAGGGAAGACAGAAATACCTTGTTTTGTTCACAGGAGACTTTCACGTGTGTGTAGAGGAGCTCTCTCTGCGGGTATCCACGACACTGCAGCACATACAAACGCAAACATATTAGATTTCATTTTTCTAGGTCAATTTGTTACTTTATTAACAGCACATGCAAGTACCCACAACTTTACTCTTGAGGTTCGTCCGGCAAGAAGCAGCTCTATGGCACACAGAGCAGTGGTGGTCTATACAGCCAGACAGGACTTCAAAAAACAACCTCCACTTTTTACACACTGACACATTGCTACTGCCAGAATGTTGGGAAACACGAAGGAATGTCTGTGTCTCCTAATGGTTTCTGTCTCATCGTATCAGCTCCGGGCCTGATTGGTGAAGATTTTAGAATGATAAATCTGTTTCCACACTGGTTTGGCGTGGCTCCAACTCTTTCACTCGTCTCCTGCAGCCGTCAACTAACTAACTAATCCTTTTTTTTCGGTACAATCTTGCCAGACTCCTGTATCTAAAACTCACTTCCCCTTTTCCTCATATCCTGGTTTGCTTGGTCCATGTGTTTATCTCATTGCAGTATGAAAGGGAAAACAAGAGAGGCACTCACGCTTGATGATGCCGTACAAAGTCTGCAAACTGTCGGTCCTTCGCGTAGAGCTCAACAATGCGTATCCTGTCTTGGATTTCCTGCAGGAACACATGGTATCAGTCGGATGGGAACATTACATCACAGGCAGATAAACATTAAACTTAACAGGATGTGGCTTAATCAAAACGTGACATTTTACACTAAGAAAAAACTATAATGACTTTCCTGTTTAAAGGCGTAATAGCCAGTTGGTGAATGAACAATTTTACAACCTGAGATTTCCCAATTCAGATCCTTAACAGGTACAATTTGGATGTGGGAAATGAAAGTGATATACCTCGCCCTGGGTCTAACATTCAGATGGCTTTGAGCAAGGCACATCTCCCACCTGCACTTCAGTACAGCTATGTGGATTTTTGTGGAAGACATTTCAAAAGGGCAGCTGAGCTTTTCCAAATAAGGCAAATGAAAGTTTTAATGTGCGCGGGGAAAACTTTTGCAAAACTCAAAACACAAGCCAGCCCAGTGAGGGTAAGGGGGGGTTGCAAAGAAGACAACTTTCAGTCGCCACTAACTTTATCTGTGACCCCTTATTGTAACTGTAAATATACCCAATCACACAGCATGGCTGTAGTTAATACGCTGCTTTTCCTAGATGTTTTTGATAAAAAAAATATTGATTTCATCAGCATCGGTATTAGTGCAAACATTTCACTGTATAATAAAAATAATGAGGTACAAAAAAGAAAAAAGAGCAAAGGCCCTCTTAATGTGGCTAAGACATCTTCTGAATCAACAGTGGATAGCAGCCCACACACACACACACACACACCTCCTTGGTCAGCTCACTGTTCTCGTAGATGTGTCGTATCTCCTCGCTGCTGAAGTCAGTGGAGGCCTCAGCGCTGGCGCTGCTGCACACAAGAGTCTCAGGGTAGCGGCGGTGGTAATGGGTGTAGCCTGTGGTGGCCTCACTCTCAAACATGGGGTTGTACTTGGTCGCTCTTTCCAGAGACGGGAGACTCTCTGCTCGCCTGCAAAGCAACACACAAATCTGTCACGTTGTGGAGGCTGAATGGCACAAAGCAACACGTCATCTAGGAAAAGAAAACTGGGCTGCAGTGAATAAGACCTAAGTGTTGATAAACCTTCATTATGTATTAACCTTCATTACTAGTGTCTGTCTAGAGTGCAGACTATAAGCAAGCCTATTGTGTTAGATGTTTAAGGCTTTTTTGGAAATACATCAGCATGATATCTGATCAGTTAACTGTTTTAGGTTAACACAGTGTTTTTCCACATGCTGCTCTGGGAACCATGCCACACACACACACACACACACACACACACACACACACACACACACACACACACACACACACACCCAGATAGATGGTGAACAGACGCATTGTGTGTCTTTGTGTCTGCAACAAAAGACTGAAAGTAAAGGAAAGATCAAAGGAGGACAGGAGGAAGGGACACCCAGGCAAAGGGAGTCTAGAGGAATAAAGGAACGGTGTGGTGGATAATTAGGCCGTCTAACTGAAGATACAGTCATGGGATGTCTCTGAACTAAACTCTAAACTTATTCTGTTCCCTCAAGAAAGTAACCAGGCTCCTTTAATCTCAAAAAGATTACATGGAGGAGAGGAAACTTCAAACACACTAAATGTAAGCGTTTCTGTTCACTATCAAACAGAAAAGTAAGGTTTGTTTATTTTCAAGAATAGACTTAACATCTTTAACTGATCAGTTAACTGATATATATATATACACACACACAGTATATATATATATATATATATATATATATATATATATATATATACATAGATGTATATACAGGTGATGAAATATTCAGCATATACTATATTAAGTATATAGTATATAGTTAGTATTCAGCCTGACATATTAAAATACAGTATTTATTTCTGTATTTAAGATTTAAACTATCTTGGCCACACAACATGACAAATAATGGATAAAGTTGGTTCTCTAGAGTTGAAGAAGTTTAAAAAAAAGGGACATTTTTCTGTCAGCACATGTATTTGTTTGTTAAGGACACAATTATAAATAAACATTTAAATATAAAAACTCTGGAGCGACACATTGAGAATGGAATAGATCTAATTCATGGAGCTCTGTGGAGAAGTTTGTCCATTGGGTAAGCGAGTGGTTTCCCTCACCGTATGGGGTCCTCAGACTCGTCCTTGTCATACTGATCACGTAACGTCCTGGCGAGGAAGAAGATGACTACGGAGGCCACCAATAGGAATCCAGCTACGGAGGCGATCGCTATGCCGACCACCAGCGGCTCAGATACATACTCCTCACAGTGCTCTCCTCTGTACCACCAGTTCTCCCCGACGCGACACCTGAGGAGACGATGAAAAATGTGTCAGCTAAAGTCATTTTCACAACAAAAACAGAAGACTGAGCACAGACCTTCATAAAACTGTTCAAAGGCAGAATAACAACATTCTGTTTTTTATTCTGTGTTGAATGATGAGAGAATGTAGAAATGAATGACTGAATCATGTTTTTATGTTGCCTTGACATAGTTAATAACAACAATCATAATGTTCTGTACGTGCTGTTAAACCATGATTGCCTTCTTTTGGAATAAAACAAGTCCTCAAATGTTTGTCTCCTGTCTCCATAAAGTAATGCAATACTTGCGGTTGGACGGCATGAAGTAAACAACAATCCAGCAGCATCTGGAGCAGCCTGCATGTCTTATGTTGTGGTAGAGGGTGTCTGTCTGTTCATAATCATACAATTGTAAGTGTACCACATGAAACAGTTTCAACACAGCCACACAGGACATGTTTCTGTCACTGATTTGGATTACTGGGACATTATTTTACACCCATGCAAATGTCTGTTTGCAGACACACGCACAAAAATGCTTAGACACAAAAACTCCCCAAATTGTGCTCATTGTTTTTAAATCATTTAAATCAATGTACCTTAAAGCATTTAGTGCCAAAGGCCAAAATTAAATGAACATAGTAATTGGCATGATTTTCTTTTTTTAAATCTTGATCTAGGTCATAAAAAATATAAATGTTTAAAGAAAGTTAATTAGTATTTGTTGCCAAATAAGGTTTAAAACCAAATCTTTATTCCATTTAGTTAGTTATGATTATAATTATTTCTCCAAAGTATTAGGAGTCGAATAAAAAAATTTGCTTTTGAACGACTGTTTTGAGCGTGTTGAACATCTCTCATCTTCACCTCATCAACATAGAGCCAAGCAAAACAAAAACAACTGTATAGCTAGAAGCTAACAATCTGGCCTCCTGCATGAACTGTTGAAAAGCTGTTTCTGGGATGAAGCACTGGCCTCGCTAATCTGCCAGCTCGGACACCCTTTCCCCGCACACACGCAGATCACTTCCCCTAATCCCCACCCACCTGCAGATGGCTCCCTGGCCGGGGATGATGTCACATTTGCCGTCATTGAGGCAAAAGTCGGTCCGCAGCTCACAGATGCTCTGACAGGGCAGTCCTTCCACGCTGAAGTAGCCAGCATTGCAGACGCACTCCCCCTCCCCCGACCACTTGTTCACCTTACAGTCTGCGTACTCGTTACACGCCTGGAACTTACAGGGGTCGGCCTTGTCACCTGGAAATGAAAGACGACCAGGAGTGTTGGCTTTAGGTATCAAGAGAAACTGTAACAAGCAGGTTGCTCATGTGGTGATCAGCATTTAACAAGAGTACATTTCTCCAGCTATATTATCTCAAAAGATTTAGAATTAACAATATACATACGTAAATTACAACCTGAAAAAGGTAACATAGATTTAAAGGAATAGTTCAACATTTTGGTAAAGTTTGAGTTCTTGCCGAGAGCAGGATGAAAATATTACTCTCTTGTCTGTACCAGTTTTTACACTTCGGGTTTTGTACAAATCCAACAAATGAAATATATGTTAATTAATGAACTTTATAGGCGCTGGTTGTCTGATGTTTTTAGCTTCTGACAGAGCCACACCCCTTATTTTCAATCCTTATACTAAGCAAAGCTTAATTACCATATTCACCGTACATACATGATACTGCACAAGATTTAAAATATATTAGTTGGTTTTTTTTATTACTTGACTACAATATTTATTTGCAAAACACAGACACAAGCAAACAACATTCTTCCTCCCTTTTTAATACACCCCTAATGCATGCTGGGATCCATTACTGTGCTTTGGCTGTGACTCAGACAGATTATGACCTCTCAGTCATGATTGTAAACACAAGAATGACGCACTGATATCATTAACGGCTGATTATAAGCTGACTTCGACACCACATGAAGAAATAAAATAAAAAGTGCACAGAAGACTGGCTCCATATAACAGACGCACTGTGAAAAACCAGAGCTGCACACAGTAATGAGTTGGTCAAAGTGCAGTTAATGCTTGGCTGCTGTCCAGGGAAGCCCTGATTAGCTCAAACCAGCTGATGTGACTCTTCACGGTGATTCAACACCTGCTTGAAGTAAAGCAATGTTCAGAGATTACACCCACTGAGGGAATAGTTCAACATTTTGTGGGTTTGAAGGGGGTTCATATTCCTATAAATGAGACCAAATCAATGCATTTAGGTGGAGTTAACAGGCTCTTGTTTCCTCTCATCAGTAAAACAACCGGAACGTACGCCAGCCTTTCATATTAGATTCAATGTCAAAGTAGGCTACTATTATCAGAACAACATGAACATTCAGGCTCCCTCATGTGGCTCAAAGAGGACTGCAGATATAAATGTTAAATACAAGAATATGGAAGAAATTCTGCAAATTTATTTGTCAATTCTAATAAAATCTCCTGTGGGTCCAGACCCAGTCTTTGGGAATGACTCCTCTAGAGTCTTGACGGTGCTGGACGGCGGATGTAGTTACCTTTTGACAGAGCCAGGCTAGCTGTTTCCCCCTCCGTTTCCAGTTTTAAAGCTAAGCTAATAGCTTAACTTGCGGCTTCATATCTACCGCACAGACATGAGAGTGGCTATCAATCTTCTAATCTAACTCGCTGCAAACGAATAACCGCATTTCCTTTGAGAAACATCTGGCATAACCTTCAAATTGCTGGCTTAATCTAAGCACTCATAAAAACGCTACAGTGTACCGGTGAGAACCTACCTGACTCGACGTCCAGTGAGTACTTATCGATGGCCAGGTTCATGGTCTGGTAGGCTGTATTACAGAAGTCCTCCAGGATCAGATAGACTGTGCTGGTGACACTTTGTGGCACAGGTTTGCCAAATTTCATCCGGCTGTTGACCACAATGCTCCCATTCCTGAAGTTCAGGATCTCCAGGTTCTCAAAGTTACTCAGGTTGGACTGCAGGTAGGGTACAAGCTGAGAAAAGATTGAAAAATGAAGAGTTTGATGTTTCAACACAACAGTGGGAATACTGATTAGCAGAAGTACAGTACATGTGAGATGTTTACCAGCTCAATGAAGCGTTGCTCCAAAGCTTTGTATTCTGGGGAGCTCTTGTTAAAGAGATCATCTGAAAAGATCATGTTGGTCACCCGCAGGCTGAAGAACACCATCAGTGCTCGTCCAGGGTTCACAGGCATGGCGATACTGACTTGGTCTGTGTCGCGTGCCACAACATACGGAAAGCCGGTGCTGCCCTCCTCTGTGTGGTTATTCAACTCGTAACCATAATGGATCACATCGTAGTCTCGCACTCCAATGGTGCCATCGTCCAGGCCTTGGTTAGTGGTCTGGATCTGGTGGGTTAAAAAGGTTTTGAGATGAGACTTTCTACTTCTAACTGGCATACTGGTTTACTTGGTCTTAAGCTTAAAAAACAAATGTGTAGAAAAAAAAGTTGTGTCCTTGTTTGAAAATTGAAAAATATGCACATTAACTGCATTAAAAGCAAGACATGAGTCCTGTATTTAAAAAATAAATAAAATTGTCTATTTAGTGAGTTGCTTTACCTCCACCAGTGAAGGGATGATGACGTCAGGTTGCCCTTCAGAGGGAGGATCAACTTCAGAGATACGGGTGAAGGGCGACTCCCTCTCTGGAGACAGGGCAGTCGGTTCGGCAGGGCTCAGATAATCTGTCACTGGTGGCTCGAGTTCATCTTTGTTGACCAGTAAAATGTCATCCTCTATAAGATCCTCTGTGGAGATCTCTGGAGCTGCTGGGCCTTCTTCCTCTGCAGCTGGAGCTTCAGGTGCAGTCTCTTCCTTCACCTCCTGTCTCTCCCGCTCTGTTGCTTCCTCTTCAAATACAGGTTCTTCAGGATAGGTCGACACCATATTGATGTCTGCGTCTTCCGCAGGATTTACATCTGTGAGGTGGGACTCTTCTGCGCCCTCCACCGGGTCTTCACCAACAGGAAGCAGACTTGTTTCTGCTGCCTCTGGCTCTGGTGCTTCATTCGCTTCATCTACAGCCTCAGGAGGGACGACCAGGACAGGCAGGCCTTCTTCTGTGGTCTCAGCTGCGATTGTAGAGATCTCGAGCTCCTCTGGAATCTTTGCCTCATTCACAACAATGTCATCCAGATGCTCCTCTTCCAAAGCTGCAACAGTAAGCTCTTCTCCCACTGCCGCAACCTCAACATCCTCTGTTTCAGCTTCAGAGATGGCATCTGTATTTATGGCTATATCTTCTGTTATCAGCCCATCTTCTGAGCCAGTCTCCTCAAGAGACACTTCTCCTTCCTCTGTCGGCGTGGATGGGTGGAGCAGGTCCTTCGGGTTATCTGTGCCCGAACCAGAGGCCTCGACCTCCACTGGTGGTTCAGGCAGTGTGACGCCCTCTGGCAGCTCGGGGAAGGGAAGCTCCGCTGGGAGCTCCTCTGGTGGAGGGGTTTCTACAGCAGCAGTCCGCACAGTGTCCCAGGGCAACAGCAACAGACCTTCCTCCTCAATGCCTAAAAAAAACAAAGACAAGAATAAACTCAACTCAGTCTCTGCTGGACTCCTTTTATTGATACTGGCTACAGCCTACAGATCTATCCGGCAAACCAGAAAAAAAACATTCAGATAAGATCGAAAAAATTTGAATTGAGAGGAAAAGAAAATCATCCGTCAATTTCCTAAGAAGTAGTTTTAGTGCAAACATAAAGCAGTAGGAAGCGCAAGACAGCGAGAATGTCACAAAAAGGAAAATAATAATTGAAAAGGGAGCTAGGATTAACACTCACTGCCAGCTTCAGGTGCACTAATGGTCAGACCAGGAGCAAGAGACACAACTGCACTCTCCTCCAGGACAATGACGTCATTTTCTGTGTTGGCCACTGTGTTGGTTTCAGAGGGGTCAGGCAGGACGTAGTCTTCGTTGACAACCTCTGTGTCCTCTTCCAGGATCGTGACCTCTGGTGGCTCATCAAGAGCATCAATCTGCATCACAAGCAGCATTTATTATGTAAAGCTTTGGGCACTGTTTCATTGGAGTGTGCCATTCAACAGGAGCTTTGATTGGCCAGATGTTTTGTGTTTACAGGTCAGGCCAATCAGAGCTCCTGGTGCTGCTCAGTAGGTTGGAAATAATTCCTATGTTTGTATCTTAAATTAAATGGTAAAGCAAAAAAACAAATTAACTGTGGGATGGAATATGATAGGGAGACATATTAGGAAATGGAATATCAAAAATGTCAGAATTTCAGGGTTTCCTCGGCAAGCTTTTATTGTCTGACACGTTACTTTTTCGTTTAAAAAACCAATCAATATTGTGTCTGCATAAGAGAATGTCAGCTAACTAACAGTGGCAATACACGTTTGATGATGTGCTTGGTGGTATTCAAACATAAGTGTTTTTCTTAGGTTTATTATTCATTTGAATTCTTGAGCACATTTAGATATAAAGCTTTGTATCTGGCTTTGTAAATTTCCAAAACTTTTCTTTTTTGTTTAAACCATTTGGCAGTACTTCTAAGGCCCACTAGATGGCGCTCTGAGGCCCATCAGTGATCATCGCTGCCCTTTGTACACTTCTACAGCACTACGTCATGGTGATATAAGTATATAAGAAGTGGACGTAGTCAACGTGACTTCACCAGTTGGTTTGTGGACTGCTGTTGTGAAGCCATCTTGGCTGGTTAGTTAGCTAACTAGCTTGATAATTCCATTTTCATGCTACACTGGTTACAGAAAATAAGCGCACATGGGAGAAGTTTGCCTCATCTGCTTCCTATAAGTACTTAAACTGGTGATATTTTGTTATTTCTTGATAAGAAGCACAATGTAATTCATTTGACACCTTGTCTATACTTTAGTTCTAGTTTTGCTTTAGTTTCCTTGCAATACATTTGGTCTACTCTTGTCCAATATTATAGTTTCCCAATTGCTTTCACTAAAATCAGGCAATCAGCTGTCTTCAACCTGTATTTGAAGGGTGTTTAGCTTGCTGCATGTATTGGCTGAACTTTAAAAAGTGTCATGATGCAGGCTCCTTACGTTTAATATCAACTCAAAGAAAGCTTGAAAAACCAGCAGCTGAATCTCAAATGTTCCAAATCCAAACCAGGGCAGCAAAGTGCTTCGGTGGCACAGTAGCTCTGCGCTCTTGCCTGTGAATCAATTACCGATGAGAAGTTTGCCAAACTCTCCCAACTCATTTAACAAGTCAAATTAATCACTTAGCGAGCTGAGCTGCAAAGTGAACCAGCAGACGCATTTAGTGAACCCGAACTCTGATTAGCATCAAAGTGCACAGTCGACCACAAGACAGCACAAATAAAGACCGACTCAGGATGGAATCATTTGTCTGAATGAACTCATATGTGCTGTCTCTCCTCTTTACTCGCTGTGGTGTGGTGGTGCACTGTAGCTTTTGCCCCAGAATAGCAGTGGTTTAATATAGCAAGAGCCAAACTAATCCTCAAAGCCTCACGTCATCTTTGCTTGTGAGATCATCCTCTACCTGCACTGGGTTGAGGTCTTGATGACATCACAAGCCGGTTACAGGTTCATTCATACTTCTGCTGTCAAGCTTCCTTAAACAAAAGTGATTGATCAGCTTTGAGGGGCTCAAAGCAGCTGTAGAGCGCGCAGAGAGATTGTTGTCATGATTGTGGAGATAACTCACCGTGGCTCCGTCTGCAGCGTTGACAGACTCAGGGACCTCAGACACTGTGGAACCAGTGGGGGAAACAAATATGAAAACAATGCAAAATGTGCCAAATGGCTAAAAAAAATAATGCCTGCAGGAGTCTACAGATCCCTTTTTAACTGATGGCGTTCATTTTGACAGCATTTCCTTCAGGGGTAAATATATCTACAAATCTGTGTTCAAATCTGTAGTGAATATCAGCCGCTGTGGAGCCAAGGCTATTACTAAACGGCCACCAAAGCAGAAAAACAAAACCAAGCTGTGCCTCTAAGTTCCCCTAGCCACACACGTCGGCAACATGAGACTGTTTAGCCATAATTTCACAAGTCTAAGCTCATAATTGATGTAAGCATCAGATGTTATGCACCTCCAGGGGAGCTCGCTAACACAGTAAACTAATGACATGCATACTCTCCAAAAACATGAGCAGGGAGAAATCACTCAGGAGGGAGAGATGGTATAGACATTATCACATCTTTCAATTTCTTCACATTTCTGGAGAAGGACTCTGGCCATAAGTAGGAGGAAGCTAACCTACTTACTGACTGGCTAAATCTAACAGATGCAGTGGTTTAAATCTCCCTATGTGAGCATTCGTGTGTGTGTGTGTGTTTTACTTTTGTGTCTTCTGCTGCATCAATTATGATCCCTTTTCTTCATATACTGTCCAGAATGTAAGATCCACTGGGTGTAAGCCAAAATAAAGGACTACAGTAAAGCCAAAAGAAATCTGAGGGCTCAGATTTCAAACATCCTTTTTGCTCAGCACTCTCTCGCAGACCACTTAATGACAAGGATTTAAGTGTCACACAGAATAAATACACTGGTCCTAAAACTGATGGTTATGTTTTTTGTTCATTAAAAATGCCCCACTTTTGAGCTGAAACTTTTTCCTCTGTCCTCTTTTGACGGAAAGAGCAGACAAATAAGAAACAGATGAGACTATTAAAAACCGGGTCTGTTTTCTGAAGTGGTGTAGCGTATGTTGTAAGATCAGTGCTGGGTCTAACTGTGTCTCCATTTGATATGACGTTTGGAGGTTTGGCCTGCATTGCATGCACTACTTCTGCCAATGCGTCCCCGGCGACTTCGCTGACATGACAATTAAATAAACAGCTATAATGATGGCATGTGTTTGTTCTGTCACAGAGCAGGGAATATATCGCCGGCCATCGTCTCACCGCTCTCCAGCTCGTCGTTATGCAGGGCTTGAGCGTTTAGGTTTTTGACCTCGCTGATGGTGTAGACCACCGTGGGGAGCTCCAAGACCTCACGGTACGAGTTCTCCACCCGGTTCGACTGCAAGGTCAGGTAGTCCAGCTGGTCGGTGCTCACTCCTGCTCCATCCACCATCACTGTGACAGTGTAGAACACCACCACGCCATCCAGCCTGAAGACACAAATATGTAGACGTTACATTCAGGAAGTAATTCAATATTATTGTTCAATTAATGGAATCAAATTTTGATATACACTCCCTGGCCTCTAAATTAGGTTCACCTGTGTAATTTAATGCAATGTGATGCCACAAGTTCTACATTTCATTTTGAGTTGTTGTGGACACTGTCACTTTATGACTGAGATCTTAGTTGGTGGTGTTGGACTGCATTATACCGAAATGTGTTTATAATCACTATTGTAAATGGAAAAGGCAAAACATTAAAAGCGCCTCTGAATGTAATACAGTCCAGTTCAACATCATTGATATCTCAATAATAAACGTATAGGTAAATGAATACCTCTGTGAGGTAGAATTTATGGAAGAGTAGTTCTAATTATTTTACAGATGTACCTAATAAAGTGGCCACTGAGTGTCATTATATTTTCCTAATGTTTTACATAATCCTGTTGTGAACACTTTTCTTTGATGCAAAACATTGGCACAGTGAATATCAATTCAATTCTTTCATGTGTAATTTTGCAGATATTTTGCATAGCATATTTTCACATATATCAAGATAGATATTAAAATCAGAATTGTTTTTACTTCAGGGATATAGTTCCTTTTGCACATTGTGAACTATACATACTGTACATAATGTATTTCCATAAGCTTCTAAATGGACCTTTACGGTGATTGACTGAAACCAAGGAGTGGATTTCAATCTCAATTCCTATTAATATTGTGATACCGATTTCAGCCATATTACCCAGATGTAATCTGTTTCATCACATCAGCCTTGATTATTATTTTTCTACACGTGTCTTCTGCTTGTGGCCATTGTGGAGCTTCCCAAGAGCAACAAAGCAGTTGAGTGCCTTGCTTTCCTCTATAGTTCTCAGGTGAGAGGAAAAAGGTTTATTTTTTCTGACCCTAACTTGGTGAGGATGTTTCCCAATCGGTACACCTTAACTGCACACCATTTTACATTCATCCTATACACATTTACAATAAGAAAGTATAATAAATCGCTCAGGCATTAGTGTGATTTGACATCAAACCTCCTAAAAGAATTGTAAAGCGATCACAGATGACTGATGACTCGAGTGATTTACTGCTTGGAATGGAAAAAGACAATCTATCAGCCTTCATTTGACTACTGGGAGCCCTCCACTCTGACCCAGTTTGTTGGGTTCCTGGCAGACTACTGAGCCCGTGCTGGCCCGCAGTCGGGCCCCGTTTAGAAGGAGATCCAATTTTCCCCGTTTAGCTTCACATATACACAGAGTCAGACAGAGCTGTACTCCTGCTGTGCCCTGGGATCTGCAGATAGCAGCAGGACAGCATCACTGTGAGAAGGTATAAATAAATGTCTCAGTGTACTGAGATTCGTACATTTACTCAAGTTATTGTATATAAATGTGCGCTAGTAAGTATTTCCATTTTGTGCTACTGTTATTCCACTATATTTCTGGGGAAAATGTTCAACATTTTTCATCTTGTGAAATGACAAATTGTTAAAAAGATGCCCAATAGCGCATAACGTTGGTTCCACCTCAATCAGCTGCAACATTGAAATGCATTAGAGTAGCTGGAAAGTGAATATTCTTTACTTTGTACTGAGCCAGGTTGTGTGTGTCCCACTGTTTTCAGTATTTATGCTAAGCTACGCCATCAGCTACAGCCTTATATCTACAGTACAGAGGTAAGAAGTGCATTTCTTAAAATGTCTTTTACTTGCAATGGAGTATTTTCATGCAGTGGTATAAGCTACTTTTACTGAAGTAAAGTATCTGAATACTTTTTCAACACCATTACCCAACCAACCTCCATTTCACCTTTGCTCCCCTGACACACATCAAATCTTTTCCTCTTCCTCCTTCGACCAGAGGCTGATTGGCGAGGTTGTAAAGCCCTGATAATCTTCTCTATAAAAGAGCACCTGCTCACTCATCTCCACTCATCCTCCCACCACTTGACATGTGAGTGACCACACTAAGACCATTAACACAGGCAACTAGTGACACACGTGCCCACGCTCACAGGGTAAATACTGCGTGAGATGAAGATGACGCCACACACACACTCACACAGATTTAGCTAAGGAATGGTTGACGGGGGATCGGCGGGCTTACGGTAAATACTAGAATATTCTAGGTGAAACTACTACAGCCGGTACTCATGACTCACCCTTCAGTGTCCTTCTGGGGCCTACGTGAAACAAGTGAAGTGGTGTCAATACTACAAGTCAAGGTAATAATGGCCATATTGTGAGGACAGTTCTTTTGTCCACAGCAAGAACACTGACCTGAAGTCCAGCACAGACATACTCTTAAATCCAGGAAGCCCCTCCAGAGAATCCTCTATCTGCAAGGACAAAAACGATCACGCATGACGAACAAGCCTCAGGAGGAGGCTTCTTATTTTGATATGGTTACAATGAACTCGCTTGGCGAAATAAAGTTCGATTTATGGCTCCAAAAGGGCTAATTTTTGTTCAAAGCTACTGAAAGGTCTCGTAGTCTTTTGTGCAGTGGCCCAGATCACTATCCTCTGGAGGCAGACTAGTGCACTGTGGTCAACTTTTGTATTGGTCTACAAGGCCTTGCTTCTATGCACTAAGAAAAACAATCCCTATACTGTTCTGCAGACTCACTGACCCGGTTTATTGAATCCATCAGAGAAAGAGGACGCAAATACAGGTCTCCAGGGTCCTTGTCCTCTGCTCCACTCACACTTAGAATTTCTGCAAGGCACGTGAGTTTGTGTGTTCGCAGTGTGTGTATGTGAAGGCATGCAGATTTTATGTGTATAGCAGATCTTCACTGAGAAACACAGGTCAGCGATAAGGGGACATAAAATCAAGTGCATGCTTACGATGCCAGAGAAAATCACCTCAACAAATTTACGGAATTTTCCAAGTACCTGTAAAACCACTGAAGTTGCTTCCAAAAGGCAGAGTACCAGTGCATATGTGTTCATGTGCATATCTTTATATCTTTATCTATTCCCAAGGCAAGTCATAACACTGTACTTTTAGCACATAGGAAAGTGCTTTTGAGCTCCCGCCAAACAGTTTGGGTTTAACTACGGCTGCTGTTAAAGTGTGTGGTATTAAAACAAACAATGCATCCATTGCAGACCCTAAACCAGGAGATATAGTGAGCCCAGTCCGGAGCCAAGCAACAGTAGCACTAAGGGGAGTCATAAAGAGAGACGGACGGAAGGTCGATGGAGCCAGAGACAAACCTTTTCAGCAAACTGTCTGCTGAGAGTTTGGCGCTGGAAGCTGGCTGGATCGCCGAGGTCGTCACTGTACGTCTCGCCGGTCAGGAGGATGCTTAGCTCCACCACCTGCTCCAGCCCAGCGGGGTTGGGAGGCTGCACGGCAATATCATTCTCCATCTGTGCCATATGAGAAAGAGACTCTGTAATATAGTAGTTATATGTGCACGTTAGTAAAACATTGGGAGTCTGTAAACTATCTGTGTGTGTGCACTCACTGGACTCTCCACCGCCTCTGGGACAATGGCGGCGGCTGCTTCCTGCACCTTCTCTCCTTCATCTTTGTCTTCTGGGTGGTTGAGTTCATGTGCATAAAAAAAAGAAACGGTTAATTTCAAGTGGATGTGAGCTTTGGCACGTGTGATTATGGATGGCTGTATGGATTAGACTGCCCTGACCTGACCAGATGTCTCACTCAGCAAACACACAGAAAGATTCACTAACTTACTGCGTAGAAAGCTGGAATATTGTAGGAACAAGTACTTGGAAACACACACAAGATAATGGTCTGACACTGAAACAACAATGTTTGTGCAGAGGTACAGGTATGCTTATTGGACAGTAGAGACATCATGTGATCAAAGTCACATGATGTCCTACAGCAAACAGGGACACTGACCTAGCTCAGGAGCTTCAACAGCTTCCGGTGCTCTTTGTGTCGGAGTGCTGCGAAACAGAAGAAGATTGTTACAACAACAGTGCTGATATCTTATTACTTAATAATAACAAGCACACAGACGTAGAGGTACAAGTAGGATTTAAAGAATAAAGGTACGTTTTTTTAAATTCAACAAATAAATCTAAACAAAACTAATCATTAATTGACTCTGTTATTAAGCGCTGTAGTCTCAGCCAAAGCCTGATATAACTGCCCCCAAGTCATAAAAAACGAATTGGCATAAAACAATTTTAAGACTTAAGGAATAGTTAGTAATAGGAATAGTTAGTGATACCGGACCACATTTGTACGCTATCTCAAGATGCCAGCAACTGGTTAGCTTAGCTTAGCATAAAGACTGGAAACAGGGGGAAACGGCAAGCATGCATGGATGGAACACAATAACATGAGGGCATGAGATATATCAGACGGTGGCTGCACAGACCAAAACTTGTAGAATGAATTCATTGTCATCTCCGCAAGGGGAATCATGCAATCGGTTGCGTGCGTCTATGTGTGTGTGTGTGTGTGCATCCGTAAGTGAGTGTATGTGCTCCTATGTGGCTGTCCACAGCTAATCTCGCATTCTGACAGCTTGGTGAGTTTAATTTAGTTTTTTGCAAGATTGTATGTGTATTATACAACAACATTGAGCCGATTGCCTGCATTCATCGCAGCTTGTTTTTTAGTCTGAATGTGAAGAGTGTTTTACGATGCCTTAGAGCCCATTGGTGTCTGGCCAATCATTGGTTGTATGAATTCAATCACGTAATGCAGCAGTGGTTGTTGCAGACACACCTGGAAAATCTGCATTCCACTGTGTGCACCTCTCCAGTTGGCTTTGTTGTTTTTTGTGTGATTTATTGAAAATAATAAAAAAGACTAAATAATGCCAGCGCTATCTTTTACACAAAGGAAAAGCACATATATAAAAGAGCGTGGGTATCAGAGAAACAAATCAAACAGGAAACAATTCAAAGCCATGTGATGAAGCCATGTGTGCTAACTAACGTGCCGGAGTATGAACCGGTAAGGTTGAAGAGCCTTACCTGCATATATGTTGCCAGGACCTGGTTGTTTCACTACAGATGGTTGGAAGAACAGATACATTTACAAGACAGACCTAATGACGAGATCAATAAATGTATGATTGAAATGTTGGGTTAGCACTGAGAGAACAGACGTTTATTTTACCTTTTCAAACCTGGCAGTGATATTCTCTAGAAGGAGAAAAAAAAAATCAGAGTTGCATATTATGTCCTGTACTGCGCACAGATAGTGGTTTATTAAAGCATTAGTCAGCCACTAACCTGTTGAACCAGAGCATGATGCTCCTCTGATTGGCTAAAGTAGCTGCCCACATATTGTGCCGTAACTGTGCCCTCCTGGCATTGGTTCATCCAGCTTTGGTACTCGTCTTGCTCTGGGAGGCGGTCCCAAAAGATCTTGAAAGCCTCCCATATGGTCTCTTGGCACACTTTTCAAACCAGAGAAAAAAAAACACCATCCACTTTAAAACACAAGCTTGCAGAACTACAACCATGATAGACCTTTATATTATTAGCAGGGAGGTCTGAGGCCCAAATCTAGGTCCACTGCCATGTTAACTTCATGACATAACTCCCTTTCTTGAGTCAGCCTACTGGGCACTGATCCAAAGTCGATGCACAAAGAAATGCTCCAATTTTCTTCCCTAATCAACACCGTCTGTCAGGACTGAGACGCCAGTGGTCATCGCTAAATCCAAATCTACCTTACATAACAACTGACCTCAACTGTTCCCCGTTCACAGACTGTCTCTTGGCACCGACAAGCCTATCTTTGTCTACGTCTAGCTGACCTGGAGTTCACACCTTGATCTCTGTCCACTCACACGCACATACGTTACAGACCGTCTCTTAATAAAACCTGGCACCTACATTACCCACAGTTCAACTCAACCGCAGACAGTCAGGTCGGAGATTCTGGTGTGTTCTGCTAATAGCGGCTAATCGAGCAGAGATGAGGAGTGGGCTACAGACAACATTTTCTTCGGTTTAGCAGCAGAAACCTCAGAGGTGGATATCTCAAACTTCAGACACGACACCAAAACAGTCTGCATGGTTATATACCAGTAGTGGAATGTAATCAAGTACATTAAGTACAAATTTAAGGTACTTGTAATTGAGTAGTACCATTATATACTTGTCTTTATTTCTACTTCACTACATTTCAGAGAGAAATAATGTACTTTATGTCGTGGTTTTGCTACTTTTACTTAAATAATGAATACTTTTAAGGGTGAGCGTTTGTGTGATTTGTGAATTGACACCTCAAGAAACATATGCAGCGCACCACAGGTGGACAGCAGTTGTGAAGCAATATATTCAAGAGAGAAGAAACATTTTGTTCTGTTATTGCTTAAGGGAGAAGAATACCATATCTCTGGTTCTGCCCTATTGATTTTGATACTTGATACTGTTCATTGTGAGTCCAGTAACGTTATGGGGTTGTAAAGCTACGTAGGTGGAATACTCTTCTTATATTATCTAATATGATATATTATCAAACTAAGATATATATATATATATTTTTTAAATCATAATATTCTGCTATTCAACCAGATACAGAATTAAGTGTCCATCTCTGCACAAAAATATTGTTTTTTTTTTTCTTTCATCATGTACACCTGCCTCAGTCTCTCAGTCCATTGTTCCACCGGAGTTGATTCTGCAACCGAAAAATAGATAACACCCTTAAGATATACAAACTATGTCAATAGAGTATACCTCGCAGTATGCGTCCCAGCATATGATGAAGTACTGAAGGTACATATCTCAAATCCTGGCCACGTAACAAAAAAAACTAAACTGAACTATCTGCAGGACTAGATACGACTAGAGTCAGAAAATGTGTTGTATTTGTAATTCAGGTGAACTGATCCTGTAAGTAGACCACAGTCTATTTGAATGTAAATCTCTTAAGGCCTAATTGCAACTCACCTCTTCAAGAAGTACTACCCTGAGCCTTCCACTTAGCACTTATTGTATTCATATTAGTTTGTTTCTGCACTGTACTTTGGCTCTGGTTTATGCTCTTAGACGCTTGTTTAAAAAAGGAGATGCACTTATGACTTCTGGTGACTAGTAGTTCTCTTGAATACCTATGTTGAATACACTTATTGTAAGTCGCTTTGACTGCGTCTGCTAAATGACTGTAATGTAATGTAATGTAATGGTGTCAAGGCAGATGTCCACCAACATTCTTCTGCTTGACCCAGGTGGATCACTTGCTGTAATGTAATGTGCCCACTTAATGTTTCAGTCTTACCTCTGAGATAAAAGTAGCTCAGGTGGCTTGCAACCACTTGCTGGGCGGTCTCTTGCGCACAGAGTTTGACTCCACTCGGGAAAAGGATGTTCCGTTTCCGTCGAGAGATAACTGCGTGGCCTTCATTAGATCCCTTGACATCAGAAACGTTAACGAGCCGTGGCAACTCCTCAGGCTCCAGACTCAGGTAACCCATAGAGGAACCTTCCAGCGTTGCATCTGGGGGACAACAACAAAAAAACATACATTCAAGACTTAACGGTTAACTCTTCTTTGAGTAAGGTGTGAGCAAGAAGGTTCAAAGTTAACGACACTACGTACCTGTCCTTATGTCCAAGAAGATGACCACAAAATAAAATAAAACAGAGTAGAAAACACATCTCCCAGATATGATGCTCATGTTAAATCCGTGACTGGGTTTAATTCCTTGGATTTGGAAAAGATTCAAGTAGATGTGTACTTCTTCTCAACAGCTTCTTACAAGTTTGCATAGTTAAGAAGTCTCCAGACGCAGAAAAATAACGGAAGCACGTAGAGAAATCATTTGACGACACTATGACACGCTGGTTTCCCTCTGCAGCTGAAGAGAGGCGTGTCCCACTCCTGCTCCTGGCTCAGGTAGAAAGGCAGATGGCTCTTTGAAAAGAGGGGGATTTTTTAATGCTCTCTTATCCTGTTTACTGTAAGCCCTAGCAGAGCTAGCCAAGAAGTTACTGGAGCAACACTGAAGGGAGGGGGGGGGGGGGGGGGGCACATAGTGTGGAAGAAACATGGACAGAGAATAGGAGGTAACAAAGGCCACAGAATCAACAGCAAGCAGGGGGATACATCAATACATACAGATGTTATCATAGTTTACGGATTCTTGTAGGGAGATTAGTTAGGATTTAGAATTTAGCAAACGGCCAATAAAAGAGACTTAATCTTGTTACCCCAGTTGAAGGACAGTCTCCTTAACTGTTAAAGCACCCTGCTAACCAATTAAATTAGGCAAGTGGCGTTAAACACACCCAGCCTTTGGAAATCATAATGGCAGCCACGTGTCTGCTCTAAATGTTGGGGGGGGGGGACATCAATCAAAAGGCAACAAGATCATATGACAGGAGAAAGCTCTGATCCGACTACCACACAAATACAGTGATTATGTGTAAGGTTGGTTCAGCGGTGTTGACCTAAGAAGAGGAAACTGAAATCCTCTCAGTATGTGTATTTTGACAACAGTGAGAGTCATTGGCTTAGTCTGGAGTCAACCTTTAACCCCAAACTCTTACTCCTCTTCTTCTCTTTAAGTAGCCGCATTATGTATGCGGAAAACAAAAAAAAAGCAAGTACCGTAAGCTGACAATGACAATGCTAACATACTGTAACTGTAACGTTTACCATGTTCAGCATTTTAATTAAGTGTGTTAGACGGCTCACATTTGAGAATTACCACTTGTAAACACACAGTACAAGTCCGGCTGTAAAATGTCATTAGTTTTGCAGGTCTTTTGGTCATAAACCAACCAAAAGTACAGGACAAATTAAAATGTTGACGTTATCCTAGGGGAGAACTAAATGAGCACCAAAATCATTACGATACAGCCTCTGGGTACCATGAATGTCTGTTCAGACCTTTGTGCCAATCCATCAAATAGTTGTATAGAAAGGATTACAATTTGTTTGACAGTTAAAATATATATATATATATATATATACACAGTATATACATCTCTGTGTTAGGGTAAGAATCCATCAATAAATTGTGTTTGTCTCTTTGATTGGCCCAATGGCCCCCTTCGTGGTGCAGGTATCAAACCCAAGACCTGGCCATAGCCGTTGGCTGAAAAATGTTTAGCTTGATCCTGTACACAGAGATCATGGACGACTAGCCATGGAATGGGAGCCAAGTAGTCCTAGAGGGCAGTGGCTGTACTCGTACGGTACGAGTGCATTCCTGAATGGGAGATGTCAGTGATGCTGCGATTTCAAACAGAGTACACAACACTGCACAGGCCATGCAATCCATAAACATGTGTTAATATACACGCAGTTGCCAGTTTAGACACAGCTGGCTCAAATGAATGCATACTAGGATATATTACAGGACTGTTGTATTATTATTACTTTTAGCGAAGTGTACCTAATAAATTGGCAATGAGTGTAGATGTTGTATACGCCTGATGGCTGCAGCCCACTGGCCATGCAGAGCAGGATGGGGATTACTCGGAGTCAGACTGAGAGGGGATCTGACACGCTGAGACAGTAAATGCACCTAAGCCGACCATGTAACCCTCTGAACAGATTATATTGGCATTGTAATGGACAGGCGTCTCAAAATGAAGCCTTTGGCCCGAGAAGAACAAAGTTGGCAAAGTTAAAAATGAATAAATCTGTTTATTTACAACACAGACATTACCTTTCTGTTTCAGTTACCCAACTGTAATCCTCATCTTGTGGGACAAGCGGTCAAGAGTCAGGAAAAAAAACAAGTGTTATTTGGTCTACAAGTTTTAATAATATCACTGAAACCAAAGAAATTTTGGAATCAGCTTCTGTACATTCTTCGAACACAATGCCTAGAAAACATTAAGGGTTAAAAGAGATACAAACATCTGAACACAAAGGGAAACAACTACAAGACTCTCTGCTGAGAAGAATTTAGGCAACAGCAGTGACTGACAGCAATGTCTCTTAGGTCTGAATTCAGTAGCTTTTCCGTTCGATAGCATACCATTACACATGCTAATAATGTATGTACACCCCTGAACTTTATGAAAGTTGTATTTCAATAAAATAATTAAAATTCCTTATGACTATCAGAACTATGATATAGAATATGTTGTATGCAAACTAACAATAAACAGTAGCCTGTATTGATAGTCTTACATCCCAATTTGGTCTAATTCGGCCAATGTATGCAGGTAAAGTTGATCTATCGATGTGTGCCCATTATGATTTTAGAGTTGGTGGTGGATCAATTTGATGACAGTTGGTTTCCACCTGTAGAGACGGTCATGTTTCCTATCTAGCACTGGGAGGCTCTCAGGAGAACTGAAGGAGGCACTGAGTGACGGGATTCCAGTTCCTGAGGCTTCAAGTTATCTTATAATGAAATTCGGGTAGGCCACATGGCAAATGTATGTTATACCCATGCCTGTGTTCATCCAGTGAAGGTGTACCTATGCAAAGAATGCAGAACCAGTACAGGTTTGATTAAAAACCCATGACAGATAAACATGAAGTCACATGACTTCAAATACCCAACAAATGTCAGCAAAGAAAGAACATAATGTAAAATCTAGGCGTTACCGTTGTCACACGTTTAACACTCTCTCCAATGTTTCTACATATAAAATAAATACAAATCATTGTTTTCATAAAAAAAAATCTTGCAGCATAAAAACAATCCGTAAAAAGTCACGGGGCGTAGAATGTAATCTATTGTAAAACAGCTTATTAAACAGTTTATTTTAAATCAACTGATGCCTTCATGTTCACTCGCAGGATCCAAAGAGTTAATGTGGAACACAATAACAGCATCCAATGCAAAGGAAATCCTTTTAGTCCACGCTGAAAAGTCCGCCGCTCACTATGAGCGGTGATTGGTAATGGCTACAGGAATGGGGACGCACTGAACAGAAGAGCCGCTTCATCCGTCTTATCCGTTCGTACCAAGGTTTTGATCTCGGCTAAGGTTAAGTACCAGATCTCGGATTTCGTCTCGTTTCCTCCGCACCTGCTGCCGTGGAAACCATTGTTGTAGGTGTAGAGGGAGATCAAAGTGCACCACGGGGTCCTGGGAGCAGAAGCAGAATTCATTTTCTATTACCGTGTACATGCTTTAAAACATTTTAATGTCCCACGAAGGTGATGCTGATCTAATATTACGTTTAAATGTGTCGGACTACGTGAGCCCTAGAAAAACTGATGCCGTCAACTTCTTTACCTTCAGAAAACTCTCGACGTATTGCAGCAGGTAGAGGCCGCAGTCGCTGCTGTTGTCTTGAAGGGGAACTTTGCAGTGTGAGCTTTGCATCTGATCGGGACTAAAGTCCGTCGATGAGCCACGACGGACCTCCCATTCCGACTGCAAGTACCTGAGGGACAAACGCACATCGTCTTCCATCCATTCATAAACACACACACACACACACGCTGCAACAGACGGACGGACTAGAAGTCTCATACTTACTCCCGTAAGAGTTTGAAGACTCGCTCATGGAGAGAAAGTTTGAGGGAATCCATGATAAGAATACACGGCCTACAGAAAAGAGAGGCACGTCTGTCATTCGATGTTTACGGGGCAGTGTGTATGCGACTGAAAGCAGACCACCAAGACCATTTAGTAACCGTTGTAGTACGCATATATGAAAAGACAAAACCTCCAAGACACAGTTCAGACTCTAAATATATCTGAAAGTAACCATCACAATCCTCTTCAAACAAACAAAGTGCTTTACATTTAAAGACAAACCAGTTCTTATTGTCATGCATCAGGCAGCAGAATAACGTTACTCTGTGTAACCGCACACTCACCTCTTGCTAACAGTTTTCTTCTGGAAGGTCTGCTCTGTGCAGTTCTACAAACAAAGAAAAAAATTACACTGAGTAGACAAATAAAGACACATATTGTTAAACATTTGTCTGTGAGATTAAAGAGAATATAGTGTTCTTCCTAGTGATCACAGAACAGAATGTATCTCACCACTGGACCAGGCAACGGGTCTTTAGTGGAATCTTCTTGAGGCTTTTCTAAAACACATGAAACCAACCATGAACTTTGCAATCAACAACAAAAACACAGGATAATTGCAAAGTACTTTAACCTCGTTCAGTATCATTTGGTCAAACGTACCCGTCTCTGTGTCCAAGCCGTCACTGTGGTTTAATGTGGGTGGTGTCTCTGCGTTGTCCTTTGGGCTTTCAGACCCCTGAGCCACCTCTTGTTCCGGCAACTCGCCGTTTGGACCGCTCCAGGTCTCAGACGTTGGCTCGTCCAGTCCAGGAAAGCAGATGACAACTAAATACCAATGAGCCCTAAACAGACAACAGAGCAATGTGACGCATGATGTGATATACAAAAAAAAACTCTGTACAATACACCTCTTCATGATGTTTTTAACTCACTCCTGATTGACGGGGACAAACAGGAAGTCCTTTTTGAAGATGTCAACATGGCGTGTCCATGTCTTCACCCGTTGGTGTCGCCTCTGCCTCTGACAGCTGGAGGCAAAAATAAACACAGGGACACGTGTTTTACCAGTAATTAACATACATGTAAACAACTACAGACACTTGAGAGTAGTGATGGGAGGTCCGAGTCTTATGTTTCTCCCGTACTGGCTCCGTATAACAGGTCTGGACCTCTGAATATATCAAACTTTTGAGTTTTGGGAATCCTTGAGTCTCGAGCATTGAGCACCAAGAGCGCAGGGCCGAGTGGAAGAGATTCATTCTCCATTTAACTTCCAAAATATTAAGTTGAAGGCTTCACTAAGCCGATCATTTATGAAATCATAGAGCATCTTACTTTATTTATTGTGATGCTTATGTTGATTCTACTTGTTTATTCTTTTTACGGTATACAAAAATCATGAAGACATAAGTATGTTGTAACATTGCCAGTACAAGAAATGGAAATAATACAAATATGTACATTTATATGCAAAACAATTAACACCGTTTAGGTTTGTGATGGAGTTTCAATTCTGATGTCTTGCCGTCATTTGGTAATAAAACACAAAAAGAAGAAAGATTTTGTCATAGTCGGACTCAAAGGCTGTGGCTATTTCCTGGAAGCAGCACATATACGAAAATTCTTAACAGAAGAGATTAACTTTTGGTTATTTTTGTTTGGCAGCATTACGCACAAGTCAGTGGTGACGCCTTCGCTGGCGTTGTCCCTCCGTGTCAGCTGCTTGTAAAAGAAGCTGCTGAAGATGTGGGAGCGCTCGGCCACAGCAGCAGAGGCCTTCTGGAGGACGTATCTGGTTCAAAAACACATCGACACCATCGGTTCAAAAGGCGGACCTCTTCCCAACAATCTTTGTGAGGAACGAAACTATTTGAATGCGTCGCTTACTTGAGGTAAAAGTCAATGATAACATCATTTAGGAAGTGCCCGTTGTCAAGGCAGCGCAGGTCCTCCATTGTGACGGTTATTCCTCCTTTCAGTGGAGGGGGGGGAAACTGGATCAACCTAAGCAGAGGTGGAAGAAAGAAGAGCCGGTTTACAGTGGCAGTAGATGAATGATGTGGCAACAGCTGGTCATGCACAGAGAAACCATACATGTGAAGGCCATTCAAAAAAAATGTTTCTTCCATCAGTTACATGCATTCAGTGATTCAGCATTAAGTTTTAAATTTGGGCTGGTTAAAGATCTGTATTCTGTATCGGTTAATACAGCGAGTTAATGTTTCAGGATCCTGAGAGAAAACCCTGGATCAGTGCATCCCTGTGCTGTATCTTTAAGAGTGAACTGCATTGGCTGCAAGAAGCCACGTGCCAACCCCTGCTGGGTCCGGCTGCATGAGAAGCTGCATATATGATAAGGTAGGTTACTTGCCTGCGAGCCAGGCCTTGATGTTTAAATTTAGTCATGCGAGAGTGTGGTTTACACATGGACACGGAGTAGGATCCTTTGGTTCTACGATGGCACAGCGTGTACACAGGAGTGGGCTCCTTCTTCTTTTCCTGAGGGAAGAAATTCATATCACAGGAGCAACATGTAATAATTTAACACTGAAAATGTGGACAAGTGGTTCCCAAACCGGGGGACAGAAAATAAGTCTGAGGCGTTGCAATATGACTAACGGGAGATGATAAACAGTCAAATATAGCAAAATACCACAGATTTAACCGGGGACGACCAGTAAACATATGCATGAGGTAGATACTGCTTTGTTTTAAAGGCCAAAAAAAGACTTGGGAACAACTTACCTCAGGCCGATGTTGGAGCTCCTGCTCTATCTGATCCTCCTCTGGTTTGAGTTGCGTCCCCGTGTCTTGTTCCGTCTCCAGCTCCAGCTCCAGCTCCAGCTCCAGCACGGCCTCCTTCTGCGACTCAACCTCCAGCTGGATGTCAGATGTGGCGTCATCGTCCGTATCCCAAGGTGTACCATCCTGGTCCGGGTCTAGACAAGAGTCAGTGGTCTCCAGGCCGAGCAGAGACAACAGGTGAGAGTCCAGTCCACTTCTTCTGATCAGCTCCAGGCTATCATCCAGAGAAAGAACAGGGGAGCGGAAGTCCTCCAAACAACTGATCTGGTCTGCACTGTGGATGGATTGTTCCTTTGTCAGACTGTTGAGACAGTCGATGTCCAGGAGGGAGCGTAACAAAGCCCCCTCCATTCCCTCCACAGGGTATTTCAGCGTCAGCAGAATGAAGGGGCTCACATTGTCTGTGCAAATAAAAAGAAAACATAACACTGTTATCATGCAGATTTACATTAGGAATAATGTGACGCATCAAACAATACAGAGTAATTGCAGCCTAAATGCTACGTGTCTCCAATAACCATTAAATGTGAGGTTGAAGTCTGCTCACCAGAGCTCGTGTTTCCGTCTTGTTTGACACACTTCAGCTTCAGGAGCTCTCGCTGTGTAGCAGCTGCAGCGCTTTGTGACACACAAAACAGAAGGACGGCAACGGGCAAAGGCTCCTCGGCATCCTTAAAGTGAAGCTCCCGCTCCTCCAGTTCCTGCTGCTCCCACACGCTGTACCTCCTCAGGTCTTTACGATCCAGGGTTAATACCACCTCCACCTGTTCATCGGCGTCTGGAGAGAACGAGGTGGTGAGCTTAGTTCAGCAGAGTCTTTGTCTTTACCACACTAAACATAACGCCTCACACACACACACACACCTCACATTTTCCCCTCCTATAGCAGTAAATACTTTCCATCAACTTCAAAACCAAAGAAAATCAATCCCATCTTCCATCCAGATTTAAGCTTCTCTCTGTAGATGTTCCAATCATGCCGCTGCAGATGCCTAAGTACAGCTTCAGAGCTTTCCCCAATCAGTTAGTGTGAATCCTACGAACATTTTCAAATCATAGAAAATAATGTTTCTAGACTCAAATCGCCACATTGTTCAAGTTCTTGTGAATCATCCTTGAAGGCTCAAGGTTTAAGTAAATCAGCCGCTATTCATTCAAAACGTTATCTAAACCCCGACTCATTTTCCAGAAATAAAACTTGTGCTTGCTAGAAAATATGTTGCTCGGTTTGCACAAAATATTTCACAAAACTATCACGTCACCTATTTGTGTTTAACAAACGTACGTCAAAGCCAACATCAAACCTCAAGAAATGACCACCTTATTACCCTGAAGGGCAGATTTCACAGGCTCAGATGGTGAAAGTGCACTTGAGGGTCTAATCCAGGAACACACACACACACACACACACACACACACACACACACACACACTTTAGCATCTGAAATAGACCACTAAGCTGTGAGTGGATGTGTGCAGACAGCGTAACCAAAACAAGCAGTTTAAACAACCCACACCAAAGAGCTCAAGCAGGCCACAGTTCCTCTACAAACACTGTGATTTTACTTTAGTGTACTTGATACCGAACGTTTAAAATAACTACTCACAACATTACCTGTCAGTGGAATTATGATTCGTTGGTCTGCTATCTGTGAAAGAGGCATAAAAAGAGGCGTTACGCCTCATGTCCTGAAATGTGATACGAATACCGAATGTGAGTTTATGTAGTTTACACAGTTTACACAGTTTACCATGATGTCTCCATTGGCTTTCCCTTGGTATCCTCCACAGCGCAGCGTGAAGAAGGCGTAGTCTATGCTGGGGATCGAAGAGACTTCCAATGAACCAGCAAGATCTACGACTACACGCAACACCTGCAACACACAAACACACTCAGTTTGGAGAAAAGGGTGCAAACACAACAACAGTACAACAACCCCCAGTACTACGATGAGATCGAGCTGCAAGGTCAAGCAATATAGTCGAAACCGGTTTTTCCAATTCCAATATTTTTAAGCCACTATGTGTAGGTTTTAAAACGCCCTTACTTTGGCGCCACCTAGTGGCAGGAACACGAATTGACACTGCCGTTGACAGCAATGCCTACTGCAACGTTTTGGTATCTTGTTATAAAAACATGGCTCTCAATAAAGTCTTGTTAGCTTGAGAGGGAATGGGGGTTAAAAAGTACGTACAAAACTAAATAAATCTAGAAAAAATAAGTCAGTGAAATGAAGCTCGTATGAGATACAGGGACACATTCTGCCAACCTGCATGTGCTCTATATCAGAAGCTTCTTGCCGTTTGGCCACAGCTTCCTGTATTGCTCCGTCTTCCACAGTGACCAGTGTGTTGGATGCTGCGTCACCACTCTCCTCATCATCATCACTGGACAGCACAACTGAAAAAAAAAAGAAACTATTTGATTATGCCCGTTCTTCCAAGAGCCAGTTTCACAAACAGCTGGTAGAAGCTCAGTGCTTCCGTTAACTGACTTTCTCCACAGAATGCAGCTTCCAAGTCTAGAAGATCTCATCCTGTGTTGTACTCACTGGGTTCAGAGGTTATAGTTGTGTTGTCCTGGCTAGACGATAGACTTCTTCTGGGGGTACGAATAGAGTCTCCGGCCTCCAAATTTGGACAGATGGTTGGGAGCAGAACATCTGTTTGATCATCCGCTCCCACCGTGAACTGTACAATGGTACGGTCCAGGCTCTCCAAATCTCCGTCTTCTCCACTTTCTTCCAGACAAGCGTGTGTCGGTGCCCGTCCTCCATCTCTTCTGTCTTCTCCGGTGAGGCGAAGCACACTCTCGCGGTGGCGTTTGGGGCTGCCTGTCCCATTGCACTGGGACTCTACATCCTTTTTTTTCCTCTTCTGTGGAAACAGCACAGAACGCAGCGCCTCAATTTAGGCGTTTACTTCATCAGACAACTCATGCTGGTGTGCAAAGATGAACTACTGATATCGAGAAAGAACAACAGGCTGATGGATCTGGTCAGTGAAGTTTTGATGTACTATTTGTTCACAAGTGGCATGTAAAGCTTTTTACTGGATATTTATAATTTCATCCACTTCGGTGAAAACTTCTGTGGCTTTTACATTTATGTGATGGTATAAATTTCAGAGTCGTGCCGCGATGGAGCGTCATCGAAATGTTACCGAGTCCTAAAATTGACTCAAGGGCGTATTCAAGACATGATGTTGTGGAAAAAAATGCAATGACTTTAACATAATGAGGTGCACGTCTGCTCATTAATTCAAGCCTTTTGTGGTAATGTTTGAATGAAGTCTGCTCATTGGCTGGACAGAGAGTTCTGAGGCTTTCTCTGCGGCCCTGCTCGGTACTCACCAGACTGTGCTGTACTTCGTTTTCTGGATCAGTCAACCGGTCCTTGATGCTAGCAGGGGGGAACTCATCACAACTTCCTGTATCCACGTCAGGCTCCCAGCTCACCGACAACCCACAATCTGTACGAGATGGATAAATACTGATCAACATATCAGGCTAAAATAAACACAGGCAGTACTGACTGCCACTACGACGAGAAAATAGAGAAGACATGCTTGGAATAATCAATTATCAATAAGTCGTTCCCATTGGAAGAACCCTTAAAGGACGTACGAGACAAAGACGGGGAAAAGTAGCTAAATGTAAGCTTGACGCTTTCAGAGTGGTAGCAGAACTGATGAAGTCAAAGTTTTTAGGAGAATAACCCAGTGAAATGCAACGGTCATGAAGAGCGGCAGCACATCAGCAACTGCGTGTCTGAATGCCGTCACGTTTACACACCTACAACTTCAGCGAATTTGAAGTCGTCTCCGTTGTCCTTTCCTATTATCACCTCTTCAATATCTTTGTTTTCTTCTATTTCCACGTCACCATCAACATTTTGTGATCGTCCCCTGAGTCTCGACCTAAAGAAAGAATTAACACATTGCTCCGATTATGCTGTAGGCAAAACTCTCATTGTTTAGCAAAAGCCACACAAAGTAGAGTAAAACCTAGTCATTGGAACTTCATACACAAAAATATGTACCAAAGAAATTAGAGAAAAAAGCAGAAACACATTCGAACTAGAATCTAAGTTGTGAAAGCTTTCTGTGAGGTATTATTCCAAATAAAATCACCACGTTTTCTTCCTGGAAAATACTGAGAGCCAAAGATTCAGGCGGCAAAGCCAAACTCCATTAAAAGGTGACGGTGAGCAGCTGCAGTCTGGCTCCTTGTTAGTCAGTTAGAAACAAAACAAAACACGGTCCAGGTTGAAAAATAGCAAAGTAACCTTTTAAAGGTGACAATAAATCTTCAGGAAGTCATCGATTCCCGGCACATTAAAGCGACTTGTTATTTTTTACATTTGGCTAATTATACAGTTTAAAACATACAAGGTATAACGTGCTAGTTAAGCTTTAGAGGTGCTGGCAGGTGCCAAAGTATTGCCTTAACAGGGACTTCTTACCTATGAGTGGGCGAAGAGGTGGTCTTCTGGTTGCATTTAGGGGTTACACTCTTGTTCTCGTCATTCCTGGCCTCCCTCTGTCTGGACCTCACGTCTCTGCAGATCAGGGGCTCCTCTCTGGAGCGACCACTCTCCCTCCGTGTACTTGACCCTCGACTTCCAAAAGCACGACTCTGTTTTATCCTTTCCATGTACTCCTTGCCGGGTTCCGTCTCTAGGACATTGGTCAAGATCAGACAGGGCTTCCTCCTACGGGATGAAACACAGCAGCAGTTACACGCAACCATCCTAGAGCAAAGTATTCAAGGTATTCTAACTTACAGCTCATCTACCATCGCAGGTCAGACCTGGTGTTTACCAGAGGATCCAGAGGGAGGGGTGTAGATAAGCCATGTGTGTGCGGTCATGATAAGCTTGGCCTTGAGTCACGGTGCTCATGAATAAGGAAAGTTTTCTTTAAGCAGGTGATAGAAAAGTCAATTTTCTCAGATGAAAAGGCCGTAACGGCCTTAAGACCCAATTTTTATGAAACATTGACGAGTCATGGTGTTAAAGGTTTCTGTACAATCAGTGAGGAAAGCATGATCAGTTACAGCTGGGCATCTTTGTTTTTTTACATCTAGATAACATTAATAAATCTGAAAACAAATACAGCAAGACAGAAGTTAAAAGTTCACTACCAGTCTGTGAAAAGAGGGTAAATTAATGAGCTTAATAGAACAAAACAATTACAAAATATTACAAATATTCAGTCACTGAAGAAATAAATGAACCAGTTTCAAAAATTGCTATTTTCAAATGAAGCTACCTCTCACCAATTAAAATGATACCAATCGAATGTAAATAAAAGAACACCTGTATATTTAACACACAGTATCTGCACAGTCATCATATTAGAAGTTAAAAAAAACTTTATGTAAAAGACATATATATCTCATAAATACATTGAACTCCAAAGGTGCAGCCTACAATACTGCTTTAGATGTTCAAAGGGTTATAATTTTAATATTGCTCATGAAAAAACATGAACACTGCTGTAAATCATTTCAATCAAAATTATATTATTCGAATTTTAGGGCGAGAGCCCCATCTTGTGAAAGTATAAGAAACTGCAATCAACTCTACAGAGTACAAAGTTTATTTGTTTTGCACCGCTTTCAACAACAAAGCATTTCAAAGTGCTTTACATGAGACACAAACACACGGAGCGCTTCAGCAGCTGAACGGTTACGTCACACAACACAGTGTTGCAGTGCAGCTGGTTTGATTCCAGCCGTGGACCGTTGTTGCATTTCATACAACCTACTGAACACCAGGCAGAGACGCTCGGTGTTGAAAGGCGGCGATTTGAGATGTCGCAGGTCAGCTTAGTGGCATCCATGAAAACTATTTGCAGCTTCTAATCGGTCTGGTGAGCCCAGGAAGGAGAGCGCTGTTCTCTCCATCGTCTTTGGAATCAACGAGGTTGGCGTTACAGATTGTGCCCGTTTGGGCGCTGGATGTCCAGAATTAGCAGCAGTCATCTCTACTTCTGTGTCATGGTCTCAATAATGAATCAAGTCTGTTTTCCAGTTGTTCCATCTTTGGCTGTCTGCCAGATGTCGGAGATCGAAGCGGGACAGCATGATGCCGTCGACTAGTAAACTGAAGGTTCCCGTCTGATTCTGGCTCCTCCAGAGAGAGTGTTGAAGTGTCCTTGAGCAAGACAACTGAACCCCCGACCGCTCCTGATGAGCAGGTTGGCACATTGCATGCAGGGCTTCAGGACTGCAACCAATATTATCACATAAGCGCACATTTTTTGTGAGTGTGCGAGTTAAACTTCCACGTAGTCGCATTCATAATCATAGTGGAGCAGGAACGTCAGCCTTCTTTTCCATCCTTGTGAGTAGGCGCGTAGGGAGGGTGGAGGGTAGGGAGGGTGGAGGGTAGAGTGTGCGCTTGTCACAACATGTGCTCGTAAAAAACGCATTTGCGCACGAGGAGCAGAATATTTATTGCAGTGGTAATACTTATTTTGTCTGAAATACAGTTATCTTCTTCAATAAATCATGATTCCGATGAGCAGAGAGGTATAGCATAGTCCAGGGTACGATGCCGTCAGTAGTCCACTGAGTTACGGTGACGTTAACGTTGTGGGTAGCAGATGGCAGTTGAAAGTAGATTATCTCAACTCAAAGTTGTCAGAAATGATCCTCCCGGTGATTTAGCCGTTATAGGAAATCTGTCTAAACGTGTTGCAGTTTTTAGATATCATTTTACATATCAGCGAAGCCGAGAAGAGCTTCTGCACTGTAGCGAAGCAGGAAGTGAGCCTAGTTTAGTACAGACGACACAATGTGTCCGTTTAACTTATAGGCAGAACAAGAAATAGGAATTCTACGCTGCAATCAACAAACTGAAAAAGTCCATCTGTCAAAACCAACTAGTCTGCTTACCTGGCCATTTCCAATGTTGCAACGCTGTGATCAAACTGCATGGATCCATTCATATGCTGTGAACTACGATGTCTGCGTTTGCAACCTGCAAATGCAGTCCAGGAAACCTGCTGAAGGGAAGGAGATGGTGGAAGTCTCAGATATAATCCAGAATAACCGCGACATTTGTTCATGTGGTCACAACAAAGGTATCGCTGTACCTGTCTTTCTAACTTTCCACACTGTGATGAAAGACATGGCCCGGAGATTTTTAGTGGGTTTTCCATCTAAAATTCACAGGGTGGTTAGTTACCATGCAACAGCCAAAAAAAGTGTGTGTGCAAAATACATGTGGCTCGGGGCAAAAGGGCAGAGAAAGGCAAAAGGGCAGCGAAAGGCAAAAAGGGCAGAGCTGAAGCCTCTGCAGGCTGCATCACACATGGGTTTGGAGCTGGACACTGCTTTAGACAGCTGCCTCAAAACGCCGCCATTTAGGGGGAAACGTGACTCTGAGGTACGTCTACACTCGCACACACACAGAGAGGGATGAGGAGAGGAGACGCTGAGCGCAGACTGAAGCACGTGTGCAAAGTCAAAAACAAGGCCTATAAACAGCACTTGTGGACTTTGACACATTTCTTTTTAGAAAAAACATGTCCGAGTGTGGGACGGAGCAAATGTGCTGCTTTAATGACACAAGTCTGTGCTGCATTTTAACCGGGAGGTTGGTTTCATGCTCACTTGTAAGGATTTGCTCATTATCCGTCTTGGGTAATGGATCCTTTTTCCGTGGTCACACAAAACAAGCAATTTAATGAACAGAATTTGGACCTGTGTTACATTTTCTGACATTTTATAGGCCGCATGGTGAACTGAGAAACTGCAAAAATCCATAATGACAATAATATTTTGTTGCAGCACTGGTATCAGCAAAAGAATGTGTAACCCTTACTGAGATACATTTCTTTTAACAACAGGGAAGCGGGTTCACTGATCAACTGAATTTAGCAATATAGCAATCACATGAGCAGGTCCTGTGTGAGAGTAGATCCATTAATCCATCCGAGACCACCACCAGCTTGTAATCAACACAAGAACAGCACAATATGATGGCAGCCATAAAGCAAGCGTCACTTCAGTACAAAAAGGTTGCAAGCTAACATGCATGTGGTGAAAACATGGGTCACACATACCCGGTTATCCATGTCAACATTAAATGGAATAGTTAAGGCTCTTCTTCGCTCCATCATGGTCCACAATTTGGTAAGACACAGCAAGAACACTGCAAGAAAAACATACAAAACAATATCAACGGTCTGTCTCTGTCAAAATAGCAAGGCGGTCAGGAACGTCCGGAACTGTAACACATAAAATAAAATGACATCCATTCTCTAAGCCATAACCAAGATATTGCTTAAGTAAGATGGTCCTATTCAAACTAGGTGGCTTAATCAAGTAATTTCAACTACACATGTCACATATTGAGATTGTAAGATTCGTCCAACCCGGTGGCTCCAATGACGAGCGTTAAAGATAACTATATAGAAATAGACAATATCTCGCAGATGGTCTTGTTTACTTAACAAATCCAAAAAAAGATGATGCACTCTTTAGGAGATGAAAACCTGAGGGTAAAAAAACTGGATAGAAACCTGAAAGCTATCTATTAAATTCCAATCCGATGAGGCCTGAACTAGAGATGTTCTTTGTTTTGGTCAATTAGAAAACATTAAAAATAAACACTGCGTGGGTATTCATTTTACATTTTTAAAATATGGCAACCCCATTGTTTCTCAGATAGCTTTTGGTTTTCATATATTCATTTGTTTGCTTTTCCTTTTAACCCTGCACAGTTGATTAACCCAATACTACTACAAAATAAAAATACTTACAAATTCTGTAGCATTAACAGTAATTATTTTTTGCACTTTACTATTTACTGCATGACATTGATTTTTAAATATAAATATATATACATCTAAATATATATATATACACACACACACACACACACACACACACGTTACCCACTGTTTTTGCCACATAACATTGCATGATGTTTAGATTATTTTTGGCATGCATGTTTAATTTTGAAAAAAAAAACTACTTTTTTTCAATGGAAAAATGACAACTAAAAATACTTTCAATTTTGGTTGCACATATAGCACGTGTAACACTAACGTTACCCGTTCAAAACAGGGCACCCCTATGATAATCATGGACATTTGTATGCACCCCCCGCAACGACCACCTGTTAAGAGTTTTTAAATAATTGTAGGTGCCTGCACACAACAGAAACTGAAGACTTTAATCTGATAGCGGTAGCATTAGTCGACTAGGCTAGCTTGCTAGTGCTACAATACATTGTCTATGATGCTAGCTAAACGTAGCAGAGATAAAGCTTACCCGAGGCGGGGGCGTCTCTCGATATCAACAGAGAATATAAGGAGTGTGTAGACAACTATTTCCAAACCAAGGTTTACAACAGCACCTTGTAAACACTGTAGAGACACATTTTGCTGGTCCCAATTCACTTCATAGGCGTTTCAATGCTACTTTAGCAACATCCGGTGATCACCGGAAGTGTTTCAGGGGAAACAGCAAGGTGCACAAAGAGGTTATAGATTATTCGCGGGTTCTGATGGAAGCCCGCCTATTTGGAATAGGTTACTACAATATATTGATTATGTCATCCAGATATTGTAATTAACTAAGCAAAAGCTCGGCCCGAGGCTTCCCGCGACCATTATAGATTAATAGATTGACTCCGATACTACTCTTTACTGCTCTGCTACACAACAGCAAGATATTATCACTTTCGCGCATGTATTTGTTTCTGATTCCGGAGAGACGTGAGAGAAGTACTCCTTTGTACTTCCGCTTTCGTCAGTTAACCACACCAGACCGTCCAGTTTGTCAAGTGCTTAGGATAAAGAAATTAAATTAAACAGATTCAGAAAAGACAACATTCTTGATTATATATGAGAAAAATGTAAACATAAATATTGCAGGTATTATACAGATAAAACAAATGCAGGAAATAGATACATAAATGTTATACATTCTAGATTAAGCAAACATGATGAACTCCCGTCCGTTAATATGCTAATTTTAAGCTTTGCCAACATTCTTAAACTAGTTTTTCAGCCCTGTCTGGTTTGGGTTCTTCCTAATATGCAAAGTACATACATACATACATAGACAATAATAAGTTACAAAAGCAGTACAAATAATAAAAAAACTAAGCACGCAAAAGATTAATTATTTACATAATTGTGCAAAATTGTGCAAAATACGTTACAGGCTCGAAGCAAAATTTAGCGTCCAACAGAAAAGACCGGTTTCCAGTAAGTTGTAAACAGGAGTGAACTATCTTGTACTTATTCTCTCATCTTTAGCCACAAGTGCTAAAGTCCACCTGTGTGTATTTGCGTGGACTGTGCATGGAGGTTGGTGTTTACGTAAAGCAAATGCGCTTTCCCCCCGTGGATCAGAACCAAAGAATGCACTTCACATGTCAATGCTGAAAGATCATTTAATGTAACGCAAGTATACTATTCTTTATGGCCCGATTTTTAGGTGCGATTGCATGTTTTTGAATTGCAGGTCAGTGAGAGCATACTCCATCATGGACTTTCAACACTTTCTGTAACTGTACAGACAGTCGGCACTGATATGGAGAGACACTGTCAGTTTAATAATACCCACATGACTACTTAAGTTAAACTATTAAACTGTAGCTTCAGTCTAGACTCTAAACATATTACACAGATTGTACTCTTGTATTTCCTGGAGTCATGCCCTTTAGTTTATTTTCTGGAGCTGCTCTCCTGTCAGCATGGTAAACTTTGCATACTTGGGCCACAATTTTGTCACAGGCAAAAACAAGTATTGTTACTTTGTTGTTCCCGTAGTAAAGGGCAGCTCCACAAACCGTCAGTAGATGGCATCATCATTAAAGACATTTTTGTATTATTCTTTGGAGTGAACAGTTGACATTCAGCAGTTTAAGAGTCATGCATTTATTAAATATCTCACCCCCTTGCCAAAATAACTCACAAATAGACAAAACAACACTATTAATATAAATGCTTATAGTTATATATAAAAATTGGGGGAAAAAATGTTTGTACTTGGAAGTGTGCATACAATCTATGTAACTAGTTCAGCAGCAGCCACGATGGCCACAAGTGACAATTATGAAATAATGGTAAATGCTAACTTTATAACAATATCACAAGTAGAGAAGAGTCAGCAAAGTGATTTTTAGATACACAGACATATCTATCTGAAGTTTTCGAACAGTAGCATGTAGCTAACTTAAGCTTCTAGCAGAGCAAATAAACCTGTAGAAGCAAACCTTAATGTGTTGCTTATGAATTCAACGTTTCATTTAGAAAGTGACATACTTCAACACGTGTTGTCATGCATGGTGAAGAAAGTCATTATCTTGGCTTCGTTTCTGTCAAGGTACATTTGGGCAGGAGTGGAATATTGTTTCATGACTGGCTGCTCTTCAGCTTTTGGTTCGTCTTTAGTCTGGTCAGTGAACTTCATGTTTACATTCTGCACTTTCAGCAGCAGCAGCTACGGTAGAAACATGGCCTCAAGTTCCTTTGGCAGAAGACTGGTGGCTTGTCTTCTCAATGTTTCCGAGGCTCGCAGGAAAGACCTGGTGGAGACTGTGGCCAGGGCAGCCTTATACAACAATAAAGGCAAGTGACATTTAATGTTTTATCACTTGTAATTAATGAGTCTGGGGATAATTATTACTAAAAGCATTAATTTGGTCTCTGTCTTGCAGAGAAAGAATAACTCAACCATTTATTCACAGGCTACGTTACAACCCTAAGGATGCTAGATACAGCTAACATCAGTCCGGAGGCTATTCATCCTGACTATTCCTAATTTTAACATTATTAAATGTACTTACTCACAATACTTTATTTTCCCACATTCACTTCCCCGTCCTCCATGATGCTGTTAGACATGGTTTCTGGTTTTGTTATGTCGCTACAAAGCTTCATAGTGACCTGAGAAGACTCAGGCGCCTCACCTAAAACATCATTTAAACCTTGGCGATTTTTCTACAATCATACGTCAGGTGTTAGACGAGAGGGGACCACGGTGCTGAACATCTTTAACGACCGTGACTACAACCGCTCCGTCATCACCATTGTGGCCAGTATCGACTCTATCGGTAAGTATTGAACCTTTACATGTGTGGTGAAATGTCACGGTTTTACGTTCTTTCTCCTGCTTACAGAGGGAAGAATAGAGTCAGCTACTTGCTGCAGCAGTACTGCAGCTGGGATTCAGTCTCCGTCCCCTGCTCTCCAATCCTCTGAGAGGGGGGGGGGGAAATCCTTTAATAAGCTTTGTCAGGGATTTAAACACACACAAAGAAATCAGGATGCACATTTTTTCTGGCAAAGATCACAGTGAAAAGTTTATCTCATTGAATGCTTATCCGCAACACGACCTTCTGGCAACGCAACCAGAGTTGTCGAGGTTTACAGTTGTTTGTCCTCCACTCACTCCTAAAGACTGAAACAGCTTAATTTAACCACATCTTCTATTTTTCATCATATTGAATTCAGTTTTTTTCAGTCTTGGATCTGAATTTCTGCTGAAGTTAACAAACAACTTTAAATACAAATAAATAAATAGAAAAACTAGATTTCCTAACCATCACCTCAGGACTTGGCTTTGACAGTATGTTTGATGTATTGTTATGATGTCATTTTTGTTGCACTCAAGGGGAGGCGGTTCTGTCTGCATGTGAGAAAGCCTGCGGGCTGATCGACATGGGCGCCCACAAGGGGGTCCACCCATGTATGGGTGCCGTCGACCTCATACCCTTCTACCCCCTGGGGGAGGAGGTGGGAGTGGAGGACTGTGCTAAAGAGGCTCGGGGTGAGGTGCCATTTGTAAATGCATGTGTGTGTGAGTGCACTTAGATACATGTCCCTGTCAGTTGAGCTTACAGTTGTTGTCCTATGTTGTATCTGTTCATTAGCTTTCAGGGCACCGTCATTTGTTGCCTTCAAATGAGGTCATGTTTACAGTGTTCATGAGAAAGAGGAGCTCATATGAACGCCTCCCTCTTGTATTAGCCACAACCTCCTCAGTGGACATTTTCTTGAAAGCTCGGAGTCCACGAGTTATGACATGTTGGCTGATCTTTTCAGAAAAGGCGGAGGCCATGGAGGTTCATTTTTCGGTGGATGTTTAGTTAATTTTTAAAGGAGCTGTATTTAACATACAGAGCATTAATAGCAACAAACAACTACTTGCTATGTAAAAAAATATAGTGGAGTAAATACCCGAGCAGACAGTGAACTCACTCTCCCTCTGTGTGTGATGTCATCCGAGCCTCTCCTTGCTTTAATGACCTAGACATGCCGGTCAAACGTGCTTTTAGTGCACGTGAGCGTGCTCCCCTGGTTAGCTCACGGCAGCCTCTCTGCACTGCTCTCACACAGTGGTTACAGCTGATAACACCCCACCGACCCACAGCGCCGTCATGGAAGCGTAGCACCCACCCAATCGGTTCCCCCTCAACACTGTTAGCTCTGTCAGCACTGTTAGCATAGTTAGCACCCTTAGCAGTGAGCCGCCGGCTCGCCGTCACCATGTTGAGAGCCGTTGAGAGGCAATCTAAATTCTCCCAATCTCGGATCTTGCACGTTTAATATATTGTTATTTTAGTCATATGGAGTTTTTCTTTGTAATTTTAAATGTCTGAGGAAAATGTTGACATTCCCAACGGACTCATCTTTTTCCTCTTACATTATGCCTTTCATTTCCTGCAAAATGGTATCCGCTAGCTAGCTTGCTAAATTGTTATCCTTGGTGGCTTGTAGGTGCCAGATTGTCACGTTATCCCAAAAATACTTCTTCCCATGGACCTGCATTGGAAAATAGATCAGCGGATAATTTTGAGCTAAATCAGCTTCCCAGTATGAACACTTGAATAGCCCTCATTTAAATCTAATTAGGTCCTGACAGTTTTAAAATGCACTTATATCCGGAGTTATTTTAATACCTCCGTTCATGTGAATGAGACCATTCTCAAGACTTAACCCCTCGAACACCAAGCCTACTGTGTGCACGACATCCCGTGTTGCAACCATGAGCTCACGAGTTCCATTTGAAGGCAGCAATTACTCGTGTCTTTTGTTTTGTACTCTGCAGCACCTGCTTAGGACTGAGATGAACAGGTTTTGACTCTATGGCTCAAATAGAGTAAACATCCAGCGTGTGCAAACAGGGATGACACATGCAATAGATGTGACTTGAAGTTGCAATTTCCCCTTTGCAGTGGGCAGCTGTAATTTTTCGTTCAACCCTGTTTTGGGCTATTCTTTAGTAATTTAGAAAGTATCTGCATTATTCATCGGCCCTGACGTACTGTATTTGTAATGAGTTCTAGAGCAATGTGTTTCTGATGAGGTGACATCTTTAGCTTCCTGTGCTGTTGATTAGTTTCACAGTTTGCCAGCTGACTTAGCAACCATGTGTCTTGCTGATAATAAGCAGCAGCCCAGCATGTGTGCCAGCATGCCTGATGTATGCTAATCTGTGCGGTGTGATTTCAGAATAATAATTGGCAAACTCACTAACAAGCACTGTATTTATGCATGCGCGTAATGAGCAGTCCATGTGTCCGTGTATTTCCCTCCGTCTGAATTAAACCCCCTCAGGTGTGTTTTGTTGTGTGCATGTGATGACATGCGCTCCATTTGCTGGTTTAACTAACACGTCTGCGTTCTTGCCGGGGCTCAGCTGTGGCTCAGGGACTCACGGAGCGGGTCCAGGGCACCAGTGCTTTCCTGTTCGGCTGGGCAGACTCCCCCCTTCAGCGGGGGCTGGCACAGAGGAGGAAGGAGATGGGTTGGTTCAAGAAGACGCCAGACTTGCAGGCAATCAGGCCCGACATGGGGCCGCAGCCACAGAAACCGTTTGGTCTAACAGGTGAGCCGGAGCTGGAAGTAAGTGTCTGAATGTAAATGTCTGAGCCTGTAAGGAGGGTTAGAATGTCTCTTTGCCAGGATTATGAAGGTACTACAGGTGACTTTGAATTTGATAAATTGTCCGTATCGTGCCCACATGCCCTCCACACCTCACTGAGATCCGAACTCAATGCGAGCCAGGCCACCTTGACGTGTGGTTTGGGTGATTGTATCCCAATACGATCAAGATCTGATCTCGGAGCGCACCGGCTTGACAGGTGATGTGTCCTGCCGTGATCGGATGACAAAAATTGCGTTGAAAAGAAGGGTAACCACAGCCTTATGTTAACAGGATAAACTAATCTGCTGTTAACTCCTTATCGTGGCTGTGTTGCTGAAACCGTAAACATCCACGCTCACAGATTCACAGGAAACATATTCATACATCTTAGTGTTATCCTATTAACTTAAGATGCTAACGGGTCATTTGAACTGTCATTTTAATGGTCTAGTAAATAGTGCAGAACCATGGGTACCATGTCTGGGTAACAAATGTGTTCTAAAGTTCAGCCGAAGCTAATATGAGGCTCCAGAAGCCTGAAGGGTATCTGCAGACATTAGCATTAGCTCCAGCTGAACTTTAGGATGAATTTTTGCTGCTGATTTTGTCCTCCAATTTTCTTATGGTGTCGTCACGCTAGCACACTAGAGAGTCATCACTTCATGACCATTATGGACAAGAGGAGTGATTACACGGAGCGAACACTGTTTCAATAGACAGTATGGCATGTGATGTGAGTATTGAAAGACTTATCCTTTATAAACAGCTGTTGGTGTGACCTACCTTCTGTTATCTTTGTCCATTCTGTTATCCAGTGCTGTTTACTTATTCTTACATAAAAACTTGGCAATCATTGCCAATGTCGTGTCATCTTAAGATGTTTCTGGTGCAACATCAAAGGTGTTTGATAGACAGTTTTTGTTTGTTTGTCTCAAGACAAACTGTGTCAGTCCCTCAGAGCAAGAGCGTCTTTCTAGACCTGCTGTTTTTAATTGTTTTTCAACAGTTTTACAGGGAGAAATCAACTGCATGAGTGGCAGAATATCCCAATTTCACCACCGACACTAGCCTCGGTAGACTATAATACAATTGAGCAACAACACGTTTGCATTTTGAGGCAAGGTCGAAACTCCTTCACCAGAGAAGGTCTTCATCCCTTCCTTATACAATCGCTGATTCCTCTGCGGTTGTTTTCTGCAATAGCAAAAGCTGACTGCTGAAAGTAAAATGCAGGACTGCACTTACTGAAGAAGAGTAGATGAGACGGGTTAAGTTTTTCTCTGTGTTCTGATTTTGGCTGATGTCCTGCAGGTGTTGGAGCCGGTCCGTACGTCATGAACTGCAACGTCACTATCGACACCCAGGACATGGCCATGGGACGCAGCATCGCCGCGGCCCTCAGGGAGTCGACCCCGGGGGGGCTGCCTGGGGTGCAGGTGCTGGCCTTGCCACATGAGGGCGCTGTGGAAATCGCCTGTAATGTGGAAAGCGTGAAAGGGAGCCCGACTAGTCTAACGACTGCAGGTGAACCGTGGCCGCGTTTCAGCATCGGCGGCCAGCCGTACTGCCATGTTCCAGCTTCCCTCATCACGGCAAGGGTCGCGGAGCTGGCAGGGAGAGAGGGGGTTGGCGTGAAGGTCACCGCGCTGGTGGGGTTCACCCCCCATGAGTGCAGGGGCCTGGCAGAGTTCGCACTGTCTCATAGGATTGCCGAGTTCTGGAAAGAACAGGGCAGGATCCGTATGTGAAAATGAATCCTTGCCAAAACCAGTAAAACCTCACGCAAAAGAACCTCATCTTTGTTTGATGTCACTTTAATTACCATGAGAGTTGACCGTTTGTTAAGCTGCCTTCTCTGTTTTTTTATTTTTTAGACCATTGTCTAAACACCAAACTGCTACTTACGAGCCTACAGCTCCATGCACACAGCTTTAGCATGTAGAGAAATCCAAAGTTTAAATGTTTCCTTTGGTAATGCACTTAACATTCAGTAACTGGAACCATTGACCTGTTTATTCGTTCAGTGCATTTCACCTAACTTACTCATAGATTCATATTAACTGAGATCCAATCCAATAACGCTAATATTGACATCTAATCTTTAATATTGCTAACATTGATTAAGGTCACTAATGACTGCCTTTATAGATATTTCTTTCTTTTTTTTGATGAGCAACTGTTTGTGATAGCATGTTATGAATATAACATTAAACAAAGTAATTTATTGATTAAACATGTTTATCCTGGTATTATGTTCATGAGGTGGGGGATCAAGTTAAACTATGGCAAATATTCCCACATACTCTCGAACACGCCTGTCTGATCAGGGCCTTCCTAATCCGACACTTGCACTGAATGACATTTGGGGTTTTATTTCAGAATTTCTTCTCTACCCAACCAAGACCTAAACCATGAATCCCACCATATCGTCCTCCAGAGTGGAATTTTAATTGTCTTATATATGTGTGTGTGTGTGTGTGTGTGTGTGTGTGTGTGTGTGTCATTTCCTGTTTGGAACAAATGGAACACTTATGTTTACTGATGAGTCTCTGCCGATGAGTCGTTTCCCATAATTTTCCACCATCAGCCTTGCATGCACGACTCTGTGGGAGAGTCACCATCTGTGTGTGAAACAGCTATTTTTATCACAAGTCATGGACAGAATTCTTCTAGAAACATCCAGCGCTTTGGCGGCATTGGTAAACTTACCAATTTGAGCGCAGTTTTAAACATATATATATATATAGTTGTTTACCATTTAGTCAAGCATCTTGTAAAGTCTATACACTGTGTGAGCTTATGATGCAGATGATAAACAATTTAATAACGTTGAGGCGAATTTGGCCAGCGGACAGGTCAGGAATTAACTGGGGCGAGATGATTCCACTCATTTCTTACATAAGGTCAGTATAATGCATTGAATAGCAGCACATTCATGGGGCAAGGAGGTATGGTTTTGAGCCATTAGGTAATAATAACATGGGCTATATGGCACAAAGGCAAGGTCAGCCGAAGTTTCAAAAGCAAGAAAATCCTTTTGCGTTTAATTTTTTGCCATATGTTCAGGACATCAGTGATTCCAGAGCCAATAACTGCCTATAATCTACATGCAGAGAGTGGGCGCTAATCTGTTAATCTTTACGCACTAACCAAGGTAGCATGATTCACAAAATCCTCCAGTTAGATTAGTATGCTTTGGCGTCAATTTCTGAATTTACAATGCTTTTCATTATGCTGTGTGCATTTCTCTGCATTTGAAGTTACGTGAGGCCGAAGCCGTGCACTTTTCATCAATGTGTGCGTTGAATAAGCTCTCTTACTGTGTGAACATTCACCTCTTTGTATATCATCCAGCTGAGGCTCTTAGTCACACAAGCAACGCAGCCATGCAGCTTCATTTCATGCGTACATACACAACTCTCCCCCTCCCTTTCACACACACACACACACACACATCCTTTCTCTCTCCTCTCTGCTGTCTTACACTCTCTCTTCTGCATCTAGACACACGTGCAAACGCATTTACTCTATGGATGACACACACACACACACACACACTCAGCCTGCCAGGCTTGGGAGCATCAAGGCCTAATCTAGGTCACAGCATAAGCCCAGAGGTATCCCGTCTGCAGAAACACACACGCGTTTTTAAATTTGCGAGCGAAATCGCATCTTGGATACAAAATCTTTTGACAAATTTTTCCTCTGCTAACAGTGAAAAGCGTTTGATTCGCATTTTGACAACAGACACACTTTGCTTCCCAGGAAAAAGAAGACTATAAATGAAAATCAGTGAATTTCATCTTTCCCAAAAGTCCCCTCCCTGCCAAACAACCTCGTGGGTCATGTGACTCCGTCTAATGGCTCTTATGATTGTCACAAGGCCATCATTTCCATGATTAAGTGCACTTCCTTCAGCAGTTAATATCCATTTAAAAAACACTTTCCCACTGAAGCTTAAATCTGTTTTTGGGTGTGCAATCTGCTTCAATAAAGACATGTGTGTTCCTGCATGCAGCTGCAGTATATTTGCATCCTTGCTGCAGAAGCACCACAGCATCCCTTTGATATGACTTAGCCTGACAGCGTACCATCCAAGATGTGACCGTGTGTGTCACAGCACAGAAATAGAGGAGCTTATTTCTTTACATCAGTCTCCAGCCTGCTATAAATATTCCAAAGCTCTCTGTTCTCTCTCTCTCTCTCTCTCTCTCTTTCTTTTTTTTCCTGCTGCTTTCTCTGTTCCCCCCCTCCTTCCTTCTCCCTTTCTCCCCCCTCTCTCTGTTTGTCCATTTTCTTCCCCCTACACACTCTGCCTCCCACATCTTCTCTTTTCCCTCTGCTCCTGTTGTATATAATGTAGAGAAATGTGTCTCGTCTGTCTAGAAAGAGGCAGATTGGGTAAAGCGGGAGCAAAAACACTCGTGTGCTTCAGTAGAATCTGAACCTATAAGATTTATTTCCCCCCACATCTGACATTCCTGCAGGGCTATTTAATAAGCTGGCAGTGATTTTATCATGTCACATAGAAATCACCTCCTCCTTCCCTTCGTTACTTTCCTAGCCCACAGATTTCCTGCAATCAAGTACAGCGTGACGGTTAATCACAGCCATTAATCCCATCTACGACTGCTCAGATGCTTGATTCAAAAACAGGAACATTTACAAGAAAAAGAGGCCAAGCTGATTTTGCCGAACGCAACTGCCAGTTAGATGCTGCTGTGCCCAAAATGTGAGCGCACAGTGCCATGCTCCCTAACCTATCAGTGTGGGAAGTAAGCGTGCCACCTATGAAGTCAGCAGTCCCCAACCCCCACCCTGAACACATGTTCAACATCCTCTGGGCACAGGCTGAGCAGAGCACTGAGACACAGCTGAGAATTAGAGAGAGGGAGAGGGAGAGAGAGAGAGAGAGAGAGAGAGGGCAGTGAAGTGGAAATATGGGTGAGCATCAGAGAAAGACAGAAATAGAGCGATAAAGCAGTGAATTAGGCGGAGGCAGAGAGAGAGGAGGAGGAGAAATGCGAGGAGAGTCTGTCACTGAGGCGACGATGCTTCGTGCAGACTAGGTTATTTTCTCATAGCAGAAAGCTCTCGTCGTGTGTGGATGTGAGAACCCCATGGATTTTCCCCCCGTCTGAGTCTCAGTGGGATTCATTGCATCCGGAAGCAAAATAACTGCAGACGGAGGATGCGACCGTGGCTGGATGCTAGGATCCATGTGGGCCTGTGACGTCTGCACTCCCCTCTGTGGCTACCTTCTTCATCATAAGGATGGCTCCAGCAGCACTGACCCAGATTGTGGAGTCCTGGCTCTTCGCCGTGCACCTCCCCTCCTCCGGTGGTCTTTGAATGTGATGCGCACGAGGAATGCTCTACACCTCGGCGGAGACCGCTCAACCTGCCACCTCTGCTGACATCTGTCTCCGTGGATACACGCAGCCACTGCCAGGGTAAGCATGCCGTGCTCTGACATGCACGCTCAAATGTCAGGCTGATGGGTTTTGTACGCGCACGTGCCTGTGTGTTGCATGAATAACATTACAAATCACTACGACCACGGACATCCAATTTCTATTTTCTCACACCTGCTCCCTCTTGGACACAGAAATTGGGGGTGGGGGGGATATATGGAGTTCCTTTTAGAGGCTTCAAACAGTACCATGGCGTGGCTGTGATGATGAACTGATGCCACATTGTGTGCATGCACTATGCAGAATAACTCCATGTATAATGCATGACCTAGGAGATATCATGGTGAGCAACAAGTAACTGCGCTTCCTCCAAAGTACTGAGGAAAGTAGGTTAGGATAGGACAGGCTGAGAAGACCTGAATAAAACATTTATTAAAGTCTTTTTGGTTTCTGAAAGCATTTGGCTTCGTTCTGCTTGGAGGGAAAATGGACACAAGGAAAATGTGTTCCTACACACTGGGGAAGATAAAGCAATATGATTCAGCTGGATCCCATCTCAGCCTGTGTGATAAAGACACATTCGACCCAGTCACTTCCTCCTCAGTCTGGTCAGTACAGTTCAGTTCAGGTCATTTTAGTTCATCTAATTTTAACTTAATCCAGCAACCTTACAGAAGTCAATAACACACATCACAGATCAGGACATCTCCAACCACAAGATAGTAGTGGGTGTTACTTAACCAGAGGTCAGACATTTTGACTAGAGGTTAGACAGAGGGCAATAGGTGAGCAAAGAGCATCTCATTCAGTCAATACACGTCATATGATGGGGAGCGTAGGATGCTGACTTTAGTCCTGTCATTGCGATGCCATAGTTTGCATATTTTCCGTTGGATGCTGATTTAGTAGCTTGAGAAAGCCAGTTTTAATTTGGGTTTATTTAACTGAATGAAGTTTGAATATATCACAGGAGATTCTGCTGAGCGTGAGCTTGTTTTATATGTATTGCTCATCATGTTACCAGTATCACACGTGTGCTGGAAATGAACTAGTTTGTACGACGTGTTGTCCGACCCCATCGGATATCAGAAGTGTTCATCATTGTTCCAAACTGCTACATTCATAGGTGGAGTGAAAAGCCAGCCGTCATAGAGAGGGGAAGACAAGACACCGTATGGGGATTATGGCGCACATTTTCAGACGGACATTCATAGTGTTGCACTCAGTTATTCACGTGCCAAGTGACAGAAACAGTTGTGTTAAGACTGAAAAAAAGAGCGAGCGAGAGAAGTTCAAATCTCGGGCAACTTTTTTAGCTTCGCACAGCTGGCCAATCACCCTGTGAATTGGGTTTGAATGTCGGCTTCAGTAAGTTGCAGAAACCTGTTGGGAGCGTGTGACCATCCCAAAAGGACCAATTGCTTGGCCCCTAGAAGTTCTGCTTGCAGCATCGTCAAGAACCACGGTATGGCTGCTTGCACCCGCCACGTGTGAAGTCAATGGGATGACAGTCTACAGACAGACAGACAGACAGAGATTCCTTGCTTTATAGTTAGATGATGCTGCTACAGTCCCACCTATTGTCATAGTCACCCAGACATCATATTGACACATGTCCACCAAATGTGGTTGCAATAGCACAAAGCTTCAAATGATATGACTTTTTTTTTACATCAACTCTGCCCACAGCATTTGACCTAACTTTGTGAGTCAGCCATAGCAAAAAAAGTTTGGAAAAACAGAAATCCCAAAAAGTAGCTTTTTCCAGGTTGATCTAGAAATGATCTGTGCCAAATTTTGGTGACAATTTTAACACAATTCAAAATGGAGGACAATCTATCTGGATGCATATGGGCATACAGTATATGGATAGAAAAAAATGCTTTTGTGTCTGAGATTTTACAGTTCAAACGTTTATTGTTAGAGCGCCACCATATGGCCAAATTGCGGCAAACACTGCACGTCCTTGGGTCCAAAGCACACGGCAAGTGTGAAGTAGATCGAATGAGCAGTGGTCGAGATATGCAAAGGATATATCCACAAACCCACAGACCGACTGTGGTTCCTTGCTTTATAGTTTGATGGTCGGACACAGTCCACTCTAATTCAATATCAGAAAGGTGCGGGGGGAGGAGTTTCGGAAGTTATTAAAGGATTCTACAAGCACTTCTGAAGAAGCATACTACTGGCAGCTTTATACATTCACAAATACCTTGGTGAGTGAGCATACAATTTTAGAATTTTGAGACTGAAATCTTGTCATGTATTTAAAAAATGTACGAAAATGAAAAGATTTCTTCAGTGTGTCCTTTTTATTTTGCATTTAACATCTGAGTTAGATGCTCAAAGCTCACATCTGATGACATGCATCTGCATGTCAAGTGACTGAAAACTCTGGTCCAAGTTGGCATCAGATACCAATTTTGGTAATCTGAGCATGTTTGCCTTCTTAATGATGATACAATCAATGCCACATATGTCTTATTGTAGCCCTTTAAATGCCAACAGCAACTTGACTCTAAATGTGGTCCAGATTTGTTCATTGTGTGGGTCCAAAATATTCCCTCTCTAGTCACGTCATGTCAAACATAGCTCCACTTAAGAATGATGCTTCACAGCATCTCGAGAAGCGGTCTACATGTCCTCTCACAAATCTGTTGTTAATCATTTTCATGGGGATTGATTTACAGTTTGTTTGCTTGCTTGTGTAGTTGAAGTGCTATTGACAGTGGTACAAGCAGTACCTCCAGTGGTCACCACTTAACTTAACCGACTGGTTATCAGACTTCTCATGGTGCTATAGCTCAACAGAAATCTCCAGCATAAAGAGTTAACGGGAGAAGTGGCTTAACAGAGAGCTGAGAAAACGCTGTGATTTACAGTGAACAAAGAAAAGCGAACAACTAGGCCCTGTCCCTCATGGCAAAAAAATGCTAAACAGAATCTAATCTGTCACATCATTGTAATTGCTCCACTGACATGACAGTCAGTTTGAAAAATAAGGGTTTGTTAATTCTCATAATCCTGCCTCACTGCGGGAGCTATAACCTCACTTATCTCCTCAACATATGATGACACTTGCGAGTCAATTGCCTCATTCAAGGGGACATCTGAGAAGTAGTATCGTAACAACAGGGCTGACCTGACCTTGATGTAGAAAATTCCTTTAAACAGGAGTGGATGTAGACTAGCTCAGGGCAAGAGGATGACCATTGTCTGTTGCTGCATCTATTCCATGTTTGGTGCATTGAAGCAGATAGTCTAATGCATTCGATTGGGCGGCTGGATGATGGCATTGTGCAGTGGCATAAAAGGGGTCGGCGGTAGCCTAAAGGTTAAAGAAAGGCTTGGACAGGGAGGGCTATTGTTGGAGTCTCCACAGTGGTCAGGAAAACATGGGTAAGTAGTGGTTAATGCGCTGTTTAAAAAGCCATTGTAGAAAAGTCCTTAACCAGCAGTAATCAATAGTTTTCAAATTAACATCGGAATCAGCTTTAATGGCTGTGTTAGGTATGTGAACACTTACCAGTTATTTGTGTACTTACACAGAAATAGACATAACAGCTAAGAAAAAGGCCAAGAAAGCTATATGAAGCAATTCAATTGCTATCCATACAAAAAGTGCAAAGAAGTAAATACTAAATGGATATACATGGACTGGATGGTTATTTACACTAAGCACTTTTATAGATGTTTAGTATAAAGAGTTTGCAAGATGTATACTGATAGTGTATGTTTTCTACATGTTAAAAAGGTATGCATTTTAATTGTAAAAGTACATAGTCTATATTGGGATCATGTGGATGTTTAAGGTGATTTAAGTGTTGATCAGAGTAATGGTGAAACAATCGTAGAAATAAAGATACCTTTATAATATCAAAGGGGTCAGTAGCCCATTGTTATGGATTTAAATTGTGCAGATTTACGGTCTGGTCTGGGCTCCTCATATCAACCTCCTTTAGTGTTCCTACAAAAGAAGCTCACTGTGCGCTACCTGCCAAACACCAAATGGCAGACAAACTTTGGAACTAGCTGGTGAAGAAAGTTGAGCATCTTTAAAGATAAACACAAAGATATTTTTCTTAGAGATACTCTATACAATGAACTACATTTGTACGCCGTTTACAGCTGATCCCGAAACAACAGTGTCCTTTTGGAAGCGAAGCACCAACGTTCCAGTTCCCCCTCATGTAAACAATGTTAGCTCTGTTAGCACTGTTGGTTGTTTGCACTGTTTACGCTAGTAGCACTGTTAGCTGCGGGCCGCCAGCTCAATCGTTGCCATGTTGAGAGCCATGTGGAGGCAATAGATGTGCTCCGAATGTCGTTTTGAGCACCTTTACAAGTTGATTGCTTTTGTGCGTACATTTTTCTGGTGGCCAGAAACACTGTTCCTCTCCTAGTTTATCCTCCATATCTACTTGATATGTAAACAGTCGATTGTTTGCTAGCACATAAGCTGCAGTACATCAACCACTTGGTGATATGTGTTGACTATCTACTTGTTTTGATGTTTTTCTGCTCCCAAGTGGCCCAAAACTGCCAAATAGAACTGATAACCTCAATGTTTGTTTGGCTTTTATTGTCTAGCACATAATGTATTTGTTTGCCTGTGTTGAAACACTAAAACAGCTCATTTGGTATTGTTCATGTTAGCTCACTGTCACACTGTCATGTGTTTACTGTAACGCTCGAGGAAAACGAGCTACACAGACAGTAGCCTGACATGTGCATTGTTCATCCAGCTAACGCTGATACATATTATATTCATGTGGAGTTGGATTTCTGGCTAGCTGTTAAATGTAAGTCCAGAATTCTCTCTCCTTTCTGCTAAATTTTTGTTTTAGCTCTCCTACCCGTAGAAAAATATCTGTCTCTTTAGCTACTAAATGCTACACTATATTTACCAGCTCGTCTCTAACTTTAGTTGGTGCTGATGAAGTGTACATGGGCTTATACTGTAGAAGCTTTGTTGGCTGTAAATTGTATATCTGTGAACTATAAAACCAAAGCAGTGAGATAAAAAGGTAGAGCTGCAGGATGATAATTGTGTGTGTGTGTGTTGCCACTCTGATGGACTACTTTCTCATGATGTGGTTCTTGTATTGATGGTTAGTAACATGTTTGATTAGTGCAAGTTTAGATTCTAATGAGCTTAGCCAATATAACAACAGGACAATTCTGTATAAAATATGAATTGTTGCTATTTTGTGGCATTAAAAAAGAAGCATAAAACATAATGTACTCATAAATCAAATTTAAACGTATAACTTTCAATATTAGAATTGACCGGTTTAAGTCTAATGACAGTGTTCAGCAGGGTGGAGCTGAGAAAGAGCTGAATCATTCCCTGAATAAATAAATGTTCAAATTAAAGAAACAAATCTGTAATAAATAGCTCTTCATCAAAGATCGAATTTGACTGTTCCGTAAAGACTTGCTGCAGAACCAGATGAGAGACTGGGGACGACAGAATGGTAACAGCATTACAGTGAGTTAGAACCTTTCCAACATCAATGACGCATAAAAAATAGCCTTGTGCTAAAAATATCTCATCCAAGGACTATTTGTGGAATGAAAGGGAAGAGGGACGCATAAAATTTCCATGTTTACCAGATAATTACCAGATAATTTAAAACCCTCTCCAATACTGCACTGAATTAAATGAATATGTTAATTACATAATGAATGAATTCATTATATACTTATTTTGTTTATATTTGTTTTTCATTTGTTTTTGGACATTTCAGTATTTCTCCATCAGATACAGGCGACAGGAGTAGCACTGTGACTTGGTCAAATCTATCACCTCACTGGTTGCTCATGATATTAGTAATTTCAGCTAAAGCATTATTTTTGAATTAATATTATTTGTTGTTTTTTGGTTATCTACTCTCTGCAAACTCTGTGTTAGCAAATCTGTCAGTTAAAAATTCTGAGTACTTTTAGACAGAAGTTATTGAAGGAAGTTGTTGCAGGTATTGTAGTTGAAGTTATTGACAGAAGTTGTTGCAGGTATTGTAGTTCATGTGTGTGTTTTAATGCTGCACACACTTGTTGTAATATTGAACATGTCCTTTCCTGACCATGTTGGTCCACCGCTTTAGTCCAGACTATTGCCAGGACATTTTATAAAGACATCCATGGTCCCCAGAGGATGAAGCCTACTGATGTTTGTGATACCTGACTTTTCCTGTATTGCCACGATAAGCTTGACATTTGTAAAGGACATATCTTGACAATTGATGGAGGGATTTTTTGAGGTCCTTGTAGGTTTATTCTTGGGGTTACAGCAAAGATTATGTTAATTAACCACTTTTTATGTAATGGTTTTGCTAGCTTATCCGAAAAGTGACGAGATGACTCGGTGTGAGCCCTCGACAATGCGCATCAGGTGCACTGACGCAGCAGCCACTGAATGCATAATAAATCAGGCATAAGCCTCACAGAGCTGCTAGCGTGGCGGTAGATTCTTAGCCTTGCTTTTGAATTCCATACATAAATACAGTGGGGACCACAATAATAAAAAAAAGTGACTTGTTTTTTAACCAAGTGCTACAATTAAAAAAATTTTAAGTGAGAAAATTTGACAGGTCAAATTACAAAGTAAATATCTATCCGAATGGTAGTAGCCTTCTGTATATGAGAGGTGCATAGAGTGCATAAACTGAACAGTACAGAAAGACATAAATTCAACAAAGGAAACAAGTTTCAGGTTCAGGTTCAGGTTCAGGTTCAGGTTGCTTTTATTGGTACCCGTAGGTAGACTTGGTTTGCAATAGAGAGCGAGGCATCCAAACAACATGCTCTACATTCTCTAGCTGTACTGATGGGAAGCTGTGAAAATGAGTTATAAAACGTAACAAATGTAATGTTACGTTGTTTATTCTCCTGGTGCACTCAGTATCTGTGTGAAAATCCAGAGCTTGATGTATAAAAGTAGAGTTCCTTGTGAAAGCTACATTTCCTACTCATTTCCCAGTGTGAGTTGTACAGTTGCCAGTATATCAGCAGGATGTGATTTGGGGGAGAAGAATGTATTCATAAGATACCCAGGGGGCGAAATCTCAGCGAGGTCCTGTCCTAATTCATTCCAACATCAATGCCAGAGGCTGAGCTGCTGCCTTGATTACACCAATTTACCCTCCCACCCACCCAAAAGGAAGACATGTAATTACATTATTTACACTGGAGTGCTTTCCTCTCTGAAAGGTAAAAGTAAACACACTCTAGCTTTGTTTTTTCTCTGCCAGTCGTTGTGATTGAAAAGTACAATAAATGTCTAACTGTTTGTCTCTGTGACACTGATGTAGAGAAACACAAACGGCTCTCAGGATATTTAAGGGCTGTAACAAAGGCTCTAATGTGGACTGAATAATGTAATCTAATGGAAGGGTAGTGATCAGTGTAACTTTCACAATCAGATTAAAGATGGAACAGCAACATGTTTTAAAGATGACTCAGACCAGTTTGTTTAGACTGTAGACAACAATGCAAAATAGCTATAAAGCTACAAGCTAAATTGATTTACAGGTAACCTGAAGTATTTACATTTTTTAAGCTGATAATATTGCTGTTTTAGTCAGGATATTTATTATTGCCTCCGCCAAGGAGGTTATGTATTCGGTTTGATTTGTTTGTTTGTCAGCAGGATTAGGATAGAACTACTGGCCTGACTTTCACAACAGAAAGGCTTGCATGGGCCATGGAGGAACCCGTTTTTTTAGTTTGTTTGTGCTACCCAAGTGCCCTTCTAGTTTAACCTGTAACTGATTGTATGTTCTCCCTCTCTTTATGAAGCTCAAGGTACAACTACTTACACAAGCCAACTAGAAATGGCGCTGACCTACGTCATGGCCAATCCGCTCCAAATTTTAATGGTTTCGTCCTTGGGGGGGGGGGGGTACACCTACTAGCACCTAAAAAGATCAAAAACATGTTGCCACTTACAGTTTTAGTACCGGTTTCTGTTAAGGTACAATGGTACCAAACTTTGCAACTTCACTTTGTCAAGTCTCTAGAAAGTTAGATACAACATGTTTTACAGATGCTTAGCTTCGCATTATTTCATAATAATTTCATAATGTATCAAATAAATGTGAAAGGGGTCCCCGATAGTGATGAACCTTCATAGAATTATCACCGGAATGTGCAGCTCCTACAGTTTTGCAGAGCTTTACAATGAGTTCCCGCTCATTGTTTATCTATCGGAGACACAACTTTACTGTTTAGTTTCACTCTCACCGCTCTCATACTGTTGTTTTCAGCCGGAGAACGCAGCTGAATTCATCAAAAAGAGCTCTAAAAACTCACTGACTAACATTCTGAATATGGGATTCAAATTGTATTGGATATACTGGCCTAGCGTTAGCCTTCTAGTAGTAGTGCTCTTTAAAGGTAGACATTTTCACACGTCACAGTAAAGCACAGGCATGCTACAGGTGTAGAGAATAAAATGAATGCTGGCTGAACTCCACTAAGCTGCTTCAGTTTCAGGGTCTTGGTATTGTTCATGCTGACAATAATGGGACAGCAAGCCAGGCATTGTTGTCACCTTCTGAGCCTGTGTGTCATCTTGGCAACATTTGGTCCTGGAGACACCTTGAGTACTTTGTCAGGTGTGTTTATATGTCTGTCTGTCTGTGGACAGATTCTGTCACGGACAATAGTGTCGCACCTGTGCAGGATGCAGTCACAGTGGTCAGAGCAAGAGTGTTAGGAAATGGGAAAGGGGCCATTGGTGCCCCTACTTAACACCCCTGGTCTAATTCGGTGTCGCGGTCGGTGTGATCACATCAAAAGATGGTCTCTAGCTGTATTTGCTTGTGGTTTCTGTGTTTGCAGCGTGTCTCTTAATGCTGAATCTGTTTCTCAGTTTTCTTGTGTTTTAATTGTTATTTTTTGTGTGTTATCGGTGGCAAAGATGTTTTCTTCATTTGCTTTTCTTTTGTCAATTTGCTTGCGCTGTCGCAAGTTGCTTCATCATCTATATCGAGATGCTGTAAGTAGCCTGTACTTAATTTTTGAGGTAGGCCTATCCATTTTGCGCTACTTTGGGCTTCTCGACTTCATCCAGGGAAATATTACATTTCTTGCTACACTACATTAATTTGACAACTAACATGCATTGTTACACATTGATATACTTTATGTATGCACATTATTGTATAGTATTTATAGACTGTCGTCTTCTTATGTGACTACTCTTATCTATTATCTGATTCATAGACAAAATCCTTTATTAGCCTTTATCCAGTTGAGATGTATGAATGAATGAAACCTACCACTGTGGAAAACTAAACGGACCTCTGTTGGTAATTGTTAAATTAGTACACTGGTGAGATCTTGTCCAAAGAACAGCGTGTCACTGTCTATTAATAGAGGATGAAGTCTAAGAATGGACACCCTCAGTGGCATTGGCACATAATGCTGTGTTTACAGTAGCCTGTTTAGTTATTTTACTGATACAGTGTCAATGTCTTGACATTCTCATACATCCCCAGTGACACCATGGGTATATTTAAAGGGTTTCATTTCTTAATGAGGTATCTGCTATTTGAGAAATGAGACACCGACTCTTTAATGAGTCACTGTACAAAATGAGCAATTTGTTTTATTACAAATAATTTTCTAACCGAGAATAAGACGTCTTTGACAAATTGGAAACAGTGGATCAATTTAGTCTAACAGGTGTGAGGAGTGAGGTACTTTTCCTTTCAAAATAAATGTGTGATTTCTGAAAAGAGTGTCACACGACTCATTTAAAGGCGACATGTGACTCAGCTAAATATACCAACACCTCTGACTTGAGGTGTAATCTGGCTGGCAGGCAGGTGTGTCTTACAGCCACACTGTATTACAGTGTGGCTGTAAGGAGAACAGACAAACATACGAGGAGGCAGGCGGTAAATTCAGATGGTGAAAGACTAGTGAGGAAAATGAATGAAGAACTCCATCTACTGGCCAACTATTGGGACAACATACTTGAAAAGTTATGGCTTGAGCATTATATAAATAATGTAAAAACAAAATCTCTCCAAAACCGTTCCAATATTATATAAAACCAAAGATACCTTAAATCAGAACTTAATATACATACTCTTGTGCTATCAGAGTTCCATACAATACGCTACCGTGTGAAAGTAAACACGCACAAAACCAACAGTAATCAAATTCTCATGCTACAGAAACCAACAAACCAACCAACACATTATTTATTAACTTGCATGCTATTCTCTTCTCAGAGGTTGTTTGAAATGAGATAATTATTTAACAGGAAATAAGTAATAGGACAAATATTAAAGAATATATTTATAACTTGTGGGGTGGTTGTGACAAGGAATATATTTATGATTATTATTGTGCATGAAACGTTTGGAACTTTGTTTTGATTTTGTATAGACTAAACCCAGACGTGTAAGGGTTGCATGTTGTAAAAAGGGTAGAATAAGCTTAAGCTTCAGCCTACAGCTGTTTTGTCAATATCTTTTGGTTTTTCCTTTAATGTAATGCCTTATTGTTATTTATTTATACGTGCATTCTTTTTAGAAAATTGTTAATTGGGACTGAAATAAAGCACTACTACTACTTTTGGCAATTTCATTAGGAGACTATACTGTGTGCTGTCGACTGGAAGATAACTTTTCTCAGAACAAGGTGGAAAAAGCATTTGGGCATTAGGTAACTAGATTAACAATGTGGCTTAACAGCTTCAGTCATATGGACCTGTTTTACAGCACACTTGTTATGGCAGGCAAAACACAGGTGTAACTTATAACTTAAGTGATGGCTCCATTCCATTAAGTGTCCCAGTAAGCAAAGACAGTCAAATGTAGACTGAGCCTGGAACTTAAAATATAAATCATCATTATTACTAATTTCACCTGTGCTTTTCCTGCTATGACGATGCAAAATGAAGTAAAATGCCTTTTCATGTGCTTGAAACCTATATTTACAACAAAACAGCAGCAACGTGCAATTTACGTTTAAAAAAAGAAAAAGGCTTCACTTAGCTACTTTGTGAGACAATGAAAAAAAACTTTTTTTCTTAGCAAGAACATGTGAATGTTATATATTTGACTGCATCGAAACCTCTGTTAGGTCCTCAGGATTCAAAGCAGGAGGGAACAACAGGTGGATGAACATTGAAATGATTTATGTTGAAACTGTGCAGTGATCCTGCAGTAATCTGCAAACATCACTAGATGGCAGTGCCGATTCAGGGTTCACATGTGTGTCAGGTCCCTCAAATTTTGCTTTGTCTTTTCTAGATCTGTCCTTCCCTTTGCATGAAGAGAATGAAAATACTCAAATAATTATTTTAGCACACCAGCTATTCTTCACTGTGTTTACATGCTCTTCTGGGATGAAGGACAGACAAACGAGGGAAAATCTGATGGAATACATTCTCAAAAAGAAAGAGAAATATATGTAAAGCAGACTGATTATTTAATACTTCCAATGACTAATTGAATGACCCTGATGTATGTAGAGGGTGGACAGGTTGACTGTTAATTCTGTAAAGTATTGTTTCAGTTTCGGCAACCCTGCTATATGTATGTGGCTAGTTCACTAGATTATTTCTCTTTAGCATTCATTCAGCATTCTGGTCACAATAGTAGCAGCAATACTAGTAATCATAGCAGTTGTATAGACCTTTTACAAAGCAACCATTCTGATGTGTGTGTATCATCAACAGCACATGTAATTAATACCATTAATGGTGGCTATTTTTATATTTAGTTGTATTAATTCTAGGACTCTGGCATTGTGCATGTTGCTCACCTGTATGGCTTTCTAGCACACGAAGGAACTGAGCCATGCTTTGTTAATGTTAGATGCACCCGTGCTTTTCCTGTTATAACGTGACAACATGTGTATAGGGTTGGTGATAGCAGATACAGTCGTACTAGCAGATGTAGATGTATAATCAATCTGACACAAGATTGAAATCATACACATTATATTCATTCATTATAGTGTGAATTGAGATTAATCTATTAAAACAATAAATAATTCTTTCCTTTCTTCCTGTACTGAAGCCCTGCATGGTGGAGTTACTGATTCACTGAGTCACAAACCTGTGGCTAAAAACTTGCGCCACAGCCGACTGATTATTTCTGAAACAGACCGGGAACCATTGTCATTTTAATGGGCAATTCTGCTGGCCTCTTCATATCCCTTCACAGAGTGACACTAAATGTAAATTCCCATTAATGCAATGATGCAAAGCAAGGATTTAACAAGCACCAGAGTAATTCATAGAGATACATTGAAAACTCCCTACTATAGCGATGCAGGTTTATCAGGGTCATTGTGTGCAGCTGATTGACACAAATATGATTTGCTCGATTCACGTTTACTCTCAGCAAAAGAACGAGAACAGACCACTGAAAGTAATATTCAGACAGGTCAACACCCAAAGGACTAGCCATAAGGCAATATGTAATTATAATATGAACAGCACCAGAACTTTTGCTACCGTTAGCAGTATGATGACATCCTTGATTTCTTCATTTTTCAAATATATATATATATATATAGGTATTTGGTTCCAAAATGACAGTTTACCCCAAGGCCCTGTTTAAATGTGAGTTTGCCGAACCTGTCATTTGTGGGGAAAACCCGTATGTCGACACAAATTCAAAACTACAGTGTGTGAGGTGGAGAGAGGAGATGCTCTGCACCGGTCCTGCTCTTTTCCAAACTTTTTTTTAAAAACATAGATATAAGAGGGAAAGGGAAATGAACAGATGTACTGTCTGTATCTTTGAAATCGTCAATGGGATTATAATATGCAAGATTAACAACAAATTGACTGTGTTTACTCCTCTCCCCTGCAGCTACGCCACCAAGACTGATCCATAATAATAATAATCCCCAGCTGGAGAACAAACAACATCTGGGCGTGGAGAGAAGGGAGAGGGCTAAGTCTCAGCAGGGTGGGCGGCAGATGGTGTCACTGCAGCAGCACTTCTCCAGGTAGCACCTTCCCCACACCAACAACACAACACTGAAACACAGCGGCGGTCTCTACTAGAGCCTGACTTTTAAAGGCAAATACTGAAGCCAATATTTGAGATCTTAAAGGGGAGTACTATGTGAAAGTTCTCTAAAGACTCTTGGGGCTCCATAGGGAGTTGTACAAAGTTTGATACATTTGGTTGGGGCAGAAGACTTCAGGGTTGTGTAGTTTAAAAGACATTTGCATTAAATAACAATGATTTCATTAACATTTCCATTTAAATGATTGACCTTCTTGGTAATTGCAAATGATAGAACACACAAATAGTCTCTGTATCCTGTCATAGGATGCGAGATGTTTCAGAACTGAACTGAGAACTTTCCATTTAGTTTCAGATATATATAATTTCAGAAACTACTAATGATTTAATTTGCTGTCAGTAAAGAGTTACTATGACTGAACAAACAAAGACAAGATGAGCAATGACGACAAACAATGAAACTTCAAAAACAAGAGCAAATTTGACATTCACAAGAAGGCAAGCGAGGAATAAACAGAGTTACCATCAACGTTGCCTTGCCAAGGTGGAGAGCATTGACAGAAAAACAGGGACTGATGGAGGCGTGGCCCAGGTGTCAAATGCCAACTGACTGCCATCAGACAGGCGACACTGTTTGGGTCCCTGAGAAGTGAGATTTGAAAACCCACCTGCAATTATCTCCATATAAGATGTTTGCATTGCTTATTTAATGAACATTTTGAAACATTGTTGCCCTCAATCTCCTGTACAAGACACTACAGCTTGCCAGCTATGCTGACTTTTTTTTCTGTGAGGAACAACGTATTAAAACATTTCCCCTGTATCACAATAGCTTATATCTCGGTAGATTTAAAGCCAGTGGCCATAACTCAATGACAAACCGTCAAAGCGAGCAACAAACATAATGCATATAGCACACATCCATCAAAGGCCGAACAACAAATGTGATGAACTGCTGGGCTTCAGTGGCGACATCCAACATTTTCATTAACTTGAGAGCCCACTTCATGCAGAGAACTGTCTTTGAAAGAAAAGATATGCTCAGGTTTATTGGCGTAGCCGACACTAAAACCTGATATGAAGTGTCAACCTACTGCAGCGAGAGGCTACCACTGTGTCCACACTTATTGATCTCCCCTCCCAGCATGCCATAAAGAGAAATCATAACCGAGCATTATGTCCAGCCAACTGCCAGGCTGCTGATGGCCCCTCATGATCCAACTTCGATCTCATCTGCATATGCTCAGTGAGGTGTGAGATGAGGCCCGATGATTTGTGACTGTAAGTTAATTCACCCCTGCAGATCTGAACCACTGTCTAATATTTAGCTAAATTAAGTTTGTTTTTTCCTCCCTGCTAGTTATCACAGAGCTGTACAGCACAACCTTTTGGTCTTATTTTTGTCTTAGCATTACGTTTTAAACCTGATTTAATTGTGGTATAACTTAAATATACTTTATAAATGATGTTGTACCAAACTTTAAGACTAGCTTCCTCAAAGAAAGTTACGGGACAGAGTAAACCTGATTGAGTTTTATTATGCTGCTGTCACTGGACAAGTTTCTTCTTGCTGTACTGTTGTCCTTCGTTTTATCTTCTATTATTTGAAATGGGACACACTTCCTGTCTGCTACGTGGGCGTGGTCATGGTGTATAATAAAAGCAGATTGGGTTTTGTTTGCATAATGAATTTACATTTTCTTAGATATTTACACAGCTAAAAGGCATATTTAGCATTACAAATATGGCTAGGGTGTTCGTGAACGTTAAATGTCACCGAAGTGTGTTGCTGAGACAGAGAAAGGTTAATTGTTATGATAAGTATTTCTAGATCCATTTATTCTTGTCACACGCAACGTCTAATCCAAAAGCAGCCTTTTTAAGTCAGTGCTCTGATGACATTTGCCGGTGATATTTCTTTAAACGCTGGCCTCTAACGACCCTTAAGTGGTGTGCTGGTAAAGCTCTGGAGGATCATTTGTGTCTCATATTTTATTTACAGAACAACTTCATCACTCAAATCTTACAAGTTTTTAGATATTTTCCACATGAAAAGATCTGAGTGGTTTTGATTTGAATTTAGATTGACAACAAAACACCAAATCATGTCTGAGTAATTTTGTTGACTCACCATTTGAGATGCTACTTATCTTTGTCTTGATTTCTTATTTCATTATTTGTAGAAAAGCAGATTTTTAAGTTTTAAGCATTTCCGTTTAATAATATAAAAAACCTCTCTCTTTATATATATCACATACATTACATTGTCTTTATGCACTTTGGGGGGGGGGGGGACGAATAAACGACATGAAAATGATGAAATACAGGACTCCAAATGGTATATGTCTAGGGCTTTTATTTTAAAGATAAGAATGTGGGTCTGGTCTGCGCTGCCTTTGTCAGGGTTGGAAGGAGTAAGAACGTTTGCTGTCTTGGTATTTCATAACTATAAGAGCAACTTAGTCCGTTCTGCACAAGATGAAGATTGTTAAATTGGTTGAGATGTTTGTTTTAAAAAGTAAAGAACTTTTTCTGTCTTGTGTATGATTGTTAATAGTCTACAGTTTCAGTGGCCTTGTTTAGCAATAAGTGGGCGTAGACAATGGATAGAATGATGGAACGCCAAACAGTAAACTAATGTGACTCATTCATCACCTAAATATATAGCATTTACAGATGGATTATATATGAACTGTCAAAACAAACATCTACACCCCTTTTTTTGACATCCACACATTTTGTGTTATTAAGTAAATGCAGTGGCAGCTGAGTTAGTATAACCAAATTATCCTTCTGTTGACATATAAAATAAATATGGAATTCTTGTCAGTATATTTAAATACACCTAAATGCATCAGTGTGCTGCAAATAAACAGGGAGGAAAACCCTTGAGAGGAATAGTAGTGAGGTGCTTCCCCAAACTGAGCCAGTGCCAAACACAAGCTGTTTGGCACTGGCTCAGTTTTCATTAAAGTGGGGAAAGGGGTCACCTTACTGCAGGAGTTAAGGGGGAAACTAGGCCGTTCATTCATACATTGTCGTGCATGAAAAGTGCAGCCTGTGGCAAAATGCCACCGAGCAGGAGAAACCCCTCTGGTAAGAAGGAAGTGGTCATTTCAATTCAGGACAAATATCTACATATACATACTGTAAACACATGCATGGGTGCACATGTGTGTGTCTGCATATGTAGAGAGTATACATGGGGCATGTGTACTGTGTATGCTTCATAGTACATGATAGATAGGTAGATCTTCCATATTTAAAGGAAGAGCTGGAATGTTATGAACCAAAATAATGCTTTGCATTTATGATTTAAAGATTACTTAGTGAAAACAAAAGCAAAACTCAATAAAATAGATCTTTCAGGAGTCCAGAGAGTTATATTTCACCTTCAATATTTATTCTATTATAGCTTAAAGAGCTGAAGTACAAGGACTAGTTTGTTAAAAAAGCATAAAAAGCACCATATGTATTCATTACTTCCCAAAAGTATAGTATGAACTATATTGTCCATTTTGTCTAAAAAAAAGAACATTTGCGTCATACGACATTAACTAGAATGTTAGTTTTCAATGTCCATGGAGTCAATTCTGAACTTTTCAAAAATGCCTTCTCATATTATGCAATAATCTACAAGATACACTTCATTTGGAAACGTGCTATCATATCAGGCATTCATCTTTATAAACAGGTTCTGCATGCATATGCAATCTCGGCTATCATCTGACGAGGATTTAGTTTAAAATGAGCTTGTAAACTGGCTACTTGTGAAACAATCCCGATTCACACCTTAAGTTACTGATCTGGCTGTAAACATCAGGCAGTGCATGGAAAAGGAAGTCTTGGCTCGGATATCTGGCTACACCGGAACTCCAGAAATATAGCCCCTTGCCGCTAGAGGCTTAGACGTTTTCAGACCGATAGCCAATGAGTTCTGAGATTGATCAGGCATTCAAACACAACATTCAAAAATGCTTCATTAAGGATGCAATTGTTTGAAATAAAAGATCATTTTTATTTTTATTTTTTTTTTGTCTTCTGTGTTGTTTCAGACACAACGTGATTTAGATGCGCTTTACAGTCTGCTTAACGTAGCAAAAGGCTGTTATAATATGGGTTTCAAAGCGCAGTGTTGCCGTTGTCATGTTCTGGTGTGTAGACTGCGTTTCATATCTCGAAAGAAAAACGGTTTTACATGTAAAGGTCAGTTTATGAGTCACAGGGAATCCAGCGCAGCCTGTGAAAGCAGGTTTAATCTGTCTCTTGTGAGTTTTTACAATGTGGCCAGAACCACAATGCAACAGAAATCTTTCCAAATCCGAAGTAAGTTAGCGCAAAAGAACAATTCAGCGTTCATTCAGCAGCACTTCTGAAATGAGGTTGAACACACGGGGACAATCAGACCGCAGACATCTCTCCTGCTAGACTGCAGTCATGAGTCCGGGATGGCGAAGAGAGTACGAGGCCTTGTTAGGTTAGAGCCAGACAGGGTAGGAGCTTGTTTTTCCTCTTTCTGAGAGCACTCGGCTGCACATTACTCCCCACATGGTCCGCTGGGAGACCAAGAGACCCACTTTCCCTTCAGTGCCCAATCACAAACACAAAGTAATGACAAAGTCTGAGCCGAGGAGGCTGAGGACCCGTGTGGTTAGCCTCATTTCAAATGACCAGCACCGGTGAGAGTTCAGTTTGGAAAGCAGCATGGGGTGAATGACTACAGAGTGGGGAAAAAGTGGAGGCTTTGAATGAAATATTGCTGAGAATAACATGAATGTTGAATGGAGTCAGGTGGATTTGTGCGACTTTGTGAGGAGGAAGCATGAGGAGCGAAACCTTTAAGGAGGACCCGGCGCCAGTGTTAAAATGATAAAATGATCCATGGTAAATTGCGACAGTTTCATTTAGTGACGTTGAGGCTCAGATGCTGTGAAACATAACCAAAAGATGCAGAAAAAGATTTGTATAATAATACCGTTAGTAGATTTACAATCAGATTTATTCATACAGGGCACACAGGACGATGTGTTAACTCATACACTCTTATTAGTGGAGTAGATGCTGTAGATTTGACCTTTGTACTCCTCACTATCACTTCAGAGAGCATTGGTGGTAACAGAGGGTGGCATCGTGCATCTGACTCAGTTTGACCGATTCGTGACCACCACCACCTGACCCGCTGATTTCATTTTGTCCGGGTTTGTTTCAGGTTAGCGGCTGTGGCTTGGGCCAGGAATGCCAATGGTGTGCTCACAGACAGCAGCTAGTGCTAAAGACTGTGCCACATGCATCATACACGGGGAGAAGCTGCTTTTGGAAGTGACAGAGCAAAATGTCACTGCGTACAACACTGTGCGGAACATGGTCGGTGTCTATCAAGCATAGACAGCTTAGAGGGAAAAACAATTACAAAATCACAAGGCAAGACTACACACTGCAGTGGAAGCTATTTGAGCAAATGTCAGCCGAAGTTGTATTTTGCAAAGCCTTATTAATATGTGGAGGTAGTATATGTCTAAGGACAATGTGAGTTTCCACACAACGGCTTTGTGCAATATAAAATAAGAAAACTAAACTAAATTTTCAGGCATGATTTTAGAAAATTTGAATATTTAATTTGGGTCAGATAATACCTGAAATCAAACAATAAATCTACGCTACAATCTTTGTTTAATGTTAACTAATGGATCAATAACTATGTGCAATGTGAAAGAGGTCACTTATATTGTATAATGTTGCTTTGTGTCTGCTGGAATTAGAAACTGTTTGCTAACACGTCTCCCATATCAACATGAAAAGGTGATGATATGTCAATGAAGTGTTCATATTTAATTTCTGCTGCCCCAAAGTGGCCATAATATCAGTTCTTCCTCATTAAAGCCACAGTGTTTTATGTTTTATGTGATTCTTCTGAAGGCAGATTGCAGAAACATGTTGGTTTCAGGGAATCAATTAAAATGTTTAGCAGCTGAACTCTATTCTTTCTTGTTAATCTGCCTGTTTAAGTATAAATAGTACAACACAGCATGACATGAATTCAACAGTGTAACCTATGCAGTCATTGCAAATGCTGAAATGCGTTCTTTAAAAGAGAAATGTCCCCATAACATGAGAACTTCCATCAACAGGTGTATCAGCTTCCCAACCGCTCATTTCTATAGCTTTGCATCCAATTAGCAACTTCATTACTGGGCTCACCGAGCTGGAGAAATGACATTGTTCTGCAGACATTGTTAATTTCCCTATTCAGTGTGCGCTTTGTCATAAGCTATTACATAAAGGCAGTGATCCAAATGTAAACAAAGGTGTATCCTAATAATCATTATATATATTTAAATATTTATACATCTTCAATTGTGATAATCTTAGAAACGCTCAAAATGCATCTAATGTGTTTGTGAATATACAGTGTTTGGTCAACAATTATTAGTTGAGCCTTTAAAATGGTTTTAAAACTTCAACTTTAGATTCAAAGTTTGTTGCCATCATGCCCATTGTGTTTTTGATTCTCTAGCACTTCCTCCCATCCAGTGGGTTACTCTGACCACTTTCCCTGTTTTCTTCTTGAACGCAGCATGGAGGAGACGGTGCGGTCGCTACTGCAGAACCAGGACTCACTGGAAGGGCCCAAGGTGGACCCACTGGACCTCATGAAAGCATACAAGGTACAAGAGGGACCACCGGTCACTAAGTCCTTTGGTATTATTATGGTTTCATAACACTGATGTTTATGCTGTTCTTGCTCTCACCATTTTGATTTGAATCAAATGAAATATTGTCAAGAAACTGAAAAACTTTAGATGATAAAGTGAAACAGTAGTTTGAGCTTTTTTTGTGCACTATTACAGAACTGTAAAATATGGGAGCAATTGATTTTTTTTCTCCACTTTTCATCATCCAGATTGCAGATATAACACTTTCGAAAATCCTCTATGGATGATTTGCCATTAGGCTTACGATTGATCTTTTTCAGATGATGGCTTCATGTTTCAAGTCACGTTTATAATTTGCTCTATCAAGATTAAAATGTATGCAACAAAAAATGCAGCCAATTGAGATGAAAGCTGATTCATTTAAAGCGGTGCTTTTTTTCCTGGAGTTAGCACTTAAAATAAAAAAATTCAAATCTAAGTCAATACCTACTACAGGGACACTTGAACCCTTCGGAGGAAAGTCAAGGCTTCAACTGAATCGCTTCCCTGCAAATGCAGAATGGCAAGGACATGTGAAAATCATAGTTGGAACCACTGAGCTCAATACCACTACCAGCGTTTGCTCCAGTGCTGCTGCTCTCTGGCCATGAATACATACATTCAGCGTTAAAAACTGAAAATATGTGTCTCTCTTTGTCTTAGTAAATGTTCCACTCTCTTCACCAGCCACTTGATAACTTCGCCTGTCTGCCACTTCACACTGTTCAGGAAGTGTACACCCAGCTTGTCTGAACTTGTGAGCCGGAGCAACGGTTCTAACCAGAAAACGGGCATTTGTTCAAACAAATAAATATGTTTTCCTTACAAGTGACCTCTTGTCACTGTGCAGTGAAGACTATCCTCTCTGAGTAGCAAAGACAGTAAAAGTGTGAGTATAGTGTTGTTAGATACGACATCGTCTGACTCTGGAGATAGCAGGTTTGGTTCTTCTCCTAACAACAGTCTAGTTTTAGTTTCCTAAACTTTACGAGGGCTTAATAATTAAGGGGAAGATCAAAAATCGAATACAGTATTTTGGATTAGATTGGTCTTTTAGAAAACACTGACAAAAATCGCTAAAAAAAGCCTGTTTTCAAAAAATAGTCAATGGAACAAACAAATAAGGCCAATAAAAAAAAAAACATATAGGAGGGGAATTACCTGTAGCCTAAAACAAAATAAGAGTTATGTTATATGTACCACTCTGCTGCTCTCAGTTTCTCTTTTTCAACAGAGAGCATCATTTTATACTCCAATTCAATCCAGTTGTTTCTTCTTCATCATACGCCTGATCCATCTGTTAAGTTTCCGTCAACTCAACCTGATGTTTTTCACATTAAAAGCATTCAGATGAGGAGAGAGAGAAAGACTTTCAGTGTCCTACTTTTCTGGCAACCCAACAACCAGTGTAAGCCGTGGTCTGACCGTGCTTGTTATTTTCTTGACTTCGCTTTGCCCAGCTGTGTTGTATTTGGTTGCCAAGTGCAGAGCGCGCGGTGCACAGGTGGGAGGAGGGGTGTAAACAGGTGGACGGCTCATTCAAATGAGGCAGTGTGAAGCAAGTTGTTGACGCTTCTTTTGAAAATTGGTCATTGGACTTTACCTTAAGAAACGAGAGCAAACTTAATTTTGGAGCAAATGCGCAGCAATAACTGAATAATGCTTAAAAATTTAAATAAACCATTTAAATGAATCACTCTCCAACCAGTAGGTGCGTTTGAATCAGCATCAAAAACATCTTTCAATGTGGTTAAGGCAGGAACATTGTTATCAGTCTGCGTTTATCTGTAAGTGAATATGGGTGTTTCTTTGTCCACGGCTGCTTTATACCGAATGAATAGCTTCTCCTTCAGTTCACTGAGTCCCTGCAGCCATCTGAAAGCAGTAGGAGACAAAAGCAGGACAGCCTTTTATTAGAGAAGAGCACTGTGACATTACACGCGGCCATCCACTGAGTTTACCTTCATCGAATCACGTGCAAAAGACCTCAGGCTGCTACAAAATAACCGCACACACACCTCTGCACACATACGATTGGTCCGTTACAACTCAGTGTCCTGTTGTGTTCTGTGGAGACGACAGATTACCAGGGCTCATTTATACCTCAGCCTCCTTTTCAATTGTTAAAATGATTGTTAAATCAGCGTTTCATTCTTTATTCTTGAATTGCATTTCAAAATAAACATTTTAATTTATGATGTGACCATTTACAGCATGAAAAACTAGGAATATGAATAAAATAGCATTGGATTGATGCAGTCATAGAAACTGTTTCACCAAACAGTCTATTGTTGTTCATTTAATTTGACTAATTAACGTTAAAATCCCCGTGTGCTTCTGGCTGTGGATTTGTGATGCTGTATGTTCAGATTACGTTGCTCTGCATCCTCCAGAGAAGTACAACAACATGATTTTCTGGAGACGCTGATTCTTGGTGTTTAACGATGAGACCAGCGATGTGACTGGCTGAGAGTGTATAAGACAACACGCCCTCCAATTTATACTCCTCTTCACCCAGCCCTTTTGCACTTTGCTCCGTTGCGCATACATGAACCAAAAACAGCAGGTGCACTTGGGTAGTTTTTGGGATGTAACTAGTCAACCATACAGCTCAGTGAACCAAAGCTCAAAAAGGCTACAATTCTGCTGAATCTTCAAAGTAAGTGTTGATTCCCCAGGAAGACTGACAGTACTGAGTCACATACATAACAGGGGGTCATTTGATGCAATGTTACCAAAGTATACTGGGTTTATGAACTTTGAAGCGAAGTGGAAGTTTTATAAATGCAGTTAGTGGCAGCATTCAGTGTGTCGTTTATCGAGATTCATATAAGTGGAGCACACAATGATGAAGAATGCATTTTTCATTTCTTTGTGACTTGAAGTCATGCGTCTTTGATCCGCTCTCACTGCGTTTCAGGACAAACTCCTGGAGGAAATGTGGAAGCAGCAAGACAGTCTGGAGGGTCCCACAGCCACAGCAACAGAGATGCCTGCCTCGCCCGAGGCCGGCGGAGGGTCAGATGAAAATTCAAAGGACAGCAATCCTCTGCTAGAGCGACTCCGAGCCCTGGAGGTAAAGTGGATTGCATGGTCCACTTCTTCCCCTTCCCCCTACTGTTCCCCATTTCCCCACTCCTCCTTCTTCCCATCCCTGAAATGTCACATTGATCGATATATTGAGAGTACCACTCTTCTTTTTTATACGTATTTCAATGGAGACTTGGAATAATTGGGCAGGTCAAGGACAGCACACAAGGCTGAACATTATTGTCCTGGTTACATTATGGTCTGTCTGATCACTACAAGATTTAAATGTCATCCTATTTAAGAAAAAGGAAGGATTACAGGGTAAGGGTTGTTAAAGTGACATGGCGTTAGGTAACACTTTGAGTGGTTGTTTATGCAGATTAATTAAAAAAAAAATTAATTAGCACTTGTGGCCATTAAAATGTTTCATTTTGTCTTACTGGCCTTCATCAAACCTTTAGAATTGCTCCTGTACTATAGCTTTGAATTGCTATTTGTGTTGTGTTCGACTGGGTGTTGTGGTGAAACTTGCTTGCTGAGGGCTAGACTACCTTCAATCATTAGTGGAATCTAAGATGCATACAAATAATTCAAAAGCTGCCTAAGGTACTGGATTCCTCAAGAACACTGTAGCATGAAAGTTTGTCAGTTATCAAATGAAAAGCATGAACTTGTTTGACGGAAATGATCATTAACCACCGTCGCGTGTCATTCATAGCACCCGAGTCTGTGTAGCTTTGTTTACCCGTTAAAATACCAGTGAGCCGTGTAGGTGAGAAACAAGCACAATCAGTGTTTCGTCGTGGCGCTATCCATCTTTAAAAAATGAGATCACAGAAAATGAGACCCCATTATGCTGCAGAGCGGTGCAAGGGGCAAGACGGGGAACAGTGGGATACAAAGGAGTTATTCAAATCAGAAAGTGATAATTAAAATGCTGACAGGGTAGTTAACATTTGCAGCCAGTGTTCCAGTGAATGTACAGTGTGCCTCGCTGTCACACCTTGCCTGCTAAAGGTAATAGGACTTGCCATTCTGTGAGAGGTCTCCCAGCTATTATTGATCACACTTTTATAACTACTGCAAAGCCAAGCCTAAAGGTAAAATCCACCCAGAAACAGGATTCACTTTGCTAATTCTGCATTTGTTTTACTGGATTTTATTTTGTGATGGTCGTATTTGTTAATGTTGTTTTTAAAGATATGATCAGTAATAACGATTGTGCTTTACCTTAAAGGGTTACTTAGGTATTTTTTTCAACCTGGACCCAATCATCTCATGATTTGTGTCTAACTGATGCATAGGGACAAGAATTTCTGAAATTGGTCTGGTACCGAGCATGAGCGCTGTAGACGGCAGCAGCTCAGGGCCTGCAGTGTATTGAGGCCAGCTGGCTCTGTAATTTACATTCACTAATAGTGCTTATTTGTGCCATGGCAGGCTCTGATTGTTATTATAAGTGTCTGACAACATTATGGAAAGAGTTCCGCTCAAGGAGAAGTCTCGTTCTCAACTCTTGTGAGGTGATGATTTTCCATGTCATGGCAGAATGTTTAGATGATTAAGATCTTTGAATTCAATGGCCGCCCTTGGCTTGTTTATTTGGGTCCAAGTAAAGGGATATTCAGATTTCACTACGAGACTTCTCCTTGAGCAGGACAGACTGGATCAAACGAAAGGCAAGTAAAAACTTTTTGAGTCGCTGTAGGGTCCTTTCCATTTTGTTGCCAGACAGTTATAATAACAATCTGAGCCCGTTAGAGGCAAAACCAAGCGCTGTTACTGGACGTATCCTTACATGTAGGCAGCTCGTTTGCCCTCGCAGCTCATTTAGCGGTTGCATATTACAGAGTTATCCCTCAATATAAAAAACATGTTGTCCCCATTACTTAGAAAAAAACAATGTATAACATGCCTAGCTAAAACTTGTAGTGACTCTGCTAAAAGCCTGTAAATAAAGTGAGAAAACCAAGCAAATGATTCAATTCAAACTGACCAAACAGCAAATATATTAGCAGATTTTCATTATTTTCTTGATTGATTGCCAGCAGCATATGCACACCACATCATACGGGCATCAAAGCTGATCTCATCACTGCAAAGACAACAAAGTTGCATCCCACATCCTGATAACGTCACAATAATTGTGTGAAAGTAATTACCAGCGTGGCTGCTTGCTGAATTTTCACCAGCCACCATATTACCATTTCAGTGATATTTCATTTCCTCTGCTAATACTGTAGTCTCATGCTTGCATACTACTAAGCCCGAATAACCACTCACTGTCATTAATGATGATTTTTCACAATAAAGTGCCGCCTTAAATTACATCAATTTTCTTGTCTACTTTGTTGACCCTAATGGATCATTCTGAGTGTATTTTGTGGTTTCCATGCCGTTGCCTCTTCATGGTGGCTGCCTTTATTTTATAATTAAACTTTAACGCCAAACTGGAGAAACATTACAAGGTTTTCCATTTAGTTCGAAACTACTTTCCAGTCATTATGGCACACTTGGGTACCTTCCATATAATCTACCATGAAAAACTGAAAGAAAAATAAATGCTTAAGATCCACAAATGAGAGTGAAGCGATAAATGATAAAAACAAACTGAGCTTGCTGTGCTTTTTGACCGAGGTGAAGTCACTGACTCCTCTCAGCCCCTCAACCAAAAACTAATATTCAGTGGAATTTGACAGTTAAGTCTGAAACACTGATTGATTCGATGCTCGCTGCAGATCAACCATGATAACTGTGCAAAAACAAGGATGAGGGAGCATGGCGGTAAGCACGCAGCCAAACATTTACATCTTTTCACGTGATTTATGTTTACATTCTGGATATTATTTGTGTACTTTATGCAGAGGCAAAAACAGTTCCTTCATTTTTATAAATTAAGATTTTAAATGCAATATGTATTGAAAAAAATAGGTTGTTTTCTTAACCTGCAAACTGTATAACATGTGAATCAATCATGCTCATTTGTAAAGATGTATTGATGCTACATCAATAGCAAGTTTGAGCTCACGCAACCCATACTATATAAGGCTCAAACACTGAAAGTTCAAACTCATAACTTGGACTTCCCTGACCTTTACACAGACCAGCTGCACGCCTTCAGGCTGATCTGTGGCCTTTTAAACACCGTTCAAAGATTCCTCTAAGAAAGAAAACGAGACGTCTAGTGTGGACCATTGAGAACCGGGTTAAAATACCGCGGTGATTATCTCTGGCTATCTCCTTGGGTTTGAAGACAATGCTGTGAGGCGGCCACTTATTTAAACCCTGCTCACATCTGCCATTATCAGCCATTTCCATGATGTTTTGTGAGCCTGTTGTTCGGAGGAGCTGCCCACAGCACTTTAGTGAAAACAAGCCACCTCAGCCTGGCCTTTAAGATTTACTGGATTAATCATTTTCAGTGGAAAGTCACCTCCTGAGTTTCAAGAATGTTTTTTTTTTATTACCTGTCGTGCAAAAACTCAGTCGGTAATTGAATTATATCTACCTTAAGTGAGCCATACAGACACTGTGAAGTTCTGCCCGATGGAGTTTGGATGCCTGAAATTTAAAGCTTCATTCATTTCGATCTTTCTCCAGTGAACCAGCAAACTCTACAGTGCTGTAGGGAGAGAGCCTCCACACTATCCATCGGTCTGCTTCTCTGTTTGTCTGAGAGAAGAAAATATCATCAAAGGCTCACAGTTATATTTCATGTAATTCATGCAGTTTATCTGTCTGTGTTTTCTACAGGCTGAGAACTCTGCTCTGTCAATGGAAAACGACAATCAGAGGAAGCAGTATGAACGCTGTCTGGATGAGGTGAGTGTTACTGTTCTCACAGCGCCTTGTGAAATTTTACAATCTATCTTTACTGCTTTGTACTGTTACGCTCCACATGTCCCACAATACATTTTCAAACAGTGGTACCATTTAGCTTATCTTGTATTGGAAATGACGGATGTATCTCATGTCAGTACTGGTTTGCAGTAGCAAACGTTGCAGGGCAAAATATAATTGCTTGTGTAATATTTCTAATTATATTTCACTAACAACTGATTCTGAAAAAATAAGAAAACTAACTTATTCCCTACTTCATGTCTGTAGGGTTAATATGAAGTCGTAGCCAGGATTTGATTAGCTTAGCTTAGCATAAAGACTGGAGGCAAGGGGAAACAGCTAGCTCATTAATTAAGACAGTATTCTACTGATTTGTCACTATACACTCCACTATAAGTTTGGACAGTTGTTAACTTTCGAAAGTTTATTTTTGTAGGAGCTTTGGAAGTGTGTGTATTATTTTTCCCCATTGCGCACCAAGCTAATGTTAGTGTTATTTAAACAAACAAGACCCAACATGTTTTAGAGCTTTCAAGGTGCTGGCTGGTGGATCTTTTTCACTTTAGACTCTGCCAGGCTAGCTGTTTCCCCTTGCCTCCAGTCTTTGCTAAGCTAGGCTAACCTGGTTTACAGCTCCTTCACATTTATGAGAGTGGTATAAATTTCTACCCCTCACTCTGAAAGTGAATACAAACAAAAAAAATCCCCAAAATGTTGGACAATAGTTCTCTAACTTTTAACTTCAGGCCAGACAAAGTTATCTGTTGGTTAGGACTTGAGATGACTATCAGTTTCTAGCTAGAGACACACTTACACACTCAGACTATTATACGGTGTTAGTGCAGAGGAGAGCCAAGAGAAGGGAACATCTCTAATTGAAGTGGACAGACAACAGAGCCATGGGCGATATAAGAATGAGAGCTGGAGGAGCGAGCCTCACCGCTCAGGAGAGCCGACTCTCAGCTCCTGCATGTGGCTTGTCTGCCTGCACTCCTTTTCTCCTTGACAACACTTTGATTGTCTCTCCATCTTTTTCCCCTGCTTTCCCCTCTTCTCTCTGCAGTCAGCAACACTGATCCACTTTATTTTTTTAGCAGGCTTCACTAATGTGGCTTGTTACCATGGAGATTGCTGCCCATGAGAATTTAACATACTCTGGTTGAGGACAGAAATCTCAGAGTTTCAGCTGTGGGATGAATTTCTCTTCTCCTGCTTTTCAGTCTTATTATGCACATTAATCTTTTTTGGGGGGGGGAAGCATTCAGAAGGCTTCCTGTCATGGTGTAAATGAGCCGAGGCGAGTTGTTTTGATAGATAGATGAAAGAGGCAGAGGGGAATCATTTTGAGGCACTCAAAAGTGGAAACATAGTTATTATTCCAGTGTCAAGGTATAGTGTATGCTTCCGCTTCAGACATTATAAGCAGGAAAGAAGACATTTCAGATTATGCATTTTTATATTAACAATAAAAACCAAACAAAAGATTTTCCTTTTTCATCAAATATTAAGAATAAAAAGTTTGGTGATGATACATGCATTCAGGTCAGCAGACGCATTTTGTTGGTAGAAAAAGAAACATTCTCTCAAAAAAGACATTTGTTCAGATTTCTTTTTTTAAATATATTTTGTTTTATTCATGTGCTGAGAATAAAGTTACGTGGACTAACTGCAGGCAGCTGCTGTGATTTCACTAAATCGGACTTTGTGATGCAACACGCTGTCAATTTGTCCTCACAGCATCGTACATGCCTCTAGATTCTCTCTGATGGTGTTTGCACTGGGTCATTTGCATTTACAGTCTCTCACCATTTCAAAGCTCCACAGAAAGTTCTGAAATCCAAATAATGGCCAGACTCATAATGCATTTTTTTTACATATTCTAACTGCCTTTTTTTCAACTCTCTTCAAGGTGGCTAACCAGGTGGTCCAGGCCCTCCTCACACAGAAGGTTTGTCTTTGTCTCTGCAGCATTGACGCATCGTTAATCCAGTCAGCCATTAGAATCCGTCAGGGATATGATAACTGTCACAATGATGAGTAAGAAAGATTAGCAGCACATGTCAAACCGCATGATCTTCAACAGTAGAATCTTAAATCCTTTTGGGTTACCAGACATAGACACAAGTCAGACTTGAGTCATAGATCTGATGGCTTTGATGTAAAAGTAAAATCCCTATAAATACTAAGGATAAACCAATACCAGTATCAGATAACTGACTCAAATAGCTTGATTGGGTATCGGGGACATTGGGGCCAATCTATTCGATTCAATTCTATACGTATATGTATATGATTACATATAATGCATTTTCTTCTACCCTTTGAATATGGAATCCTTTGTTTAGATAAAGTAATGTGCCAGACCACATATTGATCTTCATAGAGCATATTTCAATATTTCTCAACAGAAAGCACTCTTATAATATGAGGATTCTTCTGCAAAATGCCTGTGATCCATGTTTTAGAGCACTGCCGTGTTCATCTTGCAGGAACACATCTTTGAGTCCTGTTCCTGTTGAATTAGCATCTGGTACACGTGGTAGTTCTCTGAAATATCCCCGTCATTCGCACTTATCTGTCCATTCTTCTTCTCTCTGGGGGGTTTCTAGGACTTGAAAGAGGAGTGTGTGAAGCTGCGGACCCGTGTGTTTGACTTGGAGCAGCAAAACCGCATACTGAGTGTGCTGTTTCAACAACGTGTCAAAATGTCCACGGTTCCTGTCTCCCAGGTAGGAACACATGGCACAATGGATACAAACAGGCACTGACAGAGCAATCCCGCTTCAAGGCTTTTTTGAATTTTACATGAGCAGTGCTCTACTTCTAAAGGTTACTAACTTTATAAAGGACCACGAAGAGAGAGAAATCTATCCAGGGTGCAATTCAATTTAAATTGTTAGGCTGTCCAGATTTACTGTCGGATTTAGAATTGGTAAAGGATTTATTTGGGCCTTATAGTCTTCCTTTCCTAAATAGTGTTGTTTTGTCAAAGTAGTATGCTCCAGTGCACTGTAGGTCATCAAACAAGCATTCAAATCCCTTACCACTCTCTTCTTTTATGCTAATCGTGTCAGAATTTAGCCTAATAGTGAGCCAGACCTCTTATCCAGCTGTAGCCGGAAAGAGAGCTGCAGAGTTGCTCATGTTTCTCTAATTGGAATGCTCTCAACCATAGAGCAGGAGGGATAATTGCTTTAAACCTGGGCCTTCTTGTAGTATCTTGTAGAGCTTCACCACTAACTGTACTGTAGAGCTTTGAAGCTGCTGTTATCGATAGCACGCCTATGGTGCGTGCACATGCGGATACATGTGCTTGTGCTGTACACTTAAGGGTTGCAGTTTCGAGATTTGACGCCGGTCTCATTATGTTTACTATTTCAGTGATGCTTGTGTGTCTTTTAAAATGTTCATGATCCGCCTGGTAAAACCAACAAACTGCAGTTTTTTTCAGTAACAGTAATATTCAGTATGACAGCACCTTGTAATGTTTCCTTTTTCTTCTAAACTTTCCTCCAGAAAACCTTTGATCCACAGTTTGCCTGATTCATTTTTTGGAATTGTTATATTTTGAGGTGTATTTATGAAACCTGGTGACAGGCTCGATTTAGCTTCTTTGGTTCAGCGTGTAACAATAACGAGGCACCCCTGATCTCAAGGCTCTCACCATGCTTTGGTGTTATATATATATATGTAGCAATTATGTGTCCTGTTGTGAAACTTGCTGCATGAATCTAAAGTCAACTGGTCAGCTCTACCATGAATAATTGATGAGGGATGATACTTTTGATGGACAGATGATTCTTTTTGCATTCTGAGCTGAATATTGGAAGAAAGCCCCTGACTTGGATGGTCGAGGCCAGCTTGTTAGCCCCTCATCTTCAAAGAAGTGTAAGCTGTAATTGACAGAAACGTTGTGTTATTTGACTGCAATAAGGATCTCTCACTGTCATTGTACCAGCGGGAATACATATGCTTGTTGAAGCCAATTACACTTAAAGTGTGTGCTGTGGTGTTGGATAGCTACAGCTCTGCAAATACTGGTGCAGTGCACTGCTTGTCCTGCTTGTCACTAATTTATCCAAGGGTACATTATACAGTTCATTGTGAAGTGAAATTAGACTGGAACAGCTAAGACATACTTATTGCTTAAATGCAAAATGTAGTGTATCTGGCCGATACAATTTTGGATTTTCACATATTATATTTGTATTTACTCTCTTTGTCTCATCCAAAACTCAAATTCTGATAAAACGACCCGTCTGTCTCTGCAGAGAATCATAATAATTATGCAGAAGGCAGGCAAGAAGTTTCAAGTTGCTTTGTTTCTAATGGTCTCTTTGGACTGTCGGGGTTGTCAGCAGGATTCCTCTACACTAACAAACTCAAGCTATCTGTATTCAGGGGACCAGTTTGATATCACAGACAGAATTGGTAATTAAAAAAATAATGGATAAACTTTCCAAGTCAAGAAGTTGTCAAGGAAAATCTAGGAATTCCCATACCAGGTCATTAAGTATGCTGGGAGCCTAGCAGAGCAGGAAATGCTGTCCTTCATCTATAACCTTTTCTGTAAAGGTCAAACTTGCAGACGCGGCTAAAAGAGGGATTATGTCTTAGTAGGAGAACCGTATGTATCACAGCAGAGCTGCTCAGCTGCTTCTGTAGGAAAGAGTATTGGACATGCTGATATTTTTTCCTTAGAGCCTGATTTAAAGGTTCTCAAAACAATATTCAGTGCATTAATACAGCAGCAAACAACGAAGTCACTTTTCCTTTGCGTGTCTTGTAATCCGAGTTTCTCTGTGCTATGATTGCAATTCAGTCCGGCCGCGTGTGCATGATTCTCTATTGTGCCCCACTGGCTAGCTAATCGCCACAGCACTGCACTGTGCCAATGGGCTGTTTCAGCTGAAAATGTTGTTGCAGAAGCATTAAACACTGTTTAACGCGCTCTGTCAGCACTGTTGTCATTGTTTGCGCTGTTTGTGCTGTTAGCATCGTTAGCTGCCATGTTGAGAGCCGTGTGGAGGCAATCTCTCTCTATCGAGCAGTTTCTCAGTATCGTAGTGAGAAACTGCTGACTTAGCAACTAGTTGGCCAAATTTCTTGAGTTTGAGACAATCATGTCACAGATTTTTTCAATATGTGTGGTCATATTTTGTGTGATTTTCTTGGTTCAGCCGAGATTCCTCTGATTAAACAAGCTCATTCCTCTTATTAAACACTCAGTAAAATAGTTATTAGATCCTTTTCAGGCTAGAAAATAAACCCTATTGTTACTGTGGACACTGAATTCCCAAACTTACGAGACAATTTCACTGTTTGACAGGGCAAGATGAATTTTTACAGCAAAAAATGTAAATGTTAATAACACAATATTGCCAGCAGCATGAGAAAAACCCTTTTATGTGCCAAATGATGCCTTTGATTCACTAATGCAGCATTCACAGTTATCCAGGAGGCTACATTAGTACTGTAAGATACTGATCTCATGCCTAAAGCTTGAATATTAACTAGTTGTTATATTGATTTCCAGCAAAGTCGCAAACAAAAGTTTTTAGAGCACACTTTGCATTTAAATCTTTGATTCCAAAGTTTGGGGTATTTTAATTGAGAAATGTTACAGATGTGATTTCCTGCTGTGACCACCTGCTGTGCAGCTAAGCAACAATTTGCTTGTGGTTATGACTAAAATATTAAGTCACTGAACCCCGAGAGTTTTCAGAGGGGTTAGGGAATTTGTATCTAGGATGATGATTTGTTTATATGATATATTACACAAAATGTTTAATTGATCAAAACAATTGGTTTATGTTGCTGCTGTAAATACAATTTTTTACATATCATCACCTTAAAAAGATGCAAACGGTGAACGACTTAGCAAGCAGATGGCAGTTTACTCATCCAGCAGACATTAGCATTCACTTGTATGTCCACTATTTCCTTTCCTTTAAGCTCTGTTTAGATCTCCACCAACTGCTGATGCAAATGTCTGGCTCTTTAGCAGCTAAATGCCCCACTATTTTGTTCTGTTTGGTGATAGGCAGGTGGCGTAGAGGGGTTTATTTAGAGCTTTTTTACTAAAAACAAAACAGGTTGAAGAGAACCAAAACAGTTCATCAGGTTAAGGTTCATATCACAAAAACTTTATGAAAGGATTGCTCAGTGTTTTTTGTTGTTGTAAAAGCCTGTGATAGCAAAAAGCTGTGTTATTTTCTGAAGCCTTTCTATTTTTGTGAGCATGGAAGTTAATGTACTGAACTAGAATAATCTTTCACATAAACCTGTATTAGAAAATTCAAAAGTTATACAAAGTAGTAAAGGCAGCAGTGTTTTATATAAAGTACAAGTCAGGGTGTTGTTGCTGCTTTGAAAGAGTAATTCAAATGGTACTTTCACCATAGGACATCAAAAGACATTTTGGTGAGTTGAATGTTATTTCATGGACAGACTGGTTTTAATTTCCTCTTGAGTTTGTTCAGTAGAAATAACATGGTGGATGATCTGCTCTGAAACCATTGCCAGAATGTATTCAATGTGCCAGACATGGTCCGAGCCATTGTTCCTCACAAGTCCCTTTTCTCTAAAGACCCTGAGCTGCTCACCTGTCTTAGTGATGAGCCTGGCTTCTGAGATCAGATGAGCTGCGTGATTACAAGAGATCCTGGCCTTTGTACTTCCCCAAAGTGGGAGCAAAGAAGCCAGAATCCATTATGCTCTACACTGTTACAGCTGCAGAGTACTCAAAAAAAAAAATTAAACACAGGTCATTTCATAGTCTCCATCTTTGATCAGTGATGGATGGTTTTGAGATCGGAGACATAACACTCTGCGGTGTATCAATTTGCCAGATAACACGAAAAATAATTTAGAGAGATGGAAAATTAGTTTTCCATTGCTGAGTTATGCTTGTTAGATCCTTTTACCACTGTGAGCACCCCTGTTCCCAGTCAGGTTGACTGACTCTGAGCGTGGTGCAATGCATTACACGACACACAAAAGAGAAAAAGAGAGAGTGGGAATAACTCTCTCTTTAATCTTGTTTCTAGTCTGTGCATTTTACTGAGGGGATGTGCAAAGTAATTAGAGGCAAGAGAGCACAAAATATAAGGTGCACAGATTGGAGGTTACGTTAGAAATGCCCAACAGGGGTGCTCACAGTGAGCACATCCACCATGTAGTATTTCCCCAGTATCTGGGGCTTAGTCTGGGATACTAACAGAGATACCAGAGGCTACTGGTAGTGGCTCTGTGTAACTGTTTATTGGATTTGGGGAAGTTTACACACCATTTACTCCATCCAGCGATACTCAGTATAGTGTTTGCCAAATACATTAGTTAGTTCTCACCCTAAACGCCTTTTATCCTGTGAAGTGAAAATGCTAAAATGCTAAAAATAAACAAACAGCGAGAGAGAAAGAGAGAGAGGGGGACAGAGAGAGAGAGAGAGAGAGAGAGAGAGAGAGGGAGGAGTTCAGTCAGTGACTGAGCTGTCACACAAACAGCCAATGTATCAACTGTACAGACATTAGCTGCAAGATCTTCACCACATTGTTAGCTAGCTTACAGCTAACGTTTGGTTAGTCACATTTAATTAATTTGTAAGTCACAGTTGTTATTTCATCCGAAAAAATCAGCAATTGCCGGCTAGGAATGAGAAACCTGCTTTACCTCTGTCTGAAATCAAGGATCCACTGTAGAGAACAAGCTCTAATAATGAGTTAATTTATTTCTATGATTAGACTGTGACTCTGGATGTTTCATTAAATGATTAGAACCTTCACAACAGCAACATTGTCTCGCTATGTCTCTGTGCCAAAGAGTCCCAGCTGTGAGACTGTGTGACAGGGTCATCTGTCACAATGTTATTGGAATTCAGTGGCAGAGCGACACTCAAGAGACCTGGGACTGCAAGGTTTTTAAACACCAACAGGTGCCTCTTTCCTCAGATATGCTTCCTGGGAGGGCTGCAGCAAAAGATAAAGGCAATGTAATAATGTCAAATGTATTTGCCCCTTTGAAGTGCCCCAGACGGCATTTGATTTTGTTGCTGTGTGACCTCTTATAACAAAGGCACAATTATTTACCCTTTCTTAAAGTGTCTGAGAATGCATTTGCTTTTGCCTCGCAGGAAGATTTACAACAGAGACACATTGTACAACAAAAACAACTTTTCCCTCGTAGGCCTTGTTATATAAGATTCACATGCACACACGTTTTGCTTGCACTAAGCTCTGATTTAAAACTAAAAAAGTTTAACTTGACTTTAAATGATGTGATTCAAGTTACACTATATCTGCTCACCTCACCATGCAGGGCTACTAGCTAGTGCATTCTGCTTTTCCACCATTTCACTCCTGCTTCCCTCCTCTCTCTGTATGTCATGCCAAAGTTCACCAAAGTGAACAGCAGTGCGTCTAGTTCGAGCCCAACCCGGGCTAAACACTGAGTAGCAGCGACGAAAGACGTTAGAGAGGGTGACATGAAAAAGAGAAACAGTAAGGTGTAGATGCGCAGGAAGTATTAATGACAATGAGCCTGAAGACAAGAAGGTGTATGAGTTGGAAGACAGTGCGTGTAATATTGAATGAGGTGAGAGCAGTGAAGAATGTGTTTCTAACACCAGAGTGGAAGACACTGGTTTCAAGAGCAGCTGAGTGTAACCTTGCTTTGGGCAGCTCTGGGGGATGCATGGACGAATTTTGATGCGATTGTGAAATTTAAAATGAACTCAAAAGTCCATGGAGGCTAAAGTGCATTGTCCTTGTGTCTGAATGGCCCATTGATCAGCAGCCTGTTTGGTGGCAGTAAACCTGAAAATGATTTTCTCTTTTGCTGTTCTCCAATTACCTATTTAAAATGTTATCAGCACTACTATTCTAATGCATCAGATGGGCTAAACTGCAACTACCCGGTCCTTGTGAAAGTGAAACTCTTGCGTTTTTTATTTTTTAAGTGATTAATGTTGTGAATTTGACACAACAAAACAGCTTGTTTAGGTTTAGGCAACAAAACTAGTTTGTTAGATTTAGGAAACGATCATGGTTTGAGTCAAAATTAGTAACTTTGTTTTAACACTAAAAATAAGTCAATTTGATGAGTTTTGGTTTCACGCGGGACACAAACAGAGGTCTCCTGGGTGCTAGTCCTGTCTTTGTTTGACACATCCATCCATCCAACCTGACCTCCTTACTATGCAGATTTTGTCACTCTTTATACTGTATATGTGCTCATAACTGATGCAAGGGAGGCAGGGATATTCTGACTTTCAGTCCCTATGGGTCAAGCTCTAAAAACCTGTCCCATAATGCAACTTGAGGTTGTCCCCTTTAAAAATCTGAGTCAGTGCTACTAATGATAAATGATAATGATAGTAATAATTATATGAAAAAGAGGAAAAGGCTTTACTCACATAGCACAACATGCAAATGGATGCAGTATAAAGTGCTCCACTCTTGTCTTGGATCTTCCACAGCCAGACAGAACAAACGCAAACAGTCACACAAAACCAAGTCATTTTAGCACTTCCATTTATAGATGTGTCATACATTTATTTATTCACTTACTTTTTCTTTTAGTCACGACATAGACGTACTTTTAAGAAGAAAAAGCCTGGCCCTGAGCTTTTAAATAATTTGTGAGTAACTTGTGATATCTCTATTTCCAGAACTTTCTGAGCTTCTGAATTTGATGCTGTTTGATTTTATGAGTACATCCTGTGTGACTCATTACTTACTTTGATGAAAGTACCTTTGCAAAATGCAAATGTAAGTTTAGGTATACTGTATATACAACATAGAGCTGATGATTTCTGCCACCCCTGAGATACTGTATTTAAAATTTGGGGCCTTGAGCAAATTTTTCATATGACAAATATTTGGAAGTGGCTTTGGTGCTGTTGCAAACAAAGCAAAATGTTCTTCTTTCACTATTTGTAATAATCATGTCTGAATTGTATGTACAGAAATATTGAGAAATGTCGCCTCACAAAGTGGGAAATTATTGCAATATATGAAGGGGAAGAAACATCTCCACAACTCTCAATTTTGCCCTTGACTTTAAGCACAGGGCCCGTCTGGTTGAGGGTTTGTTAAAGGGGATCACTCAAATCTCAGATTGCCCTCGACATGCTGACTGTAATTAGTTCCAAGATTAATCCGCACAATCATGGTCAAATGTGTCCTCCTCCCACAGTGCTCGTGAAATAATGGCTAGCACAGATAATCAAATAATAGGTGAATATCAATGAATAGACCAAATCACTTCAGTCCCTGGCTCCCTTATGCAATTATTTCCTATTCACATTAATTATTGCTAACAGATGACATTAATGACTTTGAGAGGAAGCTGGCCATGGCAGCCTTGCAAACGATCAATGCTATTTTAAATGGGGTCACAACACTTTTGACACCTTTGGGTCCCTCTGATTGGAAATGGCACCAATGCAAACAGCATCTGCTGCGTGCCAGTGAATAGTGCCAGCAGGAACATATTAGACTTTCTACACAGGACTCGAAAAGTGGACCTATAAACAATGAAGCGAAGACATCAAATTGCCAATTGTACCTTCTGCCTATTCAGTGCTTTTTGATGCCTTGCAACTTATCAAAATTGACGAAAATAATTTTTTAGTAAAAAAAGTAAAGTTTTACATGATACAGAAAAACTGACAAATGTATTTTTTCTCATGCTGTTTGGGCCATAAAACTAGTTTCAAAAAGCTTAAAGCTTATATGGTGCATACTGCATGTGCTCCATATCATATAGTAAGTACCAAGTCCATACCAGTTTCTATGAGCAGTTATAAAACAATAAACATTCAAAATGAAAGGCTAAACAGTCAACTCTTCCCTTTAACTAACTAGTTGCTTTCTCCACCTGTCACTGTTTATTTTGTCTTTTTGCTATTTCGTACTAGGCTGATACCGCACACTCAGCTCATCAGGATTAATGTTAGCTGGAAAACTAAAACAAAGAGCCAGAAGTGTCTACAAGTTGTATGGAGTTGTACAGTGTTGATTCTCAGTTAGTTTGGCAGTACTAGGGACTCATCCACATTACATTACTGGAGTGATTTGGGTCATTACTTAGTCAGAGAAAATTCAATTTTTTTTATTTAATTTACAGCAGATACATGTAAACGACTGGGGGAAAATCAATGTAGTATCAATTGATAAACCAATCAATCAATAAACCTTAGATAGACAGATGGCTTGATCACTACAGGGAACTGCTGCTTCAGATTTAGAACAAGGGAGTCTATTCCCAAATAAAATGTATGTGATAAAATATGCAGTGAAAGTCCTTTCAAAGCTTTCAACATTTCTTTCAAAGCTACCTCTGTCATCATGTCTCTTTAATACAGGTATTTTGCATCAGCTGAAGACATTTTTGGAAACAATATTCTGTGATATCAATCTTCTACAACATTCTATGAGTTGTACTTTTGCCTGCATTACACTAAACTATTCAATCAAGAGGCTTCCAATGCACTTTCCTTTCATCTGTCATTTGTGGGCAAATGGTTGTTCTGGCATTGGCAGAAAACAATTTGATCTGAGTCAGAGGAACACTATGTGAATGTTGATTTTGGTTAATTTTGTAAACTCTGACCAACATAAAAGCATCATAATCTACTGCCGTCAGTTAATGTGCAGTTCTGTTTGAAATATGAATGAAAAGCATCATGTCAGAACACAGAGGCCTCCCTTTAAAATGTCTCATTGACCAGCTTCCAAAAATGTATGATGGTACACCTGCAAGACCAGAGAAACATGCGGACACATTGTATTTTACAACAAAGGCCATCTGACAATTGGAGTTGAAAATGTCATTCTATTCCTCAATTAGCCTTTGGTTGGAAAGAGACAGCCATGTATCCAGCCTATCGATTCTTTGGGATCTGTGTCAGAGACAAATGGAGAGCCATGGGGCATTGTCATAGTGTATTTCCTTCAGACTGCAAAGAGAGTCATAATTACAATATTTGTCACTACTGATAAATTTAATTGTATATCCTGTTACTATGTCTCTTATTGCCAATGCTTTGTCAATGTTAGCCTGCAATGAGGACATTCATTGCACTGTTTAATTTGTGTTGATTCATTACATAATTAATGATTTTCCAGGAGGTCCAAAGGAATGGAAAAGCAGGTATTCCCGGAAGGTGGCCCAGCCTGCTGAGTCTAACATGCCCACGCAGTAGTGGTAGTGGCAGTGGCAGTGAACTGTCACTATCCAGTGCTGGTAGTGAGTACTCCAGTGGCTCCCACACTTGGGCAGAGGGACGTGGATTCTCCAAGCAGGTGGGTTTCTTTCATCTTACAATCATCTTCCTTTGATTTGAAGAAATAGTCAAAGTTGTCATCTCAATGGCATGTTGGTGATCCCTCTGTAAATCCCATTTCAATAATTGTAAATATGATTTGTAATGCACAGTGCGCCGCAAGCCGGGACAAAAGGATGAGTACGGGTTCAGTATCCAGCAACCACTCTGCACCCATTGAGCAGACAGACCTGGGATGGAAGGAAGGCCACATTCTGAAAGGCCTGAAGCGTCTCCAAATGGCCAGCTCCAAAGACGCATCCTCACTTGCATCTGTGCCACACTGCAAAGATTGTATGACTTCCAACGAGGGCATATACTCGTTTGGTGTCAAGTGTGGCCAACAAGGGAGTACAGCCAAGCAATTAGCTCCTACAAGTAAATCTTTGAAGGCTGGAGCAGGGACTACTGCCCCCCTAGACTCAGATGATGCCAATACTGAATCAACTAAATTACAAAGTACAGAATCCAGTGATCAACCAACAAAAGAGCTTGTTTGCTTGCAGAAACTGGATGTCACAAGGGATGATGACAACAATTTTCAACAAGACCCTGTAAAACTTGGAGGGAATTCTGGTCTTTTTCCCTCACCTGTCACAGACAACTTCTTATTTTTGGAGGGCTCCTCATTAAAACCTGGTGTAAGCCCAACAGATAGCCTTACGCATTTGGAGGAAAAAAACAAGCCTTCAAGCATGAAGTTAAGTGACAGAAACAATAACCAGGAAAGGTCTACTGACCGTAAATCCAGACTTGATCATGTCAAAAGACAACAGGGCAGACTTGCATTCAAGCAAGTCGAAGCAGATACAAATGACGTGAGCTCCTCTATTCAGCATTCTGCAACAAGTGCTCTGAGCTCTGTGAGTGTAGCCAGACAGCGCAGCTCCTCAATGGAGGTTCCTCACTGCAGAGACCAGGTGAGTCAAGCTGACAGTGAAAGCCAGGACTACACCATCTCAGAATCTCCACAGAGGAAACCGAAACCTCAGCCATGTGACTCAGCAAGAAAGGCTTTCATTCTGCGGAGCAAGAGTGCAGATGGAGGGAAAGAACAACGTAAGCAAACACATTCTCCCCTCCACCAAAAACTCATTAAGGTCCACAGGTCCAAAGGACAGTCAAGCCCTCCTGGACACAGTGTTCCAAGCAAAAGTACAAATCTCAATAAAACACATTGTTCAAACAAGGGATCATTATCTAAAGTTGAGAAAGATGAGAACATTTTGGTACCAACAAGTTCCAAGTCTCTCAAGAGTGTACGCTCTCCCCTCGCATCCCCTGTGAAACATTCAAAGACATTTAAGCCACCAGGGATCAATGAATGCTCAAAGAGCCCAACAAAATCATCTTTGCAAGTCACTGGACTTCAATCAAGCAACGAGTCTGTGGAAGAGAGCATCTACGACAACTTACCCTGCTCTCCACGAAAACAACGACGCCAAGACCAGCACTGTGATGTTTCCCGTTCAGAACGTAGGTCCCTGTCCCCACCACCACCCCCAGGTCGAACTACTTCTCTTGTCCTTCGGCCCAGTTATGACAGCTTACCAAAAGCATATACATCTGCAAGTCAGGCTCAAAGCTCTACTACTGGCAAGACAAAATTGGGCACCACCAAGCCACAATCATATCTTCCTTCTATTTTACAGCCACAACAATCCAACACAGCAAAGGACAATCAACATACAGCCCCACAACTGGGTACTAATGGGAAGCCACTGAAAGATATCCCTACCAAGCTCTACCATACCCAGTCATCTAAAATGCCATCTGTCTCACTTCAAGAGTCTCCAGAGTCAGCCCAGCTATCTATGGACAGAACTGCCACATGCCATGATGAACATGGTGCTCCCTCTATATTTCCAAGTCAGAGCATCTTACAAAGATCCCAACAGAGCATTAGTGAGCCAAAACTTTCAGATGTACTGTCTCAGGCATATTCTAAGATGTACTACCATGGGATTGCCAATAATCCTCAGAGTTCCACCTCAAGACCTGTAAAAATGGCTCTCCCTGTAAATGCTAAATCTCATGAGGCAATTTCTGGACAGGAAACCAGTACCTTCCTAGTTTTTGGAAGACATGACAAAGATGATACAAACTCTACTGCAAAAGGTATCCACACCTTTCAGACTTTTACGTGCGATCCCCAGATGATACATGAATGTGGAGCTCACGATAAAGTCCGCAGAAAGATTGAGACCCGCTGTAACTCACTGGATTCTGAGCCCTCTGTTCAACCTGTTGCATCAGACAGCGGTGTGATGTTAGATTGGGGATTTGATGAGGAAGGTTGGCTGTTTAAACGTTCTGTGTCTGTGTCAACCAGACCTCCGCTTAAGCCAGTAATGGGAATGAATGGGGCTAAGGCTCGTAGCCAGAGCTTTGGTGCACGCTACATGGACAGGCCAAGCTTCAACAGATCTGGAAAGGTCCGTACCCAGATCAAAACACACTCAGGTAGCTCCTTGAACTCTCTTAGTGATGTCCTTCCAGGAAGTATGAGTTGCTCAAGTAGCTACCATTGTCCAATGAATCGATCCCTTTTAAACAACTTTTTGATTGAAGAGGGCCTGACAGTACCTTCACATTTGGGGTCCTCCAGTGAAAGACTTCAGAGTCTTAAACACCAACGAGACCAGGCTAGGCGCCTTCAGATTGAGCAACAGTTTTCAAGCGCCTTTGGCGAGCCAGTTTCTGAAGAACCAGAGAGACAAAGTTCTATAACCACAATCGAAGAGAAAGTGATGCTCGGCATAGAGGAGAACTTGCACAAGACTCAGGAACAGGAGAGAACCAGTGAAGTGAAGCAAAAATCGGGCTCAACCTTAGCAAATTGGTTTGGTTTTCGTAAGAGTAAGCTTCCTGCTCCAAGCAACAAAAAGACTGATCCACCCAAAGTTAAAGAGGACAAGAGGGAGCAAAAGATTACATCACTTCTGGGAGGAAAGCAAACAAAGTCTGACAAAAAGAGAGACAGAAGAAAAAGCGATGGAAAAGAATGGTAAGAAATTCCTAAAATCAGTATTGAATGCCATCTTTTGACTCACTTTTCGACTTTCATTGAATCTTCATCTCAACATTAAACCTTCAGTTTTTGTTCCAGCAGATTTTCTTCATAGCTTATTGCTAATGAAGTACTTTAATGCCTCAGAGGACTACGGCCATTTTTAATCAAGTTGTCAGACACATCTGCTAGTCTCCTTAGCCCAGAGACCAATTGAGACTCATTTCATACAGAGGTTTAAAGCGATATAGGGTAATTTATCCGAATCATCCAGGGCATGTTGAGTCAATATCAGAGGATCTCAGTATGTAGTGATCTGTTGACAAACTGTTTTTTTTCAGCTCTGTGGCGATGAGAGAGTCTCATGATGCAGTGCGGGCATGCATCTCAATGCCCTGCCCAGGAATGTCCCTGAATGAGATACAAGGACATACTGACTTCACTGGAGACCCGAAGGTAAATTAAATAATTTCCTTTCATTTTATTTGTATGTGGCGAGTTTTAGTTCTAATCACAAAAATGTCTTCATAGATGTGTCCCCAAAACCTGTTTTAGTAATATGACATTACTGTAATTGCACCAGAAAGTACAATATGAACAAAAACAACAAATGTATAAGAAATATACTGATAATTATTATAAAAAATAAAGTGGGATCAAATGAAAACAGAAAGCCACTACATGACCGTCTTTACAAGTGAGAATTACTTCAGGCTGATTCCACCAACTGTCCCTCAATTATTTTTCTCAACCACTCTTACACACAGTTTCATCATTTCAGCCTTAATTACCAAATCTTATCTTGTGACCTTTTAAATTCATCACAATGTTACCATTGGAGTCCATTTATTCATCCAAAGAATGTATTAATATTTCAACAAGTGAACACATTAAGTTTTAGTATCAAGCCGACACACTATATCGTAGTTTGAATATGTGATTATTGTTTAAAGTTCAAAACCTGTGAAACTTACCATATGCAGTGCCACTTATCAGTCAATAGAGGAAAATAAGGGTAGAGCTAAAAACGCTATCAGAATATGGAGCAGATTCTTTCATTTGTCACGTTAGGACTCTGACACAGTCAAGGTTGGGTGACACTGTACATGCAGAAGTATGGAAGAACATGTAGGTAACTTCTCTTTTGACTTTCTACAAATGCACATAGATGCAGATGGTGAACCTGAGAGCTGATGGTGAAAATGGATCCACAGTGAAGAGCCCCAACCAGGATGCTGTAATAGGTCAGATTTTTCAAGTCAATGTTTTGCAGGACTGTCCAGAATTCCTTACAGTCACTGCAATGAGTAATTCCCCAATTTGCTCTTTGAGCAATTTTAGCATGCTAGCATTAAGGTGTTATCTGTGCTTACCATTTTACAGTTTGCAGACAGAAGTGAAGACCAAATATGAAAGATATGTGTAAGTCATAAACATGATGAATATGCTACAAACAGACAAACAAACATGCAAAATGCTCAATTTTGTCAGTGTGTGCTTTTTCCTCCATATTTCTGTTCATGTTATTTGTTCTATTTTTGCATTTGTTTATTGTTTTGGGTGGCAGTTTGAATCAAGGCAAACAGGAACCATTTCACCACGATTGTATTTCACTCTGAGTTTGCCCTTTAATGGGGACATTGTATATATCCTTGACCGCTCATCTTCACAGATCCATACACTGAAAATTTGCATGCACAGGCTCATCCAATTGGGATGAACCTATTCATCCATATGGTGATCCAAGCTCCTTCCTGGCGTTTTTGTGCCGGCCACAGTGATGTAGGAAGATCGACTGGACAGTTCCAGCACTGACCTCTTGTAGAGCTGTGTTGTCATATGATGATGATGATGATGTTGAGGTGGATTGAGGATGGGATTTGTACAGCACTGCACTTGGAAATTCCAGTCCTAGTTTCCACATTTTTGACCCAATTAATTAAGTTGGGCTACGTGTCGCAAGTGGATAAATGGTGCTGCTGTTACAGATTTTGGGGAAGAGCAGTTTGACAGGTTCAGCTTTAGAATACATTTTATCACTCAGAAAGAGCGTATTTAATGAGAGAGTAGCATCGACCAGCCCCAGCCAGGGTCCAACAACTATCCGACTCTGTCTGCTTCATCATCTGATTGCTTCACTCAATCAGAATGTCTACATTTTGGGACTGGTTTTGTGGATTACGTGCTAGTCTTGGTTAAACATTGTGAAATAGTGAAATTCATTGCTCAGAGAGGTTGGAAGGATATATATGTTTCTTGAGAAGGGTAATTTGAGACGATATGTCCAATTCCCAAATTATCTAATGACCAGATAATGGCGTGGCATGATCATCATTTTGGGAGGCAGGCAGGGTGTGAAATGTGAAGTTCAGGTAAAAAGGACATGTATTGCTGCTGCATGTATTGGTGTTTTCTCCTCGCTTGGGTCTGCTTGGTTCAACCACATTTTGGATCTAATTATCAGGTCTATTCAGATCAGGATCGACTGTCTTTGAGTCTCTTTCAAATCAGTTCTAATAACCCCTGGGCATGGTTCAAACGGGTCTCTTATTGAAAATGGATTCATGGGCAAGTATCCCAAATATGTATGTCAAAACACTTCAGGTCCATTTTGCTTGGGTCGATTTGTTGCTCAATGACACTTTGGTGCAAATGCGATCTCTCTTGCTCACACTGACCAACACACATGAGTTATTTTCCGCTTACTATTTAACTTAACGTCGCAACCTAGCCAAATATGAGAGAGAAGGAGACTGAAACTAGACAACAAGTAAAACTTCATTTGGTCCTTATTTAATTTTGGTCACTTACTAAGTTAAAAATAGCTGCAGATAAAACTCTCCACATCGCTCAGGTAGAGGACGCTGACAGACCCTGCTGGAATTTCAGTGGCCAGAGTGACACCATCGGCAAGACGCTGCAAATATCAAGCGTGTTTGATTCGGGCGAACGCCTGCCCTCAGGGTTTAATCACCTCATTAAAATGTCAGTACTGCACCCGTTAAGCACGCTCACCCAAGCCACTGCTGAGTGAATTAAGTTTGCCTTCAGCTGTGAGCTGAATTAAACCATCCAAGCTTGGCATGAACTTGTTGGGCCTCATAAAGAGTTGACAGAATAGTTTTTAACTTGATGCTTCAAAATAATGCGAGTCAAACAAAAAACAACATTAAAACAAGGTCTGTAGTTTATACTGAGGAGCCACATTTGTACATCTGAGACTGTTTTTGTTATTTCTCATCAAATTAGACTTCTTCTTCTTCTCTCTTATTTTAAAGTTCTATTATTCGCCGATGGGGAGTGACAAAACACAAAAAGCGCTACAGACACTGAACCACGGCCCGCATTTACTTTCTAGCTAACGTCTCCTTCTCATCTACAAGCACAGACACACGTCCGTGTTGGACCGTTGCTCACAGAATAAGTTAGCACAACAAAAGTGCTCACGTCAGTTGCCAGGCTACACCGCTGATTAGCTAGTCAGCACTTTGAACTACAAATAATGTACCTGCAAATGTTTAAATGCTAACTGTAAAAGTCTTTATCCAGACAACAGAGCAAACACTGTCGATTCAGCTGTCAATCAACACACTGGCCAAAGAATAAATCTGAAGATTATTACTGCAGTGTTGCTTTGTGACACGGAGCAGTTATTGATTGAGCTTGGCATAACAGAGAGGGGATGTGATGTGAGGAGGACAACAACCTCACCGTACATGCGAAAGGCTTGTTGAAAACAATCATTTCTCAGCCTCTGTGATTCTGCCTTTCCAGGGAAGACTCTGTGTCACAGCGGTTCTTGTTAACTTCCAACTAAAGACCAAACTAATCAATAGTCTCTCTGTTCAGTGTCTTCTCAATTCAATTAATTGTTCTTGTTTACAACAGGGTATAAATGACCATTTCCATCTCAAGCACTGCTTCACCGACAGACACTTAAAGCAAAAAAAATTGTATTCATGAAAAGCAGCAATTGTCATATAACTGCAATCATGGATGTTAGTGACATTGCTACAATGTGTCCGTGACTCACGCTCTAAATTAAGCTATTCCGAGCTACTAAGATGTTTTCAATGCTGCATACGTTGACATTTGCAACTCATTTGTAATATGATGTGAGTATGTTGTTTATTTTAACGGAAAAGTACTACATAACATAAAACTGGTCCTATAATATTTCCCTTAGGTGTCAAATTTGAAAAACTCTATTAATTTGAGCACTCTAGCTTAAACACGGAATGAGAAAAAAGGGGGAAAAAATTAGCTTGTATCCCAGAAGAGGGGTGTAAAGTCTTAATTAATAAAGGGGGAGCAGCTGTTGCCTTTGCTCCAGTGTGAGATTGCCTGCAGGTTCCTGCCACAGGGTACATATAACATGAGCCTGCATGACAACAGCTGGAGGATATCTTTTTGACAGAAGATTTGTTTTGCAAGATAGATGATTCTCTGATCCAAATGTAAAAGATAGAAACTCCACATATTTGAAATGCGTCAAGGTTCATTAGTGCAACAACTGTGTTATAATGTGTAATTCTGGAGGCACAATGTCAGACTTTAGATGGAACAATGCAAATTCTGCATCTTTAATCTCAAAGCTGAGAAACATCACATACGACATAACTGTGTGTGTTTGGCAGTTATGTTTGATATGTTGCAAACAAAATACACACTTATGGGGTGTATTTAAGTTTCATGTCATATGCCATTCCGTGCCTTTCACATTCACAGTGTGATCAATGCATGCTAGTAGTCGCACACCCATTAAACAACATCTGTAATACAAAGCAGCGGTGGTTTAAGTGGGCTTGATTTGTTTTGGCCAAGTCGTCCTCTGTGGCAGGGCTACATGTAGGGTGTGATCAGCAAAATCTTTACCCAGCCTTTACACTTGTGTGTAATTAGATGTACTGAACCACCATTTTTCAACTTGGCCTTCTAAGAGGAAACCATCGCCAAGCATGAGGAGAAAAAAAAACAGACCAACCTTATCTGTTGCATGTCTGCTTTGAAATGATCAAAAACACAACACTAGAATCCGCTGCTTAGAGCTCAAACAGTCAGGATAATGTTGCAGGAACAACAAGGAGGCATCAGGGAAACAAGCTTATGATACCGCAGAAACATGAATTAATATTGATTGGTAAAGCTGCTCTCATTTGATAGTGAACGTTTTTATTAGTTATCATTTCTAGCAGCTTATCCACAGCCCAGTCAAAAATGGTTTGCATTGTACGTTTCTTCAAACCACTTCTCAACCACTTGACATTGAATGTCAACGTTTTTGAATTCCATCTGAGCAAGTCACGTAGTATATTGAACGACTATACGAGTAATTGTGCGTTGCTGCAAGCGTGATACAAGGTTGATATGAAACACATTTAGGACTTGTTTTTTTCGTTCAGAAACGTCGACGTTCAATGTATTCCGTGGGTGGCAGAAACATACAACGCCAACATTTTTTATGTTGACTGGGTTGTTATCCATGAATGACAAACAGTTTATTCTCCACATGGAACAACTTACCCCAGACTGTCCTTCGAGACACTAATCAATTATTATATTAGTGTACATACATTTTACAGTTTCTTTAGCGCCACTTCAACCATGGTTACCCTGTTGTTTCATTCCTGTTGTTCTCCTTCTCTTTCCCACGACCCTGAGCCACATCGACTGTTCTCCTTGTGCCGCAGGCTCCGGCTGCAAGATGCGAACGTTGGACAGTGGAATTGGGACCATCCCCCTTCCTGAATCCTGTTCCTTCTTCTCCTCCATCCTGCACCTCCTCCCCAAATCCTCATCAACCCCAGAACCGTCCCTCAGTCCACCCAGTGTCCCCGGTTCCTCCAGCGAGGACATGTCTCCTTCCCCATTACCCCGGTGGAGAATACCCTCCAGCTTTAAGGACTGCAGCCATGCAGGGGTGCCAAACTCCCTCTCCGACTCCTCTATGACCCATATCCAGTCAGTGCCTTTCCCCACTGTGGCCTTCCTCCAGCCCATCCAACCCCAATCTGAACCCATTGTGACCTCTGCCAGTGTGTGTGATACCCAGAGCAGGCTGCCCAGACCACCACCAGGTACAGTAAAGCCACAGACGTTTCTGCAAGAAGCACAGTGTGTGCTGCTGAAGTGAAGATGACGCTCGTAGGGTTTTCTCTTTTCTCTTCCACTAAACTCCTACACTCATCTCATAGATCAAAATAGATAGAACATTTTTTTTTATATATAACAAATTGTTCTGTATAAGCTATATAACAGGCTGCAAATTTCTAACATCTGTCACTGTCGTTCAAAAAGGAAATACCCAATGAAGGTTCTGCTCGGGTAATTCATTAATTTATCCATTGTGAGGAGCATGTTCAGAAGATGTTGTTCTCCACCACACACACGATATATATTTTCATCAGCACAGTTTCAAAAGGTCTATGATGGGAATGGGGAACACAGGTACACTTAATGAGCTAGTGCTCAGTTAAAGCAGCTGTGTCTTGCTTGATTGACTTTATTATTTGAAAGTGATTGGCAATCTGTTCTCATTTCAATCTTACTTACGTTTATCACAAGTCATTTTGCAGCAGTAAAAGAAAAAATGAAAGTTTTTTTTTAATGTTACAGCCTGGAAAGCTAGTTATTGTTGCTATATGCCTGTCAAGCGTTCCATTCTTGCATGGCATGCAGTTTACAATAGATAGATAGATAGATATAAACTTTATTCATCCCCGGGGGGAAATTTGTTAATGATATCCACAATGATATCTGTGGCAAATGTATGACTCGCAATTTGTAGTAATTTTTAAAAACTGATTTCAGACAGAGGTAGACAAAAGCAGGCTTCTCATTTCCAGCCGACGACCATCAATTGCGTAGGCTGAAATGACAACTGTCGCTTGCAGGTTTTATTAAAGTTGCTCTAGCTAGCTAGCTAATTAAAGTCATGTTTCACTTGTTTCTTAACACCGTCTCCGGCTGACTTTTAAATGTTTCCAGTTGGCTCGTTTTGAAATCAGATCCCTCTCTCTTAAATATGTACTTAATGGCTACATTCATGCTATTTTGCTAGCAAACTGAGATTTAAGCCACATGCACGCAAACAGTTAGCATCCTCACCCACTGATGATAGAAAACATGGAAAATAAAGAAGACTGCCAAGGTCCCTCAGATCATAACTTTATTTGTCAAATTTTTAAATAGTAACTGTGTCTCAATTTTAACATTTCAAGAGAAAAGGCCTCTCGGAGGAGGACTAACAAATGTGTTTTCTGAAATTATCACTATCTTGTTTGGCTAGGGTTGCTGGAGTAAACTTTAGGTGAGTCTAATAAAGAGCTGTTAAAGAGCTGATGAAATGCTTCTTGGCCTTTTAAGTAACATACAGTTAATAGGTAGTAAGCTAGTTAGCCAGACATGCTAACGTTCGCAACTTACGTTTGAGCTGATAAATACAGAGTTGAATTCATTCCTCGTACTTTTTCGTTATTTTTCGTTATTTTGAAAAAGGGTATCAGACACTGAAGCCCTTCTGGACCCAGAGACAGTGCAGATTGCTAACCCTACAGCCAACTGAATGTCTGTGAAATGCAACTTTATATGTCAGTCATTTCTTCTGACACACAGTCACTACTTTTAACAGTTTGATTTAGGCCACCTAAGCTGTCACCCCATATTTGGATGAACTAGACTCAAGCTTCATTTGCACATTGTTTCAGTTTGGAGAGGTGGCTGTCACTTTCAGGTCAGAATTACAATGTTGTCATCTTTCAAGATGCTTTAGACCTCACTCAAATCTCCTGCCACTTTGAATTCAGAATGATAATCTTGCTCTCTTTGAAGATGTCAGATGTCAGCCTGTCTGTGTTATTCTGTTCTCCTAACTTCACATTTGACTTATTTTCTTGACAGGAGAGAGACTAAAGTCTGACTGCTGTGAAAACCTCTGAAATGAGTTTCACTCTGTGCTTTTTTACAGGTGGGATGGAACCAAAGAAGTTGACCTATATCAAATCGAAAACACGAGCCACTCCAAGTCAACAGAAAGAGCAGACAAGACTTCAGCTTGCCAACTGTAAGAGACGATGGAACAGGTTTATTTAAGTGATAACTTCAGGTCGAAAACCTGTTATATGCTGTGTCCACTTATCGTTTTTCCAGTGTCCACATTTTTATTCTCCAACTATTTTATCCAGTGTTACACTGAGAAGTTCCTTCATGATAGGATACTAAAAAACTAGAGAAACGATTTTTAGGTTATTACTTCTGAGCGTCAAACTGAGCCGAGTCACTGTGGTGTGTAGCTACAAAGATGAAGAAGTGAAGTGCAACAATTTCTCTTCTTCATGTCGTAAAAACTGTGCAGTTTGCCTCAAAAGTGCATTTAAAATGCTACACTTTCCTGTAAAAAACAAATTTTCATCCCCACAGAGCAGAAAGTAAGCTTAATGGTAACAACTAAACACATGACTGACACAAGTTTCACAAACATCATTTGCATCTCACTACAGTACATTTATGCTGGTATTTCCGACCCGTGAGTGTGTGTTTGTGTGAGTGTGTTTGTGTGTGAGTGTGTGTGTGTGTGAGTGTGTGTGTGGTAAATACAAGATAAGAACGTACGATATACCTGTGGGTTAACCAGCCACAGGTTTGATGTTGCACAGGCGCTGTCTGACACACAAACAAAATGCCCATAAAGATTCTGTGTTGGGTGTAATGATTTTATAAAATCCGTTTCATTTACAGAAATACACTCATTTTCTCTACAAGGTTATAACACACAGTTTTCCCACAGTAACAATCCAGAAATCCGATCAGTTGCCAGTTGAACTTAAGCAACTGATTTATTTGGGGAGAATTATGCAACTTCACATCAACATGCAGGGCAGTAGATTTCTTACAAATATCATCCCTGCCCACTGCAATCAAATCACAAGTTGTCTGTTTCTATTTGCATTTAACCACAGTGCGTGCAGTAAAACTGCAGCTGCATGTTAAATTAACTTCCAACAACACTGAAATCACCATAAACTGTGATTTAAGGTGCTCTGCAGTCAGCGATAAGAGTTTCTGACTTTCTTTTGAATCCAATTGGCTCTGTATGTGCAGGTTCTAAGGACACACAGAGGATTTGTATTGCAGTATGTGATTTAACCATTTCCGGGGAAATAAACAAATCAATATTGCATTATACAAAACAATTTATAAAATGATGTGTTACTTTTCTTTATATGGCAGATGTTTTATTTTGCATGCTGTTCGCATGCATGGCATCGTGCCGCAGGATCTCACTCTGCTCTACATCTTCCATTTCAGAGTTACTCAGCCATCCTGAAGCAAGGAATCAATCAATCAGTTGGATTTATCACTCGAACACACATGGAGGATCCCTAAGTCCCACCGTTTGGATACGGCGTGTCTGTGTCAGGATGAAACACTCAGAGCTGGACAACAACTGAGCTTGGCATTGTGGGCTTCCACCTAGGTTTTAGTGCAGTGTTGAGATACTGAGTAGCCTTTCAGGTGTAGTAATGAACCTTCTGGCAGCCATTTTGGAGGTTTGCAGCTCATTGGCCATCAGCTGGGAGCAGCTGGTTGAATTTCTGAATTTACAGCTCTGCTATCTCACAGGACTGGAGCTAAACAGACATAGTTATTTAACTTTACCTTTTTTTTTTTACCCTGAGAAGTAATAATTTTGACAAAAACATGAACGTGGCCGGCTTTTTTATTTTGGTGATGTGCGGTTAGCTACTGTAGCTCTTTCAGGACTACTTGTAATCATCTCATGAACACAGTTGCACACAAGCTAACGCCTGAACAGTGGGTCCAGTTTAAGCTAAGGTACGTGGCCTGCAGCTGCGAGTTTACATTGCTACGACATAACCATGCTTGTTAGCTAGCTAAACTAAGTTGTTTCTGATTGAAATGTTGTTCTAACAAAGCAGTATACATAGGACTGTTAGTACTTTGCGGACACACTGTTTATACTACCATAATCTAAACATCGAAACACATCACAGCAGATTCCCTAACCTGTTTTTTTAAAACTTAAAATGTTGCCACTAGTGGACAGAGCAAATGCTTAACACAATGACTGACATAGCTAACATGTTTGCAATCACCTATTTTCATATCCAGCAGACAAAAAGCAACATCCTATCTTTACAAATCTTATATTCAAAGTACAACACATAGTCCTTTTATCCCGCTTTTGGTCTCCACCAACTCTTTAGAAATAGTTTTGGGTCTTGCAAGCTGTTTCACTATCTGAACAAGTCACTCGGTAGCTTTCTCATTTGGTGCACGCAGTTAGTTGGATTATCTGACTGTGCGCCTGCACAACCAATACAATGAGCCAAAAGAAGCTAAAAAGTATAATTTGATTCCATTTTATTTAAAAAAGAAAGAAAAATAAATTGGTTAATGCAGGTTTAAACATTTAATTTACTTTGCAAAAGCACATCCAGTTCACCACCAGACCTCCATTACGGCACCAGCTGTGGCCACTTTTGTAGATTAATGATGCAAATTAAAGGCCTCCACTAAAATCCTGCTGAGCATGGATTGTTTAGCTACATTTATTTGCATTCTCCAGCAATGTATGCACATTTTAATAAATGTTTATGTGAAGATGTAATTCTGCTTAAGATCTTATAAATATCTAAGCTACAATAAATATGTCAGTAATTTATTTTCAGATGGAGCCTTATAAACTCAAGATCACAAATTATGACTTCCATCCTGAAGACATTTTATGTACAGCACTTACTACTGATTGCCATTCATGAGCTCTATACCTGACTTAGTAATGTGATTCTTTAAAGTGTGCACTATCTTGTTGGAAACTTTTTTTTTATTGTCACAATGTTAATATCAACTTGCATGCAACCACCCTCGGACTTATTCTAACCACAGAAATGCATCGTATGAATCTGATATCCATCAATAGAGGTAAAAATTATTGATAAGGGAAACTTGATATGCACTGCTCAGTTTTTATGACATATTACACACATTACATATTGTCATTACTTAAGCAAAGGTCTGTTTAGAATATCATCCATCGTGGGTCTGACTATCACGCTTGAAATTACTTTAAATAACTGTTACGTTTTGAAAACAGTGCACATTGCATCTTGTCATGAAACTCTTCACGTGTGTACTGCGTTCTGTATTTTTTACATATTTCCACAGTTATGACATCGAGACAAAGCAGTGAGTTTTGCATGTAACCTTAGCACCTAGTAGGCACATTGTGGACATTGTTGTGCTAGCTCAGGGAAAATACCATTTATTGTCTCTGATAGATGCTGTGGATTTAATAAGTAAACCTCAACTTTAAAATGTACAACCATTTCACTGCAGCTAGTGAACCAGTCCAGTCCCTAGGAAACAAGTCTTGGCATTGTACGTTTGTGCAAACCACAGATACGTTGAATGCCATGCAGCGTTTTTGCATTCGCTCAGAGCAAGTGATGTAGTACAAAGAGCGATACGCAGAGCAAGTGATGTAGTTTATCCAGCGACCATTATTGAAAGATAACGTGGTACCAAAACAAGTACAATGAGCGTTACAGGGAAGGTGGGAGGTGTGGTGGATGGGTCAAACAAACACAGATCCTTCACCCAGTAGACCTCTGTTCATGAACCGTGTGAAACCAAAAGTAGACGTTGACTTTACGCATATTACGTAATGTTTCAGTATTGTTACGTTATTATGTTAACACAAACCATTGACTTTTTTTCTACCCTTAACCAAGTAGTTTTATTGCCTCAACCTAACCAATTGTTTCCCAATGTTAATCACGTTCCATTGAGTGTTTCTGCAAGTGTCATACAAGACTGGCATGAAATTGTTTCAGAAACATTTGCGAAAACATTTGCAGAAAGGTACAATGCCGACATATTTTCTGGTGACTGGGTTGAGTGAACACACCAGATTTCATTGTTCTGTAATGGTTTAAGGATATTACCTGAACTCAATATATTTTCCTGGACATTTAACTGTATAATACCTCACCGGTTTCTCTCTCTATTTTGTATGCTGTGTCCTTTATAGTAATGTTTTTGGTGTTTTGAATGCATCCTGACTTTTAGCTGCTTTGCGATGCCCCCCCCCCCTCACACCTTTGTCGGCTCCCTGCCCTTCGTGCGTAAATGTTTGCCAAAATGCATATTGCCAAACACCGCTCTGATCTAATCGTATACAGAAAATGAATGCAACCGAATCTACATATCAGACGACTTGTCATGGTGACTATAGCCATATTGTTTTGAAACCCTAGACACAGTTTACACTTTCACGCGATGTAGAACCATGGAGCACTGTACCATTGCACAATATCATTAGTCATGTCATCTAACTGTATTTACCTCTTTAAATCTTTACTCACTTGCTACATGTATATGTTGAAGGTAATAATTGTAAACTTAAAGGGGAGTTCATGCCAATAGCATCACACAGGTTTAATGACTGAAATATGTAGCGTACATAGGTGAGAGGAGGTGTTAATGGATCAGGGAACAGATTGGCTGTACTGATACGGGTAGATGGAGCATGGTGTCTGTGTTTTTAAAATGGCTCACATAATGAAGAGTCTCACTCTCACAAGAGTATTGTATTTTTCTAACATTTACTCTAATGCCCTGTAATTGTACTCAGCACTGATGAGTGTAATTTACCATTTATTGCACATATTGTTACTCACTATTACAGTTATTCTCCCTCTAAATGTTTGTTTTTTTCAGAACCCAATAATAACAGTGATGTTCTCGTGTGACAGTCACCTTAGCAGTGCGGATTGAGAATTGTATATTACTGATATTCTTTGTTTTATGTAAAAGAAGAAAGAAAAAAATAAACTATTTCAATACTTATAACATTATGGATTCTGCCTTTTGGTTTGTTGTATTTGAGTGAATTCATGTGACTAAAAGAAGCAACAGGTGTGATTTTTATGCAAACAGGGGAGACCGTTTCCTCCACTCCCAGATTCCAGCCCAATCTCTCTGCTTGCCTGTATAAAAAGATGGAAGCGCTACAGAACACTGGGTCCAACTTACTTTTCCAACTCTGCGACAAGAGCAGTTTTTTTTCCATTAAATTCAAAGCAAACAATTTGCAGAATACCAACCAACATGTCATGTGCACTGGACCAGAATTTCTCAAACTGGAAGCAAACTCCTGCTGAGCTGCCAAACAGTGTTGTCAGATGAAAACTAAAAATGAAAAAGCAAACAAAAATGAAGGCTTATTCTAAAATGTACATCCATGTGTTGCAGTAATTGGTGTGAGGTTTATATAGTGAAGGAAAAAAGGTAAAGGAAGTACAGTTGAAGTGTGTGAATAATAATTCCCTTACAACACTGGCAGTGTTCGTTTCTTTTTTATCATCTGTCCACAATCACAATCTTTCCATAACATCAAAGGAATAGTTCCACGTTTGAAAAAACATGCTTCATAATTTTCTGCCAAGAGTTAGTTGAGAAGATTGATGCCATTCTCATATCTAAGAGCCAGGAGATGCTTAGTTTAGTGACCTTAGTTTAGCATACAGACTTGAAGTGGGGGTAACAGCTAGTCTAGCTCTGTATGAAGGTTAAAAAAAAGAAAAATAGCTTACGAGCACCTGTAAAGCTCACTAAGCAAACTGTTTAATGTGTACAAATACATAAGTTGCAGTCTTACAGGGGGTTATGTAACAGAGTATTTCTTGGCCTAAAATTGTAAATTGTCTTTTTACACTTCAGTTTTACGTACGGATTAAGGGGCCGTCTAGAGTTTTCAACATTTTCACGGTCGTACAAAGCGTACGACGGGGGGGGGGGGGGGGGGGGTCAGTCATGTACGACTTTAAAGTTTCTTAAAGTGTCGATATTTTTCGGTGGACGGAGCTTGAATTTTTTTTTTATAATTGAAGATCTCGGGCTCAAGCTGGAAAAGTAGTACTCTTTGTACTACTGTGAAAATGTTGATAACTTTGGAAGACCCCTAAACAAATCAGATAGGCTATGACGTCTTAATTAGACAGAACTAGGAGTGTTTCCACCTGTGACACACATGAGCGTGGTATCTATTTTTTTTATTCTAACTAAGGCAAATAGGCATATTTCTTGAAATGTGAAATTATTCTTTTAACGAGGCTAAGTGACACCAGACATTGCTGTCTCTTCGTTAACACTTTAAGCCAAATAAGAAGTGAGCATGGTGCCTTGATCAAATGTGCTATTGTGTGCAATTGTGCAACTCTTCCCCTGACAATTATAGTTCCCACGGTCTCATTAGCTGTATAGTGTAACTACCAAACTACACATCATTCCAAGGGAGCAGATAAGATTGATTGGACTGATTGATCAGGTGGAAAGGGCCGCACGGACGCTGAATCAAATCAATCAGTGTCTTCCAGTCTTTTATTCTCCTCTGAGACGTGATTGATAATGAACATGACCCACAGAAATGTTGTGGAGTTGAGTTCACAATGAAAGATTTTATTTACATGCATAAGTATAACAAAAATAAAAAAACACATATATATCCTGTATTTATACATATTTTGACCTATAGTTCCATTCAAATAAAAAATGATGATGAAACGGTCTCTTATGCTTTTCCATAATAAACGCACTAACCCTAAAATCAGCATTAGTATCTTTGAAAGAGACTGATTCATGATCATCTGGTGTTTAATTACCTCTACAGCTGGTGTCACACTATTGCGTATCGTACTAGCGTATGCGGACGTATGAAAAATATCACTCATACGCCGGTATACGGTGACAGACGCTAGGGGTACGTTAGGCATATGTTGTATACGTTTCAAGCACGGTCGCATACGGTGGCATACTCTGGCATACGGCGAGGCAGGAAAGTTTTTTTAAGCATGCTTAAAAAAGTTGTGCGTGTGCGGCCGTATGGTTTATACGCTAAGCATACGATCGGCATACGCTGAATACGCGAGAGTAACGTCAGAGGTACGTTACTCATAGGTGGAGTACGCTGGCCATTCGCTGTCCATACCTGGCATGAAGGTGTACCGTACAGCTAGCGTATTGAGAAAGTGTATATATATATACTCCCATTTCGAGCTCTTCTTCAGTTCTTCGTGGACCTACAACGAGAGAGGATGGAGGTAGCTCTTCTCCAACACCAGTATGATCTGATCGATTTGGCAATTCACCACATCCAGGCATTATGGGAAATATGCTTATCGGCACTTTGTCACGTGATAGCGGTACACTGCGCATGCGCAGTTCGTCCCTGGTCTTACGCTGGCGATACGCTACTCATACGCTTATCATAGGTTCAATACGGTAAGTATACGAAACATTCTGTATTTTCAAGGGGTTTTTGTGCGTATGAAAGTTTTTTGGGGGAATTTGCATACGCAACTCATACGTTTTTCTCATATGCAATAGTGTGACAGGGCCTTACCAAAGAGGTTACGTTTCAGTTTCATTTGTTTGATGTCAGCAGGATTACAGAAAACGTACTGGCCTGATTTTCATGACACTTGGTGTACATTAATCATTTTTTTTACTTTTGTTAACATTGTAAGATGGGGCATTAGGCCTTGGCAGATGTCTGTGCTCTCTGAGAGCCCTTCTCATTCTAGCATGTTTTAGAAGATTATTAACTGTAACTAAATGCTGACTAAATTATCTTTCAAACCCAAAAAACATACAACGGTGGTGAAGATTTTTTTACAGCCCTGAGTGGTGTCTGCAGTTCTTTACTTCAGTCTTCATAGGGCCTCAACAGAACACCCTCCGCCAATGAGAAAGGTGGCCAAATGTAATGACCCGCCCTACTCTAATCAACATTTTTATCAACCCAGATCTTGTCCTATCTGGACAACAATCACTGATCAGTCAGAGAAGAATGTCAAAAAGAGTGTCAAAAAACACCAATTTTGATGGTTTGTTCAGTTGTAGGTTGAAAGAGACGCGATTTTGGTTACTTTTAACGTATTTCTCCAAAATCATATTACGCTGGCTGGTGATATGTGGTCTACACGAAGACGTGATTTCAACACATTTAATGTTTCATATAAAACGTCATCAATATGGAACTATAGACTGTGTGTTGTCAACAAGAAGCTCCCAGGACATCGTAATGAGAGCAGAGCACACCCAGTGAGCACTAACCCGGATTTCAACATTGATTTTTGGTTGAAATCGTGTTTGAAATGGAGTCTGAACGTCTTAGACCTATTTTCACCGTATTTTCAATCGGCTAAATTACGGTTACAATATCAACGTGTCAAAAAACACCAATTTGTTTTAAAATATTGATGGTTAACTTTATTATTAAGTATTGTTTGTACAGGTAATACTAAGTTACATGCATTGTGTCCTCGTGTGTTGCTTTCTCAGCAGTGGAGCTGCTTTCCTCGGTTGAGCTCATTTAAAGGGTCGCAGCTGTCGCTCTCTGAAAGACTTCAGCTCAGATGAAATCAAGAGGCTGTTGTGGGTGTCAGGGGATCTGAAACATCGGATCAAGCATGAAAAACAGGTAGCTTAAGTTAATGTCTGCTATAGTGTCCATATGTTAAATGTCCTCAGGGTGGACCATTTAAAGGTAGCTAATTGTCATTTCTATTTCAGTATCTTCCTCTGCTGCAAGGAAAGTCGATTGCTATGATATTTGAGAAGAGGAGCACCAGAACAAGAATGTCCACAGAAACAGGTGTCCGTTTTGTATACAAGTGTCTGCACTATGTGCTTGAGTTTAGCAATACCACAAATAACTGATTTTAGAAAGGCTGGAAGGTGTTATAAAGACACTGGGCAGTTTTAAAGTGTCACATTTGCACAATTAGAACAATCTTTGTTTTGGTGAAGATTTGTTTTATTAATATATACTCATTGCAATATGTGAGATATATAAAATTTGCATTCATGCACGAGAAAATAGATTTAAAATAAAGGAAAGGGAAAAATACACCTGTACAGATACATGCAAATGAACTAGAAGACAGGTAGATTATAAACATAATAATGATACATCAGCTTAAATATATATCTAAGTAAAATAGTGATAATGACATATTACTAATAATCCTAACCATTTGTAAAAGAAAACATTAAATATGAATGACAACAATCTAATAGAAATGTAACATCTCACACTGTTAGCAGGGCTGATACTGTGTGTTCAGCGGTGTGAAGGTTATTGTCAATATGTACACAAAAGAACTGCTGAAAGGCGACTTTCAGTCCATCCCAGGAACAAAGCGGTCTACAGTCCACTCCTCTCTTTCCCTGCACTGCTCCCCTTCAACGCTCACATCCCCGTTGCTGGCTCATCCTGCAACGAAAAAAAGACCAAATTCATTGTATATCGTGTTTGAATACTGTTGAGTAAGTTGGATGAAACTTGTGTGTGAGCATCTGTCCAGTGCTACTGTACAGTTGCTATAGTTACCTAGGACCGCCGCAAGCCAGGACACGAGTAGGCCCAGTCCCAGGCCTAGTCCCAGGCCTAGGCCCAGGCTAACCACGCAGATGCCTGGAAAGAGACACACACACACACACACACACAGAACCATTTAAATCATTTCACGCACATTATATCCACTGATACAACTCTCTGTTTGATCTCTTATCCATCCTATAACCTACCAATGGCCTGGCTGCTGGGGGGGGGGGGGGGGGGGGACCAGAGCTGCTTCTGTCCTTTGCTGGCCAAGGTGGTCACGCTGGCCAATATTGCTGCAGCTTTGTGACCGCGTACATTGATATGGCTTTTTCTGAAGGAAAACAAGCAATTGACAACAAAAGGATCTACAACCAATAATAACGAGTGTGCCTTGTTTTATAGGAGAGACAGAAAATATAGTCTCATCTTATAATATAATGGATTCACACAACAGGGTTGCACTGTGACTAAGAACCGCTCTTATTTTAATGCAAAGATTTAAACAAAACAAAAACATGTTACATCAGTTCAGTTAGCTTTGCTAGTTACCTAGGACCGCCGCAAGCCAGGCCATGAGTAGGCCCAGTCCCAGGCCTAGGCCCAGGCTAACCACGCAGATGCCTGGAAAGAGACACACACACAGAACCATTTATTGCACATATTGTTACTCACTATTAGTTATTCTCCCTCTAAATGTTTTTTTTTTTTCAGAACCCAATAATGAACAATAAACAGTGATGTTCTCGTGTGACAGTCACCTTAGCAGTGCGGATTGAGAATTGTACCCCTAGCGTCTGTCACCGTATACCGGCGTATGAGTGATATTTTTCATACGTCCGCATACGCTAGTACGACACGCAATAGTGTGACACCAGCTCTAGAGGTAATTAAACACCAGATGATCATGAATCAGTCTCTTTCAAAAATACTAATGCTGATTTTAGGGTTAGTGCGTTTATTATGGAAAAGCATAAGAGACCGTTTCATCATAATCTTTTATTTGAATGTAACTATAGGTCAAAATATGTATAAATACAGTATATGTGTTTTTTTATTTTTGTTTTACTTATGCATGTAAATAAAATCTTTCATTGTGAACTCAACTCCACAACATTTCTGTGGGTCATGTTCATTATCAATCACGTCTCAGAGGAGAAAAAAAGACTGGAAGACACTGATTGATTTGATTCAGCGTCCGTGCGGCCCTTTCCACCTGATCAATCAGTCCAATCAATCTTATCTGCTCCCTTGGAATGATGTGTAGTTTGGTAGTTACACTATACAGCTAATGAGACCGTGGGAACTATAATTGTCAGGGGAAGAGTTGCACAATTGCACAAAATAGCCTTATTTTGTTTTGTTTTGCTGTCTCCATTTTACTTGTTTTGCTTTTGTTGTGCATATTTTCGCTGTTTTTCATTTGTTCTGCATGTTTTGGTAGTTTTGATGATTTTCCTTTAATAAATATTATGTTAATTTTACGAAACGCGTAACCCCCCCCAAGGCCACACTACACATGCTGGGTGCCGGTGCCATGCTGCTGGCTCGCGCTCAAAAACGGCTTCGTCTGCGAGCGAGTGACGCAAGTGATGAGTAGGCTAGAGTGATTGACATTTAATAACACCTAAAACAAAGTTAGACTGACGGAAGAGATTAGATGGAAACCATGAGTGTGAAACCATGAGTGTGAATACAGATCGCGATGAGTAGTATAAATGTCAGACAGTGATTATTGACTTCAGGTATTGGAGTAAATTTAACGTGTTCTGTGAAGCATAGAATATAGTCGTGGCCGGCGATGTCAGAGGGAGGGCCGGTTGGTGATGGAGGTGGGCCGGTATTTGACCAGCCCAACCCCGTCGGCCTACCGGGGATTTCCCCGGTATCCCCTATGGCCAGTCCGCCCCTGCTTATACAACATTATGGATTCTGCCTTTTGGTTTGTTGTATTTGAGTGAATTCATGTGGCTAAAAGAAGCAACAGGTGTGATTTTTATGCAAACGGGGGAGACCGTTTCCTCCACTCCCAGATTCCAGCCCAATCTCTCTGCTTGCCTGTATAAAAAGATGGAAGTGCTACAGAACACTGGGTCCAACTTACTTTTCCAACTCTGTGACAACAAGAGCAGTTTTTTTTTTTCCATTAACTTCAAAGCAAACAATTTGTAGAATACCAACCAACATGTCATGTGCACTGGACCAGAATTTCTCAAACTGGAAGCAAACTCCTGCTGAGCTGCCAAACAGTGTTGTCAGATGAAAACTAAAAATGAAAAAGCAAACGAAAATGAAGAAGGCTTATTCTAAAATGTACATCCATGCAGCGTCGGAAATACACAAGGGCAAAACTGCCCCTAAGAAATATAATTTTGCCCCTGATATCACTAGGAGAGGGGCAAAAAATGCCCCCATAATTTCCTCTAATAATAATGATAATTTAATCATTTGAATCATTTTGAACAAAGGTTAAATGTTGTTTCAAAAAGTGCCCCCAATTTGTTTTTAAATGCCCCTGGATTTCAGTCAGTGGGGGCAAAAATTGCCCCCTAAAAAATATGTAAATTTCCTACCCTGTATCCATGTGTTGCAGTAATTGGTGTGAGGTTTATATAGTGAAGGAAAAAAAGGTAAAGGAAGTACAGTTGAAGTGTGTGAATAATAATTTCCTTACAACACTGGCAGTGTTCGTTTCTTTTTTATCATCTGTCCACGATCACAATCTTTCCATAACATCAAAGGAATAGTTCCACGTTTGAAAAAACATGCTTCATCATTTTCTGCCAAGAGTTAGTTGAGAAGATTGATGCCATTCTCACATCTAGGAGCCAGGAGATGCTTAGTTTAGTGACCTTAGTTTAGCATACAGACTTGAAGTGGGGGTAACAGCTAGTCTAGCTCTGTATGAAGGTTAAAAAAAAGAAATAGCTTACGAGCACCTGTAAAGCTCACTAAGCAAACTGTTTAATGTGTACAAATACATAAGTTGCAGTCTTACAGGGGGTTATGTAACGGAGTATTTCTAGGCCTAAAATTGTAAATTGTCTTTTTACACTTCAGTTTTACGTACGGATTAAACAAATCAGGCTATGACGTCTTAATTAGACAGAACTAGGAGTGTTTCCACCTGTGACACACATGAGCGTGGTATCCATTTTTTTATTCTAACTAAGGCAAATAGGCGTATTTCCTGAAATGTGAAATTATTCTTTTAACGAGGCTAAGTGACACCAGACATTGTTGGCTCTCCGTTAACACTTTAAGCCAAATAAGAAGTGAGCATGGTGCCTTGATCAAATGTACTATTGTGTGCAATTGTGCAACTCTTCCCCTGACAATTATAGTTCCCACGGTCTCATTAGCTGTATAGTGTAACTACCAAACTACACATCATTCCAAGGGAGCAGATAAGATTGATTGGACTGATTGATCAGGTGGAAAGGGCCGCACGGACGCTGAATCAGGTGCTTCTCAGAACAAGAACAGCAAACTTCAGAGGAGAAGGCCTCAAATCAATCAGTGTCTTCCAGTCTTTTATTCTCCTCTGAGACGTGATTGATAATGAACATGACCCACAGAAATGTTGTGGAGTTGAGTTCACAATGAAAGATTTTATTTACATGCATAAGTAAAACTAAAATAAAAAAACACATATACTGTATTTATACATATTTTGACCTATAGTTACATTCAAATAAAAAATTATGATGAAACGGTCATCAATGCTTTTCCATAATAAACGCACTAACCCTAAAATCAGCATTAGTATCTTTGAAAGAGACTGATTCATGATCATCTGGTGTTTAATTACCTCTACCAAAGAGGTTACGTTTCAGTTTCATTTGTTTGTTGTCCGCAGGATTACAGAAAACGTACTGGCCTGATTTTCATGACACTTGGTGTACATTCATTCTTTTTTTACTTTTGTTAACATTGTAAGATGGGGCATTAGGCCTTGGCAGATGTCTGTGCTCTCTGAGAGCCCTTCTCATTCTAGCATGTTTTAGAAGATTATTAACTGTAACTAAATGCTGACTAAATTATCTTTCAAACCCCAAAAACATACAACGGTGGTGAAGTTTTTTTTACAGCCCTGAGTGTTGTCTGCAGTTCTTTACTTCAGTCTTCATAGGGCCTCAACACCCTCCGCCAATGAGAAAGGTGGCCAAATGGTTTTTCCTACTGTGGCGAAGGAATGACCCGCCCTACTCTAATCAACACTTTTATCAACCCAGATCTTGTCCTATCTGGACAACAATCACTGATCAGTCAGAGAAGAATGTTCAGAAGTGTTTAGTAACAAAAAAATCAATCTGAACAATAAAGATAGGATTTTCAAAAGTGAGGCATGTCCCCCTACCCCATCCCCAGTAAAACATTACATCCTTGTCCTTGATGCCAACAAAGAAGCTTAAATATATTGTTCTTAAATGAAGTAGGCAAACAGCCTATCCATATCAAGGTTCCTGTAACCTTGTGCAGTTTGAGCTGTCAGAGTAAATGCTTTAAGTCCTAGAGTCTTATACTCTCGTTGACATGATTTTATTTTGATTTATAGACAATAATTCAATAACAAGGCATGCGTTATGATCCTTTTCCAAAGATAAAAACATCTCATATGTCCCTTATACATTGAAATCATTTTGGACATTTTGTTCAAAAAGCTTTACTTTCACTTTTCAGATGCAGCAGGCTTCTTTTCTGATCTGATGGTCAGTCATCCTTGATCAGTGTTGCTGTTATAAAAGGCTCTATGCATAATGCCTCCCAGTGTGCCATCAGTCATGTTAGGACACTCGTACTTAGAGGGAGAAGCTGGTGCACATTTAGATAAACTCTCCTAAATGCAGTGTTGCTCTCACTGCTGACGTCTGACTTAAGAGTGTATTTCATTCTAATGCATAAAAGAATTAAGTAAAACTCTCAAATTAGGAATTCCAGTCAGTACATTTTTCTCCTAAAATACTGAACCATCTTTTATTCTGACAGCTATAATAGCTGCCTATTATGTCCTTTACTTTCATACCAGCGAGGTTTCACTTTAAATGTCTCCCTGAACATCTCATTTCAGAGCAAAAAGTGTCCTGTTTGATGTTGTGAATCTTCACTTTGCCTAAAATGTTGTATAAATGCCCCGTTTGCTAATTTAAAGTGCCACCAAAGAAGGGATTCATAACATTTATGTGTGTCTTAATCTGTAATTATCCTAGTTCCATTTGAGCTGATTAGCACAGTAAATCACTAACAACTTCCCCACCGCCTCTTGATGGAGCACTGACGACGTGTTTCATCTGCTAATTGAAACAGGTTGATTATGATGACTCTGAATGAAACTATTGGAGTTCGTACGAAGGATTGAGATGGACCAAAACCCTCTGGGACCGGTAAACAATGACAAAGCATTACGCGCCCCCCCCCCCTTGCTGCAGATCAGCAGTTTGCTCTGATCTTGGTTTCTTCTGCACCCAAATACTCCTCTTACTCTTCATGCAGCAGTGTGCTGGTAGGTGTGGTGAGGCAAATACAGTATAAATGGGTTGGTTGTCGGGAAGGAACAGGTTGATATGGTGTCGGGCTCAGCACCAACGGCCACAGTTACGAAGCAGAAATTGTTCAGCGAGGTTTAAAGCCCCATATGAAATATTAGTCAACGCTGTACAGCACTGAAGAGACTAATCCATCTTTCGAATATTTTGTACCCCCCCCCCCCCAAGTGTTACAGACGGTGTTATTAGTTTTTGAAAAGTGCCTTATCGCCGAGCCTTTTGTGTCACATGCTGAACTGGAGAGCCTCTCTGTTTACCTCTAACTTATGATGCATTTCACGGCCTGCAATATTTTTCCTCAGGCACATGTTGCTTTATGATTTGCTCATGAAAAGTAGCCCTTTGAGGTCCTACGATAACACTTTGTTCCCCCTGAGACCACAAAACCCATGTTACCCAAACATTGCATTTGAGTTACCTTTTGTCTACTCAGAAAAATCATGTATCATTTGTTTCAAAGGTCCATGCATACACATCATGCGGTGAAGATATATCGTCTTTAATGGAAAAAAATCTCATACTTTGTCTCTCTGTCCCTCCTCTACAGTCAAATTCCTTCTTGGCCCCTTCATTGCAATTTGCCATCCATCCACCAGATGACCTCAAACTTGCCAAATGTCCAGTGCAACCTGCACCGTCTATATTTACGCCCCTGCTTTTATAACAAAGTGGGTAGATGCCATCATCTTTAATAGATTTGATATATTGGGTCAAAGGGGGGATGGAGATAAAACTGAAGCGTGGTAATGAAGTGATTTTCTGCACTGAGATGACGAAACTCTGATTGGGGACTTTTGAGGTGAAAGCACTGAATCTGTACTGTCAGTTTAATTTCTGTAAAATGACGAGCTATATATAAAGCAAAAATTCTGAAGTTATTTGGCCTCTATAAGACAGATTTAGGGTAGTCTCTTTATGAGTCTTCATGAGACTTTAAAGATCCCAATAGAGTGCTGCAGGAATGAGTCCTAAAACCTGGAAATAAATCGGCAGCATCATTGCACTTCTGGTTCCCTCGTCCCAAAGTCAATGGGTTTTTTTTTTAATGGGGTTTCGTTTAGATGCCTAAAATAAGGTCTGTGGTAAACACAAGCTTAAGATATCTTACATTTTGTTTTAGGATACAAAATATGTCTGTAGATGCCCCTCTTGGAGTGTTTAAGCTTTAATAAAGTGTCTTAAAAAGGTGGTTGCTAACAAGTGGCTAAATGAGACTACAAAAACGGCATCACGCCGACTAGTCTGCCTTTACAGCCTCTTTGCGTTCATGTTCAGGCTCACATGACCATAGTGTAGCTAGTTTGGCGATTGCATTCACGCTTCAAAAATCTTAAAAAGTGTTATTCATTTGTGAAGATTATCTTGCTGAACATAACATGTAAGTATCACACATGTTTGCTTGCCACAAAACTTATTTTCTGCAAGAATCCCAAATCCAATCGAAAAATCCCGGTGGCTTTGTCTGCACCAATGGGGAAACCAGTTCGTTGCAGTAGCAGCGAATGGGATTTTTAACGGACTTAAATAGAAATAAAAAATAAACATGACATAATGTTAGATGCCCACAGTAATAATGAGAATATACAGAAAGATAGCACATTGGAGGTTCATCTTTCATCGCTGTCATAACAGTGACTTTTTGGATCACGTGGTACACAATACAGCCGAGCGCGTGCGTCAGCGGCGGATAGAGGTGAAGCGTCGGCTCACCCATGCCAGGTTGCCAGCTGCTCTGTCTCCGCGCCTCAGACCCGGCGATCATCCGCCTCTCATGTTTTTGCTCCGAGTCCCACTAAGCGGACCATGCGGCTGTTCACCGTCTCAACTTTGCTCCTGTTTTTCCTGAGCTCGGGTAAGGACGCACAGCTTCTCTTTCGAAACACTTCACGGGATTAAAGTCCGATTTACAAGACAATCGTTAGACACTAAAAACGTATAGTTCCTTTTTTGGAGAGAGAGCGCGCACAGCTTGGAGCGATGCGCGCTGATCCATCGTTGTCGTTTTTTCAAAGTTTAACAGATTTTCTGATTTGTGGCTCCGCTTTATGATGAGGGACAACTTGAATGCACTTAGATTAAAGTATCGATTGCCACATATTTGTTGACATAGGAGATTGTTGTCGGCACGCGCTCATGTGCGCATCAACAATGTTGAAACCATCGACTCCAGTTTGAACAGTGAAATGTCTCCGTGATTTTTACCACTTCTTCATCACCAATTGCTCCAGACTATTTCATCAGTCTGGGGCAGTGGAGGGAGAATAAATTATAAATTATAATTATTAAATTATGAGTATAAATGAATTACAATAAATGTAGTAGAGTAAAAATTACAACATATTTCATTGTGAAACGTGGTGGAGTAAATAAGATAACATGGAAATACCCAAGTAAAGTACCTTAACTGTACTCATGTAAATGTACTTCGTCACATTCCATCACCGAAAATATTTATCATAACTTGCACTATTACGTCTATTAATCAAATCTCCTGTTCAATGCATTACTGTCCACTGTCAGGCAAAGTTTTACAGATGTTGACAAACAGTAAAATATGAAGTTTGATTATTTTGTCCTTCTCAATGCCAACAATATGTTTAAATCTGCAGCAAAGGCAACATTCATTCTCATTTCTGATGTATGTGATTGTAGAAGCCACTTATCATTTTTTAAAATATTGAAAGATACTTGGAACTGGTCTTTTGAAACATAAATAACGAAAGATTATAAGCCAAAACATTTTAATTGTCAATGTAGTCTGAATAAATTGATGGGTCAATGCATTTGTGACTTGAGGGCATCCCTACTGGTTCATGGAAAACTGTTCAGTCATTCAGAATAAATGAAGGACACTCAATAAAGCATGTTCACTATCAGCATATCAGTTTTTCAGTAGAAAATACTGAAATATCGACGATCAAAGCCAGACATGATGAAATGTTGCAACAACATGTTGACAAAATAAATGTACCGCCAGCAGCTCCAATGCAGCTGAATAATTGAGCATGTCTGTCACATCAATTTGAGATGGTTGGAGTGCAAGGAACCAAAAGTCAGAATGTTCAAGAAAATGAAAACTGAATTTCACTTGGATGAAACTCTCTTTATTCATGATACGGCAAAAAATAAATGGAGTATGTAAATGAAACATGAGTGGCTGATGGTGGCTGATGGTGGAGACCATCTAACCTGCTGAAAATGATCATGAAAATACGAGAATTAAATTATTAGGGGAGAAACATATGACCAAAAACTTCTAATACATAGACAGAGACCAATTTTTTTGTATTACAAGTTCTCTGAATTTGTATGTTTAAATATGCAAAGTAGGCAATATCTTATTAAATATGTGCTAATTTGTATACATTTCCAGAACAAAAATCTGAACATTGGATAAAGCCAGGTTCAAAATTCTTGTTTAGTTTTGTTGACATGTTAGAGTCAGAGGTCCTTACATGTAGGGGATTTGGATATCTCTTTGTATCACTCATAAATCAGAAAATATACAGTAATGTCAACAGCCATAAATTAGGCTATGAATGATATATGAACAAACATTTCTGTAAAAACCTTCAGAATATCGATAGGCGTGCAACTGGAAAGTTTGTCTATACTTAAGCGCTAGTGAGGTGGATATTTTGACTCTCAGTTTGAGAAAAAAATCATTTTGAGAAAACTGAATTCAAAGAAATGTGTTGTATAATTCCATACATTTTGAAGATGCTATAGGTGAATAGTGTAAAAAATGTAACTAATAGATATCAACATGAAACTTCCATAGATGATTACCTACACTAAGACAATTATTTGTACAAGGTTTCTGAAATTCGATGGTTAAATATGCAATAAGTCATTATCTAATGCTAACTTTGGGTGAATTTAGGCAAAATCTACAGATGCAAATAGACAAAGAAGTAAAATAAACACCTACACTAGTCTGAGAGAAGACACGCTATCAAAGCAAAATAGAGCAAAATCGTAAAATTGACTAGTGCATGAAAAACAATGTTTTTGCCTGAGGTTACTCCCCAATGTGTGTGTGTGTGTGTGTGTGTGTGTGTGTGTGTGTGTGTGTGTGTGTGTGTGTGTGTGTGTGTGTGTGTGTGTGTGTATATGTGTTGCAGGGCTGGCTCTGCAGATCCAGTGCTATCAGTGTGAGGAGATGACACACGACTGCTCCACGCCAGAGTTCATAGTCAACTGCACTGTGAACGTGCAGGACATGTGCCAGAAGGAGGTTCTGGTGAAGGATGATGGTAAGTCGCGTCACTAGGGAAGCTTGTTCCTCCTCTCTGCTGTCATAAATAAGTGTGTTTTCATCTGAGGATATATCAGAGCAGAACAGGTTCCAGTAGATTGTGGACAGATTGGCCTCAATCCAAGTAAAGCGGATTAGATTTTGGTGGTGATATGGATCCGGGAGGATCTGAAGAATTCTCTTTGTTGTTGTCATGAAATCGATATAGCTTAAAACTGAAGTGATAGGAGGGATGTCCGCGTGTGGAAAGCTATTTAGTGTTGCGCCATCTAGCTGTTCGTTTGGTTTGTATGTGTTGTGCAGTCACACCCTTGGTTCATTGTAGTGCTCAGACACTAATATTTTCTGAATCCATGGATCATGTTTCTTAAAAAAAAGGATGTTTTGAAATGGAACAAAGGAAACAGTTTGTCTGGCCTGTTTGAAATGTCCTTTAACACAAAGACAAAGAAGGAGGGCTCTCCAGCATGCTCAGCCAGGAGCCAGGCTCTCTGCTGTGAGCGGAAATCGAACTGATCTGAGGTTAGCACGGACACGCGCCTCAGTGCTCTGTAAGTATCATTAAAGAATGAAAGTCTCAGCTGCAGGCAGGTCAGTATTTGAAATAGAAGTCATGAATATAAACTATTTCCATCTGAGGAGAAAATCTACCCGCTCATGCTGTGCATGCAATGGCAGGTGTGTGTCCTTTGTGTGTGTGTCCAGGCCTTTCCAAAAACCTCAAATCCTGCCAATTTATGCAGCCGATATTAACTTGATGCGGCATTGGTGGATATGTTGGCCAATGAGCTACAATGATGATGTTTTTTATGTGAATTTGGAGGTTTTTAGTAACCAGGGGGGCACGGTTGGGCGATATTAAAATTTTTTCCAACCAGCCAAGGTCAAACCAATTTTTCCGCAGGTAAAAAAAACTAAAGCAGACAAACAATGTTAGTAACTAGCTGTTGGCCATAATTACTCTCTTTCTCATAGCAAAACAGAGCTAGATTTCACTCTATGAAGGTTGCTAGAAACATGACCAAATTAATGCTTAGGTTGCTCTGTGTCTTCTGGATGTGTAAATAGGAAACTTTGTGCTTGTACATTAGTAAGGTGACAATATGTCAAAGTTTTCAGCCTGATGCGCTGCCCTCAAATGGCAAATTTGATTACTTTAAAGAAAAGTCTGGGGAGCAGTCCTTAGGATAGATGGCCTTGGACCATTAATGTCTGGAATTTTATTGCAATTCATCTGTTAGATTTGGAATTATTTGAAAGCAGAACATTTTGACCTACTGGTCAAAAGTCAGAGGATAGCCAAGGTCAGTATTATGATTCTCTGGGCACCATGAATGTCTGTACAAAATCGTATTGCAATCAATCCAATAGTTGTCACAGAAATTTCAGTCTGGACCAAGGCGGTGGATGGACTAGCCAACTGACCGACTGACATTGCTGTCCCTACAGCCACGCTGGCTAAAAATGAATACAGGCTGATACATTGCTATCAGATTTTTAAAGTTAGTAATGGCCGAAAAAATGTCTTCCACCTTCATTTGCAAAGGACCCAATAAAAAACACAATGGGCTATGAACATCTGTCGAATGAGGCTGTGGGAAGTTAGCTTTGCTTTGGTTCATGTTGATTGCAAAAAGGGTAGTTTTGAATGCTTTACGAGGCCAATGGAAGAGATTTATATAGTACGAGATTTCCATTGTGCTGTGAGCTTTTTGGTGCACATTTTCTCTATTTTCTATTTCGGGGCTTTTTTCTAAATGTTGCATGTGTTGTCAAATTGATGAAGATGTTGATGATTCTTGTTTTCTTAATTTGCAGTGCGTTGAGCTCTCAGGGCCACCATATTTACATTCATTCAATCACATTCAGTAAAGATTTATAACCTCTGTGCATGCAGGTTGGAATATCTTTCCAAAACAATCCGTGCACATCTGAACCTCTGCTTTAATTGTGTTAACAGACTTTTAGGTAAGGATCATCAAGCCTATGATTTTGCAGTGAAATACTGGGTCTTTAGTAATGAATAATGTGTCACATCCCTATTTACTGCAGGTGGTCAGAACCCAGACACTAAGGGTCACTCTTATGCCACAGGTCTACTTCATTTTCACACCCAGCGAAAATTGTGGGTCATTTTCTCCCCTCTCTCTACTGCTGATGAGCAAAAGCAATAAGCTCCTGTCTTTGGAAATGTGGTTCCCAATCTAAAGGGCAGGCCCGCCGCACTATAGAGTCGACAGTTCTTTAATAAGAAAATCTCCGCATGAACGCTCGTGTACGTCCCAGCCTTTATATCCCAGTGTTATCATCATTGCTGGTCTGCATGAAAAGGAGGCTGTAGAAATTCAACTGAAACCACATTCACAATTGCACGGCCACCTCTGTGCAATGTGCCTAAGTGATAACAATAAAAATCAGTGACGATGTTTGATTCTTCCTAAGTATACTTGCCCTGTGATTGCCTCTATGAGCCTTAACATGCAGCACTATAATGTAGATGTGAAGGAAGCAGAATGGCTTACGTACGTCCTCAATTGGGCTATTTTTTGCTTAAGATTAGTCGGTCTGCATCAGGAAAGCGTCAAACAATCCATCTGCTCCGCCTTCTTTCTCCTGAGAAAGAGACTGGCTGGCAGGATTTCGAGGTATCAGTCAAATGTGAAAGTCCTCTGTCAAACCTACAGTCTATGGTTAAACAACCACGAGTAGAGAGACTCACATTCATAACCTGCATTAGGATGACGGCTATTTTTCAGCTGGGCTGCATGAGACAAGCCTGGCTTCATATCCAAGCCCATCTTCTATTAGTGTCATCATCATTCCCTCTGATTACGTCAAAATATTGTCCTTTTACCTTGTTGAGGGCTGTTCCTCTCCCACTGTCCCACTTCATTTCAATGCCTTTTTTAAAGGAGGGGGAGTGAGATGTACTGTGATGAGGGATATGAAATTGGCCACCTTTCAGTTTCTAAGAGGCAATTTTCAAGTGTTGATGACAAAATAAATGTATTGCTGCTGCTGGAAAAAACAACTTTGTGGAAAGTGGGGTTTGTGTGCCAAAGAAACAAAACAATTACCCAAAAAATACTAAATAGCTAAATAGTACTGAGGGGGACTGAGGGATAACTGTGGGTTCGACAGTAACATGCAACACCTTTCATATTAGGCTTCAGAGACATTTGATTGATCGTTCATATGAAAAGTATTGATTAGTGCAGCTTTAAGCTAAACTAAAGCTGTTCATCAATTACATCAACAGGTTGATGAGGTAGAGCAGTTAGCTCTGTTGTCGCTGTGACAGTAGCAACATCATAACAAGGACTAGCCCAGAACTTTATGGTAAGAAGGCTTACAAATAACTCAAGAAAAGTACTCGAGCATCAAGATGCTGAAATCTAAAATCTTTGTGATACTGTACAGACAGCGTTGGAAATACACGAGGGCAAAGGGCAAAACTGCCCCTAAGAAATATAATTTTGCCCCTGATATCACTAGGAGAGGGGCAAAAAATGCCCCCATAATTTCCTCTAATAATAATGATAATTGAATGAACTTGTCAAAAAGATCGTAGTCTATATGACCCGGTCCAGTTGCCATAGAATGTTTTTGATTTTCACCTTGACTGATGTTGCGTGTGCGTGAAGAACCAAACGTTCTAAAACAATAAATAAATGGAGCGCTTCTTAATCAGACCTGTGACTGCGAGACTGTGGTCAAGTCAGCAGACACTATGTTAGTGCACCTATATGCTGAGATTCACGGTAAACGCATTCAAACGGCACCGATCGGGAGCGAGCGAAGGACTTTGAAAGTTAGCGGAAAGATTAACGTGAGACAACATCCGGTTTCTTCAGACTAACATCCGGTTTTCAGAATAAGATGCCAACAAAGTATACATATTGCATAATGGAAATTAGATTAAATTAATTATATTCACATTAAGTATAAAACATGCTACCTGCATCTCGTGAGTTAAAGGGAAAATACACCTACATTGTGCGTAAAGTGTCTTTATTCTTTGATTTGAGAGTTGCTGGAAATTAATAATACCTGACTGACCAACAAGATATTTTACTAAGCAAAAACTCTGAACTGAATTTGTACCTTCAAATGGCACATTTTTGATGTGCTATAAAAATGTTTTTCTCAAAAATTCCACACAATGACTAATGCATATATGTTCAGGACAAAAATGGGTAATATCACAATATTTGAGGTGCTACAAAAATATTTTTTCTCAATAATTCCATACAATGACTGATGTATATGTAATCAAGGCATCGTTGACTTAATAATTGTTAATAGTTGTTTAAAAAATGTAATAATAACACAAAGAAATAAGAATAAAATTTAATATGATTGTCTGATTTATGTTTTCTGTTTGTTTTTTGTTCAAAAAATCTAAGAAAACACTTTGAATCTGTAGACTACTGCCTAATAGTCTTATTATTGCCATTTGATGACAATTGCTCATATACTGTAAGCCTAATTAAGTATATTTGTTATTATGAACAAAGGTTAAATGTTATTTCACAAGTTTCAAAAAGTGCCCCCAATTTGTTTTTAAATGCCCCTGGATTTCAGTCAGTGGGGGCAAAAATTGCCCCCTAAAAAATATGTAAATTTCCTACCCTGTGTACAGAACCATCTGCCAGCTCCCAAAACGTGCTTTCAAGTAAATGTTTAATGTCATACAGATGAATGTGTCACAGTTGCTGTCTGTCGCCACGGTGTGCCTTAGTCTCTCCCACGATTTGACTTCACAGTGAAAATATATAATTATCACAGCATCCACAGAGGCAGCACGCTTAGTGGAGCAGTGATGACGAAACAAATACATGTTTTGATTCCTTTCAGATTGCACTGAAAGCTAGTTTGAAAAGGAAACAGTAGTGGTTGACGTGTCACAGAGCAGTTTGTTTTGCAGGTGATGCTGATGAAAGTTGATAAGCAGCATCTTATTATACTATATTTGCTGTGATGTCTCTAGTTAACTACAGATTTAAGCAAAGTGAAGCTTTGATGGGCCATCTGTGCTGCTTCAAGGGGCAGTGGTTCAATGCTTGAAATCAAGGACAATTTTAATTGTTTGATTGCTTAAACGAAAAGACTGCCAACAAAAATATCAAGCATGCATGCTGATCAGGAGATGAAGCAGAGAAAGGGCGTTCCGACCTAACAGGGGGAGGCGATGAGGTTTCGCAATGACCCTGTCGATACGTCGGGGTTGGGGTCCATCAGACAGTATCACTCCTCAGAACGTCCCAGAATCCAGCTTTAAGATGTTTAAAAATGGTTACAGAAGACTGATGCACAGTCACTCGCCCGGTTCCGATAGCAACAGTAACAGCAACCGGTGACTTTGTCCCATCTGGTGCCACACTGCCTGTCCCGGGTCACGCTGCTCTTCATGTTAAACAGCCGAAGAGACCACAGAACAGAGAGAAGGACGGAGACGAGCGGCTGCACTCCTGATTTCATGGCTTATCTTAATTAGCTTTCACAAAAGTTAATTTACCGTATCAGGGAAAAGGAAATGAGAATGTGGTTAGTCACAGTATTTTACATTTATTTGGTTAAATAGAGCGACTGTGGATGGCTGCAGAAGTTTGTTTGCTTGTGTGATTCGGGTGGATGTCTTGTGGTTTAGCAGTGTTTGCTCTGGATGCTCAAGGCTTTTTCAACCATAGGTTTCTTTGCTAAAGTGTGCAATTAATTCAGAGCTGAAGTATTGTTTCACTGACAAAGAGACAGTCTCGTTATGCATGTAACGGGTGGAAACTGTGAACACGGAAGTTTATTTTAAAAAGACACTATGCACGTGATGAGTGGAAGTTCCTGAAACGTCCCAAAATTGATGCTAGAGGGGTACCTTTATAGTTTAAAGCGCACTGGTCACTGACCTAGCATCGGTATTTGACGAGTTGGGAGTGAGAATGTGTGTGTCAGACATGTATTTATTTATTCAAACGGGGACTTTGGCAGCAAAAACAATTCACTTCAATGGAGTTGCGTGGAATGACGAGATCAGCAGATACACTTGCAGGATTAAGGTACATCTTTGTGAATATTTTCTATTGGGTTCAACTTTGGTTAATTTTACAAATATTTTTACCATTGACCAATATCGAACCGTCCTGACAATGCTGACCTTTAAAAGATCAAAGAGCTGGAGAATCCAACACTTAATATCATATCTTATTGGCTGTGTTGATGGTAGAAATAAGTCTTTTTAAATAACCTTTGTGAACTTTGCAATAGCTGGAGGTAACCTCAGCTGAGTTGAGAAATTTCCTGTAAGACGAGTCTGTATCCGTCAAAATCTGAGAGATTTGTGATCGTTACCAGAATTTGGTCCAGTAATTTCCTTTTAAGTGTTCCGCTTTTCCCCCTTATTCCCGTTTTGGGTTTGTGTAACATATTTGTGCTGCTGTTTTGGCCTCTCTTGAAAATAAGCTTTATATCTAAAGATAACTTCCTGGTAAAGGTCATCAAAGGGAATTACAAGTGAATAAATTCAAAAGTGCTCAGAACTTGATGACTTTTATTTCGAGAAACTCAAATATACCTGCTAACAATTTGAATGTCCCAACTGACCATTTATCTGTATGACATCTTTATGTTTGCTCACGTAACAACTGGCATATAAATTTACTGCTTAGTCAAGTTTGAGTTAAAGGGATAATAAAGCCAACAGAGCAGACTGATACATGTCCGACATATTTGTGTCAAGGGCAGTCCAGTCACTGTTACAAAGAAGAAATGTGTGTTGAACCAATTATGATTTCTACTCTCATATATGGCATTAACTAACTCTACATTATTAGGAACCAAATCCTTGTCCTATTCCTTGCCGTTTCTCAAAACCACAGAAGTGCAATCAGTGTCATTTCATTTATTTGGTTAAAATCTCATTTCGAAGGGCAATCAAAGGTTCTCCAGACTCTCGGACATATTGGACTGCTCACTCTTCCCTGTGCAGCCGACCATGCTGATTCTCATTAAACTAAATTTCTCAGAGCGCTCCAAAGTTGATAAGAAATCTCACCCTTTCTCCCATGAATTAACTGAACAGCATAAGATAGATTAAAGTGATAAATCTTAGAATCCCTACGCAGAAATGAAATGAAACCCCCCCCCCCCCCCCCCCCCGAAGCACTTCAAACAGTAGAAAGTGAGTGTTTTCCTGTTGTGCTGTCTGAGATTCCTTTTGGTGATATTTGCTCAACAAATGCGACACTGCACTGCATATATTCTCCATGCCCATAGTTGGTATATAAGGAATACATCCACCATGTACCAGGGTGATGTTTGTGTGTATTTGTCCTGAATTTCGATTAGAGCAGGTCTCTTGGCAATACTGACATAAAATATTAGACCGTTAACAACATAATTACAAATTAAGAAGTTTTACAGTTGATAATAATAGATAATATATAATAATAGACTTGGACTTTTTCCTCTTCAAGGTTTCCATTAATGAGAATGTCAGATGTCAGTTCTCAGACCTGCAATAACCAAAATAAATACGTTGTACTGTTGTATCAGAGCACAGAGTGAGCACTGCTGAAAAGTTGAGATAGAGGGTTTCACTAACAGCAGGTGAGCTCCCTCTCACAGTTTTATCATTGTATTTAAAGTGCTGCACTGTCTTGACACATTTATCTGCCGGGACAGCTGCAGTCTATTGGTGGATGTGCTGTGAAAGTAATATTTCAGGTTGGCGGCCCGTCGTTATCTACACCCTTTTGGAGGAGTTCTCGAGTGGAAAGCAGCCACTGAAAATGATTTTGTTAAACATGCACATAGGGAACTTTTACATGATCTAAGCGGATGTTTATCTTACTGATGAACACATGTTTAAAAGCAGAGGGCTACTCAGCCAGTACTTGTGTAAGGGAGCAATTAAGGCTTGTATTAATATCAACGCCTTAATTGCTTAATAGGCTGGAATTATTTATCATAATTTGCATGCAACTGAACACAATACCCATACTGTAAAGAACACAACAGATAGATTTGCCTAAATACACCCATAGAGGGCAGCAATATTTACGCCAAATGTAAACTTTGATACCTCCTAAACTCTGATACTAATCTGGTCCTCGTATAGGTCGGCGCTTTGGCCTGAAGAGTGGGAGCTACACTACAACATCAGTTTTTTGTTTTATTTTCCAACAGCAATGCTTATTCCTAACATTGTTCAGTTGTTGGTAATGAGCTGATGCGTTTTATGACTGTAGATACAGAAAATTAGCCTCAGGCGTTCATAATCTGGATTGAGAATGGCTCCTCGTGGTTACTACTGGCTAGACTCGTTTAGTAACGTCATCATTTACGTTTTATATTATCCTTGATTCGGGGTTATTCACCAACTACCTATTCATTGATGATCAGTTAGTTACTGATTTGAACTACACATTCACTTGTGAACCTTTAGTGAGATGATTCATTGCGCACCCATCTGTGCCCTTGAAGAGCTCCAAAATACCGAGGCTAGTTATTGTGAATACATATTTATTAATAATAATAATAATCATGATGACAATAATCATGATGATAATAATATGAATAATCACACAAAGTATCACACAAAGTATCAAAGTGCTTCTAATAAAAACAAATAAAAAACGCCAAGACCAGCATAAAACTTAAAAAAGTAAAACCCATAAAACAGAATAAAAACTAGAATCAGGTGAAATCAGTGAAGGCAGTGTGATAAAAGTACGTTTTAAGCTTAGATTTGAAAGTGACCACTGACTCAGCCTTGGGCAGGGCGGTCCAGAGCCTTGGGCCCTGGGACCCCCTTAGTCTTCAGCCGAGAGACTGGACCAGATAGACGGCCCCTGCCCGTGGATCTCAAAGTGTGCCTATGGGCTGTACGGGGATAAAATATTTTAGTTATAATTAGTAGTCAGACCATTAGTGCCTTGTAAGTATTGTTTAAAAAAAACTTGAACTCTAATCCAAAACTTTCTGTAAGCCAGTGTAAAAAGGCTAAACCCAAGATGATGTGTTTGAATCTGTTCACTTTGGTTAAAAGCCTGTCAGCTGAGTTCTGTACTGTCTGTAGCCGGTCTACAGTTTTGATGTAAAAAGGTTTAGTAATGTTCTGTTCAAAGTTTAATTACAATCAAACAAGATGCCAAGATTTCTAGCAACAGCTTACATACATTCACTCCTGTAAAGAACTCAGCATACTGGGGTCAGTGGTCTTAATGGGGACATACCGCTGTGTGTCATCAGCATAACAGTGGAAGGAAACTGCATGTCTACGAATAATATCACTTAATGGGAGCATATAAAAAGGGAATTAAATTGGTTCCAAGAATTGACCCTTGAGGTACCTCAGCAAATGGTTGTGTCTGATAACAACATATGGTGTCAGAAAGACATGGTTTGATCTAACTCAGTACAGTACCCGATGCACCCAGCCATCGCCTCAGTCTATCTAGCATCATTGGGTCATTTGTCATGTGTGACTTTAAGAGGGGGACTCTCCATGCTGGGATAATGCTTACATTTTAGGATAAGACGTTTTCCCAACTGACACCGACAAAGCTCTCTTCTATCTAAGATAAATCTGTGCAAAAGTGAATGTGTTAGTGTTCTGTGTAGTTTGGTAAAAAACAAATCACAAAATACTCTAAAAGCATATTTAGAGCCATTTCCAGTGACTGCATGACTTATCACCAGCAGCTATAATCCACATCCCAGTGAAGTTTAGTTCGGGAGCCGGTGAATTTATGAGACCTTCAGCTGTGAACATTTAATTTGTGCACTAAAGCATGGATTTACTTGAAAAGCTTGTTGGAACAATAGTGGAAGGAAACGTTAACATTTGGCTGACATTTAGTTTTCAAACGAGCACATAAACTTCCAATAACACTCGTGATGTGTCCCTCCTCTCTCCACTTGAGTGCAACACATACAGGCATATAGTAACTAACCAAAGTACTGCATGTTCATTTAAATTGTGCATTCTCCCATTTCTTATATACTGCACATATCACTGGAGTTCCCAGAAGGTGTTGTGAAACATTGTGTCAAATGTTGCAAGAATGTTGGAAGGAAATGTCCCATCTTCCCACAAAGCCTGGAGAATTAAACCCGACACACACTGTGTTTATATCTCTAATTTTAGCTGTCACACTCTGAAGGGATGGCAGACACTTCAGAGGATCTCTTGTCATTTCATGCTCAAGCCTAAACATGTCCGTGGTCATAAATGGCTGCAAAATCTGTTGGTTTTTATCTCGAGCAGTAATTGGAAAATAGCGAGAGCCGATAACACTGGCAGTCAGTGGAAAATGAGGTGCAGTAAAAGTGGGATGAGTCACTGACAGGGAATACAGATGTGATGGCTTTTCTCACCTCAAACAATCACTTACCATATGATCATATTCGTTCCATTTTGTTTATACCTTTCATAGTTTTTAAGTAATTGGACACCAACTTAAAGTTTCTACATCGGTGTGTATTGAAGAATGTTAAAAGTGGCTGAATGAGTAGATGACATCACAACTCTCTCTCTCTTCAGCTCTTTAACCTATTGACACTTCAACTGTTTACAGCGCAGACACTTTGAATGACACTTCAACTGCTTTCAGCCTCTACAAATCAACTGACACAATTTGTACTCAACTGAAACTCTTCTAGTGACATTTTAGCAGTTGTCACAGCTGGCACTTTCATCTCTTACCCTTTAAATGTTAGTTCAACTGTTTTAGTGTTTACATACGAAGTGACACCTCAGCTGTGGGGGCTAAAAAAAATTATAATTAATGCTTTCAGCGATTACTAGAGATGCAACGATCATGTGGCTGCCGTTAGAGACCGGCCAGTTTCCAGCTGATCGGACATGACCGCTGACCGTATATCCAATTTCTTATTATTTATTAGTTAACCTGTTCACTTCCTAACACTAGCTCTGAGCAGCTCATAATGCATAATTAAAACTACTAATGCCAAGAAGTTTTTAATCAAAGTGACTTTTCAAATAAAAATACATGTATTTCCTAATCATTTGAATTGTGTGTTGTTACGCAAATAACCACTATAGATGGCAATAACAATGTAAAAGGATAACATGTACAATTTTTGACGGTGTACACTGACACTGATTTTTTAGCATTAGTGATCAAACTTTATTTTCTTTAAAAAAAGTAGTATTTTCTGGTTCCTAGTAATGTATTTTAGTTGTTCTAAAAAAATATCTAAACTTTTTTTAGTATTATAGCCACATTGCTACTGTGCACACTATGTGAAATGGGCAACATTAACATATTGTTTCTAATAAAAAGGAACTTAAGCACAAACGTACCCGGTCCAGCTTTTAACTAATTAAAAGCCAAAAGGCTGATGTCTGACTGCTGCTTGAGAAGTTCAGCGGTCTTTCATTGCTTTCAGAATTCATTAGCAGGAGCTGTGATGTCTTAAACGAAAGGGAAGATATGGAGCAGAGACTCGTAGCAGATTGATGCCAATTACTTTAAAACACCTGTCTGGAAACATAAAAAAGAAGCAGATAAAAGAAAGGTTTGGATCAACACAGCTTTATCTTTAACACTTGACAGTATGTGATGCTGTGTGAGTGCCTTTTAAACCCACACAGGTGTCTCTATTTCTGGTCAATTAGACTCTGCTCAGGGTTATGGTGGGTGGAGCTATACTGGGGATTAAGTGAAGTCACCGGACTCCATGTACCAATGACAATGTTAAAAATGTAATTTGTCCTACCCTAAAAAGTGCAACAAAACTCAAAGGAGAGTGATAGAGAAGTCAATCAAGCTCAATCTGCACATAAGATGATTATAATGATTTTAACTTTTAATGGCTGCATTCCATTTTGGTGTGCCAGCAGTTTGGTGACACCATGTACTGTAATCCCTAGTATAGATCCAACCTATAACCAATAACTGCCATTAATCAGCTGCGAAAAATGCTTGTTCTCTTAAGGCTCCGACAGTTTTTAGTGTGTCCTGCACCTTTGGCACAAGTCTGCCCTCGTCGGCTGCTTTTGGGCTGAAACAGCATGTTGAATCGGCGGTGAGAGGAATCACTCTGATTGGCTGAATTTCAAATTCAGTGCATATATATTGCCTCCACACGGCTCTCAACATTGTGACTGCTGAGCCGGAGGCTTGCAGCTAACAGTGCTAACAGCCCTGACAGTGTTTACCTGAGGGTTCACCGGAGGGTGGTTGCTACGCTTCCGCGACAACACCATGGGTCGGTAAAGGCGGTATCAGTTGTAACCACCGTATGAGGGCAGTGTAGCGAGTGGGGCACGCTGCCTCACATGCACTAAAAGGCACGAGCGGCCGGCTAAAACTAACTATCCCGACAATCACAGGGCTGCCATTGAGCATTGTTGGTTCCATTGGGCTAAGTTTTTTTTCTTTAAAGTTCCTCTGGATATGTATAAACACAGTAAGAAGAGAAGTCGCACCCACTGAGAGCACCAGTTAAAAAGCAAGAAGGGCTGTTTCCCCTCATTCATGGACTAATTATACTAGACACTGTGGCAATTTTATGCAAATCGTGAGTAGAACTAAGTGACTGCAAAAGGAACATTAGCCCAATTATCCAGAGATGTTTCCCTTTAAGTTGGGTCCCTCTTGATGAAAGAATACATGCTATTTAAACCCTAATTACATGCCTCAATCACACTGTTTTTGTCTTTGTTCCCCCCCCCCCCCCCCCTCTCTCGCTCACACACACACACACACATTCACACCCTCTAATCCTGTCATTACCAGCCTAATGCATTTCTTTCCTTATTTCAGGGATACACTATCGCAAGTCCTGCGCCTCGTCTGGAGCCTGTCTTATCGCCTCGTCTGGTTACCAGCAGTTCTGCAGCGGCAAGCTCCACTCAGTGTGCATCACCTGCTGCAACACACCGCTGTGTAACGGACCACGGCAGAAGAAACGACCCCAACCGTCGGCGGCCATTACCCTGACCACGCCGCAGCTCCCCGTGTTTTCTCTCTACGTTTTTCTCCTACTGTCCACACTGTGCTGACAGACCTTCACACGCTGAGTTAACATGTGTTTTGACAGTGGAGACAACATGAACTGGAACTGTACTAACTAACTGAGACAGTGAGGAATACATACTGTGAAATGTATATTCTTTGAGCAGGGAAAAGTTTGCACAGTACTCGTTCTCTGGACTTCCATTCTGTCGCAGCTTGCCTCCAAATGTCATTTTGGGAATTTGTTTTTATCATCACATGTGTCATGTCACAAACATGGTCGCGGTGCAGCTACAAGGGCCCGTGGGTAAGGTGAGGTGGAGGACGTGGAACAGCTTCTGGCTATTTTGTTGGGCAGCAGGTGGCTCATTCGCATCTGTCTTTGTTTACTTGCACTACAAGGTCAAATAAGACATATTGCAGGAAAAATAGTAAGTTCAGATTCATCATTTATTCTCTGAGCCTGAGGAAAAGCTCTACAGAATATATAACGCTGTAATTTATTCTAGATCAATACCCTTACCTGGGACAATCACAGGTTTTTCTTGTATTGACGAAATGAAAAAGACAATGTATGATGTATGACAATGATACTGTTTAATGATTCGGTGCAGTCTGGAAAAAGATATTTGATGAAGAAAATCACACATGCTAGTCATTATGTTCAAGCCACCTACAGCCCTAAAGCCCCTCACAGATACAACATCATCTCATAAGTGGAGGCCATGAACAAGTTGTATCCAGAAACTTTCCTCCACTAGTTCTTGGTAACAACCATTTCTGTCTGCTGACAACAATTGTACATAGAGCTGCAAGAGCATGTTGAAATACATAAACCCTTTTTTCAAACTACTTACCACATATTCTTTGCATTTATAATGACTAGAACCGCTTGCATTGAGGTGGAGCAGCAGTTGTACAGTGAGTGTGTGGTACCATCAGGCGCTTCTAGAGTTGCTACATGTTGGTGACTGCTGATGGACTTTGAAGAAAGAGTTCTGAAGTTACCCTAAACGTTATGCTAGTTCCCTACGATCAGGGGATATGTTGTATGGTAAGGCGTCAGTATGCATACCATGTCAGAGATTATTTCAGAGCCAAATATATTATGACAAGACGTAATGTGATGTTTTTACAGCCAATATTTTGAGATCTGCATGGCCAACGACTGTGTTTATACCAGCTTACTGTCGTCTTCTGCCTCATCTTTGCTGATGCATTGCTAAGTATCTTATGGCTTCAGTGCCACCAGCTGTCAGTGAGTGCAATAACATGAAGCCACAGGACTTCATATTGCTTGCCCGACATGAATGTATTAAGAGAACTGATTACAAAATTGTTCTAAGATGGCCACCAGGTTCATATTATGGTCATTGTATCAAAAAAAACGCCCCAAAACAACACATATTTACAAAAAAAGTGACAGCGCCCTCTAGCAGCAAACAAGGAAGTCAGGTGACATTGTTCTAGAGCAGTGTTTTCCCAACTTTTTTTTTCTGGGGACCCACTTTTTAATAATAACAAACAATCGTGACCCAACTCACAATAGACCTTATCTGCAAATTGTGAGAAGAATCAAATTAATGTTCCTGACCATTGTTACTGCCATTTCCGCATCATTTTATATTATCTTGGATAAGTAAACCAGCCATATGTTTGATAAATCTCAACTTCTTATTTAAAGCATGTGTGATTGAAAACATATTTTCTTCTTCTTCGTCTTCTTCTATAAATGACCAAATATATGCATTTAGGCAGAGTAAATGTCATTATTTACATTTTCACTTATGAGCTAAACAACATACATATAGATGGCGTTCGTGTTTTATTGCTCTTATCAGTTTAAACAACTTTAATTCAACCTTCATTAGATTCAATATAAGTAGGCTACAACTATTAGAACAGTATGTTCAGGCTCCTTCATGTGGCTCAAAGGTGTACTGCAGATATACATGTTAAATATATGACTACGGAAGAAATTCAGCAAATTTATTTGGCGACCCTGAGAAAATCTCCTGTGACCCACCTGTGGGTCCCGAACCAGTCTTTTATAGAGCAACAAAACATTTTAATACAGGAGATTGCTGTTCCTTTCCCATTTTCTACCAAGAAGCATTGGTTTCTTTTATCCACAACTTCAATTGTTTCCTTACCCTAGCCACATGTTTATTACTGTATCCATGATGACAAATGGACACTAACCTTAGTGAAGTTAACGCAAACCATGACCTTTCCCTATAGACATATAACTTTTTGTGTCCAACCCTAACCAAACCTTAGCCATAGCCTTGTCTCACCATAAAACTGATTTATTTGTATAACAGTCATTTGAAACTGCTGATATAGGTGTCAGATCACAAAATGCTTCAGCATGTTGTTCTAGAGATCATGTACAAACAACTTATTTTGTTGTCTAATTTGGAGAACTTGTCATACTGTCACTCTTAAGTGTGTAATAAAGGAACTGTCAGACAACAACATGCAGGATACAACTACTAATTTAATTTTTATGTCGGCCAACATACCAACCTCGTGAACATGAGGATATTATTGTCTTTGGGACATCAAAGTTTAAAGGACATTCAATACATAGAAAACCACAGTTTGTTCCAATGAAAGTTGGATGACACAAAAAGTTTTATTGGTTACTTGGGCTCGTGCATTTTTGGGGGCATTGAGCCTAATGAGGGACCTAAAGGCTAAAATGCTAATAATGAGAGTCGAGTGACGAATGTAAGGAAAAGTAGTTGGCCGGTGCATGTCAACTGACCTGTTATTCCAACTGTGGCCACTAAACTAGAATCACCTCACAGCTCAGTGCTCAGATGCAAACATCCAAAAGGAGCCAGTGGTCAAAAACTCTGCTGGGTACCTTTAACTTTAACTCAAGCTGTGAGGGTCTTCATGCTTTACTGAATATTTCAACGTTTGTATAATCATTTTCTGACTTGATAACAATTTCTTGCAGAGTCCCATCAAGCTTCCTATCATGCCAAATTATCATCTGAGCTTGATCTGTTAATTACATTTCTGACTTAACTTGCTGTGTTCACTGTGTATAAGGAATTTATCTTTATTTGTTTCTGATGGCACAGCACAAGCAGGTGTAATTGTACTGTTCATTGTGTTGAATTAAATTGTACAACACACTATACTTCACTCTCTGATGGTACATCTGTCTTTGTTTTTGGAATTGTATCGGACTCTTCAGTCAGGCTGAGGGAAGTTTCAGTATTTGATGCCACTCCTGAGTCACTTTGACTCTGAAAGGTTGTAAAGGTCGGAGGAGTTTTCTCTTGTGCGAGGGTGTGACGGTTGGCCCTGCTGCGACGCAACGACTTGATCAGCAGGGGCTGGAGGGAGCGTGCAGAGGCAGCGTTGGAGCTCCGCACTGTGCGCTTGTTGATGTGTTCGATGGTGAGGCGGCACCGCAGCACCTGAACAAAAACCTCCCTGAACTGTCTGGAGGAGAGGTTGTAGAGGAACGGGTTGAGGACGGAGCTAAGGTAGAAGAAGGAGTCGGCCACTGGTTGGAGAGTAACGTAGCTCCGGAAGAAGGAAGTGGTCCAGTGGGACTTGGGCACGGCGGCCATCATTAGACGACGAATCTGGTTGGGAAGCCAGCACACCATCAAGGATCCCACGATGAGACCTAAGAAAAAGTCAGAAACACAAACGATGAAGAGAAAGGTGGGCGCGTTTACAGAAAAGGAAATCCATGAAAATGCAGGAAGAGTGACATTTTGGGAAATACTCTTATTTGCTTTCTTTCTGAGAAGATTGATACCACTAATGTGAGTGGTATCAATCTTCTCATCCAAGTCTTGATAAGTAACTATAAGTATATCTTCCAAAATATTAAACTATTCCTGTAAGAAAAGTTTTTGCTCTAGTTGTCTGCCAAAAAATTAACTCCGCAAGCAGATTGGAGTTCAGTTGGAAAGCTGATCATTACAAAGAATTACACAGTACCGCTTCTGTCACATCATCTGGTATCAGAAACCGGTGATAGCAGACAGCATCACTCTTTCCCTTTATAGGGAAGAATAGACATTGAAATCAGGCCTATCATACGTGCTATTTTTGTATTCCTCCCAATGCTTTCCTATTTCTAACTATACTCCAAAATGTGACCAAAAGCTACTCACGTTACACATACACCTTTGAGTATCTACGTTATGTTTGCCACTGGTTCACAAAAGTGAAACCCAGTGCGTTGACCTCAAGCACACAGGACAACATCTGTGACTGCTAAACCGGCCCGCTGACGTCTCTTATCGGTCTGAGTCATGGTCTTACTCTTTAGAAGGACTAACACGTCATCGTTCTCTAATCTGGTGTTTATCCGTTTCCCCCTGCAGTGTTTTTAATGGGAATTCATCATTTCCAAAATGATCTGGCTTGAGACATCACTTCAAGCTGACGAACACAGATATCGACACATTTGTTTATAATACGTCGTCCAAGAATGCTGAGGGAATTGTTATTATCTCAGTGTTATTTGAGGAAAAAGCAACTGTGAAGAGCTCTCATCACAGAGAGCTAGACAGCTAGACAGCTTTTTCAAGTCACTCATGTGAGGATATTCACTATTATTCCGATAATGGAATTTCCCCATGATCAATTCATTGTGAGTACTTTTTATCGCCCCATCCCTAGTTCCAGCATTTAAGAACATGAGTTTTGCCCAAACTGATTGGACAAAAGGGGATGCTGTAATTAAAGGCAGTTTTCTTTCGAACACAATGTCCCATACACCACTACTGTTCTAACGTGAAAACGTTGTAAAGTACCATCCTTTATCCTTTCACAATTATAAAGGACACTAACTTTCCAAATCAAGATATTGTCAACACCACACACTTCACTCCTCCATTTTAATAAAACTTTGAGGGATGATGCATTTTGACAGTTTTTGGCGTTTCAAACTTAGAGAGTTCAAACTTTAAGTAGGCCACTACAATGTCACTTAGAGTGATGATGCAGCTTGTTACTGATTAGAAAACAAGGTTTGCTTCATTATTGGTGGTCTTACCAATAAGGCAACACATCATGTATGAAATGGCAGTATCTTTCTTTAAGATGGATATATTTTTTTTTCAACTTGGTTTTACCTGTCACGTCGGCTCATTGATCACAGTCTAAGCGCTCATCTGGAAAATTGCCACTGAGTCAGCACAGATCAGTAACGTCCCCGCAAAGAGGAGTGTGTGCAGCGGAAGATGTGAAAGTGTGTGTGTGTGTGTGTGTGTGTGTGTGTGTGTGTGTGTGTGTGTGTGTGTGTGTGTGTGTGTGTGTGTGTGTGTGTGTGTGTGTGTGTGTGTGTGTGTGTGTGTGTGTGTGTGTGTGTGTGTGTGTGTGTTCACCCTTGGGTATATGTGAAGCACTCATCTGTTGTTGAAAAAACGTTACTATTATTATTATAATTCATCTCTTGACATGCTGAATACGCCCGCCTCAAAACCTTAGTCTAAGCTCACAGTATTATCAGTGGTGTCCCCAAGCTCTCTGAGACACACACTAAAGCACACAGAGTGACTGTCTCCCTGCCAAAGGGGGAAAATATAACTGTCTGCTAATTAGAAAGCAATTAAACCAGATTATTGGAACAATTAATTGTCTGTCTTTGCTGTAATTGGAGTGTGTGATTGAGCTTCGTAGTTCCATGGTGCACTACATTACATGGTGGGGGAGAACAGGGTAAGTAGAGCAATTATTTCAAGTAAACACGTTAAACATGTTTAACATTGTTAAACGTGCTGAGAGGAGAAAACAGAACGTCAACGTCACATGCAGCTATGGAAGTTGGTGATAAGAGTATCCTTTCACTTCCAAAGGGTTTCATATCTTCTCTCTCTTAAAGATGATAATCCTCAAGCTTTTCATGAAATCCAAACCCATTTTTGATACTCTCAGCAATAGTCATTCAAAATGTTGACATTCTGTAAACATCTCACTATAGTACGATTCGCTATTCCGTTAGTGGCAGGGTCCGCCATTTGTGCACAGGATTCTAGTTCCACACTGCACTGCAACCGAAGTCACACAATCACAGTGTAGAGTAGTTCGATTCATTACTGTTAATCACACATCAATGGCGAGGCCCAGGTGAGATTATTTGGACCTATTGAAACCCATGAAAAGAACATGATGGAATTTAAGTAAAGGCACAACATGAAAGCAATTAAAAGCAAGGGACCTCTCTAAGAGCTGATGACCTGATTATGACACTAGTCTTACAGAATGAATATTCAACAGCACAAGCCAAAATGATCACTTTGAAACATTGCAGCTGTTACTGCATCAACACCTTCACTTGTCTCTGTTGGCAGCAGACTGCCATGCTCCTAAAATACCATCTGCATTTTCAGCAGTGCATTTGTGAATGCAAAATTTCTTTGATAACTCAGGGAGAAATTTTTCAAATAGAGGGCATCAGCACATCATTGATGCCCTTCGGTTCCATGATTGGAAATAGCTCTGCAGATTTAAATTGAATAATCAAGAGAAGAGAAATATTTCCTCCAGTATTTATAGATACCGCTTGAGTGACGACTGAATATTGTCGGTAGCCAGGACCACCTTGATTGCATATTGATTTAAAACATATGACAAATCTTTAACATTACCAAAATGAAAAGTGTGTGTTAATGAAGGAAAAGGAGAGTGATGAAATCATGACGATTTGCATGATGAGGCAACTGATTTTACCCTCAAAAGATATTAATTTCAGTCTGCCCACAAGATTTACTGTAGTATGATTTGAGGAAATAGAGGTTACTTATTACCTCTCTCAATGCAAAGCAAAATATGTAGTTTATGTATATGTGGAAAACTAGCTAAAACTTTGCCACCAAGCTAGCGCGGACTAAGTTAGGTAGCTAACGCTATATAAAAGTTCACAGACAGAAATGTGATGGGGATAATGGGAATTGTTGCATGGGGAAAATATGCAGAAGCCTAGATGATTGAGGGGTAAAACAAAATATTCATTGGTGTTAAAGGAAAAAGTGTAAAGCTTTATATTTTTCATGCTTCATTTTAATTATTTAACAACAACATCATCTATTGATGCATTCAGTTACATTTTTGGCTCATCTAACAACCTTTGAACAACGTATTGTCACCTTCAGGGCTGATACATAATTAATAATACATAATGAACAAATTTGTTTAATCATTTAATATTACAGGGACTGAATATACTTCAATGTGAAAGCCATGCTTTGATACAAACCACCTCTGTATTGGTGAGGGAAAGGAAAATAAAAGAGAAACTCTATGTCATGCAGAACAATGAGTGAATAATCTAGCAGCCGTCTTATTGATTTGGTTAGATTTTCTCTTCAGACATTGGAGGAAGTTGTGCTGAAAGACTGTCCTGTGGATAATAAGCAGCCTGTGATGAAGGCAAACATTATCAAAGCCTGTGACAACAAGTACAAATATCCATTCAACCCACACACACACACTATCAGAAGAGAGTAGACAGAGGCTGTATGATTTACACCCACAGAGAATATACAGGAGCTTTTTGTAGTTAGGAATTTTGGCATATCAACTGCATTATAAATTAGTTTTTGAGTTGCCAGATGGCTGGCCAACTCAGACAGGGCCATGTAGACCAATCCCAGAAGAACATCCTTAATTTCAAATAGTCAAACAATTTCTGAAAATGTCAAATTCTTTGACATTTTCTGGCATAAATTGTGCTGTCCTTAATGGCAAACACCGACAAAGATTAAATAAAATCATGAAGACTGATTGCAACAAAAGGTCAATTAAGGTTTCTTCCTGCTATTAACAGCTGCATAGGATTCATAACATCTTCTCCACAAAACCTCTCAGACTGTGAAAATCTACAGGCATTTATTAGTCTGTCAGGCACAAATCGGGCCACTGCAAACAGAGAAAGAAGTGACTGTTTGTAATGAGTGTGAGCAAATTAATTTCAAGCCTAACAGAAGATCCTCAGTCATTGAAGAACTTGAGCAATAATTTATAGCTTGAGTAAGTCACAGAGGAATATTGTTCATAATGGAAGTAATCTAATTATTTTCAAGGTGATTTCCTCATGGAGACATGGGTGCTCTAGTTTGTTATCTTGGAGTGGGTGCTATTGAATATGCGCAGATGTTCTTGAAGAGAGCATAATTCTGTTGCAGATCGTTTTCTTCACATATTTAGTGAACAATAATGTTATTGTGTAGATTTTGCGTTGGTTTGGGGTTAAATTATGTTGTTCGAATGACATTGCAAAGCTTAAATTGTTGTCAAAAGCATTACTACAACAGTTCCCTCTTCAATGAAGGTCCTTGTGTCACTTTGACCAAACCTAACTCAATTCTAGGATCAGGTTGAGGCTAAAGCAATATGGGAACAAAACAAAAAAGATTGTACAGGTTTTTGTTGTCAATAATTCCCTGTGTCTTTAATGCTTTAAAGGGTTTTGATCAAATCAGTCATGCAAAGTGTGGAGGAATCAATTGATTTAATTTGGTTTTGTTTTCATTTCACTTTCAGATCATTATTGGATTATAAGGACGGTGGGATATTATGTCCGGTCATGTTGTTTGGGCAGCTACATGCTTGTAAAACATCTGGTGGTGGTGGATTCATAATCCCATAATTAATCTTTTTATGTATGGAGACATATTTTCTGTCAGCAGAGCTGATCTACAACATCTGTTGTGTATATGCTCGCATTATGGTGCTGGCTCAAATGCTGAACAAGGAAATGCAATCTTATTTAGATGTAAAGCGTGCCCTTAGGTGAGCAGTGAGGTCAAATATCTTGGTCTTGGATGACAAGACTTATCAACAACGTCGTAAATGAATATGGTAATGGTATCACTCTTGTACTTTGTACTTTCCATGCTGACTTTATGTGAAGGTCTATCGGTTCACTGTCTCTTGTTGTCTACGGCTCACCTATGGTGTGCTCAATCTGCAAAGACCTACAGTCACTTACAATCATTTTCATGAGGACGTTGTGTGTGCCAAGATTTTATAGTGCTGCCAGTCATACGTTCTTCAGTATAAAGGAACCTACATGTCAGGCAGTGATAAGTAATCTCGTTTATAGATGATGTGACCAGTAACAGATGGACTGGCTAATCCTGTGATGAAGGTACACATCAGAGCTGTGTCGACTCTGGTGTGAAGATGTGTTCGGGCTGAATATGAAGCAAACTTTCAGACTAGAAAAGACTACGAAAGGCGATTGTACTAGCTATCCAGTCATCTGGAAAAATATCTACTCAAATATCTACAGGAGAGCCAGGATTCCATTTCTACAGTTTACTGAACTAGTTTTTAACTGTAACAAACACAAAATTACATGTTGAATTTACATATAAAAAAATGAAATAATGCTTGTTTTTTTATTTAGTTTTTTGTCTGAAAACACCTTCACACAAATACAGACACACTCATGTATCTACAGATGTGCCATTAACACACAAGTTCAGTGGATGCCCCAAAAAATTGGGTTACGTCTTTGACAATATAATGATAATGAAACCTTTTCCCTGCATTTTTACCATGGTTATATGAGATGTAATACACTGTTAGCAACAATGCACAAAACACCAACAACAATAGGCCACTTATGAGTCAGAATTATACAGAAAGTAAGCCGAGACAAATCCAAGACCTCATTAAAGTGTTCTCAAAACCAAGGGCAGCAGGAAGTACTTCAGCTCTGAATAACACTTTGATTACTTTCTATGAATTCTGTTAAAAGAGTGCAGCGCCATGTGTACTCATAACAACTCACAGAAGCCTGCATCCATCTCAGTAATTCTGGAGAGAATTGCAGACTGAAGCAGTGGTTGGTTTTACCCTGATTAGATGAAGGTGTCATAATACTTGAGCAGGGCAGACGAACAAAGAGTATGCTGAACACAATATTTCAGTTTACTCTTTCTTTTGATCAGTCCACATCTTGGCCACAAGAGCTGACTTTAGGGAAAAGTCTGCTGCGCTCTGATCCTTTCAGCACAGACTCGTTTCACATTTTAAAAAAGAAGAGGAGAAATATTTGGAAGAATTTGACAAAACTTCAGAATAAAAGGACTGCCTGTGAGTATTTTAGTTATATTTCAATTCTGATACAACTTATAACTGAACTATAATTCCCCACTTTTACTCTGAATGCCAGATGCATATTCTGAAAGTTTTCTGGACCATTTACGCATGCCATTTTAGGTGTCTTGTAGGCAGAAAAAATGCAGCTGGGATTAATAAGACAAGTTTATTTACTTAGCCACATATATGCGTCTCTGTTGGCTAGAGCATAAATCATGCAAACTGGGTCGGAGCTCCTCAAGTCCAGAAGGAGTGCTATATAGAGCTGAGGAACCATCCAGTTCTCATTCCAAGGTTGTCAAAAATATACTTATTCTAACCCAAACCATGAGTTTTTTCCTTATTCTAACCAACTAGTTTTGTTGCCTAAACCTAAGTGACACCAAGGGGTCATAACCAAGTGTCTGTATTGGACTAGTTGGGAATGAGAACAGTTTGGGAGAACATAGGACCTTAAGAACATAGGACCTTAAGAACATAGGACCTTTGGGAACATAGGACCTTAAGAACATAGGACCTTAGGAACATAGGACCTTAGGAACATAGGACCTTAAGAACATAGGACCTTAAGAACATAGGACCTTAAGAACATAGGACCTTAAGAACATAGGACCTTTGGGAACATAGGACCTTAAGAACATAGGACCTTAGGAACATAGGACCTTAGGAACATAGGACCTTAGGAACATAGGACCTTAGGAACATAGGACCTTAAGAACATAGGACCTTAAGAACATAGGACCTTAAGAACATAGGACCTTAAGAACATAGGACCTTAGGAACATAGGACCTTAGGAACATAGGACCTTAAGAACATAGGACCTTAAGAACATAGGACCTTAAGAACATAGGACCTTAGGAACATAGGACCTTAAGAACATAGGACCTTAAGAACATAGGACCTTAGGAACATAGGACCTTTGGGAACATAGGACCTTAGGAACATAGGACCTTTGGGAACATAGGACCTTAGGAACATAGGACCTTTGGGAACATGTAATGACCCTGCTAAGTGCTCTACTGTGTTCACCAACTACTAGTTGCTAACTTTGCTGTTGAGCTGGTCATAATTCTCTGCGGGTTCGTCACTTTGAACAACCCCTTGTAAAGTCTTGTTATCTTTGTGTTATTTTATCTTATCTCATTTTATCTTAGAGTGAAATAAGTCATTGAAGAATTGTCTGTTCTATATTACAATTCAATCCACGTTAATCATTAATTCACTGATAAAAAATGAGGACTAAACTGTGTGTATAATTGTGGGGTAGCAGCAGCCTAACCTTTAGCAACAAGGGCATGTTCCTGTGATTCATGAGTCATCCTACAGGGCACATCCTCTGCTCTCATATCCTGCTTGCTTTAGGGTGAATGTGATAAAACAAGCCAGTTTGGTTGTTTTTTTGCAATTTATTTTTTGGATTGAGGCAAAGCTCCTTACAGTACAGCGTCCCCAAGGACATTCAAAAGCTCCTCCAACCCCACCTGCTCCCACTGCTGCTTTCAGCACCCTCAGCAGCTTCCAACATGACAAAGACCCCTATTCCCCCTAATTAGGGAAGACAACTGTTTTGCTGTGATAGATTCCTGAAAATAGGGAGGCTCAGCAGTGTTCAGATCTGGTCTGGAAGTGAAGACTTGAAACTTTTATCAGTTGCTCATTTCTCATAGTTAATTGTCTTGAAAGCATACTGTATCAGTGGGGCAATGACCCGCTGCTTCTTGGAGAAAAAGTAATTATTGTTTTTCTAGTCTCAATATTTATACATTATCATCTCTCCTTCTACGGGAAATAATTCACAATATTCAAGAAATAAGAAATCCTCTATCTGCTGCCTTGTAGCCATAATGATGTTATGAATGTGTCATAAGATGCTTCAATATATCATGAAATACTAATCATTATTCTTACAACAAAGGGTATTTGAGCCAGATGAGTCTCCCACAGTGTGAGTTATGTGCTGCCAGTGAGTGCAGTCAGGCCAGGCCAGTAAGTCCATCTAATCTCTCCTCAAGGTTTTAGTGCTGCATGCTGTGTTGAGGCTGAGAACATTACTGCAGTCTGTGCTCAAATGTCTGTGAAGGTTTACCTCATCATCTGCAACTTCATCAGTAAAACGTCAACATATCTGCTCTTAATAATGAGGATAATGTGAATACCAGGTTAAACCTGAATAATCACATTTACATCAATTATATTTTTTCTAATTATTTACAAATTGTATTATTAAGGCTGCACTTATCACTATTTAAATATTAAATATATGTGTGATGCAAAAAGGCTTGTTACCTCACTTTCCTCGAACTCTTCTGAGCATTTTAAAATCTTTCATCTGATTGTTTTGGTTTCACAACCTGTACATCTTCATTTGGTTCAGCATCACCACCCTCAGCAACCTCATTCCATGCAAGGACATGGAGTCGTGCAACATATCTCCGATAAACTCACTACAGCACCAAACAACAGTCGAAGCTAGCTGGAGAACATACTGTTCTGGGGCAGATTGTGTCATCAACTTTATATGGTGATAATATGTCAATTTTGTGCCAACAACTTGTTCAAGTAGCTTAATAGGCAAACAAATCCATCAACATTCTTTGAAGGATCCAGTCTGTGAGTGAGTTTCAGAGAAAAGTGAAGAATAAAATTTGAAACTGATCACCTAACATCATGCTACAGCTTATCGGTGTGTGCGGTACCTTACAGTGTGGCATTGTAAAACAGATACAGAAACACACTCCCCCCCGCAGTCTAACCTATGATTTCTCCGCAGAGCGCTGACACATCATGAAGCTACACTGTCGCTTCTCAGCCATCTACAGGATTGTCTCCCTGGTGGCTTGACGAGTGCAGGCTGTCACTCGCAGGAAGGCTTGCCTTTAGCTATGTTAGCTGCCAAGGGGCCACAGGGCTCTGGAGCTTATTACTTAACTATGCTGCTGTCACTCATTGCAGAGTGGATTGTGGCAGACGAGGGAAGGTTAGGGAGGAGGAATGGAGAGGTGCATTCACCGACCTGCCCAAAGAGGCTCAACAAATCCTCCCTGAGGTTTATTTTATAGTTGATGGTAAAAGGGTTGGAAAAGAGGCCACCCAAGCAGCATAAACAGGCCGATGGGGAGTAAGGATCTGTAGTCGAACACAATAAATAAGCCTCATCGATCTGAAGGAGGTTTGTGGGTGGCAATTGGGCTGTCGCTGCAGTTCATGAGCTATGGCCCTGTTCTGGCAGGCCAGTGGAAAGTGGCTGATGGGAGCAGGTAAGACAATACGAGGCCAAGAAAGAGTTATTCAACAATTATCATGTCATTACAATATTTTTTTTTTGCTGTTGCATTTCACCAACTTGCTTGGTTTTGTTTTCCTGAGCTTCCAAAGTTCTTTCCGATATTTCTAAAAGCACTTGTGACATTGGAATCAGTGCCTTTTTTCCACTGATGTTTTCCCTGCATGAGCGGTAGACGATAGTGTTTGCACATGACTAGCATTACAAGGGGGCAATCCACTTTAATCTATCTGCCATGATGCATTCTCACACCATAGTCAACGTCTGAGTTTCATTGAAGATCATCTCTGTATACAAATAAAACATCATAGGTTTCTGAATATCTTGAAGGCTCCTCAATTTGCTCTCATTGCGCACTGCAGCCTCATTTATTCTCACCCAGTCTGGTAAGAAAGAAAGAATCTTGCAGACTTCAAGTCTAAAGTCTCAAAGTTGCACTAATCAAAATTCTAATACTAACAACAGTTCAAATTAATGTCATATTTTAAAGGTAAATCCACAGAGAATCATCACCCGACTCTGCAACCCGTCTGTCTTTGCATCGTGAGGAAGCAAAGACAGTTGGAGGTGTGACACAGATGTTCGGGGAGACCATGGGGGAGACTCAGTGTAGCAAAGAAAACGATGTAGAGTCCGAGCTATCCAGCCATGACCATTACTGTCAGACTCTCTATTTCTAAGCTGGAAAGACAGGGAGTCTGGTGGAGCTTTGACAGTCACTAGAAGTACGTCTATGGCCCTTTAGGATATAGTTACTGTGTGGGTACCGGAATTAGCAGCACTCTTTTGGTCTGTGTGTTGCGTTTACTGCCACAGCACAGGAATAATTGTCCCTGATGCATATAGCAGCCAGTAGCTGTATTTAAGAAGCACAAACTGGAATTCGACTTAGCCAGTGTTATGCTTTTTAGACAAGGGATATGTTTACAGCGCAAAAAAATACATACATTTACAGTACTTTTAGGGTGCTTTTCCAGATCGTTGCTTTAAAAACAATTCTGACTCTCAGGACTTAAACACACCAATATCGAATGATGAGTCGGAGCCATATTGTTCTAAAAGAGAAGAACTTCTGCAACACGCTTAGCTGGTTTTACCCTTCAGCTGTTTGTGATTGTCAAGAGTCCACTTTCAAAGCAGTTTGAGATGTCAAAAAATGTTAGCAAATCACTATGTGTTTCAATCTGTGGTAAGTACCATTGTTTGAGCGGGGCTGCACATATTAATTTACCAGCAGTCAACTCTACTTCATAATTATGAATGATTCATTTTCTCTTTTTTAATTGGAAGTTTGTTAGACCCGTTGCGACAGCGGTTGTCAATTCACATCTTAGAAAGCATGACTTGGCATGGCAGGTCTGTCAAACTTTCATTTTCTTAACATGTTGAAGTGCTGTGCACTGATTCCCTGTTTCCGTGTCTTCAACAGTACATGGATTAGCTGGTGAGGAGGCTGACATTATGCCTGGCACATGCACATGTAGCTTTAGCCTCAGTGTTTTGGCACAATATCATGTATGTAGCCATCAAGTGAATATTTAAGACCAGTTATTTTACACTGTTGTTTTAAGTCAGCTCGACACATTAAAAAAGTCAATCAAAGACAGAATTTTAAGGGGACATATCCAGGACAAACTCACTTTTCAGTGCTTGGTCACATATATTTGGGTATCTGGAGTGCCTATCAATCCACACACAGAGAAGTATTGTATGATTCAAGAAGCCATTTATATTTGGCTCCCGTTCTTATATCACATGCAGGCTCATTAGAATATACCGCCCCCCCCATCTGAGTATCTCCAGCCACAACTTGACATCTACCTGTGCAAAGGTGTACCATATTGTTCTCACCAGCCAGGGCTTAAGGAGACGGGCACTTAAATAGAGCGTTTTTTGAACATTAAAGCACATCAACATGTTCTAGCAGAAACCCCAAATATAGATGTGAACCTAAAAATGAGAATATACGTCCCCTTTAAACAATGTTCGCTTCATTAGCTAGCAAGCTACAACTGATCAAATCTGATCTCGAAAGCAAAATTGATAGATGCTGGCTAGAAATGAGAACCTATTACACATTTTTTCGAGTGGTAAACCTGCCACCGTTAGCATTGTAAACTGGGTTATATGCAGTGAGCAAAAAGCTCGACAGGTGTGGCAACAGTGGGTAAGGGGGGCCAAGGCTTAGTCAGCTGTTTCTAAATTGTAGTATTGTATGCAGTGTTTTTGGTTAGTGTGTATATTGAAGTTTGGCCTTTTGTTTGGTTGAGATCATGCAGGATTAAAGGTCTGTTCACTCCAGCCGGAAGGTAAATGTCACAGTCAAACATATACAAAGTTTGTGGCATCTATGTGACTTTAATTACACAGCATTTCAGCTCTCGAGTCTAGTTTATTTTGTGTATTGTTTGATACACAGCGGTAATAACACGGGGGAAGACAGGATTACCACTGCAGACATCTTGACGAAAAGTGTTGAAGAATACCAAAAGCACTCCCTGCTCTCTTATTTTTCTCAAGTCTCCATGCACACCTTCTCTTCACATCTATTCAGCCTCACCGAGAGCTCCCATCACAAATAGCCCGAAAAAGTCAAAGGTCAAAGGCCAAAGGCTGAAGGCAGCAAAACAGAATTAATATTCAATTCACAAATGCTGGCTTCCAGTGACTGGAGAAAAAAAACTAGCCAAAGCAATTAACCTTCTGTCCCTGATGTGATGTGTGGGCAACTTAACAAGGATGTTCTCTGCTTTTAATTAGTCTCAAAAGTCGCAGCGCCCAACCAAGATTAAAAGTTATTTCAAGGTAAAGTGGACCAGTGACAGGAACGTGGCCACTTGAGAGACAACTGACATCAGTGCGTACAACAGGAGCGATTCTGTTTTGGAGTGTGCATCAGAGCGGAACTCAATGCAATATGCAGCAGGTCTTTGCTATCTGCCGACTGCAATAACAATTAATATTCAAATTCAAATTTTGATTATTAATGCCACAGAGAAGAGCCGGCAGCCAATAAAGAAGGGAGTGAATACTGTTGATGCCAGCAGACTGTGTCGTGACCCCCCCCCCCCCCACCCCCCAAGTAATATTCAGTAAAATGTAATATTCCATAATGAAGACGATGGTGGCCAGTTGCCAGTGTATTGCTGCTTGGGTTGTTGTTTATGAGGGCTGAGCGGTTATGAATTTTGAAGTAGTTATTACAGACATGATAATGTGGCTGTGAGGTGACTACAGTATGGCCTGGCTAACAAGTATGTAGTTCTTTTAGTAATTTTCAGTGTGAATATTACTTTGTCACACAGTTATCCCCTTAGTTGTAAGACTAAAAACTCCTTCATTATTTTGCAATTACCTTTTATTTATCTTGATTTTTAGGTAAAGATATCACAGCGTCATGTATATCAACCGTAAGAAACAAACAATCCCCTCTCAAACTGGCCTCATCAATATTTATACATACACCAATATTCCAGTCCGATTGTTATAAGTAGAGCAATAAAAAAGGGGTGTGGAAGTGGAGCGTGTACACCCACACGCAATTCCTACTGAGCTGAAGTACAAGCATACTGTTTGCATAAATGGCTAAATGACTCCTGTCTCACTCGCAATGTTGGAAAAGCCTGTAGCTTTTGAAACTTTGATCCAACTCTTGATTTAAAAAACATATTAAACTGCTGGGTAACGGACTAAAAATGTAACCTTGTGAATTTTTAGACATATAAAAAACTACCTTAAAGTTGAGGCATCAAGTACCATTTTAAATGCAATGATTCTTCCATGTTTCATACTGTATGAAGATAGTCTCAGACGACTCAAATCCTTACATAAAAAGGCTCATAAAATCCATGATAAAACAACATCCATATAACCAGTCTAGTCTACTCACTGAATACATTATGTTCAATTTTGAAAATGTAATTGTGCACTCAAATGTTTGCATAATCTTCATGATCATTCATAATGCTGCTCCTCCTCCCCTGAGGGACTTTGTTACACACAGCTCAGAAATACCGACACGAGCCACCAGGTCAAACAGAAGTGCAGACTTCTAAAACACAAGGCCTTTCTTGGCATAATAGTAGTTTATCCAAGATCCAACTGCAGAGAAAGACTATGAGGATTGGAAAAGAATGTTGTCTTTTACCAGGCAGGAAGGGTTTCACAAAGACACTCTTGAGTTGCATTATGGGAAGTATATTATCTGACATTTTTGAAGTTTTGAAGAACTAGGACATCTCAACCTCTGCTGTATCAATTTTGACCATTTCCTTTTTAATCAGCGTCTTGCAAATCCTCCAGCTTTATGGAGCTGCGATGCTAAATCCCAGGATTACCCGTTATCATGCTGGTGGCTTTCAGAAATTTCATGTCAGCTTCCAAAAGGTAACTCATTCCCATATATACTTCCCAACCTGGAGCTTTCCAAGTAAGGGGATCATCACTTGAAGGTTTGCACTCTTTAAAGGTGCATGATACGACTCTCAATATGGTGATGACGGGCCAGCGGCTAGAAGCTAACGGTGCTAACAAAGTGCAGACAGAGCTAACAGTGGTTGCCTGAGAGGGAACCGGAGGTTGGGTGCTACGTCCTGGATTCATTAAGAGGCCTTCAACCTAAGCTGCTTGTTCAGTGTCCCCTGTCTTAACATTTCACTGTGAACTGATTACATATTGTAGAAATATTATCAGTACAGTATTCGTGTAAAAAATACATTATCAACCCTAGTTTTAAGTAAAGCATGTACTTAAGTATGTAAAGCAATAAAAAGGGTAGTGTAAAATTGATTGAGTATAATATGTGAATACTGATTCTTTCCTTGGACACATGGGAGCGCGACTTCAACTCCTATCGTTATAACTAATGCGTTTTGTGGAAAACAGCAGCATGCTTCGCCTGTAAAGAATCTGATTATAGCAGTGAGACTGAATTAAAACAGTAAAGTTGCCGGGTGCAAACCAAAACAAAGAGCTGAAAGACACTAAAACCTTCCATAGAGCTGAGAAGAACTGCAGAGTCTGAAGATAACTCTCTATGGGTTTGACACAGCGACCTTTCTCAGTTTACTCGCAGTCATCTGTTCCATTGTTAGTATAGAAATATGGATTAGCACTGACACGTCATTTTAACAAATGACTTTCCACCACCACGTAATGCTCTGTGAAGAGCTTGTGGTCATTTCATCTATTTCTGTTGTATAGAGGCCTACTTTTTGCCTCTAGTTCTTCATCCGAGTTATCCACTCTTCTTTATTATTTTTATCATCTTCTACTAATTTGCATAATCCTTACTATAAATACAATTGTCGTCATCTTTCTTTTCCCTCCTCCTGCTAAACATCATTGTCACCGTCTTCATCCTCCTCCTCAACATCATCATTATCATAACTGCTCATTTCCATCAAGACCATCACGGTCACAGCATCATAATGTTCATAATCATGTCACCATTCTCATCCATTAACACCAGTCGATCTGAATATATGAAAACACGTTCAAAATGACATCGAAAACAGACGGACAGAAACAATTATGTTCCATCGGGCAAATAAGCTGCACAGGGATTGTGACTAATGGATAAAACCCCATTTTATTTCACTGGTTGTAATGCAGCTGACCTCCTCCTTCCTCATAGTTCTGAGGTCATCAGAGCACAGAAACTCAATTTGATTCACACGCTGTCCAATACTTGACACATAATTAGACTGGTGAGGATGTACGATTGGCTGGTAATTGAATCAGCACAACTGGAGTGCCACAGCCCTGGCTGGAAGGAAACACTGAAAAACGTACACAGGTGTGTATGAGTAGATGGAGTAGACTGCTCACTTATTAATCATGTTGTATGCGAAGAAGAAACAAACTTTTTTGTTAAGTTAGATGAGCAGATATGTCAGCATTTTATTAAAAGATAAATGGCGAAGGAGTTGGCAGAAAGTCAGCATGTATGCATCATTTTTAATGTATCTTTGCTGCGAGGCAGATTAAATGTCTCAGTGACTCTCAGTGGTGCTGATACATGGCTGTCCTGAGGACTTAAGCTTAGTTATAGTCACAGTGCTAACCCCTCAACAGTGTAAAGGATGCATACTATAGATTTAGTCCTGGTGAAAAACATCTTCCAGAATTTATGAAATCAAAAAGGAAGATCTGTGATCGGTTTATTGATGCTATTTAAGGATAAAAGGTGTTATTGTCTTATCATTATCTTGTAATTTTTTGTATTGTACGTCACAAAAAAAGTAACAATTACATGCAGCTATGTGATTCATTGACCTTGCAACTCCATCAGCAACCAGTCGGGTTATAAAATCAAAACTCTGATAATGTGAGATTGCAAAAGTACACAATGAATTCCAATGCTGTGATTCAGAACAATGTAGCAGCTTTGAGTATTTGAAGTAAGCTCAATGTCAGACTGACTAACATGACATCATGGGGGACTGCCTTTGGACAAACAGTGGTTGTGTGCGTGTGTGTGTGTCTATACACACACAGGATGTGTGGTGATGGATCGCCCTGGAATGCTTGTTTCCAAAGCGGAAACCTTTCTCAACATACTCTTTTTCATTAGAAAATGTATTTTCTGCAATTAGAGAGGCAGATGTCCTTCAACTTGGATGAGTATTGTACTCTAATTGAAAGAAAATAATTAAAGGAGCCTCCTGATTGTTGTGCGTAAATGTAGACATGAGAATATTTTCTTTGTAATAACGTTAACAGACATTTTTTCATACTCCCAGAACAAAAATCAGGAATGATGCGTTTTAAACATGAACACACAACAGTTTACAAAACTTTTTGATATATTTTGTTAGTTCTTATCATCTAAGTTTCTTTCCTTGGAGGTAACAATGGTGCTAAATTAAAGCTGCATTATTTGATGCATTATTATATATCTATATTGTTGGTCACTTGGTGGCAGCAGACCAAGAGATTAAGTGTTTGCTAACAACTGTCTACACATCCAGCAGTCAAGGAGCAGCATCAGCAATCATTTGGAGTCGTGTTTCTGGCCCCCCGACAAATCTAAATCAAATATTTAGTCACCTTTCACCTCTGTTTGGTGTCTGACAATCACTGAGAAAACTCTCTGGCTCTTTAGCTGCTCAGTGCTCCACTTTGTTTACCAGCTAGTTCTTGACTTTGTCCGTTTGAGGATTGGTGCTGAGCAGGTAGCATACAGTAAGTTCATCAGAGATGTTTCACTGACAACAGCTGCTGCTGCTGAAAACAGAGTTGATGAGAGCAGTGGGAATCAAAAGTATTGATCCTGCAGCCTTTAAGGCTGTACATTGTTGGTTAAACAGGAAAATAATTTCCCTTTCTTAATCCTTTATTAAGAGACTGTTTTGACTCATTTGCATTTGTACATTATAAAGGGAATAACAGTGCGTTAATCTTTACCAGCTTCCTTCACCAGTGTCAGGAATTGAGTTCCTGTGTGTCCTGCTTCTTGTCAGTGTATACTGTTTATTCATGTGGTCATTCTCTGTGACCGCTCTGCTCTATGACTAAGGGACTGTGGGAGTTTGTCTGCTGCTGTCCTATCTTTTTTTACATGTACGCCTGTCTGCAGTGTAGAATAGCAGCATCCGTTTACATCTCTGGGCCCATCCCTTATCATGTCCAACGCTAGCTGATGTCCATTGCACCGAGATGGTGCCGATGTGCTCAGGATGTCCACACCACTGCTCACATACTGTTTATCGTGAAAATCAGTTATCGAAATGTTATGTGGGTTGGCCAACTATTGGCAGTTTTGGCACTTAATGCAAACCTGACTGCCTTGGAAGGAGAGTCCTTATCTAAGAGGTATTTTGTGAGGTTTCTCTATCTTTTTTTCAGGGTAGAATTGTATTTGTTCTATTTGGTACTAACTTTTGTGGGAGTGGTTTGGTTTTTCTCTGAGTTTTCTAAACTTGGAGCCCTTTTAGAACTACCTTAACAACCTGAAATAATGACTGTAAATATGACACCAATGCTGTGAAATATTTAGTAACTTCAGTCCTGTATTACCATATTTGACTGGACAACAAGCAGTAGCTACTATCACAAGATGGTTTATCTTCACTTTCATCCTTTAATTAACACAAGCAGTGTGTGTGTGTGTGTGTGTGTGTGTGTGTGTGTGTGTGTGTGTGTGTGTGTGTGTGTGTGTGTGTGGTGGGTGTGTGTGTGTGCGTGTCAGTGTGTGAAATCAATCATTTAAATGGTCAAAATATTGAAAAAAGCCTTTCTCAGTCAATGTGGTGTTTTCAGTGCTGGTGTAAACAGCTGAAGTCGGACACTTCCGAACAACCCGGGCAACGGTGATAATATATCAACGTCACAAAGATACACGAACCACCAAACATAGTGCTCAACAAATAACGGACAAATGTGGACACTTTAGTTCCAAAAACTGGGACAGCATACGCACAATAATAATAAAGACACAGAGAGCTCTAAAATCATTTGTTTGATCAGACACAATTGGCAGAAATAAGGTGTATTTTTTGAGATATTAAACCAACAACCTACCAAGAAAAATGATGGTCTGCTTCCTGGCTGTCTTGATCTTTGAACTTTCGTGCTTGGGCGCACCGTTGATGGTGCCATCCATGGACCCTAAAGGTTTCCGAAGGACGAGGACCATGGCCCGGCACATGAAGGCCACACAGATCAACACGATCATGTAGACGATGAAAGACACGAATATGCTGACCCTGTACATCACCCAGTGCTCCCTCAGATTTGTACAGAAAGTCAGATTCTGGACGGGTGTGTCTGCCAGGAAGGGAATGTGTCCCTGCGTTCCTGTGGCAACCAGCAACGGCAGGGCCACAAGCACGGACACCAGCCAGGCAAAGGTGATGAGGGCATTGGTGCGTTTTCCACGCAAGGCTTTGAAGCGAAACGGGTGACAGATAGCCACGTAGCGCTCAAAGCTAAGTGTGGCCACGTTGAGGATGGTGGCATAGCTGCAAGCCTCGAACAGGAAGTTGTAGATCTTACAGGAAACGTTCCCTCCTGCTGACGAGAACGGAAACCAAATGGCGCTGTAGAGCTCCACTGGCATGCCGATGAGGAGCACCAACAAGTCAGAGCACGCCAAACTAGCCATGTGGTCAGTAACGTTCTTCTGCAGGTAGCCATTGCGCTTCAGCACTTGTGTCACTCTGATGGTGACCGAGTTACCCACGATACCCGTCACCAGGATGAGGCTGTAAAAGATTGTCAGGAAGATTTTGACGGAGTAGTTGGGTTCAAGCTGTCTCCAGTCTTTGTCCTCTGCTATCTCTATTTCCACACTCATGGTTACGGAGCGGTGAGCTCTGATTTCCCAGGTATTGATTTTGTCCTTCAGCTTATCAGGTCTGCAGGGCGAAGTCTCTGTGGTTAGAGCCAAGAACCAGAAGTGAGCTGTTTTTCCTCGATAACAACTTACACTGAAGACTTCTCTGTGTGTGATTAATCCCGGATTCTTCAAGGAGAGTATCCCAGTGGAAAGTATACTCCAAGTCACAGTAGGTGTATCATTTCATGACCGTTTACAGTACTTTCTATACTTTGTTCTAAATATTTAGTGTCTTATCACCAAAAGTCCAGTGTGTGGCCCCAAACCATGTTCCATCGGATCCCCGAGAGTCGTCTCAGGTTCTAGTGCAGAGTCGTTGGTTTCACCTCAGTCAGAGCATAGTGTTAGCCAACACTCCTCTCACACACATTTCCTCCTCCCACCAACAAGGGCAGGGCAGTTAAACATTAAACGCGAGGACAGGCAGCATGAGTGCTGAGGCCTGCTTTCATTTCTTATCATCAGTACGAATGTTCCTCCCACACTTTGTTTTACTCCAAGTTATAGCTGAGATTAGGAAAACGGTTAAATGTACATGAGTCGTGATGCAACTTTAAAACGTATAAGAAAAGAAAAAAACATGCCTGACTTTGACCGAATAATTGAAATTGGTTCAGATTAACAATCTAGAAGTTTTGTTTGGAGATAATGTTAAAGATACAGCTGGGGCACCTGGTAAGTTACATTCACCTTAAACATGGCTGAGAGAACAAAACTTTATCAAAGACAGAGAAGTCAAAAGTTGGCAAAAATAAACTGAAGTGCAGGGAAGGTGAGAAGTTAAAACAGGAACCGAGCTGAAATAAGCCAGACGTAGCTCCACAGAGTTCAGAGTGTTCTTTTTAAAAATGATTTTCAAATTCAACTCCTACAGAAACAGAATTATGGTTGAGTGATAACATTTCTTTGGCTGATAAAATAATTGTGTTTCAAAGATAATTAATTCCTGTATTTTTTTTCCTTTAAATGCCGAGAGGAACGCTGGATGCATTAATATTTAAGACTTCTCGTGCACATATAGCTGCTTCTTAAACAGACAAAGCTGAACTGATGCCTACAGGTTGAACCTGGTTAGATAAAAGCTGTACCCTCTCACTCTGATTGTCCGATAACATCAATCAAACCATCGTGTTGTGCATGGCATCACATTGTCAGCCAGATGTTCACTGCCAAAAGTTTAAAAAAAAGTTAAATCAAGGTTGAATGTTATGACACTGGAGACTCCTAATTTATGCCCCAGATCGCATTTGAATATTTGCCGCTGTGTTCACGTGTGTGTGTAATTACATTGAGCTTGACAATGCCTTTTTAATATCTCAATAACGAGGTGCTCGAGTGTTAGAGATTGCATGAAAGTGTCTTTGTGACTTTGGGATAAACACATCATGGGCATTAATGTACCGCATGCTAGAAATCATTCACAGCTGTTAGATGTAAAAGGAAATAGACTCAAATAAAATGGTTGACATACATGAGAGAGGCTTACTGCCTAATTGTACTTTGCACAACCAGTCGTGCGTTGGAGAGATGGGGACAATTTGTAGCTAGATAGGTTGTATTTCTACAATATAAAAAAAGGAAGGAAATGGAAGGATGTCAAGGGAAAAGAGTTATTCACTTGTGTCCCCACTTGACACTATACATATCAAAAGGGACACAAGGTCTCCTCAAGAGCCCTCAGGGAAAATATATTCACTCTACAAGACCTAAAATGTCTACTGCTTTATGTTACGGCAGGTTTGACATTTAGGCCTCTAGTTGGTGCTTAAATGTGCTGATGTAGTTGGTTGCAAGGCATGCACTGTTTGCAGATATTCAGCAGCACAATTGGTGTTCTTCAAGGTGTACTTTGGGCTCTATTATCTGAATTCATAGCCATCATGCTACGCCATAGACTCAAAGGCATACAAAAGATATTTTTAGCAGACCGAGAAATGTTTTCATACAACATTATGAAAGAGAATATTTGCATATTGTGTGTGTGTGTGTGTGTGTGTGTGTGTGTGTGTGTGTGTGTGTGTGTGTGTGTGTGTGTGAGAATGGGGCTCTTCTTCTCAGGGCACATTTTTCATGGTTGTCATTCTTTGGACAACCATAATCAAATATGATTTGTGAAGTCTTACAGTAAATAAAAATAATTTAAATTTGTGTCAAGAAAAACAAGGTCTGTGTCCAAAATCATTCACGTTGTAGTGCCCTACATTTAGTCTCCGAAATCTGAGTGTGTAAATGTATCCACTATATAGAGCCGTCAAAAAAAGAAAAGCCACACTGGAGCGAAAAAGCACCTCCTAATGAGTGTTTTCTATGTGAGCACAAAGGAGTTAAGAGAAGCAATTAGGAACCACTGTTTGTATATTAACTGTTTGCCAAACTCACTTACAAGTAATTAGTGGATGAAAAATGATTCAGATCCTTCACTACAGTAAAAGTACTAATACCATACTGATGAAACAATCCACGACGAGTAAAAGTCCTGCATTCAAAACCTTAGTCAAGTATGTTATAATCAGCAAGATGTACTTAAAGTACCAAAAGTAGAAGTACCCGTGCAGTAAAATGTACCCCGTCAGTGTTTTAGGATTTAAATTGCTGCATTAACGTGTATGCTGCATGTTTTTAACTCCTTTATATACTGTTGGCAATGCATCATATTCTATAAGATCATGTTTGTAGTGTCAGTACAGTACATTATTTACCTCTGAGATTTAGTGCAATCTGAAAATCGCCCCACACGGGACCTCTACACACGGGACCTCTACACACGCACGTGGATCTCTCGGATTTTGACAGTGATTTGCCTTCATACCCTAACCCTACACCCCTAACCCTACACCCCTAACCCTACAACCCTACAACCCTACGCCCCTAACCCGACACCCCTACACCCCTAACCCTACACCTACACCCCTACGCCCCTAACCCTAAATAATGCCCACTCAACCCACCAACACACCCATCAACTCTGTTAAGTTTTCATTCTGTACACATGACATCTATTGCACTTCTGTCCATCCTGGGAGAGGGATCCCTCCTCTGTTGCTTTCCCACAGGTCTCTTCCTCTTTTCTCCCCGTTAAAGGGTTTTTTTGGGGGAGTTTTTCCTGTTCCGATGCGAGGGTTCTGGGACAGAGGATGTCGTATGTGTACAGATTGTAAAGCCGTCAGAGGCAAATTTCTAATTTGTGATTTTGGGCTATACAAAAATAAATTTTATTTAATTGAATTGAATGTTTGTGTTTTAATTATGTCATGCTTGTAAATCGTTGTTGTTGAAAATTCTAAGTTGTACTACGGTCATGTTTAATATTTTAATGTGTAAAAATACATTTTGATGTATAAATTCAGGGACAATCACTGATGAGTTCTCATTTGCACCCAACAGCCTGAAAATACACAGTAAGTTGGCTCAACTGATTTGACATGTTGGCCCAAATATAGTGTCTTTAGTCTGTTGGTCATCTAAAGAGAATAATTCAATTAAAAACACCTGAACATTACTTTCTGCAACATTTTGCTGGTTTAGTACGAGTCTAAAGTGGCTTGAGAACTTAAGGCAAGAAGGTTCATTTAATGTCACAGCACCTTTCAAACACAGCTGCAGTTCAAGGTTTTATGGCAAGGAAATGCATTAGAAAGGTTAATATATCCAGCATCCAGCAGCAGAAGTGAGCAGAGGGCTGTAAAGACCCGCTGACGACATCATCAACTGTCTGCAGAGACCTGAAGCCCCGCCCACGCTGCTGCACAGAGCGCCAACGCTCCTATAGTATTAATTATCGTTAATATTATTTATTTATTCAGATGCATCGATACCGAAACATATTTCTGATATCAGTCCAAAACTGACTCAAATAGCTGAATCAGCTATCGGTGATGACATGCAGATCTGGTATTGGATACCAATATAACAATTCAGTACATTTCTATCTATGTATTTATTCGTCTAATTGTTTTTCAAAGTTAGGAAAGCAATGTTTAAGTCAAGCCTGATTTTGCCTTAGACATAAAATAATGATTTTAGGAGCTTCCACACAGTGAGGCATACAGCTTATTAATCTAACACTGGTATCAGATCGGTACTCGGTATCGACCGATACACAAAACCCAGGTTTCATTATCGGTATAGGGACGGAAAAAGTCAGATCCTTGTATCTCTATTTATTTATTTGTATATTTCATGTATTTATTTATTACTGTGTTTATTTATACATTCATGTGTTTACATACGTACATTTAAAAACGTAGGTATCATATACTGTATATATATAAAATTGTGAATCAATTAGTATCATGGTTGATCTGCTGTTCAGAGGCAGTTTATAGAATAACAGCAGCAGTGAATTAACTGGCAGTCAGTAGTGAGATCTGAACCCACACCTCCATACAAACAAACACATCCTAACTTTACACAGGTTCAGGTGGTTATATGTGCATGTAGGAGTGAAGGTAGGTGACTTTGGACCTACCTGACTTTACAAAGCTGGTCATCTCGTGGTCTTCAAACTGTGCTCCCTTTTAAAATCAGGTCCCACCATCATTTGTCTTTGGATCGCCGGATCCACGATATAGGTAATGCCAATTCACGTCAACGTTCTGAAAGAGTTTTTACAAACAGTTTATCTTGCGTTGGTTTTGTGCAAATGTTACACACTGAATGATGATGATGTCCATTCAGTGTTCCAGATGAATTTATTGTGCTGTGTGAATAAAAACAAGACAGTCTCAGATGAATATCTGCTTCTGCGATCTCGACTGTCCTTTTTGGTCTAGCTCGCTATCTTAGACAAGAATTACATGAATTGTGAACACACAACCTGACATATACAGCCTAACAAACTACTGCTTAAATCTTCGGTAGCACTTTATAATAACTACACACTATGAAGCATTAGTTAAGCATGAGTAAACACTTAATTCATCATTTATAAAGCATTGTTCCTACATTAATAATTCATTAGTATGCAGTTCATAACAACAGTTATAAATGTTTTATTCTTGATTAATAAGCTTGTCTATTATGTGTTTCATTATTGTGTTTCCATACTTTATAAATGATGGATTCCCCATTTGTAAATGAAGTATTATATATTTTACAAACCAATAATTAAGGAGTTGTAGATGATTAATAAGATCATTTATAAAGTGTTAGTAAATGATTAATAACTTATTAGATGTACATTATTCATGCATTTATATATATGATTTAGATATGCACTAATGGTTAGGGACTATGTTAATATATGCTTTATAAATGTGTATTAATACTGCAATTCATGATTAATTAATGATTTATTAAGGTAGTTACTAGTCCTTAGTAAAGTGTTTTGTGTGAGCTCATCTAAAGTGAGGACTATCTATGCCTTATAAAGCATTTATTAAGTGTTTTGTGTGAGCTCATCTAAAGTGAGGACTATTTATGCCTTATAAAGCATTTATAAATGACATTGAAAGGCCAGCAGTGCCTCAAAACCCATAGTTTTTTAACAGAAAAGGCAAATAGACACAACACAAAGTGATCAAGAACATATCAATATTTATTGCAAGATGCAAACAATATACTATTAAATACAAACCTCTCAGCCATTCATTCATGTAAGAAACAAACAAACAAAGACATTCTCCTTCAGGAGAACATGGCTGGATATAACACATTTGTAAATATACAACTGGAGCTAACCAGGAGCTTTGCATATTAGTTTACATTTACTTATTTAATTATTAATTTCATACCAAGCATATATATCTCATTCACATCCACTCCACATATAACAGCTAGTTAGCCATCTGTCACCTGGATTGCTCTATTTACAACGGAGGTGACGCGTTAGCGTGCGCCTGTCTCAGGACCTCTAGTGCTAGCTGGAAGGCTAGCTAGATACTGATCCTCCATAATGTGTAACGTTACGTGCCAGCAAACTAAGAAACACACAGACGGGCATTGGAGGCCCGTCAGCAGTCATTCTTTCTGGCGGAGGTCCGCGCGCCCTTTCAACTTAGGTCGGAGTTTACCATCGCATAAGTGCACTTCCGTATCAGTTCCTGAGCGAAACGTTTGTCCCACGTTGATGACGTATGAAGCGGTCTTTTCCTTTGTCCGTCCCACATTGATGACGTTTTGAAAGCGGGATTTCACTCGATTTCACTTATTTCGCTTATTGCAAACAATGAGTAGATTCGGCCGGCTGCCATCGGGACATGCAACTGAAGAAAAGTGCGAACAGTGGAGATCGTTATGCTTAGTTAAAATGAATAGTTAAATAAGTAAATGTAAACTAATATGCAAGCTCCTGGTTAGCTCCAGTTGTATATTTACAAATGTGTTATATCCAGCCATGTTCTCCTGAAGGAGAATGTCTGTTTGTTTCTTACATGAATGAATGCCTGAGAGGTTTGTATTTAACAGTATATTGTTTGCATCTTGCAATAAATATTGATATGTTCTTGATCACTTTGTGTCTATTTGCCTTTTCTGTTAAAAAACTATGGGGTTTGAGGCACTGCTGGCCTTTCAATGTCATTTATAAATGCTTTATAAGGCATAAATAGTCCTCACTTTAGATGAGCTCACACAAAATACTTTACTAAGGACTAGTAACTACCTTAATAAATCATTAATTAATCATGACTTGCAGTATTAATACGCATTTATAAAGCATATATTAACAGTCCCTAACCATTAGTGCATATCTAAATCATTATATATATATAAATGCATGAATAATGTACATCTAAATAAGTTATTAATCATTTACTAACACTTTATAAATTATCTTATTAATCATCTACAACTCCTTAATAATTGGTTTGTAAAATATATAATACTTCATTTACAAATGGGGAATCCATCATTTATAAAGTATGAAAACACAATAATAGAACACATAATAGACAAGCTTATTAATCAAGAATAAAACATTTATAACTGTTGTTATGAACTGCATACTAATGAATTATTAATGTAGGAACAATGCTTTATAAATTATGAATTAAGTGTTTACTCATACTTAACTAATGCTTCATAGTGTGTAGTTATTATAAAGTGCTACCAAATCTTCAATCTACCGTCTAAGCTGTGTCTGCATGGATCTGAAGCTCGGAGATGAAATGGGCTGTCAACCATCCGCTGGATAGATTTATACCATAAATAAAAAAAGTGAATTATCATTATGCATACCGTGTACTTTGGGGACATTCTCAGCTATCACACAGTGATAGCATAGATTTTGAACTGCTGGTGGCTTCAGTGAGAGCTGCACCATTAACTGTGGCAAACTGTGTATCACACCTCAGCATCGACCAAGGTGTCTGGAAATATCAGTAAGAGGGAAATGTGTTGCAAGGAGTTGAAGCCGGACATCTCTGAAAACCTTTTCCATGTCTTATACTTAAAGGTGCTAAGTTTGAAATTCAGAGCATAGAAGCAAACAATGATTTGCTATGTAAAATATAGTGGAGTACACTTTTTAAGGACCAGACATTTTGTGTTATTCTTTACACAACTGATGTGTTTAGAGTTTTAACACAAGATTCCTGTTGGATTTTCAAACACACTCATCTGTGGTCCATATTTAGAAACTGTAAATGTGTTAATTCTATTCCTAAGGATTGGAATTTGATTAAGCTGACACCCAACTGTAGACATTTTTTTTAAATGTATTGTTCAATTTATTTTAACAATTGTCATGTAAACTATATATAATCGCTAAAAATGTAAATGATCAATAAATCATTGAACTCATTGAGAAAAAGTAAGTGACTCAGAAGGAATTTTCCATTAGGCGCGCAAGCAGAGATGCTGAAGTGCTGAAACTACACAATAGAGTGGTACGGGAATGAGTCGGCATTTTATCACTTCCGATTCCCTCGTCTCAAAGTCAATGGGTTCCTTGAATGGGTACAGGGACTGAATAAACAACAATCAACAGAACTCCTTACCTACAGAACTCAAAAATAGACCATTTTGAACTCGTTTTTTTTTTCTCTTAAGGGTGATCAGTCATCATCTGGTGCTTGTCATTAAGATTTATGGTTTGAGTACACATGATTGTGTTTCGTGTGGCAGCGTAAGCATTTTCTTGTTGAGTTCAGTTTTGTGTATTTTAAAAGCCCATCTCGGGATGGGCAACTATACCTAACAGCTAACCCACAGCTATAAATGCTACGGAATGTGGCATTAGTTCATGCTATATACTTTTCTCTATTAAAAATGAATAAATATTATAAACATATTGATTAGTACAGCTAACCCTCAGCTACTGAGTCCACCGATCCACCATCTTGAGCGCGCACATGGACTGAATGTTGGCTTCTGCTCATGCTCAGACCTCAGCCGCTTTTTTGTTACTTGAGTGTTTGAAGTTAGCTTTACTCCATACAATAAAGTAAACAGTTTTTTTCCACCAGCAATTAACGCTGACTTAGTAAAAACTAGTAAGAAGTCATATTTTTGATGACCAAGTAAAGTTAACTAATTAAATGTAAGTCTGGACAACTATTACATTTTACAGTGTGCTAACAATCCCACAATTCAAAGTGCCACATTTTATATCTTTGTTCCCAGGGTCAGATGTTCCGTAGCTTAATATCCTCCTAATATGAGAAGGGTTTTATGTTCTCAGCAATGTATGTTTGTCTAAGTTAAATGTTGAAATCAGCCACCTACAGCTGAGCTTAGCCTACTGATGTTATACTCCTTGAAACCTACGCCCTCAAATATGCCGGCAAGACAGTTTTCTTGAGACATTGACTCCCGCATAGTGCGGAGATGAGAGCAAATCGCATGCAAATCAAATCAAAGAAGAATTGCCGCTGCACCGACACATCTTACCAACATGTCTCTTCAACAGAAATGTGATCCTGTAGAAGTACGTCATTTAACACACCCATTTAAAAAGATATGTTTTAATAGTGCAGTGTAAGTATGAAAACAGACTTGCAAAATAAAAGCATAATTCAAGAGCCGAGGTTGATAAAAGGGAGGTTACTATTACAGCCTTCTTTTAGATCTTAGAACATCTTCATTAATGACACTTAGAAGAGAAATTGACAAAGAACCTGAGAAAGAAAAAAAAACCCTATCCATGATTACACCATTGAAGTCTAAAGCAGAGAACATGGGAAACTAATCATCCTAAAAAAAAAAAGCTTTTATACTTGCAACTGTGACACGAGGGATTGATTGGCAAAAACACAGCAAGTAATATAATGAACATGAACCAGTTTAAATATGTCGCTTAAAGTGCTCAACCTGTTAATTCATCCTCACAGGACAGTTATTACTTCCTCCACTTCATACGTCCAGTCAACACAGAGTGCAATAAACACTCCATAACGATGTGCACACGTCTGACATTTAACTGGATGTGTAATGACATTTACATTTCCCCCCCTTCAACTGTAGTGTTTACATCCTGGATTACACGTCAGACACTGAGGCTGCTAATAGAAATGTTTGTTTTTTTTCCTCATGAAATCACAAACACAGTGAATAAATCATTTTTGCTTATTAAAAAAAAAATAATAAAATGTCATATACAACAGTCCAATCGATGTGATATAATCTCAGTTGCAAGAAATTTGTCTGTTATGCAAACTCCTCCTCTGGCAGTAATCATTTACAATGACACAGAAAATATAAAACGTTACACAATCTCAGACAGAAATCTGTAGTGGTCATCTGAATTTCACAAACAAAGCAGCAAATACTCTATTAATGCTTCACTGTGTAAAGTATTTACACCCATTTTTGAACAAAGGAAACCGCTCATACGAGCAGACGACCGTTATTGCAGCGAGGCGTTTTGTAGCTTATAGCGGAAGGCTTACTATCAGTTCATATTCAAGCACAAAGATTATGTTTCTATCACAGTTTGTCTTCCTGATGCAGCCCCCGTCAGAGGTACAGAGGGAAACAAGAAAGCTTGTTGAAGGATGAGACGCTAATCTTGTTCAGCTGTAGTGGGACTTCACTCTTCTTCATGTCCGACTTACAAAAGGTTTCCTTGACGGAGGAAAAATTTGTTGGATATTTCTTACCGAGAGATGTTAAAATGTTATTCTCACCTGAAGGAATATCTCACAACACACGCAGGTCACTGTGAAGGGTTTTGTCATTACCCAAGCTGCCGAGGCTGAGTAAACACAAACTCATCAATGTGCGCTGCGTCTCTCATTCTACCACCATCGCTGGTCCTGAAAACGATGCGGCCATATTGACCGACTCATCATATGAGGCGTCACATGGCTGATTTATGAAAAAGCGGGCTTTCTCCGTCAAAGGCAGACAAATCAAAGACTTTTTACGTACATGATTGACAGATTGTCCTTTGTGAAAATGCACTGTGTCTGCTGCGCGCACACACACACACACACACACACACACACACACACACACACACACTTACAAACAAGCAGCAAGGCTTCAAAGGGCCTGTAGACTAACATGAAGATGTCCAGAACCGAACGATGGTTCGTTCAATGGTGAACTCTGAACACTGATTTCAGATTTTTAAAAGAAACACACAGCTACTCTGCCTCTGTTAGTGTTATGATCAAGTTCAAAATGTACCGTTTCATTTGGTCACATGACAATATAGTAAATCACTGATAATGTCCAGCACCTTGAGGTTGTTGTTTTGTTTTTTTTACACAGAAATAATAATAAAAAAAACTGAATATCAGTCTGTGATGACTGGAATGTGAAAATAAAAAAACGAGCGTGTAGAAATGGATGCGTCGTCTCAACACTGTAGAAAATAAATAGATTTAATAGAAGGCACTGGGGTAGTTCAATGTCTCTGAAGGCTTTCCAGATTGTCTGCTCAGCGAGATCCACATTCGCCACCTTGGGAGACAAAAAAGAAAAGAAAAAAGAGGGTGAGACAAAAATCATGTGTACTCCATGATGGACATGTTAAAAGCACAGACATGTATAGGTACACACTTATAGTGCTTCTAAAGGTCCTCCACCAATTTAGCACCTTTAACTCACAACGGACAAGAATCTACAATGATGCAGCATCAAACGAGTTAACGTTAAATTCAGTATTCGTCATTTAACTGAAAATAATGCTGAAAAGGTTCAACACTAACTAAATGACCATGAGTTAGCAGGCTTACTTCTATGCATCCCCCTTTTCTTTTGCATCTGCTCCTCCATGAAACGCTACACACCCAGCAAACAGGCTTAAGTCTGTCCTAAATCCCACTGCTTCCATTCCCTTCTAATGCCTCCATTAGAAACCACACGCTGAGTTCAGAAATCTCTCTCTGCCCTGCTGGCAATTACTTCGCGGGTAAGAACATGCAGCTGAGAAAAGCTCGACTAAACCTATGAATAGTGAACAGAACGGAGATGCAGACTTGGGTGGCCAATCTCAGATCTTAAATATTTACTAAAGACCTTCCTGTCCTGCTTGTCTTCTGTCCCTCTTACTCACCGACATGTCCAAACACTGAGGGCGTCAGACAAATACTTGACAGATGTTCAAAGAGAAACAAGCAGGGAGGAGAAATCCTGAGCTTCATCAACTATTGCAAAAAAAAGAAAAAGAATCGTACTGTTGTTTGGGATGCAAATCTACCAAGATGTCGTCATTTAAGCTGCAATAACAAAGGCTTTGGTCACTTGGGAGCAGCAAGTTGAAAGCAAAACATAGACTTACTATCACCCTTTAAATCTGATGTGGTGAATGTGTTACAAAATAATTGCCAATTGAGAAATTTACCAGACATGAAGCAAGATCAGCATTCCTTTGTAGTTGTGTTTCTTGCCACTTGACAAATGTAAGTCTAAATATTCAATCTCCTACCCACCAACTATGCAGCTGGAAACGGGGTTGAGCAGAGTTACTGGACATAAAAACAGGTGAAGATGCTTTAAACACAACTAAAGTTTGAGGGGAACAGCAGAGTCGGTGAAAACTCTCTGTGGGTTTGTGATTAGCAGCGGCCCCTTTCACTTTGTAAACTTTTATCCCTCATTTACAGAAAAATATATATATAATGGTGCAACTTTACATTTAAAAAAAAAATACAGAAGATGCGCTTACGGTACTTAAAATGTTACCAAATTTGTCAAGCAAGGGTTTGATTTACTGTATCTGCTGCGTTTACACAGGGTTGCGTCTAGTAACCCTACATTTGCGAAACTCTTGCGAGACGGTTAGGCATCGACCAAATCTAGACACGACCAAAAGGAAGCACCATTGGCATCAATTAAGTAATGCTATTTGTTTCTTCCATTAGAAGTTATCATACCGAAGGCAGTTGGACGTTTCTTTTTGTTTGGGAATTTTCATATTTAACCGCAGCGGATTCATGTACGTTTACATTACAAACGCACAACAACGTGCACATAAAGGAACACACAAGGCCAGAGCCAGGTAGGGCAGAGTGATGGTTTACTTTGTGTTTGACTGCTGGTTCACGAACAGAAGCTTGCTTCGTTGGGGGAGAACGGGTGGAGAGGAATAAGGCTTTCACACTGCTCACTGTCTTCTGGCAATCTGTGGGCAGAGAGAGAGAGCGCCGGGTGTCAATCATCATCACGGACGTCATCTTGACAACCATCATTATTATAATCGTCCCTCACCAAATGGGGAACAAGCATTCACAGAAGAATGGAGAGCATAACTGCCGCAGAGCGCGCAGTCAGTCAAGCACATGCATCTGATTACGGACTCAACTTAGCGAGGCTGAGAAGCTACGAATGGAGCCTATTGTCCTTGTGAGGACGTCCTAGATGAAAAAACTCTTTAAGCGTGTGTCAGAGTTAAGGTCAATTCATTATAAATAGGTCACACACCACAATACAATGAATTAACAAAACACACTATTCTATTTAAAACATCAAATGCTTTACTGGACTGGAAACCATTTCGTAGAATTTTTCAGATTTTGTCACAAAAAAATTAACGTGGTCCTGGGCCCTGATGTGTGAGTGTGTGTGTGTGTGTGTGTGTGTGTGTGTGTGTGTGTGTGTGTGTGTGTGTGTGTGTGTACAGAAATTACTTAGATTTGCTTTTAGCAGATGGAATTCATGGAAGCAGCATTTCCACCCATTAAAAAAGGTAAAATTCACCTGTTATGTGGATGTCCAGTCAGCTTTTTGCCAGTTTCTATCAATGGAGCGCCCCGCTGAGCACCAACTAGTGCTGCCAGGGATTGAACTGCATTGCATTACCTTTTTAAAGAGGTCCGTGTTTTATTCACTCGTCATCTTCTCAGTTTGATTTTTTTTTTGACAACTGAGATCATAAATGTACGCTTCTGGGCAACAACATCTAAAATCCTGTGTCCTTCAATCGACCAAAAGACAATGTTTTCTAAATAGTCCTTGATTTGTGAAACCTTGCCAAAAAGAATCAAAGGTGATGCAATGTTCACTCACACGAGTATTAGATCTCTGCAAGTGTTTGTTTATACTGAAACAATGACTGCCTGAAGGGCAAGAAATCAACTGTGTGATTGGAAAATGTAACAGTAAAGTATATGCTGCTTGTCACTACAGGTTGTATGTATGTTAGCTAGGGCAACATTTAATATGGTTGATACAATCAGCTGCTTTTGGCCACTTTCTGAGCTGAAGACCACAAATGTGTCTCTCCGACAGGGTGGTGTGTGTCTCCTGTAATCCCTCCGTAGAATCAAACATCGTTATACCTCTGAATGCGATGTTTCCTGCAAATGAAGACGTACACTCTCCTCAGCCCCACCAGGACAGGATCCCAGTTGTTGTAGTGACATAAGAGCGCGACGATGAAGAAGGAGAGGAAGACGGGGACCGCCCCGGCAAAAAACAGCCACGAGAACCGGACCTACGGAAAGGAAAGTATGACAACTACTGTCACGGCTGGACTTCAGATCATTAGATTCATTTATAAACATACAGTGAGTTCAAATGTGACAATTCATTTAGCCCCTAATTTAATCAATATTTACTCACATTACAACATCAACCAGGCTTTTCATCTTGCAATCTGCTCTGACCCACTCCCTTTAAACTCGTGTCTTATTTAAAACTCTGACTGTTAAGTACCTGCTTTGGGGAAACGTACCTTCTGCATGCAAATATCTGCCATAATAGAGAGCGGGATGGTGAGGCTCAGTGCCAGAGTCCCGATCAGAGACGATGTGAGGAAACAGCCCCTGTGGAGAGAAAGCAGCATCACCAGTCACAGCATTATTATAATCACAGTGTATTCTTCAAGCGGATTACTCGCCCCCCAACTGAGAGTATCAAACTGTCCACATACTAAAATGCAGATTGTGACGGTTTGGTGACTTGATTAAAATAACGATGTCAGGTGCTCACCACAGCCAGAGGAACTCGGAGAGAACGGTCCCAATGAGGCCGTTGATGAGGATGTACGTCCACACCAGCTGGCTGGGAAGCTCAAAGGCCTCGAAGCCCGTGTAGTGGAGCAGGAGGAAGCCAGGCCACAGCAGCAGCAGGTTGAACAGACCCACAAACCCTGAGAGAGAGAGACACACAGCAGCTCCAGCTTAGACATCTCGAAAGACTCCTCCACAGTGGCGAAGACTTGGTGGATACACTGAGCGTTTCCTTACCAAAGAACATGGGGATGTCGAGCTTATCCTCCCGGTCCACTCGTCTCTTGATCATTACGATGTAGACGGCGTACAGCACCGCCCCCGCCAGCGACCACAAAGAGCCTTCACGTAAAAAAAAGTCAATTACATTTGGAAAGACTGTTTCAAAATGACATCGATTCATCACTATTAAGCACGAGAGTAATGTAAGAATTTTCCCTTCACGATAATGATGTGAAGGAGTGACAGATACTCGCCGTCTCTCCACCGTTACCTGTGACGCCATTCTCATCGGGGTTGTCCATGCTGGAGAAACTCACGAGGGTAACTCCTCCCATGCTGAACAAGAGAGATACAACATGGACTGTCTGAATCCAGGCAATTTACAGGCAATCACAGGTCATTTCAAGCCTTTCATTTCAAAATGACATCTATGTCATTGGGACAAAATGTCCAAAGAGCCCGGTAATGTTCATATATGTTCACATGCTCAATTGTAATGACAGAAAAAAAAGTATAAATGTCTTTATATCATCACACCAGGCGTCCCGTGACTCTTTTTAACTTACAGCGCTGACTTGTGACCAACATGTAAACAGTTGCCTTAGGAAAAAAATATGAAATATGTATCAGGGTTGCCAGGAGTTATTAATCTATACAAACAGATTCTACATTCATATGTAGAATCTGTAGGTAACGGGACAGGATTCTGGTGTCGGAAGCTCTCTGGTTTCCGTCTGTAGTCAGAGTAATATTAACTATTAACCGATCACATTGGAGAAGGCTTTGGTTGAATGTAGGTAAACAGTCAGAGTGGAGAACAAAAAGAGGCGAAACTACACTAAAATAATACATCCACTTTCAGCACTGTAACCTACCAACATGACTTTGTCAACTCTACTGCCACCACATCCATTCAGCCCTTACCTCAGAGCCACAGCTAACAGTTTGGACAAGGTGAAACGGTCGCTGCTGTTGCTGGGAAATATGGCTGCTAAGATGAGCGTGAACAGGCCTGAAGAGGGAGACGAGAAAGTCGAGTCTAGTCAATTTCAAATATACAGCACAATATCACAAATTTCCCTCAATGGGCTCAAGATGAACAGCGGTGAATCGCAACCAACACACATCTTCCATTAAACCTGTTACCAATACCACGTACTGTCATGAAATTCAACAGAGAGAGAGAGAAAGAGTCACCTGAGGTGGATGACAGGATGTTGACAATGGCAACCTGCGTGTCGGACAGGGCTTCTTGATAGGACAGGTTAGCCAGGAACCACTGGAAGAGAAACAGAAGCAGAGACGTGATATTTATTACACCACTGTACAACAGCCCTGTGGTAAATACTCTCTAACGTACCCGACGAAACCTGGTTTACTTCCATTTTAACTCCACTCACTGTGCAATCTCTGACGCCCTTGTAGTTTGTCGTCCCATAAAGTCATTCTCAGTCTTAACTTTTACACATTCAAATGCCGAGTTCACAATACGTGACCTGCTCGCCGAGACAGTTTTCGGAGCTCCCAGGCCAAAGCCCCAGATGAGAGACAACTCATCGGTGCTCGAGCGCTACGTGTGAACTCCAGATGTCTAGCAGGCTAAATATCTGGACCTGTCGGGGGAGCTACAGCCAATGAAAGCGCCAGACACGGGTCAGCTCATCGGGGATTCCTCCCGGGGGGAAAGATCTTGTAGAGTGTGACCCTCTGTCTCCGGTCAGCCATGTAGTGTGAAAACCACATCTACTTAAAGACTCTCAATTACAAGAAAGCCAGTGTTGCAGTGTGAACTTGGCTTAAAAGATGTGACCCCTTGGTTTAGGGGTTAAAACCTCCAACGGTGAATCTCATTGGCCCTTTTGTTGCATCCCTCTCTCTCTCTCTCTCTCTCACTTGTTTCCTGTCATCTATCCCTATCTAATAATGGCATAAAATACTTATAATAATAATGTAAAAAAGAGAAAACCTGCCTTTTATTTTATTATTATTATATTTTAAAAAGCTCAACATAATATCTAATCACTTGTGTATAAAACTTGGGAGTATAATTCCCAGAATTTCCGAAGCTCTTGAAGGCCCATGTCAAATACTTTAACATTTCCCAGATGTCCATGATTTTGCTCAGACGGGGATGAGTCACAATTTAAAAGCAGTTCATCCCTTGAAAGGCTGAATGATTAATGACTAGCAGTCTTGCATCACTTTCTGCTCACTTGCCACTGTGCCAAACGACCTTTCTACTAAATAACACAAAAAGAAAAAGTGAGCATCTCTTATCAATTATACATTGTTACTCTGCATCATGTCTATAATTTGGTAACGGCAACGTAAAACAACAAAAAAAAGCTGGCTTTTACTCACCACAAAGCAGAAGAAGAAGCTGATTTTGGCCACATCGGTGATAGTGAGCTTGCCCACTGTGCGTAACATGGCCTCGTGGTCCTTGGCAGCTGGGTAGGACATGCGGGACAGTTTGGCCTCCAGGGCTTGAGTAGAGGGCAGCTGACGCACCTCCATGATATTACTAAAACGCACCCGCTGCTTTTTGGAAGCTGCTGGGAGGTACAAATGGAGAGAGAGGAGTGAATTGACAGAGGCCGGGTTTTAATTAAATGTCCAAACACAAAAAAAAAATGTAATATAATTTTGAGACTCTTTGGACACATCCGTCCACTAAAGTCCTAGCTTGTCTGAACTGAATCACTAAAAAGTATGAAAAAGCCAAAAGATCAGGAGATCTCTCCATTGCTCTGTGAAATCCTTTTTGTTCAAACTATTGTTCTTATTATGATGGTATGTGAAAGACAGAATAGAGAGAAGTGAGTCTGGAGGTGGCCGAATAGGTCAGACAGAGGTTTCTCTTGTTAAATATCTGATTTCTTTCATATTGGCTTTAAACAATGATTTGATCCATTTTCATAGCTCACCACTGCCCTCTGTTGTTGAAACGTTACTTTTCATTAATACCAAAATTCATGAGGTTAGCAATCACATATCAGTCAACCGCTACAGCATACAACTGTGGTCTTTGTTCATTCATGTGGGGGAAAACTATTTCATGCTCAATGTTTTTTTTTTTTTTTTAAACTGACAACATCAACTGTGTACTCACAAGATTCACAGTCTCCGATCAGACAATTAGAGTGCTCAGCAGGTACGTCCTGGAACTTCACTGGAACATACAGTGGTTCACTCTGCACATGAGCGACGGAGAAAGTCAAACATTTGTAGTTGCTAAAGTGGAGAGTTGCACACAATGTCATTTTGTACTGTAGATTGTCACGGTCAAAGCTTTGTCAGTGTTTAGACGACTGGGTCCCTCTACTGCCAACAAATGGTAAAACACTACAAATACTGCCCGAACAGTTAGTTACACTTGTAGTACCTTCAACTAGTTTGCGGTAAAGAGTCATAACTTTTGTTTTGCGATGAAACTACGTACCAAACCGTTGTTCACGGAGGTGTCAGTGGTGCAGGGTGCAAAGTAGGCCTCGGCATCAGCAAACTGCAGAGAGAAAGCATTTCAAACCATCAACTTACACACACCAGCCGTGATGTCAAATCGGACCAAGGGCGTAAAGTGTGTGTGTGTGTGTGTGTGTGTTTAAAAATGAAACACACTCCCCCCATGTGGTGAGAGTGTGCTTTAACGACTTACAAACGCAGAGTGCCGCCGTTTCAGAGAGCCAGTGCACTGCTGCCTCCAGGGCCGCCACAGCAGGAAACCCAGCAAGTACAGTACAAACATGGAGGTCTTGGTGAATGTGCTGAAGAAGGGTTTGTTGTACTCCTGTCGCTTGAAAATGTACTGCAGGAGGAATCAACGGGAGGAAGCTGTTAGGGAAACAGCTTGTATGGGTTAACTGACATGTTGCAAGCTGGACAGTTTTCCCTCTCGGGGCACTCCTGTTTCCTTTTGCTTTTCAAGTCTGTCAAGTTAAACACAGTTCCCCCTTAGAGCATAGGATGTAACAAATGATATTTACTTAATACAATGGGACACTTGATACTTCCCCTTCTCTACATTTCAGAAGAAATCATACTTTTTTTCCCCCAGTGCACGTATCTGATGGCTGCAGTTACTGTTGTATCTTTGTTTAGTTATTCTTTTTGACATTTTAGACTACAAGAGGCTGTATGTTTGCTGGTTTCCTCTGGTCATTTCTAGCTACTTACGACCTTCTATGCTGCTGACTCAGCCTTCTTTTGAAATGGTGCCTTTGTTTATGTTTTACACTGTGAAATGGCCTATAGTGGTAACTATCCAGCAGTGCATAGAGTAATTAGATGACCTACAATGTGTAATACTTACACATTAACATATCAAAATGACTGAGCACTTTACTACTACCGGTAATATTGGAGTTAGACTATAATATATATTTTACTATAACATATGGAGTTGCAGGACTGATAATTACTAATAAATGATTGGAGTACATTATTAACCACTTGTTGGGAGACAGACAGGCAAAGTTATGTCATCCATTGGGGCACAACACAATAAAACACAAACAAATATACCAAATGCGCATTATTGACTTCCAGAGCATCTCAATGCACTCTGGTGACTGAGTACATCTGCACCCCCCGGCTCTCATCTGTGTCCTCTCGGATACTGCAACCCACAATGCAGCAACAGGTGTGGAAAAGTGACTGAATGTGACAAAGTCCCTTACTGAGGTCAGCTCAGAGGAGGCTACCCAGATGACATCCACCAGCAGAAGTATCACCACCCCCAGGGCCATCCGCCTTCGCTGGGCTGCAGAGCTGCCCTGAGAGCTCATCCGGTTCATGATGAACACCCACTCCATCAGGACACTGCCGAGACATGCGTGGACGAACAAGAACACGGCCGGAGTTACAAAGATATTCACAAAATGAGTTTTCTATGAAAGTGAATTCTAGATTCTAACGAGAAAGTACAGAAATATTAGCAACTCTGGGTCTCCTACTCTACTTAAAATGTCAGCGTGGTAATCATTTCAAAATGATGGATTCAGACGGAAAATTAAACTGCAACTATTTTTATAATTGTTCAAGTAATTTATCAAGCACAGATAAAAAAAACAGCTTCTTAAATGTGAGGATTTAATGCTTTTTCTTGTTTTATATCATAATTATATATACATATCATATTTATAATAGGGAAATTGAAGGTGTCACCTTGGCCCCGAAGTAATTGTGATGGTCTATTTTCTATAACTTTATAGTCTAAAGAAGCAATTAATCCTTTAATTAAAAGTGACAGCGAACCAGCACATTCAGAGCAAAAGGAGAAGTATAATATCCCAGCAGGGCTGACAGCAACTTTTAAGTAACTTTGCAACACACACCTGTTTACCAGCTAAATGTACACACTGAAATATTCTGTCCAGATGCCGACGATAGAGAGCAACCAGGGGACCCACAGGCAGCACAACCCTGACACAAAAACAAATAGAAAAACAGCAATGTTACATATTTAAACCTACAACTAAGTCTATAATGTCACGAGGAACATCAGTAGAAATGCTACCACTCTAATAACTCACATTATGTAACTCTAATGCAACCAAAGACCTTATAAAGACGTATGTTTACATCTCTGTGTTAAATAGGAGTAACGTTATAGGAGTAAGCTCAGTGCCAGCTAGCTAAACGTCAGCTGTGGGTGGTGCATAGTGCACAACTTAATGTGAAATAGAGCTGTACTGTACGTAGCTACACATGTCAAGAGCGAGCTTAGTTAGCTGCCTATTTGCATGTGTAAACGGGTAACGTTAGCTTAGCTGTGTGTGTATGTGAATCCCTCAGACGAGCCGCTTCTTCAAACCCTAAAAGCTAGCGAACCAGCTTACGAGCTAACGATCGTACTCGCTGTTAACTTGTTACAGACTGGAAGTCAACAAGGTTGCATTTCGATGTAACGTTACCGTCACTTGGTTCACTGACAGGAGTTGGTTCGAGTCCAGCTAATGTGTGTAGTTATACGTTTGCAAATAACCGCTGTGCTCCGTTTACTTGTTCATCAATATCAGAGAACTAACGTTGACGAGCTAAGCGCTAGCGAGCTTGCTTGATTAAGTGATCGAAAGGTTAACTTAAGGAGTCTTTTTACCTGAAGGCGAGACCAGGTCATTTAGTTTGCAGCATTACACACTTTGTCGTTACATATGCTGCTGAAATATCGACAAAATCCCAGTTTTTACGATACAAGTATTGACAGCCAAGTGGTTGTAAACATTAGCACACCCTCCCTCTTCGTTATCAGGTGACATCACTTATGTGCTGCAGAGACTTCTGGGATATGAAGTTTTAAATGGCGAATATTGCGACACAACTCATACTTCTTTTTAAAAATCAGATTCATTCATTCTGTCTATTGAAACACGTTTCTACTGAATATATATTTATATCACAACTAATGACATAACAGTATGCGGTTGTTAAACTATGGTAGCAAAGGCTTAAACAGGTGGTATTTTGAGATTTTTTTTATTTAAAAAATTACATATTTTGATACTTCACTTGTTCTTGACTTTTAGTACATTTTACTCTTCATAGTTACTTTTCCTCAAATACAGTTTTGAATGCAGAGCTTTCACTTGTAATGCTAACATTGTAGTATTGCTACTTTTCAAATACATGAATATTAATGTTCATAATGAAGGTTTTTTTTATCAATTATCAAAGCGAATGTATGAACTCTATGATTGCCTTCATAGAACTCCTCAATCAACAAAAAGCTCTGTAATGAATTGTATGGGTCTGTGTTCCTCCACCAGTGCATGCTGGGATAGGCTCCAGCCTCTCCAGTTCGTCAAGATATGCAGATGTTGGTTTGATAGACATTCTCTAAAATTACGTTATCATAGGGTTAACTACTCTTTATACTAATACCAGTTGCTTTCATGCCTGTTGGGTCATAAAGTTCTTTGTGACCGAGTTTAAGGTCATACGCTCAATTTCACCACCTTGATTTGTATGTTTCTACATCCTGTAGTCCAAAGTCAGGATCAAATCAATAACATTACTTTGCATAATTACCTTGGAGACGGAGGAGAGAAAGTGAATAAAAGTAAGTGGATACTAACTAAATGTTTGAGATGTGTTGAAACAAAGTGGAGAAACAAGAGCTGGAACTTTCTGAGGTAAGCTTAATGATCTTCTGCCTTTCTTTGATGTTTTCTACACAGTAAATTTTGCAGTGTTAAAGTAACACTTAGAGTTATATTTAACACTATTGCCGAGTGTATTTGGTCCCAATCGGAATTGGTGTTAAATTAACTCTTGACGAAGTGTTGAAATTTTAGAGTTAAATTAACTCTAAATAGAGTAAACATTTAACACTACCCTACACTGTATATTGTTATTCAAATTTAACACTACAGGTTAAATAACTCTGGAGAGTGTAAATATCATTCTCATTAGTGTTGATAATGTAACTCTTCTATGATAACAAGTCAACTCTAATCGAGTTAAATTCCAATTTTCATTACCACTGTATGGAGTTATAAAGTTTACACTGGAAGGTCAAATAACTCTGTTAAGTGTTGATGTGACACACTACTGTGTTGATAATTGACTCTATTACTGTGAAAACACAGCACTGATAGTGTAAAATTCTAACATCCATTAACACGGCACAGTGTCACTGAAATTTAACACTATTTATAATTTTACAATAAATGTAACTAATTTGTAGTGTCAAATTACATCTAATTTGTTTTCAATATAGCTTTTTCAAACATACCATTAATTGACAAGAAAAATCACCAGTTACCACAAAATAATGCATCTCACAATTTTATTGTGCAAGCCAACAATAGAAAACATTTGATGGAGAATAAAACATTGACCGTAGTTCTGCATAAAATGGCAATAAGGAACAATGTACAAGGAAGAATCTGCCATTCCATACTGCATTTGAACATCGAATGGTTTAAAGTAAAACAGCTCATTTATGTGCAACACCTTTACAATCCTGTCAGTATGCAGCCTGACCTTAAAGGCATGGTAATGCTGCTCAAAACACATGGTTTCCAGCAATGTTCCACAGAGCAATACACTTTCATCTTTAACAACAATAGTCCTGATCTTAAAAAACACAGGCATCTCCAATGCTACCTCAGTACAGATAATAAAGCCACGGCGGTACTCTGTACCATGATGTTTTATCCACTTGACAGAAAACACACTGGTAGACAATACAGCTCCAAGTTTGGAAGCAATCTCTGAACCGTCTTTGAGCTCATGAAGTGTCACCATCTTTCCTGGACCTAAAGTTAATCTTTCCTTGCTGAAAGACTCCTGATACATCCCCATACAGCTCTGATGCTTTTTGGCTAATGTCAGCGTAATGTTTTTAAAGCTTTTTAACTGATTCTTAAAGAATTTATGTTTGGCTTCATAACGCATGCACCACATGTACAGAACTGGGCAGATGTTCCTAATATTACGAGGGTAGTGTATCATGAAGTGATACTTTGGCAAGAGATTGATTGCAGGAAATAGGTGCTTGAAAAGCCGATGATGATCAATGATTAAATGTTTGAGGTAAATGGTCATGCCTTCTGAAAGGACTGGTGAAAATACAATGTTCACTATCTGTAGAAGCAAAAGTAGAAGATGCCAGTGTTTATCATCGGTCTGTATTAAATCACCAAATATCAGAGGCATATTGCGCAATAAGCACCAAGACTGTATGGCATTCAATCCCAAATCATTGCTTGCGTCAAACAACTTTACTCTTGATGGACGGTTTCGCTGCTGATTAAAACCATAGTCAAAAGCATGTATTCTCCCAGCCAGTTGTTCAGCATTTAAGAAGTTGTCCTGAATGTACTGCAGAACAAGTTTGACCTCAAACTGGGCAACTCCCTCTAAAATGTCATGCATTATATCCACAGAAAAATTGTTGGCCGTGTTGAAATACTGAAGTGAATTCAACAGACAACTGCGTTTCACACCATATAAATGAGGTAGCGTAGGATTTGTTTGTATAGCTCGACAGTGCTGTGCATGCATTGCGACAGTTCTTAGTACAACTTCCGGGTCATCTTCAGAGAATACAGTTTGAAAACAATGTTTTTCAAGGAGACAGAAACGACAGCAATATCGAGCACTAAATGACTCCACAAACCCAAACAGACAGTGCATCCCGAGATTATCCCCAGTGACCTGAACTATGGTACCATGAATCACATGTTTAAACATGGGAAGTGTAAGTCCCTCTGTCTCCAGTGCTTTCAGATCATTGACAAGTGGCTCAAGTATCAAATTAAAACCATAACGCTTGATATCCTGTGCATGAAAAAGAGCACACAAATGAATGTTATTCAAAGACGAATTAAAGATTGGGGGGAAATTTCTTAATGTAAAATATATAGCACCTAATTTATGTAAACCCTTTTTAGAGCCCAGGGGATTTGCAGTTTCAAAGTCGTCGTAAAATAACTGAATCTGCAAGGCATCTTTTTCTATAGTAAATAAGGGACTTTCTTTAAAATAGGTGCCATCTGTCAAGTCTGCATACACTCCTTCTTTAGGCATGTACCTGAGCTTGAACATATCTGAAAGTTCTGGATGTTTAAAAATTGTCTTCAGCGTTTCCAAAATGGGAACATATGAAAATGTATCAGTTACAATAACCTGGTCATATGTCCCAGTAACCTTGTTTCTTCTATTGTCAAATCTTGTGCCAAGCACCTTTTCAACCGGTTCTACTTTTCCACATTTCTTTGTGAAGTGTTTGTTTCGTTTGGCCTCTGAATTTAAGGGTGTGAATGGGTTTTCTAACTTTTGAAGAGATTGTTCTATTTTGTTCTTATTTTCTGTGTCCTGTGGAGATAAGCACTGTACAGCTGCAGCTTTAGCCTGACTATGAATCTCAAAAAACACTTCTTCCATGGATGAGACAAAACTATTTACAGTAGACTGACCTAATCCAGCTGCCTTGAGTTGTACGACTGCAGAGGCACACATATCTACAGTGCTCCTATTGGACATTCTCAATTGTTCAGATGTTGTGGCTGTCTCGTCCACATTAGCCGTCACAGAAGTTGTGGCTGTCTCGTCCACATTCGCCGTCAACTCTCCTGCGCTGCTTAAATTAACATCAGTGTGAACTTCTTGGTCAATATACTCAGTATGTTTGGTGTTTAAATGTTTCCTAAAACCTGAAAAAGTACCAAACACACAGCCACATTCAGTCTGAGCACATTTAAGGCGAAGATTTTTTTCCAGGCAAGTAACCGTGAACCAATTGTAAATGCCTAACAAGTGTATTTGAACTAGTTAACTCGGCCTGACAAACAAAACACTTCATGATGTTGGAGTACCTTCAAGCACTAATGAAGCAACCTCGCCCTAACTTCAGCAACACGAGGACTCTCTTTGACTTTGCCAACATCAATGTTGTACACAGTGGTTTGGATGAACGTGTACATGTTGTGGAGCATGGTGTTGTATGATGTGCCAAACACAAAATGTGCCTTAAACAGTTCATCAAAAGCACCGAGAGAAGAGGTTGACCTGCAAGGTATTGCATTCTTGTCAAGGATGATGAAGAACTGGTGGATCTCATTCTTCCTAGCTCCAACAGCCAGGAGGTAGGGTTGAGTGCTGGTAGTGATGGCATCAAGGTGCTCTTGGATGTTTGTTCCAGTCTGAGAAGACAAACACACGGAGAGACATTAGAATTACAGAGTTGTAATATTATCAGTATTGGGCAAGTTATTGTAATTTAGTAATTACAGTTACTTGTCTCAAAAGTTAATAAATTACTTTACAAATTACTGCATATAAAAGTAATTAGTTACTAAGGAGAAGAAGAAACTTTTATTGCCTGCGGTTTACCCAGTAGGATTTTGATAGAAGTTGTTGGATTTACATTAACCAAGTGTTTCTACAGTAGTTAATAATCATATGATAAACAGTTTATATTACACTATCCTATGGTGGGGTGACATCGGGCCCATTTAAATTTCTGTGTTATTAATTTGATTAAGTCATTATGTACACGTCTAGTTACCACTAAGGCTGCAACTAATGATTATTTTCAGTCAATTATTTTTTCAATTAATCAATAATAGTCGTTTCAAAATGTCAGTGTTTCCCAAAAACCTAAGATGACGTCCTCAAATATTTTGTTTTACTCACAAGCCAAAGATATTCAGTTTACTGTCAGAGAGAAGTAAAGAAACCAGAAAATATTCACATTTAAGCTGAAATCAGAGAATTTTGACTTTCTCTTAAAAAATTACTCAGATTAATCAATTATCGAAATAGTTAGTGATTAATTAATCACCAACTATTTTGATAATCGATTAATCATTGCAGTTCTAGTTACCACCAAAAATAGTGGAATTATAGTAACATTAATCCCACCACTGATTATAATTAAAACTTCTTGTCATAAATTAGAAAAAAATACTAACCTTCTTGAATGCCACAAGATGCTTCTCTGCTTGGGATGCCGACACCTTTCATGGTTTCTTCCGACCCTGAGCGGAAGGTGGAATCAGGTGCAGCAACAGTAAAACCGAAGACAGGTCACTGTCCCAACCTGTAACAACACAAGTTTGTTGTTAACAGTTGTTAATAGTTGATATATTTCAAGTCTGAGTCAAATAAAACAACAAACAGCTTACCAAAGTCAACATCCACTTCAGTGCCATCCTCAGGCGGATCAGCTGCCAGCAGGTGTTCCTCAAGCTCACTGATGGATGGAAGCTTTCTGCATTGTTGGATGATCTTTTTCTTGAATGTGGTTGGCCACCTCTCCAGAAGCTTGCCTGATACATTCTCTCCAAACATCAGAACGAAATCCTGTTCAACCTAGGGTGGGGATGTTGGGGGACAGTTTCAGGATTTCATAGCCAACCAAACTTAATTGTTACTTGTCGTTTGAGTGTCACTACAACGCCCATTTACTGTCCGTCTAAAATGTCAGATATTTACCAAGCCTTTGACATCTTTGAAACGTGGAAAGTCGGACAGTATGTCACTTGACTGCTGGGGGTCAAGGATCATATTGCGGCGATAGACAAATGTCAGTTTCATCTTCTTCTTGATTGTGTCCTCATCAGCTGAATGTTTCATCAGATGGCTTCTTTGCATTCATCGTCGCTCAGGGAAGTCTCTGGAACAAACTGGGACTCTCGTCTGACAGCTGGTCCTCCAGACATGTCGTCACCAGATGGTCCTTTGGCTGATTCTACACAATATAAAAAATACCTTATCAATACTGACCACAAACATGTGCATTTTTTAAAACAGTTTAGGTAACTTAGATTTTACCTTACTTTTAAGAAAAATGTATCGTTTATTATTGGCTGGAGAAACATTATGTGCAACAAAAGGCAATCAGTGCTCGTGTGACTGCTTTGTTCTACATACATTCTTCCAGTATTACTACAGGATTACCTCCAAATGATGATCGTCTGTCTTTAGCAGTGCATCTCTGAATAGTTTTAATCCTCCAGGCAAGGTACCCAGTCCCACTCTCGCCATCATAATAATGCTCCTTGGAGGATGAAAGGATAACAAAACAGACACTTCATTAGTAACATTTAAAATTGAAAAACATGCTCTGGTAGAATTCTAAATGTTTCAATACAGCATTTCACATGAGCACAACCGTTACTGTGTGTAACTCACATAGCCATTCTTAGAGTAAGGGTCACTGAGGTACGGGAATAAGGCCACAATTCCTTTGGCATACATTTCTTTCACCTGCCTGGGTGGTGATGTACTGCAAGATTAAAGAAGAAATTATTTTTCAGTCATATTCCCAGGATTTCATGAGAGAGATTGAGAATACAAGGGCTAACTAAAAACAATTAGTAAGATTACCCATTTTTCTCTGTCATGTCAGCTGCTAGTATGTTCACCATTTTCCTTCTGCTTTCATCCACCAAGGACTTGGTTCGGTTGTATTCATTTATTATAAGTTCCCCACCAGATTTCTTGGTAAGAATGGATTCCACCAACTTAAACACAATGGAAAACAATTCACTATGTTAGGAATATATCAATTGCAATTGCAATTCATAGTTGACTTGAAGTCACTAGAAACCCAAATCAACAATAGTCAAACAATGTAATTTAGGGACTTCTGTACATTAGTAAGCATCAAAGTATTTCAAATTAGTTTTGGATAAAACTTTTGTAATACTTTTTAGAAGCCTACTATTATGTACAAGAGACCCTAAATGACATGATTAGAAGGCTTTTGTGGATTTGAGGCTTTAAATGCTGGAAATAAAGAAACATGACTTCACCAATTCCTTCAGACCATGTAATATAAAATCTCCAATTATGCTATCTTTATCAGGAACAGATTTCAATGTGTCACAATTAAGTACTGGTGTTTGTGTGTCAACGCTCACATGCTTAGCCTCTGTATCCAGCCTCTGGCGTTTTCCAGAAGGGCTTTCTGAAATTATGGCTGTATCCTGAGAGTCTGATGAATCAAGGGATGATGGTTGGGACTGCTCAGAAGATGCTGCCGTGGAGACAGATTCTAGCCATGATTGGAGAAGCAAGAGGGAGATAAAAACGTTATACACAGTGCTGACAAATGTGTCCCTTATCTAGAACAACATAAACTTCACATGACAAACAACTAACTTATCCATTAAATAATATGCATTACAAATGTAACTGAAACAAACCTGTGTCATATTTGATGGTTAGCACCCCAGTTGATGGATCCTTTACTATGTCCTCAAAAACATCGTCATCCAACTCAGTTCCCGAACTGTCAACAACTTTCACCCCCTCGGTTACGGCTGGGACACCAAACTTTGCAAATGCTAGGAAAGAGGCACAAAAGCTTGTATAATAATAAAGGCCATTAAATATGAGACATTAGTCTACTATTCACTAATACTCCTCGAATGTGAATTATTATCTTTTAAATAGAGGCTTTCAAAAAAAACACACAAGTGAAATAAAATGCTTAAAATGATCGGGGATTAAATTGATCCCCAACTATTTTGATAATTGATTCATCAGTTGGAGTAATTTATTTCAGAAAAAGTCAATACTAATATATTTAGGTTGTGATTAAAACAAAACATTTGAGGAGGTCATCTTAGGCTTTAGGAAACACTGATCGACATTTTTCCCCATTTTAAAAACAACTATTAAATCAATTCATCGAGAAAATAAGTTACCGATTAATCAACAATGAAAATAATCGTTAGTTGCACCTCTAGTAGTGTCATAACTATATTTTAAGCAATGCATCCATAGTTTAAGAGTTAGAGAAGGGAACCATAGAAGACGTTAATATATAAAAGAAAATTCATCATACATTTAAAAAAAACAAAAAAACAGAGGACTTTAAATTTACCATACTTTTCCGGACATTCCAGTATATCAATTTTAAATAACTAAATTATATTACTATTAGAACTTAAGGCTCTGTGAAATTTCAATTTCTTACCTGCAGCCAAAAACTCTTGGTTCGGTTATCCTGACAAATTTTTGGACACCACCAAGTTTTGCTTTTAGCAGCATGCTTCCTGTATAGAGTATAAGCACATTTCTCAGTTAAAAGTCTCATTAGTTACTCACTAGTTAAACACACACCACTCGCACTGTTAGCCTGATTGTTTACGTTACAGCAGAAAGCAGCAGGAGGAGCAGTTTTTAAGTAAGACACACGTACTGCTCCTCTAGCTCTCAACACGGTTCTCTGATGTAACGCTACTGACTTCAGCCCGCTGTACTGTGCGCTGTTAACTCTGTAAATATTAGCTGCTAGCACTACTTTGAATGCCAAAACGTTAACTTCCCTCCTGCTGTAGCTTCAGTCATGATGCTGCTCTGAATGAGTCAAATGGAGGCGTGGCTGTGAGTGTCAGCAGACCTGAGACCAGCTAACTTGAATCGACAGATAACTGCATAAAATACTAAATAAACGCAGCGTGATGAATATATTAAAATGTAACGGATTAAAAGTAAACAGTTTCTCTTCAAATCTACCAAGTAAGAGTAAAAAATATGCTGCAGCAACACCACTCTGACAAGCACAATTTCTCAGTAAAGTACATGTAACGTTATGTAACTCCATACTACCCACCTCTGCTATCTTCCACGTATATCTCTTTTCTTCCCAGTGCCGCCATGGCAGCAATTTACCGTTACATTTAGCTAATGAACTAAATTAAAACTTTGTGTGCGGCTGCAAAATAAATTAACAATAACGCTACTTTGAAGAGTAACAACATGATATGAAACTAACTTGCTCCTGCCCTGGTGTTATATCCTGTCGTGTTACGTAGGCTTTCCCGCCCGTACAAACGCGCCTTAGCTTAATTAGTTAAGCTAACATTAGCTAAGCTAACATTAGCTAATTTAGCAAACTCCAATCGCACGCACGTGAGTGTGCGTGCGTGCGTCCACGTGCGTGCGTCTGTTTCCATGGCTAAATGCCATGGAAACAGACCCGACCGAGGTTACTTGCGGCCTCAGAACGTTCTGATCGCTCACTCTGCACTTGGACCTGAACACGAGCGGATCACCTTTTGAGCTGAGAACCTCTTGTAAAGCCATACCGTGGAGACTCTTTGAGTTTTTAACTTCTGGAGAAAAGCTACTTACGAATCTTTTGGAGAACTGAACTACTGGATCACTACTATCGTGGACAACAGACGAGCCTGGAAAAGACCTTCAGTCGTCTGCCGATCGAGGAGGAGGAGCACCTGCTGAGTGGAGCGTGCTGTGAGTTGGACGATAACCGTGACGGTAAGACAACTTTTAGATTTAATTTAGCATTTTGCTTTTTAATTAATCCTCTTAAATCCTTAGTTAAAAGTGTTCTCAGTTTAGAAATGAGTGAAACTTTTTGAGTTTTCAAGGTGAACAGTTCACACTATATTATCAGGCCTGGTGTAAAATGATTATTTGAGGGACATAATGTCTTAAATGTGGAGGGACGTCTGTATAATGTGTTCACAATTAGTGTAGAGGTTTAAAAACACTGTTATTTTGGTTTGAAGGCATCAAATCTTCCTATTTTAACATTAAAATGTATATTTTTTAAAATAGAACGTTTTCATAAAATTATAAATGCTTAAGCACCATGGTAACCACATAGAACGATTAGAGGCGGACGTCAGGACGTAAATTACGTAATCAAACCAGGGCACAATGCGATTGAGTGGGTTTATTTTGATTGTTGAAACGTGAGTTATTGTAGAAAAAACATCTGCTCCTTTTGCTTTTTAATATTACATCAACTATTTCTTTAACATTTAACATTGAGATGCGCTTTGCTCGTTGTATTTTGTTTTCGAGGGACAAGAGAGCGATCTGTTAAGTAACTGTACCGGACTGCATGTGCACGTGCTGCGTCCAGCACGACACCATCTCCTCCACGCGCTATGATATGCAACTCATAAACTGGGGGAATAATGAGTTATAAACTAAAGAGGTTACTGTGGTCATGTTGGATTAATGTAGCCATGTTTCACTGTGCGTCGTGACGCACGTAGCCGATGCATATTAAACACGTTCACGCTGTTTACTGCAAACCGTTGATCGTTTTGTCCACACACACACATTGAAGTCCTTACAATTGTTGGTGCAGAATAACTAACTGTTAACTGAACATATGTTCAAACTCGAGGCAGAGCTGCACTATGTTTGATATTATTGTTAAAATATTAAAAGGCACAGCCTCTTGTGAGTTGGTGACTTGGTGACACGTGTAGTGCGGTCATAATATGTTCTAATTTAATCTTTGATTATTCTTCAATGATATTCTTCAGAAATATTTCATGTTATGAGAAATCCTTACAGTTTTAATTTTTCCCTCTCAGCTGGTGTGAACTACATCATGGAACGTCCTCCACCAATCGGCTACAGGATCCTCCCGTCCGAAGAAGACGACGAAGAAGGTGTCGTATATGTTGAATGTTTTTATTGTGTAAACGGTGAGTTTGAGTTCGTGCTTGACGTTTTGGTCCCAGCTAACCATTCCAGGCAGGACGAAGAAGAGGACGAAGAAGAGGAAGAAGAAGAAGAGGAGGAAGAAGAGGAGGAAGAAGAGGAGGAAGAAGAGGAGGAAGAAGAAGAGGAGGAAGAAGAGGAGGAAGAAGAAGAAGAGGAGGAAGAAGATGAAGATGACCCTCTCACCCAGCGGTTACCACCTAGGAGTTTCTGGCGGGGCTTTTACCGAGTGCCGACTCAGAAGAGGTCAGAAGAGTCCACCAAGAGGAGAAGGGAAGAGGACCCCAGGGCGCAGGTAAGTGTGAAGAGGCAGAGGACCGGTGAGGACGATGACGCAGCGCCCTCCACTTCAGGCATCTGATCCTCCAAGAAGAGGACCAGAGAAGAGGACTACAGATGGCCTCTATTCTGGAGAATCATCCCCGTATGTTTATTATGTAAAGGGTGAGTATGAGGTCAGGCTTGACGTTTTGGTCCCAGCTGACCAGGAGGAGGAAGAGGACGAGAAGGAAGACGTCGAGTCCAACTGGGAGAGCTTAGATTCTGGGAATGACTCTACAGAGGACGAAGAAGAGGAGGAAGAAGATGAAGATGACCCTCTCACCCAGCGGTTACCACCTAGGAGTTTCTGGGAGGGGTTTCACCAAGTGCTGACTCCTCCTCCCTTTCCCGCTGGCCATCCTCTCTCCCTCCCTTTTGGTGTGGAACGTCCTGAAGAGGCTCCGCCCCTGGTCCCCCAGGGGTCAGTAGAGTCCACCAAGAGGAGCAGGGAAGAGGACTACAGATGGCCTCAGCCATCTGTAGAAGATGACCCTCTCACCCAGCGGTTACCACCTAGGAGTTTCTGGCAGGGGTTTCACCGAGTGCCGACTCCTCCTTCCTTTCCCGCTGGCCATCCTCTCTCCCTCCCTTTTGGTGTGGAACGTCCTGAAGAGGCTCCGCCCCTGGTCCCCCAGGGGTCAGTAGAGTCCACCAAGAGGAGCAGGGAAGAGGACTACAGATGGCCTCAGCCATCTGTAGAAGATGACCCTCTCACCCAGCGGTTACCACCTAGGAGTTTCTGGCAGGGGTTTCACCGAGTGCCGACTCCTCCTTCCTTTCCCGCTGGCCATCCTCTCTCCCTCCCTTTTGGTGTGGAACGTCCTGAAGAGGCTCCGCCCCTGGTCCCCCAGGGGTCAGTAGAGTCCACCAAGAGGAGCAGGGAAGAGGACTACAGATGGCCTCAGCCATCTGTAGAAGATGACCCTCTTACCCAGCGGTTACCACCTAGGAGTTTCTGGCAGGGGTTTCACCGAGTGCCGACTCCTCGTTCCTTTCCCGCTGGCCATCCTCTCTCCCTCCCTTTTGGTGTGGAACGTCCTGAAGAGGCTCCGCCCCTGGTCCCCCAGGGGCCAGTAGAGTCCACCAAGAGGAGCAGGGAAGAGGACTACAGATGGCATCAGCCATCTGTAGAAGATGACCCTCTCACCCAGCGGTTACCACCTAGGAGTTTCTGGCAGGGGTTTCACCGAGTGCCGACTCCTCCTTCCTTTCCCGCTGGCCATCCTCTCTCCCTCCCTTTTGGTGTGGAACGTCCTGAAGAGGCTCCGCCCCTGGTCCCCCAGGGGTCAGTAGAGTCCACCAAGAGGAGCAGGGAAGAGGACTACAGATGGCCTCAGCCATCTGTAGAAGATGACCCTCTCACCCAGCGGTTACCACCTAGGAGTTTCTGGCAGGGGTTTCACCGAGTGCCGACTCCTCCTTCCTTTCCCGCTGGCCATCCTCTCTCCCTCCCTTTTGGTGTGGAACGTCCTGAAGAGGCTCCGCCCCTGGTCCCCCAGGGGTCAGTAGAGTCCACCAAGAGGAGCAGGGAAGAGGACTACAGATGGCCTCAGCCATCTGTAGAAGATGACCCTCTCACCCAGCGGTTACCACCTAGGAGTTTCTGGCAGGGGTTTCACCGAGTGCCGACTCCTCCTTCCTTTCCCGCTGGCCATCCTCTCTCCCTCCCTTTTGGTGTGGAACGTCCTGAAGAGGCTCCGCCCCTGGTCCCCCAGGGGTCAGTAGAGTCCACCAAGAGGAGCAGGGAAGAGGACTACAGATGGCCTCAGCCATCTGTAGAAGATGACCCTCTCACCCAGCGGTTACCACCTAGGAGTTTCTGGCAGGGGTTTCACCGAGTGCCGACTCCTCCTTCCTTTCCCGCTGGCCATCCTCTCTCCCTCCCTTTTGGTGTGGAACGTCCTGAAGAGGCTCCGCCCCTGGTCCCCCAGGGGTCAGTAGAGTCCACCAAGAGGAGCAGGGAAGAGGACTACAGATGGCCTCAGCCATCTGTAGAAGATGACCCTCTCACCCAGCGGTTACCACCTAGGAGTTTCTGGCAGGGGTTTCACCGAGTGCCGACTCCTCCTTCCTTTCCCGCTGGCCATCCTCTCTCCCTCCCTTTTGGTGTGGAACGTCCTGAAGAGGCTCCGCCCCTGGTCCCCCAGGGGTCAGTAGAGTCCACCAAGAGGAGCAGGGAAGAGGACTACAGATGGCCTCAGCCATCTGTAGAAGATGACCCTCTCACCCAGCGGTTACCACCTAGGAGTTTCTGGCAGGGGTTTCACCGAGTGCCGACTCCTCCTTCCTTTCCCGCTGGCCATCCTCTCTCCCTCCCTTTTGGTGTGGAACGTCCTGAAGAGGCTCCGCCCCTGGTCCCCCAGGGGTCAGTAGAGTCCACCAAGAGGAGCAGGGAAGAGGACTACAGATGGCCTCAGCCATCTGTAGAAGATGACCCTCTCACCCAGCGGTTACCACCTAGGAGTTTCTGGCAGGGGTTTCACCGAGTGCCGACTCCTCCTTCCTTTCCCGCTGGCCATCCTCTCTCCCTCCCTTTTGGTGTGGAACGTCCTGAAGAGGCTCCGCCCCTGGTCCCCCAGGGGTCAGTAGAGTCCACCAAGAGGAGCAGGGAAGAGGACTACAGATGGCCTCAGCCATCTGTAGAAGATGACCCTCTTACCCAGCGGTTACCACCTAGGAGTTTCTGGCAGGGGTTTCACCGAGTGCCGACTCCTCGTTCCTTTCCCGCTGGCCATCCTCTCTCCCTCCCTTTTGGTGTGGAACGTCCTGAAGAGGCTCCGCCCCTGGTCCCCCAGGGGTCAGTAGAGTCCACCAAGAGGAGCAGGGAAGAGGACTACAGATGGCCTCAGCCATCTGTAGAAGATGACCCTCTCACCCAGCGGTTACCACCTAGGAGTTTCTGGCAGGGGTTTCACCGAGTGCCGACTCCTCCTTCCTTTCCCGCTGGCCATCCTCTCTCCCTCCCTTTTGGTGTGGAACGTCCTGAAGAGGCTCCGCCCCTGGTCCCCCAGGGGTCAGTAGAGTCCACCAAGAGGAGCAGGGAAGAGGACTACAGATGGCCTCAGCCATCTGTAGAAGATGACCCTCTCACCCAGCGGTTACCACCTAGGAGTTTCTGGCAGGGGTTTCACCGAGTGCCGACTCCTCCTTCCTTTCCCGCTGGCCATCCTCTCTCCCTCCCTTTTGGTGTGGAACGTCCTGAAGAGGCTCCGCCCCTGGTCCCCCAGGGGTCAGTAGAGTCCACCAAGAGGAGCAGGGAAGAGGACTACAGATGGCCTCAGCCATCTGTAGAAGATGACCCTCTCACCCAGCGGTTACCACCTAGGAGTTTCTGGCAGGGGTTTCACCGAGTGCCGACTCCTCCTTCCTTTCCCGCTGGCCATCCTCTCTCCCTCCCTTTTGGTGTGGAACGTCCTGAAGAGGCTCCGCCCCTGGTCCCCCAGGGGTCAGTAGAGTCCACCAAGAGGAGCAGGGAAGAGGACTACAGATGGCCTCAGCCATCTGTAGAAGATGACCCTCTCACCCAGCGGTTACCACCTAGGAGTTTCTGGCAGGGGTTTCACCGAGTGCCGACTCCTCCTTCCTTTCCCGCTGGCCATCCTCTCTCCCTCCCTTTTGGTGTGGAACGTCCTGAAGAGGCTCCGCCCCTGGTCCCCCAGGGGTCAGTAGAGTCCACCAAGAGGAGCAGGGAAGAGGACTACAGATGGCCTCAGCCATCTGTAGAAGATGACCCTCTCACCCAGCGGTTACCACCTAGGAGTTTCTGGCAGGGGTTTCACCGAGTGCCGACTCCTCCTTCCTTTCCCGCTGGCCATCCTCTCTCCCTCCCTTTTGGTGTGGAACGTCCTGAAGAGGCTCCGCCCCTGGTCCCCCAGGGGTCAGTAGAGTCCACCAAGAGGAGCAGGGAAGAGGACTACAGATGGCCTCAGCCATCTGTAGAAGATGACCCTCTCACCCAGCGGTTACCACCTAGGAGTTTCTGGCAGGGGTTTCACCGAGTGCCGACTCCTCCTTCCTTTCCCGCTGGCCATCCTCTCTCCCTCCCTTTTGGTGTGGAACGTCCTGAAGAGGCTCCGCCCCTGGTCCCCCAGGGGTCAGTAGAGTCCACCAAGAGGAGCAGGGAAGAGGACTACAGATGGCCTCAGCCATCTGTAGAAGATGACCCTCTCACCCAGCGGTTACCACCTAGGAGTTTCTGGCAGGGGTTTCACCGAGTGCCGACTCCTCCTTCCTTTCCCGCTGGCCATCCTCTCTCCCTCCCTTTTGGTGTGGAACGTCCTGAAGAGGCTCCGCCCCTGGTGCCCCAGGGGTCAGTAGAGTCCACCAAGAGGAGCAGGGAAGAGGACTACAGATGGCCTCAGCCATCTGTAGAAGATGACCCTCTTACCCAGCGGTTACCACCTAGGAGTTTCTGGCAGGGGTTTCACCGAGTGCCGACTCCTCGTTCCTTTCCCGCTGGCCATCCTCTCTCCCTCCCTTTTGGTGTGGAACGTCCTGAAGAGGCTCCGCCCCTGGTCCCCCAGAGGTCAGAAGAGTCCACCAAGAGGAGCAGGGAAGAGGACCGCACGGAGCAGGTAAGTGTGAAGAGGCAGAGGACCGGTGAGGACGACCACGAGGACGCAGCACCCTCCACTTCAGGCCTCTGATCCTCCAAGAAGAGGACCAGAGAAGAGGACTACAGATGGTCTCCACCCTCCACTTCAGGCCTCAGCTTCCTCACACACAGAGGATACTGGCAGTCGGCTGAAGACGGCGACTCGGATTGAGACCGACAGCCTGTTTGCAGCAGGATTGTAAAACCTTTGTGTCTGGCAGGACTGATAAAGCACCAGACAGCCTTCCCTCGCGTCTGGCGGGGTTGGCGATAGGTAGCATCCTCCAGCAGAGCTTTTAAATATTGCTTCTTTATGGATTTTCCTTTTGAGTAATAATTGATGCTAAATGCAGAAACCAGAGGTAAGTTATGGTTGTTATTCTGTTGTGTATTTTTCTTTATAAAGTCTAGATGTCTTTACCAGACAAAGGTAAGTCAACATTTAATAACAACATTAACACAGTTAATGAACAGTTCTTCAAAGATTGTTCATTTTACTCACTCTATCTATTTTTCATAGTTAGGTGTAGGTGGCTGTACCAGACAGAGGCAAAGTAATAATTACTAATGTTAGGAAAAAGTCTCCAAGTCTCTTTTACTCAGGTATCGGTGGCTGTAACACAGTGAAGCAACATCCAGGATCTCCTAGACAACAGAGAAGATGTGTTCACTCTGGACCAGATGAGAAGGATGGAGGACTACAGGACCAGATGAGAAGGATGGAGGACCACAGGACCAGATGAGAAGGATGGAGAACTACAGGACCAGATGAGAAGGATGGAGGACCACAAGACCAGATGAGAAGGATGGAGGACCACAGGACCAGATGAGAAGGATGGAGGACCACAAGACCAGATGAGAAGGATGGAGGACCACAGGACCAGCGTCTCCACCGGCACAGAGGACGTAGTTTGTCTCCGTCTGCTTCTTCTGTGCTGTACAATAAAAATCAATGTATGACAAACTTTCTAAATATGTCTTTGTATTAGAAACAATATCATAATATTCCTGATATAATTCAAAAATCTGACAATGTATGACAATTAATATAATAAATATCATGCAAGTGATAATTTAATATCTTTTTGTTTTTCATTTGACTCAAAAGCATTACTGTTAGTACTGTTAAGTATTGATACACATAATATTACACGTTGGTATAAATAAAATGGGGAAAGCTTTAGATTACGGCCTGCAACGTGCAGCATAATTCTTCCCAATTGAATTCAAACTAAATCATAAATAATTGAAATCTTTACTGATTGTTAACCAGTACAGAACGTAATGATACATACATGTAGGTGCAAGGCAACAAGATGTGACGCTAATGAATAAGGTGGGATTAAGGTATCAATAATAATATATATTATTATTATATATATATATATATATATGTGTGTGTGTTTTATATTATACAGAATATTATTATATGATATATATATTATTATATTATACAGAATATTATTATATGATATATATACTGTATATATATATATATATTATACTGAATTCCCTGTGAGGGTGACAAAAATATGATGTCCGGACGTGTTTATCAAAGTGTTATTTACTGCTTTTTTTCGTGTTGGAATAAATGTTAAATATTTAACTGTAAAGTAGTAATGCGCGTTTGATACCTTAATCCCACAATGTGGGAACTTAATGAATTATTATTATTATTTTTCATAACACTGCTGTAGTTTTTTTCAAAATGATCATATAGAACTCACCAACACTGGAGAGGCACAGATGATAACAAAATAAGGAACTACATAGAAAATAACTTCTAGGTACATTTGTGTTTTTACTTTGCAACAAACAGAGGTAGAGGTGAAAGAGTACTGTCAGGTACATACTGTTGGCCTATTGGATTATAAATTATATGGATTTAAATGAGAAGATAGAGCTACCGTACTTTTCTTTTGTTTGTGCTTTAACAAAAGGCGAGGTCTAAACAATTTCACAAGTACCCGTATAAACAAAGATGTAATTTGTCCTTTTTAAGTATTTAACTGGTATTTGAACCACATCTGTGAATTAACAAACACCCTGCTCTGAAACAAACTACAGCACTAACACCTCCTGAACATTGGCGATACTTAGGGCTCCCTCTGTTGCTTGATTACGGGAACTGAACTGTAATCAAAATGTAATAACCACCGTTACTATTACTGTGGGTATAACCATTAAATGTATCGTCAAGCTACAGCAACTGTGGTGTGTTCTGACTGTATATCGTCAAATGGGCTTTCAGAAAATCTGACATTAACTTCAGATACATTTATCAAGACACTTTGGATTCCCCGATATGAGAGCAATATACTGTATTACAATACAGACACTGGTATAATTGTCCAAACAGCAACTCATTCATACCAAATTATATCTAAAACCAGCTCATTGTGTATATTTATCTACGGATGTAAAGCGCTACATTGCTTGTTAGTGCATAAGCATGTTCAAGACAAGTGCAAATCCAAAGTAGTTATGACCGAGATGGGGTGTGACACAGTCAAGTGAAGATACAGGACAGTATCTGGTTTCTTCAAACATCTCCTGGTTTTCACAGCAGACCCATTTTTCACAGGAATGCAATTAGATTTTCCAGGTGCATACTGGTACATAAAGTAAAACCCACTGGAGGTTCCTAGTGACACTTTGGCCCAATCCCAATGTCCCCCTTTACGGACTCACGGACTTTGAGGCGCGCCCCTGCGAAGTCCGTGAGGGTTTAGGGCTGTCCCACTGTTAAATCATTGAGTGTTTGAGAGCTCTCTTGCAGACATTTTGAGCCCTTTATGAACCCTTAACGTAAGTCAGCATTTGCCAAAGGGAATTACCCACAAATCATTGCAATGTGACATTAAACACAGGGTAACCAGTGGACGCATGGAGACGTAAAAAAAAAGGTAAACAAAGAGGACGGCTCACGTGTGTTCAGCCTGGAGTATTACATTTACTCAGAAACATTAAGGGTTAAAGATGGAACAAAAAATAAACATGAAATCAGAGGATATTTATTTATTTATTCATCAAATATTTGATTTTCGAGTGCAGACTCCTCCTTCCTTTCCCGCTGGCCATCCTCTCTCCCTCCCTTTTGGTGTGGAACGTCCTGAAGAGGCTCCGCCCCTGGTCCCCCAGAGGTCAGAAGAGTCCACCAAGAGGAGCAGGGAAGAGGACCGCACGGAGCAGGTAAGTGTGAAGAGGCAGAGGACCGGTGAGGACGACCACGAGGACGCAGCACCCTCCACTTCAGGCCTCTGATCCTCTAAGAAGAGGACCAGAGAAGAGGACTACAGATGGTCTCCACTCTCCACTCTCCTCAGCTTCCTCACACACAGAGGATACTGGCAGTCTACAGTATATATATCATATAATAATATTCTGTATAATATAATAATATAATATATATATCATATAATAATATTCTGTATAATATAAAACACACACACATATATATATATATATATATATCCATTTCTCAGACAGGTGCTTCATGTCCCTCACTCCCGTAACTGTCCATGCTGGATCTGTCCCGTTGTTTTAAAAAGCTAAATAAGTTATTAGCATGACTGCATCCAGCGAGCCAAACCTTTCCGGTGTACAGCTAGTACACGTTTTGTTTAGCAGAATATCGATAAGAACGTAGTGTAAATACAAACAGAAAAAAATGACATGTCTGAACAGAAATAATCATACGTATAAATACAAAGCACAACTCAATTCTCCAAATCTGTATTCAAGAATTAAACTATTTTGAAAGCATTGCTTGCATGTTACAGTGAGGGACAAATTACTAGGGGCAACTTTGAATTGTATGCATATTGTATAGTCGATGTTCTAACTTGAAATATATTTAAATTTAGAAAGTGATCAGTTATTTGACCTCTCACCTTGGATCCTAAATTATTTTTTATAGAAGTTGTCCAAATCCTCTGGCAGCAGGGACCTTATGTTGTACCATATTAAGTTTTGGTTTTATAAATTGTAAATCAATTGCGAGACACCATAGAAATCACAGTATATCCAGTTTAATCATTTCCAAAACATGCTTTAAATTATATTTGCTATGTAACATTTCTAATGAAATCCTTTCACTTGATAATTCATATAATACTAAAAGAAACATTTCCACTTCATTATTTATAGTAATACAATTTGGCTGATGTTCTTTATGCCATTTTCCAAATTAAGTCACCGAAAGAAGATTACCAGGAAAACTCTCCAGTCTCTTTCCAATCCGTTAATTCTGACATCGAGCACTGTTGCACATTATAAACAAGTCCGGACATTTGTTACGAATTTCAACAAAAGAAAAAAGAAGCCCATTGTAATTGTTACGTTTTTATATTTGGTATAAATGTATATATGTTTGATATTTGTATTTTATATATGTTTTTTTCCTCCTGTTTTCGAAATAAAAATGATTTAGTTTTGTGTTTAAACTGGGAGGTACCCAAACAAACAAACAACACAATTGACGAATTATTCCACTCATATATACACATATGGCTTTGAAATAAATAGTTTGTTACAACATAATATTAACAGCAACAGCTGACACGTGTCCAGCAGGTGGCGCTGCTTTTATGCTGCGCTTTAAATAACAGTAGAAGAAGAAGAAACTCGGCTTTTTCAATTAAACATGGCAGCTTCCTAATAAAGCAGAGTTGTTGAACTTATTGACTATATAAAAACCTACGACACTATCTAGTCTGTCACACTGGTCACGTTTATTACTGTAGCTGCGACAAAGCAAAGCGCCTGTGCAGCGGTGAGTAAGTATAACATATATTATAATGTGTATGTACAGATGACAGGGTTAGCATTACGGTTAGCACGGGGCTAGCGCGCTGCCTACCAGCAGAGCATTTTGTATTGTGATACTCAGCGATAAGGCCTTGTTATTAATGGCTTGTATCTGCAATGCATGTTAGTATTTAATGTGGCACAAATATCAAGCAACTGTGTGAATGTGTAAGAACCGTATGTTTAGCGCGCTAACCTTTGCTAGCAACGTTATTGTGAGCATCAAGTAACTCCTGTTTACTGCGGTTATGTGTCACACAGGTCGCAGTTTTTAACAGGATTTTGAAGACCATGACGTCCACATAGCGGGAGAAGCAGAGCAGCATCATGGAGTTCACTTCAGATGAGGAGGGAAGTCAACAAACTCCCCATGTCGTCGATATGACCACCAGTGAACGGGTAAGCTGTCTGCATCCTAATAATGCAGGAGTGAGTTAGATCTAGGGTTATTTGGGGTAATGTGATCTGTAACGACTCAGGCTGAGATCGTTTAGAGATGAACCTATCGGTGACTTTGGCATCGGTCCACAAACATCCTCACTGCATTACTTCTATCTGGCTGATCAAGCGTTGGCATGTGTACAGATTGTTTTTTCTTTAGGCTGCATACAAAGGACACATTAGCAACACAACTTATTGTGTTGTCATGACCTTGTCATGGTCGACTCAAAAGTGAATTACCTAAACATTGTAAACTCACAATAATGATGTGTAAGTGTTGAGTCAGCAACATTGCTAATGAATCAGGTTGCCTTCTCTATGAAGGTGATGTTTGATGCTGATTAACCTCGTATAGTTTCTATGGTCTGCTAGGTTGAACCAAGGACAATAACATGTGTTAAAGAAACTCTATTCTCAGTTAATGTCCCTTTTAATTTCTACTTAATTGTGGCGCTGTTGTTCTAAACAGGGCCCACTATGAAACACTGTGGAAAGGGTTGGTTTTTAAGATGGTTAATGTAAGTGGAAACTCTGTCCAATTTATAGTTAATCTCAATAATTAGTGTTTAGTAGAAATGATTGAAAGCAGCTGTTACACTTTACACGTTCACAATATTAGAATCAGTATGATTTTGGTTAAGGTGCAGCCATGTAATGTGTGGTCATGTTGTGTGTTTCATGTATAGAAATAAATGCCTGTAAAGGGAAAAGTTCATTCAGTTTGCTTGTCCTGTTCCAGGTGGTGGATCTGCTGAACCAGGCTGCCCTGATACCTACAGATGAAAAGCTAACGGTGCTCAAACAGGTTTGTAGTCTGCTTATTTAGTTTGTTGTTTAATTGATTGTTTGCTGGTTGTTCTGTTGTTCTTTTTGTCAGTGTTGTGTCTTGAACTGTTCTGTTTCCCATGTGCTGTGGAGATAGCTATATGAGGCAAACCACCGTCCTATGAAGCAGAAAGTCGATGGAGAACAATACTGAATCAATGAATTTGTATATTTTTCAGGTCCAGGAGCTCATCATTAACAAGGATCCCTCTCTTCTTGACAATTTCTTGGATGTAAGTACATCTGTATGCAGCTCCCTTATCTAACTGTTGTTTGACCTTAAGTAAAGCTATTTGAATGCATCGGCTGTATTCAGTATAAAAGGGCACATTGTGCAGTAGACTTATATCGACATTATATAATTTCATTGGCCTGTTCATCCTGTAGGAGTTGATCGCCTTTCAGACTGACAAGTCTATCGAAGTGAGAAAATTCGTCATCGGCTTCATAGAGGAAGCAAGGTGAGTCATTAGACAGACAAGTCTTCTGCTCGTGGCTCTGAATCACGTTTGTGAAAGGAAGTGTTTTGCAGGATCTCAGTCTTCCTTTTCAATGTTTTTTTTTCCAGTAAAAGAGACAATGAGCTCCTTCTCAGACTGGTCGCCAATCTGAACATGCTGCTGAAGGATGACAGTGTGAACGTGGTGAAGAAAGCCATCCTCACACTCACCCAACTCTACAAAGTTTCTCTGCAGGTAAATACATTCTCACTTACAGATTTGGGACTGCCGTGATGTAGCCCAAAGAGTAACTGTTGTAGATCTGATGTAGTCTGTTTTTTTTCATAGGAATATACAACAAAATCAAGTTACTACTACCGTTATCTGTTGCCTTTTCAAACCCTTTACTTCTGTCTCTTCCTTGCCAGTGGTTGGTGCGCTCTAAGGCAGTATCAGAGAGGCAGGAGGCATGCTGGGATCTGGTCACACAGATGAAAGGCGACGTCCTGGCCTTACTGGACTCTGAAAATGACGGCGTTCGCACTCACGCCATCAAGTTCACAGAATCGTTAATCATCACTCTGTCACCGCGGACGTCAGACTCTGACGTTCCCAAGCGACAGGAGAGTGACACCAGCCTGGACAAAGTTCCCAGAGATCACTCGTACATCCGCTACGGTACGTCAGAATCCTGCTCTGTGGACATAAGGGTGTTAACATGTTGGGTTTTATTTTTTAACTGATATCTTGATGCTGTTGGAATCAACAGATGTGTTGTGTGAGGAGGGAAAGGCTGCACTGGAGAAGCTGCTGAAGTTCATGGTCCATCCGGCCATTTCCAGCATTAACCTCACCACAACACTTGGCTCCCTCGCCACTATCGCCCGCCAGAGGCCAATGTTCATGTCAGAGGTGGTGCAGGCATATGAGACGTTGCATGGTAAGTGCTTCTGAGCCACAACACCATTTAAATACAAGTGTTGTGCCAGGTGGATGTTGACTAAAAATATCGTTTGTGTTTTGCTTTTGTAGTGCAAATCGTTGTGCTCAATACATCATTATTTGACTACGTCATATTATATTAAATGCTATTTTTCTTTTCCCCCCCCCCCCTGTATACTTGAACCTTTTTAGCAAACCTGCCACCCACTCTGGCCAAGTCTCAGGTCAGCAGCGTGCGAAAGAATCTGAAGCTGCACTTGGTGGCGGTCCTCAAGCATCCCTGCAGCCTGGAGTTCCAGGGTCAGATCGGCACTCTGCTGCTGGACCTGGGAATGCCCCAGAGTGAAATAACACGCTCTACTCCGGCTCCACGTGAGCAGCGCAAAAGGCCTCGCCATGAAGAATACACAGAGGGAAAAAAGGTCAAGATGGGTGAGTAGATGATAGCAGTCGCATACATTTGATTTAATTTATATATATACATACCGTATACGTACACCAAAAATCTTCAAATCGGGTCAACCAAGCCTGATGGACATGATCTAATCTTAAAAAATAAAGTGTTGGACCCAAACACCTGCAGCTTGATTGTAAACGCGAGTATTTTTTCTATGTCTGTTCATTTTCATTCAGAGCCGGCCCTGATTGAGGATGACGAGGACAAGGAGGAGCCAGCCCCGCTCTCGGTTCCTAAACCACCTGCTGTTCCAGTAGCACAGTCTGCCATTGACCTCACAGCTGAGTTCCTGCACCCACTGCTCTCCCCAGAGAATGTAGCCAACCTGGTGAGCAGCAGCGGCCCTTTTTTTTTTTTTTTTTACCAGTTTTATTTCTCTCCTTTTAAGCCCGACTGTGTGACAGTTCAGCTTATACCTCTGTCTGGTTGTTTAGGTGCTCATCAGCATGGTGTACCTGCCTGATGTCATGCCGGCATCCTTCCAGGCCACATACACACCTGTTGAGTCAGCTGGCACTGATGCCCAAATTAAACATCTGGCCAGGTTGATGGCCACGCAGATGACTGCAGCTGGGATTGGTCCAGGTTAGTGAAAAAGACATCCAGCACAACAAGGTGGTTTTTTTTTTTTTTTTTTTCGCTCTAATTAAAAACATGATATCTTAGGACTTGAGCAGTGCAAAGCCAGAGAAGAGGATGCAGTGAAGGGCGAAGGCAACGACGAGGACCCTGCTGCTAAAGACCCGTTCATCAAGCGCAAAGTTCCAGCTGTGATGCTGGGACAAGCCATCTCTGTGGTGGGAGGTTACGAAAAAGAAAAGACTCCGCCCCCAGAGGCTCCCGTCGTAGTCAAGAGGCTTCCCGAACCCATCCTTCCTACAGGACAAACCAAGTGAGTTCTGGCTCCCAACACAAAGATGGCAGAAAAAAGTATTGTACGCCTTTGGTTAAGTCAGACTTATCACCCTGCACGATTTTGTTCTGTTACAGAATGGCGGGACCAAGTGGGAGAAAAAAAGTGTTCCGCTTGGCCGATGTCGTCCAGCCTTTATCAGACGCCGAGATCGAAAAGTTAACCTCCAAAGCGGTCAGACGCATCCTGCATGCCGAGAAGACGATCGCTCAAAGTGGCATGTCCCATGTAAGTAATCGCCACATGGTTAATCTCTCATTTTCTTCACAACGATTGAGTTGCACAAAACAAGGGCCTGTTTCAGAGCATAACCACAGCAGATGTGTTTGGCAGGTCAGAGTGAAGCTCCTCTCCAAGCTCGTGACGCAGTTTAAAGGCATGATGAAAGAAGACGTGCTGCAATTTATTCTGGAAGACATCAGGACAAGGAGCGACCTGGCCTTTGCGCTCCTCTACCAAGAGTACAACACTTACCTCAGCCACCTGCCGACCGGGCAGCTGGACAGCTACGACCACTGTCTTTACACTCTGCTGTCGGGCCTGCAGGAGAAACCCGAGCAGAGGGATGGGTGAGACAGAAAACAACAAACTCTCTAGCTTTCATTTAAAAGTGCAATGTGTAAATCCTTGCCACATCCTAGGTGGCAGCATTTGACCTCCAGCACAGGGTCCATACAATCTAGATTTACAGCCATGAGCTCACTACTGAATAACAGCAGGGCCAGAATACACACAAGTCAACCAAACTGCTGACACTCTGAGAGCCGGTCAAAATAACACTGCTATTTTATAATCTTCACGTGTGGTGGCGTCCACACTTGTATTTTTGTTTTGTCCTATAATGACTGAAGATGGTAAAACACTTGCTTGTTCCTGTTTTATTTGCTGATACTGTGGGGCAAAACGAAAATCAAGTGAGCCCATTGTCACATTTTTGTTTCCCCATTCTGTCTCTTCCAGACTTTTCACCAAGCTGGTACTGGAGGCTCCCATTATAACCGAGTCAGCACTGGACGTAATCCGGCGCTACTGTGAGGACGAGGTACGTGACACGATGAAGAGACGCAGCTTTTGCGTGAAGAGCCAGTTCCCCCACATGTCCACTCAACTGTTTGTTGTGACCTTTTTGTTTCAGTCTCGGGTGTATTTGGGGATGACGACTCTGAAGGAGCTTATTGTCAAGCGGCCCTCGAGGCAGTTTCAGTATCTGCACGTGCTTCTGGATCTCAGCTCGCATGAAAAAGAGAAGGTGATGACATATCTCGTACCAGATCCTATTCATGTGTAACTCGCACAGTTTGCTGAACTGATGTCTCTTCTGTGGTTGTCGTACATTTCAACGACTGTGTCTTTTATGTTCAGGTGCGGACCACTGCCTTGGCTTTCCTCAAGCGTATGTATGAGAAAGACCATCTCAGGGACTACATTGAGAAGTTTGCCCTGAACTACATGCAGCTTCTGGTCCATCCCAACCCTCCATCTCTGCTCTTTGGGGCTGACAAAGATACAGGTTTGGGATATGTCATTGCTCTCTTTTTCAGGAACGCCCTGATCACGTTCACACAGTTGCACATTCACACCTGGGAGCTTGTACACAAAGACAAAAAAAATAGTAGAAATAGTTTGAAATGAATTAGTTTTTTTTTATTGTTTTGTCCATGAGCTGTGTGAGTCCTCTGTGTCATAAGTGTGGTCAACTTTCAACAATCACAGATTTTTTTAATGTTGTAAATTTGATTACTGTAGGTTATTAAACAAAAGTCACCATGACAGACAGAGGAGGAAGGACATTTCGTGACATTTTCCCTGCCAGACAAAAAAAAATACTAAGTTGCAACTCCCATCTTCTTAGTCCACTACTGTAACATCTGTGTGTGTGTGTGTTTGTGTGTTGGGACAGAGGTGGCTGCCCCATGGACTGAAGAGACCGTGAGACAGTGTCTGTTCCTCTACCTGTCCCTGCTGCCTCTAAACCACCGACTGGTCCACGAGCTGGCATCAGTCTACACCGAGGCCATCGCTGACATCAAGCGCAGCGTGCTTCGAGCGATAGAGCAGCCTGTAAGTCACCGTTCACTGTTGGCATGCCCTCACTCTGACATACATGTGTCTTTTGAGGGATGCTCCTTTTTTTCTTCTCTTTGAACTCTCAACAAACAACTGGATAAAAAGAAAAACACTGTTTGAGTTCCGACTAATGACGAGGATTGATTGGTTCTGCAGGTGTAAAGGTCATCTGATAGCTAGCTGGTATGAATGCCTGGAAAGACCAACATGACAAAGTTAACAGTGGGCAAAGGCCGGACTATTGGACTACATGTTTATCTATTTCTTCATGTGTTTTTAACTTGTTTCATCATAAGAGAAGGTAAACTAGAGCAAACGGAACACGGTGCAGCTTCCTTGCTCTCTTTCAGAACAAATAAAACCACAATGAAGTTGAGACAATACACCTGTAGTCTCAAACCTGTGATTTAAAGAAACTGCATTACTCAAACATGGACTTGTATCAAGCAATGCTCCTCTTAAGTTGTGTTGTCTTTGAGTGGTATTGACAAGTTTTCACCCTCGTTATAGATCCGTGGAATGGGGATGAACTCTCCTGAGCTGCTGCTCTTGGTTGAAAACTGTCCTAAAGGGGCAGAGACTTTAGTGACCCGCTGTCTGCACATATTGACTGATAAAGGTAAAAAAAAAAAAAGATTTAAGAAACTGCAGCCTTACACGGGACAACGGCACAATAGAGGAAAGTCCAGGAACTTGAGTGTTGATGTTTAAAACAAGTCTTCTTTTCCTGCATTCAGTGCCTCCATCTCCAGAGCTGGTGGAGAGAGTCCGAGACCTTTACCACAAACGAGTGCCAGATGTTCGTTTCCTAATTCCAGTCATTAATGGCCTTGAAAAGGTTAGGTTCTGCAACTCAGCCCAATAGACTAGTAAACAGCTTTTGTAATGTAATAATAACGCACTGCAAACATCATCATCAACACATTCTGATATTCTGAAAGTCTCACAGTTCACAAAATCAAACTGCAAATGACATCAGTGCATCCTGGGTATCTTGCCCACTGCATAATGATTTCTGTCATTTGTCTTCTCGTATAGAATGAAGTCATCCAGGCTCTCCCCAAGCTGATCAAACTCAACCCGATTGTAGTGAAGGAGGTGTTCAACCGTCTCCTGGGCACTCAGCACAGTAAGAGTCTTCTTTTGACGTTAAGAACCCTGCTCACACTTTCAAACACGTTATCATCAGCTTGTACTTGATTTGAAAGTGTCAACAGACAACGTTTCCCGCTGCTGTCGTCAAGACAACGTGACCGCACTCAGAGAGACGACTACTATTGACAAATTTAGCGACTTATTCAAACCATCGAGGGAAAAAAGCAAGAAATATATTCAAATATGTTGTAATTCATTCCCATGGCTTGGAGAAAATTGCGGTCCACAGCTCTTCCAGGGTCTCTCCCTCTCCTCTTGCACCATCTATCACACCGCTGAGCTACTTTCATTAGACAAGAGTTGGCAACACTGCACAGGAGACGCACTGCATTTTGTTTTCCACGGTTACTTCGGTTGTTCCACCGATCACTATTTCCACTTCTGGGGATAGTAACGGCAAAGAACTTACATTAACACTCTTTGGTAACTGGAGATAGATGGCTACCTGGGGAAACAAAAGCGCGAGTGTTTAAGCAAAAAAAAACATGTCTTTTACCACTTTAGGTTTTATTCTAGCAAGCAGTTTAAATGTATTTAATAACATAGATGTGTTCTCACTGTTGTGTTGTCTTTCAGGTGAGGGAAGTTCATCTGTGTCCCCTCTCACCCCCGGAGACCTGCTGATTGCCTTACACAACATAGATTCAACCAAATGTGATATGAAGTCCATCATAAAAGGTCAGTGTTGTGTTCATTGATTACACTTTTTTAGTGCAAGCTGGTGCTTCAATCTGTGGTTACTCTTATCCTGATATATCACTTTTATATTGAATACATGTTGCCAGGTTTTAGAATTTGACTGTAGCAAGAACCTCCAAATAATTACAATTTATTCAGGTAAGCATTATAGGGACTTTGGAAAAGAAATGTTTTTGTGACTCTTCACTTGAACCCAAATTGCAGGCAGTATAATTGCACAACTGTATAATGGGTTGAGGCCTGTAATATAAATGAAAGCATGCTTGGCCGAGCCCCTGATGACCTTCTTCAGTGGTTAATTGATCAGTTCCTGTCGCGTTGTACGACAGCCGACAATGAAAATGTTCTGCGTCTGTACTACAGCCACCAACCTGTGCTTTGGGGAGAAAAACGTGTACACGTCGGAGGTTTTGGCGGTGGTGATGCAACAGCTGATGGAGCAGAGTCCCCTCCCCATCCTGCTCATGCGTACCGTCATCCAGTCCCTCACCATGTATCCGCGACTGGGAGGCTTCGTCATGAACATCCTGTCCCGCCTCATCGTCAAGCAGGTCGGCACCAAACTCCAGCCAAATATTCATGCTTTCTTCAGCCATTGACGTCCTGGAATTTTTTTTTTAATCTTTTCCTATATCTCTCTGTTAACTTGTCAAATATGTTTTTCTCTGTAGGTGTGGAAGTATCCCAAAGTGTGGGAGGGATTTGTGAAGTGCTGCCAGAGGACGAAGCCTCAGTCGTACAGCGTGCTGCTACAGCTGCCGCCCGCACAGCTGACGAGCGTGTTTGAACGCTGCCCGGAGATGAGAGAGCCTCTTCTGCAGCATGTCCTCTCCTTCACACCTCATCAGGTAAGAGCTCTTTCCACTCACTCACTTAACACTGAGCCTCATTAGCAAATACGTTGTAAAAAACGGAATTCTACTTCTCTTGGGATTTCTTCATGTACCAACTCTGCCTTTGTTCTTCTGTGCAACAGCAAGCTCACATACCTGTCTCCATCATGTCGGTCCTGGAAGTGCATAAAAAGCCAGAACCAAAACCTGTGGAGCCTGTCGTGGAGAAAGAGGTAACCGATGAGGATATGAATATAATTCATAAGGCCTCTTTTCTTTCATTTAGCCAATTCTTACCTAATGTGTCCATGTAGAAATTCATTGTAAAAATCTTAACTATCCCATTATTATTCACAAGTTGTTGTCGTATCCTTCTTATCACACAGATGGAACCAGTTCCTGCCCCAGTTGAAGAAGAGGCTCCCACTGTGACACTGGAAGGCTCAGAGACGCCAGAGCAGCAACAACCAGCTGTCACGAAAGATGAGGAAGAACCAATGGAGCAAGAAGAGCCCGCTCCAGTGATACAGGAGGAAACTGTTGATACTGTTTCCCAGGCAAGTTACAATGTAATTTTTCCTCCTCTTTTTACATGTTTGGAATTGTATGAAGTAGACCAAATTAGACCTTTCCATCTGTAGTTGCATGTTAAATGTGTACGGCTCAGTGGCAATTAAACATCTGAAAGCCTACACTGCCTAGTAGAGACACAAACGGGATAAATACATATGGTTGAATGCCTTTAAGCCTGAAAAGTAACAAGATTATTTGATTTACGTGCACCGTAATCAACAAAACACTACTCTATGCGGCCCCAAATTATCAATGAATTTAATTGTATCATAAAAAATTAGCTTTCTACAATCCACGATTGAATAAAATAGTTTTGGCCTGTAAACTGATTTTTGATAATCTTCAGGAGTTGACAAGAGCTGAGGAGACACAATCGCCTCAACCAGAGCCAGTCGAGGAACCGATGGAGGATTCTCAGCCTGAACCCTCAGACCTCCAGGAGCCTGTGAAAGATGTTGAAGCTGACGTCGCAGAACCCGAGGCTGGAAGCGGCAGCGAAGAATAGAATAACTGCTGAAAATATATGCACTATACACAATTCTCTCCTTTTGCAAACATCCCACAGATTTTTAGGATTTCTTGTCAAGAAAATGCTCTTTATTCTTTTTGTATTTGTAGAAAACAGATTTTGAGGGAGGGGAGGGTGGGGGATCAGGATAACTTTGTGTATGAATTCCATATGCATTCATGTGATGACTAGGAAAATAAATCAATGAAACTCTGGTTTACTGTCTGCTTCAATTCTGTTTACTCCATTACTTCCCTATAGTTCAGCATGAATATGTTAATTATTACATTTCAAACACAATGGATAACAGTGTTTGGTTTTGAAAGACTTTTAGGTGTGATGAGTAGTAAGTATGTACGCAATATGTTTAATGGAAACCCTATTCATTTATTTTTGTTATGGTGCCAGAACAACTACTGGAAACCTGCAAGACATGGATGTGTTTATTTTAATTTCTTTTTTTTGTGATTCTGTTTAGGCCAGCAGAGAAGGCTTTGCAGGCCCTGACAGCCGCCACTGGTATCAACTAACAGAATATCCTCACATTTTGACACTGCTGGATTCATATTTGTGTTCTTCCACAATACTCGTGCTAACAGGCCTGACAGCGTTTTTAATGGTCTTTTGATATTGTTTTACCACTTTTTCCTGTGAAATTTCCGGAAAAAAAGCTACATTTTATTTTGGAAATTGCAACCGGAAGTGCTTACAAAAATATGTCTCGCGTAGCCAGACTTGATTATCGCGAGAGATGAGTCCGCTCTGTGTGCTGTGTCATTAAAGACTCTTTCACCGTTCTCTCCACTGGCTGCTACTAAGTAACCGACCAGTAACTTGAGTCTCGGTTCAGACTATAAATGAAAGCTGTGATTCTCGCCGCCGGCTACGGAACCAGGCTCCAGAGGGATGTGGTGGCCGACAGCAGCGGGAGGTTCGCTCACCTGGTCGGGACTGCCAAGCCGCTGCTGCCGGTGGGAGGGTGTGCCTTGATCTCCCACTGGGTCCATGCTCTGACCGCCTCTGACTGTGTGGACTGCATCTATGTTGTTGTAAGTAGCAGAGTGAGTCACCAACATATAGTTAGGTGGAGACCAACTATGTGCGTTTACAGGTGCTCTTAAGTGCATGTACTTTTCATTTTGTGCAACTTTATAGCCATCTTGTAATACAATAACCTTACATTTCAGAGGCTCATTAAATACCTTTAACTCCACTGAGTTACTACATTCATCTAACAGGTAGTTCCCAGAAACTTTGCATAGTTTAGTTTACAGACAAAACAAAAGATTATAAGATATGATGCATTGTTGAAAAGAATCCACCCAACAGTGTATAGAGTAGTTTAAATTAGCCTTATCCTATGTTAATGCACCAATCATAACACACCAATCATATGTAATGATTCTACATGTTGCTTAATCATACCAATGTGTTTGATAAGCCAAAACAGACTTTTTGCACTGTGGACCAGGGCTGATGTCCATCCCTAATATACAAGTCTATGAACTGAGAATGAATGAGCCGCTCTGTTACTTAATCTCCCCCCTTCTCTCTCTCCACAGACTAACGCTGTTTACCTTGCTGCTTTTGAAGAGTGGGCGTCACATTTCACAAATGTCAAGATTGTCAGCGATCAGACGAGAAGCAATGATGTAAACACATGTTTTCACCATCATAACATATTCTATGAGACATGTTTTGGCCCTTAGACAGCAGACCTTTTTATACCTCTTCTAAACTGACTCTCTTACTCCACCAGGGGCGTCTTGGTGCTGTAGCCTGCCTGCAACTTGCAGTAAAGCACTTCAACATAGAAGACCATGTCCTCGTAATTGGGGGGTGAGTTTAACATTCTCAACACTACTCTGCAGAGTTGTTGTGCAAAAATCCATGTCCTGATTCTGCCAAACGCATACAACTCCCCTTTTTCCATCCATTGCAGTGACACCCTGTTCAAAGAGGATTTCAGCCTCAGGAAAGTGAACGAGAGGTTTTCTGACCTCCAAGCAAAGTGTGAGGACAGCTGTCTGGTGCTCTCGTACCAGTGCGGAGAGCAGGGTGAGTGGAAGAAGTTAGGCTTTAATGAGCACAACCGTATGGAAGCTTGTCAAGCAAGGGAGTGCGTCTCATCCTAGAACATGGCTTGGCCTCGTGCTCACAGTTAGTTCTATATTGTGTGTCTATACAGAAACTCGTAAATACGGGATATTGGAAGTGGACGGCGATCTTCGCGTCCTCTGTATGAAGGAGAAACCTCTTCCTTCTGAGACGAAGTCGAGGAGAGCAGTAAGTTCAGTGTGACGGCACCGGTCACTCAGCTCTAACTCCAGGATGTTCACGTCCACATATAATGTAGGGATTGGAACCTTTTCTTAGTCGCCTGATTCAACGAGAATTGGCAGATGAAGTCAGATTTGGTTGCAAATATAATTTTATATAGAAATACAAAGAAATGTTATTTATTCTCTGAATGAGATCTGAAATCACGACTGGCTACCAATCATTCTGCCCAATGCGATGACTGTGTAATAGATGTTTTCTGTATTCACAGTTGTGATAGATATGTGAAGGTTACTGGTATTTTTATATGACACCCAACATGCACAGTATATATCTACACTGCATATCTTCGGAGCTAGTAACTTAAGCATTTGTTTTTCAGTGTCCATGTTTCTATGTGTTTTCAAAGAAAAGCATTCCTCTGTTGGATACCTTTCTGGAGGAAAAGAAGGTACATTTAATCATTTAATAATCAAAAGTACGACGTGTGATGTGATTTAAGAGTAAACGGTTTTATTTTTATTTGACTACTCCACTCTTTGTGTCCATAGGAGGCTCCTATTGAGGAGAAAGATGCCCCGGGGAACTTTGTGTCTTGGCTCATTGCGAGGTAATGTCTGCTGGGATCAGCAACGTCATCCTGCTTTGTGGCGATGTAAAATGATGTACTCAGCTAAAACTAATATGTTTTAAATCATTTTTTTTGTGTATTTCTCAATAATAATGTTTCTTTTTCTCCACTTTCAGAGAGCCAGTATACATTCATCAGATTTCGGGGCGCTTTGATGTTGGAAACTTGCCGTCCTACATTGAATGCGACCTTTACTTCAGAGAAAAACTTCAAGATGTTGGGTCTTACATGGTGTAGGAATGAACAAAAACACCATATTTATTATGCAGTGTTAAAAATGATCCAAGACAAGCACGGAATAAATCAAATGGCCAAATTCAAGAATTGTAACTGTAAATAAGCCTTTAAATATAAAAAGTGATTTTATAATGAATATTTTCCATTAAAACGATTTTTGCATTCAAACCCACGATTCGTCTACTCAGTGAGGAGTCTTGTGCATTTGTCAGAGGCCTTTTCGCGGTGGGCCTCCATCTTTGCGATGCGGGAGCCAAACTGCATGGCTCTCTTGGGCAGGACGGCTGATTGGCCGAGGCCCAGCTGCTTCGCCGTCAGTCTCAGGAGGAGTTTCTCGCCGACGCCTCGAGGAAGTGACAGGTCGGCCTTCTCCCACACGGGCAGAGAATTCAAGTGGCTCACCACGTCCTCGTCCAAGTAGGGAAACCTGAAGACCGTTAGAAGAGTCAGTTACTCTGCCCTGAACAATGGGCGTGAATGGGATTTCTTCAAACATGGCAGCTTTACGCCTTTTGAAGCGGATACCACACTTACCGAGCCTCTTTCCCGTGGTCCCCGATCACTCGGTCATCTCTGCCCAAATTCCTGGAAGGGATCCTGTCCAGCTCCATTTCCAGTTCCTGGATCAGCCCCTCGTATCCAGACATTGTAAATCGGACTCTGTGTCTGGAGTAACCCGCTAGCTGCTCGTCCGCTCCGATTCCCGTCAAAACGATCTGCGGTCATGAAACGGTAACACGGAGAAGGAGGTCAGTGTGGTGGTTGAGGAGTGGGAAAGACATGACTCGACTAAATACATTCTTAGTTGAGTTAAGATACGTCGATTAATTGGTAACGTCTGACTTTTGTACCTCACCTTTGCTGATGAGGTGAAGGGCCTCCGGTCACCGTCCTCCATGATGAACCCCGTTCCTCTTGCTGCGAACCACACAGCGCATCCAATGCTGTCATCCAGCACCGTGTCCAGCGGATGCACCAAGTGGCAAATGCGCTCCTGGCGGATCTTCTGCAGCTCCTCCTTCGTTACGTTGATTTCCACAAAATTCCACTTTCTTTCGGGATTCAAGTCTTGCAATTCCTTGAGGCCGGCTTTCCCAGTGATTCTGTCTGGGACGTCAAAGGGGCCGGATGTTTGGGGGTCGGCTCCATCGCTCTGAGAATCCGTGGGCTTATTTTTGTGCTTTCCGGATTTCTTCGCAGACTCTTTCTGCTTCTTTGGCACCTGCAGTTTGAACGCTACGTTCAGAAGGTCTATTGGTTGATGGGCGGGTATGTGACGGTCAGCTAAGGCAGCCAGGATCATTGAATCGATCCCTCCCGAAAAGAGTATGGCGACACCAGCAAGTTCATTAGAAGGAGGGGAATTGTCTTGTGCCTCGAACGGCAGAGACTGAACACGTCGCCGTACGGCCTCGCTGAGAACACCGATGAGACGGTTCACTGCGTCGTTTTTCTCTTTGCTTGCAAGCAGCCGCTCCAGATCCTCAACATGCGAATGCGAGTTCGGATGAATTTCTTCTTCATTTAACGACTTCGGGATGGATGTATTGAGAGGGCGCACGGGCGAGGCGAGTACGAGGCCCGACTGGTTCATCACAGCAGTGCAGCCGCTGGGCACGGACTCCAATACAGTTGGACTGCAGCTCGAGACAAGATCGCTTCCCCCTCGAGCCCAGGGATAAAGCTCGAATGTCACAGAGCCGGCTTGTGTCACTGCCTTCAGGTCAATCCTGTACACACCAGCTGCTGGGACTTCCCGCCAAGCAGATTGAACAGGTCCAGATTGGCGGGCTGCCACAGAAGTCAGAGTCAAGGCGCTGACCTCGGCGTCGAATTTCCACAGCAAACTCCGCCTTCCAAGGAAGTCTCTGCCAAACCAGAGGTAGTCTCCAGCCTTTTGGTAGTACACGAACCCCCACGGCCCCCGTACGGCGGACAGGACCGACAGGATCTCTGAAGGGCCGTCACAGGACGATAGCCGCTCAGAGACAACCGCGGTGTCATTTTCCTCCGGCATCACCGGGAGACCTCCGAAAATCTCCCCATTCCACAGCAGAACATTGCCGGTGTCGTCTCGAACGGGCTGAGGGGTGAGAAGCCCTCTCAGGTGGAGAACGTGGGCAGAGAACAAACACCGGTAGCAAGGATCTGTGCCTCCGACTGTGAGATCCTGGCTCAAGTCGGGCCCTCTTCTCCTCAAATGTTCACGAAGCGTTTCGTCCCACACACACCGGGTGGGCGACAGACTCAGCAGACAGAAGATGCCGCACATTGTTGTGATGAAGGTCAGTCTCACATATCCTGCAGGTCCTTTTTCATGTTATCAAGTTCCTCTGGGGAAAGAAAATATCATCAGTTGATATGATGCTTTATGAGCAGATTTTCAGTGAGATAAGACACGTACCAGCTAGTTTATCTATTAAAATTATATTTAATTTACAGCTATCAACTTACTTTTATGTGAACTCAATGTCTGACTTCTGTCTGCTAGGAAGAATATGTTACTGTTCCTCTGCTGGATGTAGACTTTCTGGGGGGGGGGGGGGGGTAAACGTATACAAAATGTACATTATTAATACACAGAAATGTACACGTTCCTGAGAAAAGAATTTCAAAGAAGGCCCAACATGGCTTCTTTGAAGAAAGTTCCTATCTACAGTTTGCAAGGCATAATCAATCACATATAAATCAATGAATAAATGAATGTGTAAATTCCAGGTATTAGTTGGCTCCACTCACCCTGTTTTTCTTCAGATTGGAGAGCTCGTCCAGAACAACCTTCTGCTCCTTTATCTGTAAATGATCAACACGAACTATTTCACTGACCTGATGAAATGGAAACTCTGTAATGTAATTGTAAACGTGTAACTTACACCCCGATAGGAGTCAACACTGCAGCTCAGCATTGATATCGTGCTAACGTTGCTTGTTTACCAGCTTAGTGTTTGTGGCTAACTTTACCTTTTTGTTCAATTCCTCCTTAAGAGCCGACGGTCCTTCGAAAGTATCCTCGTTGTCGCGAACTTTCGAAGACATGTTGGTTAAGTTGTTTTATATGAATGTAGTTGAAGCTAGCTTCAGTGTAAACACATGCTCTGCAGCTTTGACAGCTCTTCCGGGTGCGATGGTTTTTGTCCTGTTGTGACTGTGCCGCCCTCTGGAGGCGGGCGGTTGATACATATATTTTTCTCATCTTTTAGAGATTCTAGATGTAAAACTATTCCCATTTAGCCCGGATTATATACTAAAAAAGAGCACAAGCCACCACATTACAGCTAATGGATGCACAAGTTAAATGCAAACTAAAAGATACATATGATAGGGCGTCTTGTTTTACACAGTCCCACTCCTCACCAGAGTTCACATGTCATGTTGTGATACATTGAACAGAAGAGGATTAGGGTCACATACAAAAAAAACTCTCTTAATCTCTGAAATTCTGGTGTAATCTGACCTAATTTGTCCCTAATCCTCTTCCTTAACTTTGTAATGGTTTGTAGTAATTATTTTTTTCTGAAAGAAATATTCTTTAGATTTGGTTTCGCTCTTGATTGAGCTTTGAATTTCAATATTTAACCCAACAGAAAATGTATTTGTATTATTTCTCTGTGGACAATTTGATGTATTCTTCCATAGTACAAAGGTTTCCAGATATCTACAAAATATTATATATATTCCAAGCAGTGTAATTTAGGTCTCTGACTAGTCTATGACATTTGTTTCTTTTATCTCCGATAGATTAGCCAAAACTACCATTTTAAGCAAAATCTATCAATGGGTTAATCATTTTGCTGTTCCGTCTAGTTGAGCATTACTATACATCTTACAGGTGACAGTCTTTTGACTAAATCTTCACCTCGTTCTCATCCTTTCTTCTTCTGTTTTATGTCTCAGATAACATGCACCATGTTTGCTACATTTCAATCAAAGCAAGCTCTTTACACTCAGTGACAACTGATGTGACTTACTTCACATCAGAGTGTCATCATCTGCTTTATTACTTTATGATCCAGTTGATAAAAGATAAACCGTTTACAGAGCTGTCACCGGGGTGCTGTTGCTCATGAGTATCTCAACGTTTTGAAGGGGATGTTCCCACTGAGCCAAAGCAGATGTAATTTAAAACCACATTCACTGTTGAACAGCAGACAAAAATTCTATGGCACGATCTGAGCAACTGAGGAAGTGTCAGCAAACATTTTCACATGTCCACATCTAGCAGTTGGTAATTTAAATTAAAAGTTGTGTTTGTGTCCACCTGATGACTGCAAGTCCAATATTAACCCTTTTTTAACTCTGTGTTTGGTCTCCAACGACTCCTGAGGGAAAAATGTGTCTCTGCTCCACATATGTTCACCAAATTTCACAGATAGATTTTTCTCCATCTAGACAACATTACACCAGGTTCATTTTTTTTAAGGGCAGTTTTGCAGATTTTTCTCCATCCAACCAAATTACACCATAGAAATGACACATTGGCGGCTTCAGCCCGTTGCTGCAATATGTCTACATCGCCGCCATATTGGACCGGGCAAGACTGGCTGGTAAACAAATACAAGTTAATGGGAGAGCTGTGTTTTGTTTCCTGTATAAAAAGCACTATAACATTTATATTATTATAAATGGGCTGTAATCGCTGCTAGATGCTCAAGACATGAGTGTGTATGAAAATTAACCCTGTTGATTGAGTATCACAAGGGTGTGTAGGAACAAATAATTGGAATGAACTAAAAAGAGATCACTGTAAAACGAGTCATTTCAAAACACCTAAAGGGCTATACTCAAAATTGACACCGTGACATGATCTTGACATGGGTGGTGGTTGGGGGAGGGGAGAGCATTGCTCATTCAATAAGCATGCAGGGATTTAAACTCGCAACCTTCCAGTCACATGTGGTACAATTACAGTAAATCAATATTTTTGAGGACCTGAGCTTCACTGGCCTGGCAGCGGTCAACAATATAGAGAAATTTCCCCCGGATGACACAAATGTTGATCTTGCTCCAGCAGTGGGTCGAGCACCTTTCGAACCTGCGGTGTGAGAGACAAACACACCTGTCTGATGTCTCACCTTGGCTTGCAGCCCACTGAGCTGCAACGTTGTATTGATCTGACGCAGCTGTCAGATGTTTACCGGTTCATTCCCTGTCATTTTGGGACAGGTGTCCAGGCCAGATAGTGACCTTTGATATTTATTTTTCTCTGGTGGAGCTGTCAGGCACACAAAGTCTAATAGGCCCCAGCCAGCGGTAGATATCCACAGAAACAATAAGACCACAACACTGTTGTGTTCCAAACATGGGTAATGGTGATAATTATAATCACTGTTACTGTTCTATGGTCACTGAGATGGTTGGTAATCTCACTGTGTCCAGTATCATGAGATTTTGGGAGACCTCAAGAGCCCGGCTTTAGTTATTCTATATATTGCTAAACCCAAGGGAGCAGTGCTGTGTTCCCTTTTAGATCTATTGCAACACGTTCTTAGAACTCAGCACAAAGAGTGAACAGAAGCCCTGCATGAAGAATAGATGAATAATCTGACCCAGCCTCACGTCCACATCCTTCACACCCTCCCTCCACCTCGATCCCTTCTTTAGCTGTGGCTTGGGAGTGTCGGGCAACTTAAGGCCACAGGAGGCAAGTCATTCTCATATTTTTATCCTGGAAGCACAAATATAGCCGACGTAAACACAGCTTGTTGTTGGATCCGGTCAGGGGCACAGACATACCTGCAGGTCACATGGCCACAAAATGACACAGTAGCCGTCTGACCGCTGATGAGAGGTATCTGAGCCTGCAGCTGACACACTGGCCCACTAATAGTGTGGCAGGTAATCTGTTTGTACCATGCTCAATGTGTGCAGACTTTCAAACGGCTGGAAGCTCTCTGTGATCCCTGAATAGATCACAAAAGGATAGAAGTGCCTATTGTCATCGCTTGGCTCAAAATATGTGCTCATGTTCCTTGTAAGTGTCAATTTTGCTCCCTCATAGGATGAGATGGCACAGAGTATGTGTTGCTCTGGGCCGAAAAGAAACTAGTGCTAATAAAAAATAATAAGAAGCACACGTATTAGTAGCCCAGCGGCCATATGTGTTTTCACATATCATAGGGCTGATATTTACAGTACTACATGCTGAAATATTGTGATTATGTTGATCATGACTAACCACAGACACCAAGTAATTTTCAACGGAAGCCAGATACCTTGATGAAGCCGATGATGCCTAAAGCAATAGTTTGACATTTTGACAAGATTGATAGCACTCTCATGTCTGTACACTAAATATGAAGCTACTGATTCAGGAGACGGTTAGCTTAGCTTAGCATGAAGAATGGAAACAGGGGTAAGCAGCTAGCCTGGCTCCAGACAAATAAAAACTGGAATAACAAAATTCACCGACCAGCCCCATTAAAACTCACTAATGAACTCGGTATTGTTTGTTTGTTTAATCCGGACAAAACTGGAGAGTAAAAATGTTATGAACCACAATATTTCTTGTCCCGGCTGTCTCCAACAGTAAGTTCTGCTGTCTCCGCTCGGTGTCAAATTCATGGTAATGACATTTTGTTTTAAAACCTCACTTGTTATTACACATTTAGAGGTGTTGGTTGGTGGATTCTGTTATCTTTGGACAGACTCAGACTAGCTGATTCCCCCGTCTCCTGTCCGTCCAGTCCAATGAAACGCCTAAAACACATCACTCGAGGATTGACGTGAGAATTCAGCGCTGACATAAGACACTGAGGGTCCCACTCGGCTGATAACAGGCTTTTAAAGTCAACTGTGCATCCAGACGTACAGTTAAGAATCATATTAGCCATGTGCAAGTGTTTATTACTTTTTATGGATACGGGCCAAGGATCCCTCATCCATGCAGCCTGTAATTATAGCTGTGATTCTGTTCTGTTGACAAAGGTGGACAAGTGCAAGTCATCCAAATGTGTGATTTGAACACAGTTTTTACATTGTTCACTGCCACGCTCTAATGCAACAGCCCTTTGGTAAACAGCTTCACCAGGTCAAGGCAATAATGACAGTCTCTGTTACCAAAATGTTCAAAACATCCAATTTTAATGTGTGTTGCGTGGCATCAAATGCTCAGGTGAGGTCATTTAATCTTTAACTGTTGCATTCTCTTTAGTTGTTCTTCTTTTTTACCACTCAAGTATTACTCAGATTCAGTTTACATATAAAAAGAAAGTGCAGGATGTAAATGTAATTTCTGATTTGACTGTGAAAACATCTAAAGCATTTCTCCGTTTAAAGTGGAACTATTTTATTGCTCTGTCAATCCAACTGCAGCTCTGCTGATATTGACCATAGTTTACTGACTTAAAAGAACCATCCATACATATCCATGTATATCCATTTAGTGTTTATTTCTGTGCACTATTTGTGTTGTTTACATTATAAATGTAAAAAAAAACGATTTAGGTTCTCAGGATTTTTAGCATTGAATGTACTTTGTCTTACTTTGATTGATGCAATTTGATGGTTTGTTTTTAGTCTGTCATCTCTTTCAGTGATTTCAAAGTGATTTCAAAGTCTGTTCTCTCTGTTTTTATGTGGTGAAGCTTTTACTCTGCCATCTTGAGCAGGACCCCCTTTGTAAAAGAGATTCAAAATCTCAATGGGACTATCCTGGATAAATAAAGGTTAAATAAATAAATAAACTAATATAGATTTGATTTATTTTTGTATTGTTGTTCATTGGTGCTTTTTATGTATATTTATATAATATTGATATTTACACCTGTTTTTAACAATAAATTAATTTTCTTTTGTTAGTTCCACTTTGACTGACTGCAATAGTAAAATGCTACTTACACATTAAAGCACACATTAAAGCATCAGTTATAATAATCAAATGATATACTACATAATAATGTAACACTCTCGGGTGCCATTTTTCTGCATAATAAGTAGTCTACTTGATAGGCTGCTCTCAGTATCCTACATTTTCCCATCCACACTTACTACGTCACTGCTCACTTCTGCTTAAGGTACGATTTTGGATAAAGGACTTCCAGTAGTAGTACATTGTGGAATTGATAGTTATCATTTATTTTATTGTTCTCATTACCAAAGGTAGAGATGTGAATAGAGTGGTGGAAGAAACCACTGCAGTGAGCAACTAAAGCAGGTCTCCAGGCTTTCAAAAAAATAGGTATGCCAGACATATTCTTTTGTTTGGTCAGGTGTTCATTGGAGTATGTTACTCCTCATTCCTGCTCAAAGAAACTCACAACCAAAAGCTCACCAGCCCCTGCGTAAAGAGGGCTAAAGCGGTTTAATCATGATAGCTATAACAATGACACTTTTTTTGTGATATGATACAGCTTTTTTTTTTTTTTCCCCGGAGCGCGCGTGCGGGTAGGAGGACCACACTTGTTTTTGACACAATGTAAATAATGGCGCGTCACGTGACAACGTGAGTATATTCGAGGCGGGACGTAAACACAGAGCAGCAGAACAGAGCTAACCGTCCAGCGGAGCGGCGCAGCAATCAAGCTCCGAGCTTTGTGCTCTTTTTATTGCGACTAACCGACCCTTTAGGCTATACAGCTATTGCTTTCCGACTTCAGCTACAGTGTTAGCTAAGTTTGGAAGGGAGAAAGGGGAGAGACGTGGTGCCTTTTGTTGTTGTTTTAGTCGTTATCCGACAGTAGGAAGCTGTAGTCGACCTGCTCTGCAACATCACAAAAGAGAATTGTGAATACAATTTTTTTTTTAAAGGAACATTCACTTGGTTGCTTTTGCCATTTGGACAGCTTTAACATGGATAACTCTGCACCGAAGAAGACGTGCTGTGGTAGGTTATTTTTTTCAATGCATGCGAAATAATCAAATATTTCCCACACGGAGCCTTCACATCTATGGAGCAGGCTGGATATCGACCACCAGCTGTATCGTGTTGACTCTATTCTGACCGTTCAATGTGTTTCTTCACAGAGTCTGTCCGAGACTTCTTCACTTCAGCTAAATTCCTTATTTACTTGAGCCATGCTCTGTCAACATGGGTAAGTGACACGTTATGGTCCACTTGGATGACATTCCATCATACATTTCTACACGTTCATCACGATGACAGGCTGCACAATGTGGCTTTTCAGTGTCAAACTTAATCTACTTTGCAACGTGAATGTGTCATTGTGACATTATGTGCTAAAATAACTGTTGCCACAATACAAAATGACATGTTTTGCCCCCGTGTAGCTCGCCACACGTTCCTTTTCTTTGCAAATAGGAAAGGATCAATTAAACTGAAGAGGGTGTTAGTTGACATGAAAGCAGAGAGAGGGCTCTTATTATTAATTCAAACCACATTTCCCATCAGCCCTAACCTGGATGTCTTTGAAAAAGTGACATCCAATAATCAGATATTTGTGTTTCCAGGGTGACCGAATGTGGAACTTTGCTGTGGCTGTTTTCCTGGTGGAGCTGTACGGCAACAGCCTGCTGCTCACGGCCGTGTACGGGCTGGTGGTGGCCGGCTCCGTGCTGCTGCTGGGGGCCATCATTGGGGACTGGGTGGACAAGAATCCCAGACTCAAAGGTCAGGCAGCACACACATATAGCTGCTATTGCAGGGGTTGTTTATAACACAAGTTTGTCACGAATAAAATGCCCAAAACTTTGTAGATTGGATCCTGAACGTATCGATGTGGAGCATGTTCAAACGGGACTGGTGTTGTAGTGTTATGCAGTGTGCACGTGGGGCTGGCTAGTTCACCCTCATTTTCACAGTGAAGTGCACCTCTTGTGCAATGGTTATTCAGAGGAATTTGGCAAAAGACATTATTAGATTAGATCGGGGAGCGGGGGTCGCAGATGAACTAGTTATCGGACAGAAATCCGTTGTCTTTGATCAGATTTCTGTCCCTAATGTTCGTCGTGGTGTTTCCACAGTGGCCCAGACTTCGCTGCTCGTCCAGAACAGTTGCGTCATCGTGTGTGGGATCCTACTGATGGTTGTGTTCCAGTTCAAAGAGCAGCTTGCTGAGCTTTACGATGGATGGATTCTGGTAAGATCCCCTGTTCTGTGCTTACACACACACACACACACACACACACACACACACACACACACACACACACACACTCTGTTACAGCGTGATCTGATTGGAAAGCAATTTCCCTCTTTTTCCTCAAGTACAACACTGTGACCTCGAGATTGAAAGTTGCTTGCTTTTACTGATATGGGCTCCCGCTTCCTTATCATTTATGACCACTTGAACCGCTTTTACAGATGGGCGAAATGATCGTCGACCTTTGACTAGTCCACTAACTTAAATTGTCAGAGTACTTTTAGTAATTAGGTTTTTTCTCTCTATCATAGGAAGACAGAGCACGAGAGGTGGTTACACTGTTGGTTACACAAACAGAATGTTTGCGCGAGTGTCTTGCGAGCGGCTTGTTTGTACTTGTTGAGCTATGTGGCTTACATGAGAAGCTCCCTCGCCGCAAAGATTTGGACCTGCGTGACCGAGATGCAGAGCTGCAGGCTAGACGGGTTTCTGTCCGTCACTTTGGGAAACTGTGTCGGGCTGAGGTGGAGAGGAGGGCGGTGAAACGGGAGATGGAGTGTCTCGGTGAAGGCTGTGTAGTCAGCAGGTTCCTCAAGGCCCCGTCACATGACGGGGGGGGGGGGGGGAGAGAGAAATGTGGCCTGGCCTGTTGAAAGCATTCGCTGCTGTACAATGTGAACACAGAGGTAAACAAAGTAGCCGGCCAGTGGGTTCCACAAATGAGACATTTCTAGAAGAAACATGTTTTTTTTTTGTCCACCAGTGGTTCTTTATCAGCGCTGTAGTTGAGGGCACGTGTTGAGATATATTGTTATTTTTCACAGAATGTCATAGATTTTTTTTTTCACAGGAAGTGATTGATTTCATTAGTTTACATGTTCACACGTTACAGAATTAGAAAGGTGTCATTGTTTAACTTAAGGTGTTTCCACACAATAGTAACTATATAATGTGTACTAGAGGCGAGGCACAGGCTCAGTCATTTCCTTAAACAATAAATACGGCCTTTGTTGGGGACTAGATTTCGCTGTGGACTAATACACATTTGCCCAAATGCAGTGGTTCCCAACCGTGGGAGATGAATTTCACGAGTGTCACCCAAGATTATATAATGGATAAGAAAAACTATAACCATCTGTTGAGCAAAAATTATGCTTTTTTTCTGACTTTTTTGCCTGTGAAATTCTGGAAATTCTGGAAATTCTAGAAGATTCTTCAGCCCTCTAAAAATCCTTCAAATGAAACAATACGAGGAAAAAACAAATTTTTTGCTTAATTTTGAGGGGTCACAAGCCAAAAAGATCACTGACCACATCTTTAATTGTATGTCTGTGGGATTGAGTCGAAATATACTAAAGTGTGTGTGTTTAATTAAGTAACATGTCCCCTAGTGCAACAGTGTCATGGCTCATTTATGTGTTTGTAATAACTTCTGGACAATAATGGAGGAATACGCTATACAAACAATAGTTATTAATCATTTCAACTCTTTGTTGGTTTTAGACTGACCAGCCTCATCCTTTAATATTGATCAAATGTAACATTGTTTTCTTCTTCAGACCACCTGCTACATTCTGGTGATCAGCATCGCCAACATTGCCAACCTTGCCAGTACGGCTACATCCATCACCATCCAGAGGGACTGGGTGGTGGTGGTGGCAGGTCAGGACAGCAGCAAGTTGGCAGGTCAGTGTATTTTTATTGTAATCATGGAATGTAGGCTCAGCTGACCTGTTATCACGTCTCCTCTGTGTGGCAGACTTTGAACCCCGGATGCTGACTCCCTCTCGTTTTTTTGTACCTTTTATGCCCGCGGCTGTTTCCCCCGGATTGTTGTAAACTATTTCAAAGATTTGCTCACGTGGTGGAAACACTCATGAACTTGATGACCTTTTTATTTGTCTGCTGTGCTAGTAGTTCCATCCGTTTAGTAAAACCCCCTATCATATGAATGTACATCTTGTGATTATATGAAAGCTATGATATGTCACATTTCCTTTGACGTCCATCAGTAGTAATCGGGTGTAAAGGAACTGATAATATTGACTCTCTCGCATTAACCAGACATGAATGCCACGGTGCGGATCATCGACCAGCTGACCAACATCCTGGCTCCCATGCTGGTGGGCCAGATAATGGCCTTTGGCTCCCATTTCATTGGCTGCGGCTTCATCTCTGGCTGGAACCTGTGCTCCATGTGTCTGGAGTACGCGCTGCTGTTGAAGGTCTACCAGAAGACGCCGGCGTTGGCCTCCAAAGCCGGCCAGAAGGAGCAGCAACAGGAGCTCAAACAGCTCAGCCCGTCGAAAGGTAGCTGCAAGAACCGCGACTTTGATTTGTACCCTCTGAGTTTGGAGAGTTTTGGCCTGTGTGATGGTTCAGACTAAATACAACCAAATCTCCCCCATGTTTCTCTTCCCTTTCTCAGACTCGGAGAGCGGCCAGAGTCCCGAGGAGTCGTCTCAGCCGCTGATGAATGAAACCTCCGCAGCGGCCACGCCCGACTCCCCAAAGCAGCGCGGCTGCTGCTACCAGATGGCCGAACCGCTGCGCACCCTGAAGGCCGGCTGGGTGTCCTACTACAACCAGAACATTTTCTTCGCCGGCATGTCCCTGGCTTTCCTCTACATGACGGTGCTGGGCTTCGACTGCATCACCACGGGCTACGCCTACACGCAGGGCCTCAACGGCTCGGTGCTGAGCCTGCTGATGGGGGCCTCGGCGGTGTCGGGCATCTGCGGCACCGTCGCCTTCACCTGGGTCCGCAAGAAGTGCGGCCTGATCCGCACGGGCTTCATTTCGGGCACGGCCCAGCTGTCCTGCCTCGTGCTGTGCGTTGCCTCCGTCTTTGCTCCCGGGAGCCCCTTCGACCTCAGCGTCTCGCCCTTCGAGGACATTTACACGCACCTGATCGGAGAGAAGGCGCTGCCCGAGGCCGACCACATCCTCACCGGCATTCTCGGCGGTGGAAACGCCACTACTGCTGCACCGGCTGAAGAGCTGCTGCCCTTGCAGTCCTACATGTCTGTTAGTCTGCTGTTTGCTGGCGTGATTGCTGCTAGAGTTGGTGAGTGAAATATTGCCCCTTGATGTTTCTTTGTGGTGGTGGTTATCTAAATACCGTGATGTCGTGTTTGATATTGTTTTGGAGCAGAGTAGAAGCTCCAAAGTGCATATGATCATTGATTGCCATTGGAGTAAGTGGTGCATAGTCTTTGTTTTATTGTTTCATTTAAAAGTAAATTAGAGTGCGTAGGTATTATAGTGTCCATGCTTTATTGGCATGTTCGCTGCTTTCCCAAATTATGACTTCCTAAAAGTGACTCAAGCAGGTCCACAGGTTGAGCTTTTTCACAAGTAACCGGAACTTCACATGAGATCCTCTACGGCTGTGCCACTGATGACAGAGCAATATTTGCAACCTTTGATTCCATTAATATTGCCTGATAAGTCCCGCAGCAGCTACCGTTGTCTCTCCTGAAGCGGTTATTACGTGGCTGTAAAAAAACACCACTCGGACTGACCGTTGATCTCTGTGTTGCAGGCCTGTGGTCTTTCGACCTGACGGTGACCCAGCTCATCCAGGAGAATGTGATGGAGTCGGAGCGAGGCGTGATCAACGGCGTCCAGAACTCCATGAATTACCTCTTGGACCTGGTGCACTTCATCATGGTGATTCTGGCTCCGAACCCGGAGGCCTTCGGCCTGCTGGTCATCATCTCCGTGTCCTTCGTGGCCATGGGCCACATCATGTACTTTGGATTTGCCTTCAAGAGCCTGGGCAGTCGCCTCTTCCTCTGCTGCTCGCCGGAGCAGAAGGAGGAGGCGGTTGACGGCCTCTCACTTCCGACCACCGTCTGACCTCATTAAAGAGACTCCGTCCTCGGTACATATTTCTCAAGCCTTACCCGACCCCTGCATCTTATCTTAACTAACATCTTTGCTTTGTAGCTGGCAGAATGCTAAAGCTAACCAGCGATAGAGGTAACTTAACATGCTCTATGCATCCTGTAGCCATGAATACACAGCATTAACCATGAGTAGAAGGAGGTGAGTAGAAAGCTTGGAGTCAAAGAAAACTAATCCACAGTCAAACTGTAGATAAGGCAGGGTTCCTCTAACTTTTTTTTCTTTTTTCATCTGCGGGGTGCACGCTCTTTGAAACACACGTGCACTGTCAAACAAGGATCCGTCACTTCCGGGCTTCGGACCCCAACGTGGGTCCTGTTAAAGAAATCAGGGCGATAAGGCACCGTCAGGTATTCTCCTCCTAACTGCCTGGATCTAGCTGTAGAGTTTAAGAGTTTCAGTAAAGGTGCTTCAGCTAACTAAAGGGCAGGACGACGGAGAAACCTTGTCAGGGAGGGAGGCACAGGGGGCAACAGCTGTCTTAAGACCCCCAAAAAAAAGAGAGAACGTGCCCCCCTTTTCTGACGCTTGCCTCTCAGTGACTTCATTGGTGCTGTAGTTGTGTCTGCTAGCTGTTCTCTGATCGGCAAAGCTGACATATACAAGTAGGATGAGCCGGTTGTGGATGTCTTCCTCCAGGGGGGGGTCTTTATTTAACCAAAACACAAAACTGGGTGTAGCCTCTTTAATACATAGTTATAAGGATTATGCAGTTAACTGTATGCAGTTCAGGAAGTGCAGTGTTTTTTATAATAATTGTATCATCAGTATTGTGTTCCATAAGGAAAGACACGAGAAACACTATGCAGCCTTGTCGAGATCTCTCTCAGTTACCAAAGTCAAAGTCCACGTGTGGCGTTCAAAGGAAGCGAGGGGAAACCACATATCCGTCTGAAGCATTCCAAATCTATATTTTTACATCACGGTAGTATACCTGGATCTGTCCGACCCACTCTGCGATTGTACTTCAATTAGTTTTTTTCTGATAGTTTACATTATTGTGTCATTTTTGTCACCTTTTTGATTTTTTTTCTCTCTTCTCTTTTTTTCAATCATGATTGTTGTTACACTGGCACTTTAAGTGATTGACGTCTGTCGTTACGCCTGACACCCGATCAGGCATTTGATCAATATGTTTGCACAAGCAAGTCCTGACTCTCCCGTAAACCTTCTGCACAATCTCTTTTTGAATCACTTATACTTTCTTTGTCCGTCTGTTCAGACACTGTGTGGGGATTGTGGTTTTTAAAAAAAAAAAAAGGCACATGATGCAACACTCGAGGAAAAAAATGGAACCAGTCCCAACAGACTCTGGGTCAGTTTTAGTTGTTATTGCTGTAAGCTTCAACAGAGGTTCTTCTACTTGACTTCTACTTAAGTCGAAAATAGAATTAGATACATGTTCTGTTTGTAGAAAATGTATTTCAATAGCATCTCATAGAAGTTTGTGGCTTTTTTCTTTTTTCTTTTCTTTGCATGCTTCTTTTCCTGTGAAGTGATTTTGTAAGTAAAAGATGAAAATCATAGATATTAGGAAAGTATCTTTACTCTAAAGTGAGGCTACTGTATGTAACAGAACAGCAGCCACCGTGGATACATGTGACAATTATTAATAAATGCTAAAAAAAAAATAGTGTAACACTTAGGGGTGTCAAAAGTTAACATTATCCACCGTAAGCTACTGGTCATACCAGACCAAGTAAGGTTGTAGCAGCAAAACCAAACCGCCTATGAGGAGTAATGTAACTAGTAAAGTAACCAATGTAGCTGAAACTAGTTCCTTTCCACCTCTGACCTCCAGTGGGTTTCTGTTGCCTTGTTGTAAATTAGCCTCGTTAGCTGTTAAACGCACAAGTGTGGCTCCACCGAGACAGTTACCAGCAGCGCCCCGCCCATGACAAGTCTAGCCAAGACTTTGGTAACCCTAGGATGTGGGGGGGGGGACAAATGTTTAGGTTGGAAACAGAGGTAGCCACACCAGATGTAGGAGAACAGAAGAACACTTTTGAGCTGCACATGCTGAGTCAGGATATCTGCAGGTGTGCCGTGAGGTGCCGACTCGCTGGCAAGTGGAGCTTTCATTTCCATGATCCAGTCGGGTTTAACGTAACCTCAGACTCGGCTCTGGGCACGGGAACAAAACCAGCTCTTACAATGCTTGGTCTGCTGATTCAGGGAAATCTTACATGGCCATAACTCTATATTTCTAATGTAAATAACAGCGGTCAGTCAATAGAAACTTACTTAAATTGGAAACTGCTAAAAAAAAAAAATTAATATAAATATTGTGTGTGTTGTTGTCATGCTGTTTGTCTGGAAATGCTGACTTCTTCCTTTTTTTAACATGTTTTTATACACCTAGTGTTAAGATTTTGTGTTAAATCTTTTTTCTAAGATTTTGGAAATTTGTGTATAAAGCATTTACTTCATTTAATTTCTGTATCATACTTTAATCTGACAATATATATTTCTCTCTGTATATATATATATATATAAATATACCAGTGTTATTGTAGTCCAATAGACAAAATCATAAAGAAATCATTTATATGTAATAATTGCACTCCACTGAATTGGTACTCCTTGTATTGCATGAGGTCTCCTAAATAAAGAAAACATTCATAATTGCCTGTCTGTAGAGTGTTGTGTGTGTGTGTGTGTGTGTGTGTGTGTGTGTGTGTGTGTGTGTGTGTGTGTGTGTGTGTGTGTGTGTGTGTGTGTGTGTGTGTGTGTGTGTGTGTGTGTGTGTGTGTGTGTGTGTGTGTGTGTGTGTGTGTGTGTGTGTGTGTGTGTGTGTGTGTGTGTGTGTGTGTGTGTGTGTGTGTGTGTGTGTGTGTGTGTGTGTGTGTGTGTGTGTGTGTGTGTGTGTGTGTGTGTGTGTGTGTGTGTGTGTGTGTGTGTGTGTGTGTGTCTCCAGTGTTTCTTGGCCTCAGTCTTGGTCTTGGCTGCTGCTGTGTGAGGTCACATACCACAGCAGAGTTAGCTGCTAATTTCCTCCACAGAATCCCTTTCTTTCTGGCAGGCAGTGTTAAACTGACTGACTTTAAGCTGAACTGGATGATCTGGACTTGCATGCCTGTAGAAAAGACAAAGAGTAACCTGTTTTTTTTTTTTTTTTTGCGTGACAGATATTTCTATATTTTATTATATAAAATGCTCTTAGTAAATCTGTGAGCGTATTGCGATGGTCCTAATAGAAGTTAGTACCCCTTCTAAGAGGTTTAAGTAACACCAAATACCAACGCACTGCCTAATCAGGACAGCTAATGAATACAATAGCGCCCGTTTGAGTGTCTGAACACAGCTTTTGCCGGACAAATGTTCTGTCCCAGCATCAGACATCAAAACATTTCATTTCACCTGAAGATTGATGCTCTCTGGTACGACAGTGTGTGAGATGACTTGAACAAAGAAAATCGGGAACTGAAACTCTAGATAAGTGTGCACACAGGGAAAATATCTTCCTCTTTATGTGCAAGATCGATACCATCTGAAATAATGAGCACTCCCAGAGAAGCAGCTTCTCTCAAAAAAAAAAAAAAAAGTGCATGTTTGATCAGAATCTCCTGTCAAGACCTTGCGTTCAGCCTTTCACTGTATGTCAAAGGTGCGTCAGAAACAATATTTAACTGATACCACTGCTGATAGGGAAAGTCAGGTGCTACAATTTCACAAGTCAGTTATTTAACATATACTGAGGCACCTTTATTATAGCGAGTTGACCTTGCTCATTTTGCTGGAGTCTCTGCTGGTTGCATGACCAGCTGACAAAGACTCCTGGAAATCACTACACCCGGCCAAGAAGTAGTCCAGCACATTATCAGCGAAACCACAACTTGTTGATTCTAAACGAAATAAAGAAACTAAATAATATGTGTTAATTGGTGAGCTTTAGTTTAGTTTTGTTTTTTTACATTTGGGCAGAGCCAGGTTAGCCCGTTTCCACTCTTTATGCTCACCGGAGTTAACCTCTTACACTGAAGCCTTTTCAGGGAGTGAGTCGGTGTCAGTTGGTGCTGAACTGGAAAAAAAGACTCCAAAGTTTGACAGTGAAAAATACTTTGGGTTTGAAGTAATTAAGAAGTGAGCTTACCAGACCCTTTGTAGCTCACCGCTCCTCATCTCTGCTTAAAGGAAGCAACTCCAGACTACATGCATCGACACAAGCAAAGGGATAAGATGGAGTGCTCCAAGACGAAGACCAACTTAGACAGAACATCTAGATTTGACTTCCTCCCCTCATACACAGAAAGAGTCTCTTTGTTTAAATGAACACAAGAGAATCCCTCTGAGTTTTATATGTATTTCCCATATATTTGTTATATACTATAGTATGTACATCTGCCTTGCTCAGAGGTAAATGGACACAGAAGACCGTCAAACCTGTCACAAAGTCCAAGGACTTAAACTAGATCGCAGAGTGAATTTTCTTTTTCAGGGAAAGGGAAGTTTACCATGAGGAATGAGACGGCTTTACAATCCCAGCTCATATAAGTGACAGATAAGCAGCTTACGCCTCAGTAAGGATATATAGGATGACCCAGTTTGACCATCCAAAGTTCAATGTTTAACACAGAGGTCATGACGAGGCAAAAAAAGGACCCGTCCTCTGTGTGGTGAGAGGCCCTGGAGCGGAGCACATGAGAGAGACAGGAACTGAAAATTGCTGAGATGAAATTGTGGCATCTTATCCAAGCCTGGCAACGCTCTCCCTTCAGAGATAGCTGACTCGGGACTTTCAGGTTCGTTACTTAAGAGTCTGCTGAGTGTGACCTGACTTTACAGCATCATCAATGTGACTTTTAAGGCCCACGGTCACATAAGAAAAGTTTATGTCAAGACCCCAACCAGGAGCTGTATTGTGAAATATCATGGGTAGAATGTTCAGGCATCAATTCAAATAATATGCAATAATGATGACGTATGCAGCTCTTTTTCAAAGTAAGAGTCCGACTACAAGTGTCATAGTTCACCTGCTTCTACAACACAGTGAGAAACGTCAGCTACACATATAACCTTCCCTCGACATTATATCGACAATGGAGGAAAAAAAAAGCCTGACTCTGGAAAACGTACTGCTGCTGTTTAAAAAGGTACGAGGCAAAGATTTAAGAAAGGCTCACATTGTTTTATTAAGTTTATAGAAGTAGAGAAAAATGTGTGTATGCATACAGTTACCTATCGAGTTTAAGTTTTCACCCCACCCGTGGACCTTTTCTGGTTTTAACATTGAATCTCAGTGGATCGGATTTATTTCATTTAAACAGTTTATTTTTTTGTGCAAGTAAAAATTTAAATGTAATCACTGTTGTATGAAGTGAAATGATGTTTGTGTGGGTTTAATAAAAGTATTAAAATAAAGCCATTTGTGGCAAATGCAGGTGTATTTCATTTATTAATATCCTGTCAAAAACATGAGGACCAGTGCAGCCAGGACCAATCATACAAATTATGTAACTATGGCACGACCATAACTCCAGTTCAAAAACATGTGATGTCCTCAGCTCAGAATTACCAGCAGGCATGTGAGACGGAAATTAAATGGTCTTTTTTATTTTCCAAACAAGAAAACAAACAATTACAGTTAAAAAACAAACAAAAAAAAGGAACTACACTAAAAACTAATGTTAATGTTCTCGTTAAAATCCAGACCTCAATGCAGTCCAGAGTTTGCTAAGACTCAAACAGAGCCTTCGTTTCAAAAATTGGGGAGAATCTTTTATTGTTGACATGTGTAAACCGATACAAACGTTGACTCATGACTGCAATTGCTGCCAAAAGGAGCAGATAGTTATGCAATCAAATATTTTCAGTTTTGTTTAAACGTTGACATTGTTTTGTTCTTTGCAGGAGATCCACTCTGATTTAATGGCGTAATACAAATTAAAAAACCCACTGATGTGGTGAAAGCTTTCTTTAGGCACCGTATCTGTGTGAGTGTCTTTGTACGCGGCCATGTTCAAGAGTGCAGGAGGCCTGAGAGCCAGCCGTGGTCCAGTTTCCTCACCCTCCTCAGCTCCCTGACCTGGGCTTTTGTCAGAGGGGGGGCTGCCGACTCTGCCGACTGATCTCCCGGTAACGCCTGCTCTGGTCTCGAGGTGCTGGATTCCATTTCACCCTCGGAATCCTCTTCCTCTTTCTCACTCTCCATTTCCTCCTCTGCGTGTTTGTTTTCCTCTCTGAGGCCAAGAGAAAAAAAAAAGAAAAAAAAAGGTTACCGTGACTTTGCATATTTTAGAGATAAACACGGGACTTAAGTTGCTGAATCATGCACAGCCTGAATTCCATCAGCGTTGTGCCAACTCACGCCGACAGTGAAGTAATACTACTGACCTGGCGTCGGTAACGGAGACGAGTAGAGACTGTACAAACATCGAACAGAGGAAAGAGGTCGAGGGCAAAACGTGGGCCGGGGTCTGCAGAAGCTGTCAAGATGAAAAAAAAAGAAGATTTAATGCACAACAAACTGACAAACTGATAAGTCAATGTCACAAACACAAGAAGTGGACATAATCCATGTCTGAACTACCGACCTCTTTGATAGCAACAGAGGTCTGAGGCAGAGGAGCCCTCTCGGCAGACGGGCTGCTCAGTGTATCCGGATTTTCCTGTTTCCGGTGTTTCCCCAGCAACAGGTAGAACGGTGTCATGGCAACACTGTCATCGATCACAAGCTTGAAGGTGGGTGGGGGGGAAATCACAATGTCAGGAAAAACAAGAAATAGGTCAACAGTTTGAAGAGAGTCTGTATTTAGACACGTTATAAGAGAACAGGACTTGTAAACAAAGGCTACATGAACTTTATGGAGTTTAGCAGCTTCAGTAACTTTCATTAAGTAAAGAACAAGCTCTTCACCATTACACTGGGTTAATTGTTTTCACAGTCTTAGTTTTGTCATGTTCAGACTGCCAAGCATGACTCCAAACATGCTCGGTATGCAACATGAAAACGTGCGAAACCCTCTGATGCAGAGTGAGGGGGGGGGGGGTGCCATCAGGAGTTGTTGGGGCCAATCACTGGAAGCAGTATGAGACGATACCGATCACAGGCTCTATTTAAAGCCTTCTATATGTTGTCGAGCGTTATTTATTTCGTGAAACGCAACTCATTTTAGCGCCGCGTAGAGAAACCGTCTCGCGTGTTTTCTAGTCATGTGATCGGCGCTTCTGATTGGTCTTTACAGAGACAAATCGATCGGGCCGTACAGAAACGCTCAGGTGTGCCGTACCTGTTTGCTGGACGCCATCAGACGGTCTTCCTCCGCCTTGGTGGTGAATGTCATGAGGTCCTGTAGAGGAGAGAGAGCACATCAGCCAATACTGTAAACACGATAACAGCACACAGAATGTGTCCTAGGAGAAAAAAGTAACTAAAATGACATAATAGCCATGATGTTCAGGTCGCATAAACATGTTACTGAGAAGACACAGAACCTGAAGATTTATCTTCTCTCGATGAACACAAGAGTATTTCTTATGTTCTAATCTTTGTTGTAGTGTCAAAACAAACAGAACATGCATCTAATGAGTGCTTTTCTTGGTGTACCATGTACTGAGTGAGGAAGTACAGCTGGGAGAGCTTGAGCCACTGGCTGCTCTCCTCACAGCTCTCCAGCATCTCCTCCCTCGGGGCAAAGACGGCGTGAGTAACCTTCCCCGAGCACACGGCCTTGAGGGAAAACACGGGCCGAGGCTCGCTGGGCTTAAACACAAACACTGAGAACAGAAAACAGAGAAATCATGACAATGGTTATATTCAGTTCTACAGAGCCCTGGCAGACTGACAATAGACCGTTTAATAACTCGGATATTACATTTATTCTACATGAACCAATGATCGCCTGAAATATATCGACAGGTATTGACTGGACTGGCATGAAATTTGGGCCGGACGTTCATCGTACCCAGAGGATAAACCCTACGGACCTCAGCTCCACCAGGAGGTTGACCGTTTTAACTAATAAGTCTCAAAAGGTGTTGGATGGATTGCCATCATTTTGGTACACACACTCCCACAGAATAAACTGTGCATTTCCAAGTTGTAAGCACATGGGAACCAGTTTAAAGCTCACAGTCTGTGTGTCCAGCCTGACAGCAGAAGGCCGCCATGTTCTCAGTGAGGGGGTCGTTCAGCAGCAGGCTGACGTCCATCGAGGTGCTCCACTCCACTGCCAGAGAGGACAGGAGACAGGAGGAGGGAACAGAGAAGCATCATTAGATATGTATAAAACTAAAAATCAACTCATGCATTCAGCTGATCATCTTGCCTTCTGGACATGTACACATACGTGAGCAGGTGAGGAGGTTCCAGCAGCAGAGCAGGTTGTTGGCGGTGGTTCCCAGCAGGTACTTGGAGCAGCTTAGTCGGCCAAAGCAAAGATTCCTGGTGGAGAATAAGAACGTTTTTTTTCTTTTTTCCCCCTGTGACTGTAAAGAAGTAGACCCCCCCGACCCCCGACCCTCATCCCCCCAACCCCAACCAGCTAGCTTCTCAACACCACACATATTTCACAGGATTAGCTTTTGAGGAGTTTTTCCGCTTTGGGGGCAAATTGGAACACGCAAGCCGGGTCTGAACACCCACCAAGAACCAAAACGCACAGAAAATGTGTGGCAGACAAGTCAATAATGGCCGCTTTCAGACTTTAAAGTGCTGCCTTCTTCTACACATCATTCAGAGGGAGTCTGCGACACTCGTATGTTAAAACATTCATTAGTTTCTTGATAAAATAAACACGTTTGTCAGGTGAATTGTGCCTATTTTAACCCTCTGGAATAAGAAAGTAGTGGAAAGAAAAGTTATTAATGTCTCAAGTTGCAAGTTAAGAGTCCAGAGTTGGTGAGTTTGGAGGTTAAGTGAGCGCTACACAGCCATAGGTGGTAGTTATGTACTGTAAGGGCTACCAGGCAGCTGTCAAAACAGCTGACCAGTCACATTTTATTTTCCCCTCCCACCAACTTTCAAGTCTTATTACGGTCAAATTCCCTTTCTGCTCCCACATTTTGCAGCAACTGTCTGCTCATTTGAAGAGTTCATCTGTTACGCATCGTTAGTTCAGACAACTTCACGTTCCTAAAAGAGCACAGAACCTTTAACTAAGAGACCGTTTCTAGTGTTCGTTGTGATGACCAATAGTTTTAAAGGTTTTTTGGCAGTTAAACGTTTCCCTCGGCTGGTTCCTGTATTCTAAGATAAATGACAAGTCATCTCTCTCCGTTTGTCTTGTAAATATGCTTCAGGCTGACTCGGTGCTTTGCTCTCGGAATATTTCAGAAAAGCGGGACAGAAACTAACAATGCTAGTTTTGTGTCCTCTGTGACCCGAGGGCCCCCTTCTTGAGGGGGTGGGGGGGTGGGGGGGGATCTGCCAACATTTCTGAGACTCGAGCAACGTGGTGTAACTGCAGCCTTGTTCCTGTAACAAGGCTGCAGTAACATCTGCTGTGAGAAACGAGGCTCTGGACTTCTGCCAGTGTGGTAAAAAGGTCATTTAACTGTTCAACAACGTCCTCCGCCGAGGAGCCTCGACAGCAAACAGCCAAACTCTAAAACAGCTGGTTGCTTAGTGAATCTGTGTGTGGGCACGCGGTCACTTGTACGTCCCTTTTTTCCCTGAATGCGTGTGCAGCCTGCGCTTACTGGGGACGGAGAAAAATAAAGGGTTTACAATACAGCCTCTCTACAACCGATATTAGGCAATAGACAAGAGCACTCCGTGACCATTTTGAAGTCACTCTTTTGTTCAGTGATGAGAGCTTTCGTTTGACAACTGGCCCTCTTTGTTAAAGCAGTTACTCCTGCGTTTGGCATGTCTTTTTTTATTATTATTTCTTTTTCCAATTTACAGATTTAATGATGACGTAATTGTAACTGAGCCAGTGACCATCTGGCTGTCTTATACCTCTGTCAAGTCATTCTATTGCTCTTAGACACTAAATAAGATAACTGCTTCATTTCCCTTTAGTTGAGGATGTCTTATATTTATGCGGTGCCTTTCTTTACAGACATCTGCTTCAACGCTGTTGTCTGCCTTCTTTTTTTGGTAGTTGTCTTTTAATGTGTCAAAATACTGATTCATAAAATGAATAAGAGGATAGCGTCCAAGTTACGGGTATACAGCTTTCACCTCCTTTCATCCACCTGCACTGCAGATGAAAACTATCCGTTTAGCTAAACAAACGCCTCTAAACATTGTGAGCTTATATAGGATAAGGCTGGAGGGGATCTTTAAGTGCGACAAACAAACTGTTCAGCGCTACAAGTATTGAGTGCGGGTTTATGCGCTGACCTGATGGCTTTGGGCGGCTGGGACAGAGTCGTCAGCAGCTCCCAGGAAGCCGGGCTCCACACAGTCACCACCTCCTGAAAGCTGACGGCCAGCAGAGAACCATCGGCTGAGAAACAGCAGCACTCCGGCACCAGGCCGTGATAGGCTCCGACGAAATCACATGACCAGGAAGGACCTTCATCTGCGGGCACGTTCAAGAGGACGGAGAGAGGACGGGGGAAACAGAATGCAACAAATAAATAAATCCCGGTCATACACTTTGTATTGAAGCATCACTTGCATGCCACTGATGGTAGGATGGACATCATGATATTGAGTTTAGATATTTTAGGAGGCATTTAAACTAAATTACTGCATATTTTCAACTTTTAATTTGGTCAGTTTGGCCTGGTAGCTACATAGAATTAAAGGTAATGTATACATTCGGCTTACAGCTCCTTGCGTAAGTATTTGTTTTAAAAAATGGCAGATTTTTCCTTCAAATAAAAAAGGTAAAATAAAGTGATAAATGTTGTTATTTTTACACATAGCTCTTGGAGATGCAAACCAAGAATTAGAAGTCAAAGTCTACGACACTAAAGAAGGACAGCGAGTTAAAAAGAGCACGGTAAATATTACCACACTAACTGATCAGCTGACTGCTCAGCTGACTGCTTACCCTCTGCGTGGGCCGATCTGGGCAGCTGCCAGGCTTTGAAGTGTCCGTCCTTGCTGGCGGAGACCAGCATGGTGGTCTGGCTGTCGGTGGCCTGGCAAAAGCACATGGCCGTAATCCGGGCCTCGTGTGGGGCCGAGATGGTGGTGTTCAGCACAAAACTGCAGGTGATGCAGTCGGCATGTTACAGGGTTGTGGTAAGGGAAAGAAATAAACTATCAGCACGAAACTACTGGACGGGACAATACAGGGGTGAAGCTTTTATAATCCAATATAATGTGTGATTCACAAAGCTTTACAATCTTGAAAACATTGAAACTCCAGATGATTGACTTTAGATGATCTATTTTAGATGTACCTCTGTGTTTGCTCGTCAAACGCCCACAGCTTCAGGTTGAGCTCCAGCTCAGCAGCTTTCTGCTTTCTTTCTTCCACCGTTGCCATCCAGTTGCCAGAGGCATCAAAATCCACCTTGACCACCTCAAACTGATCCAGGCCCAACTCATGAATGTACTCCTGCTGCACTATGTCCAGCTGTGGGAAACACAGAAGACAGATTTTAAGTTAATGACAGTACGGTTAAGTGAGCCGTTTGTGGTGAAAATACCTCGTCTCCAAGTACTCGTAACCACATCTATGCAATTTAACGTGCTGTAATAGCACATCGTGTCCATTGAAGCTGCAAACCTGGTCCACAAACTCCCCCGGTCTGGCTTATATGTGCCATCTTTGGCTCAGTTTATACAGCAGAAGGCTTACGTTGTACAGCAGTTTGTCTCTCTGGAGGGAGTAAAACTGCAGGTGGCCTGGTTTCCCGTTCAGCACCAAGGATTTGCTGCGTGGGTCCACCATCAAGTCTGTCTTGACACTTTCTCCTGCACCACGAGAAAAAAAATTAAATAGAGTGAAAATCTATTGCTTCTTATATGTGCACAGAGTAACCTCGCAGATTCAAATCTAGTTTTATGCATTCATATTAAGATCTTCCTTCGAAGCGAGACGGTTTTCCAGGAACTGTGAAGGTTGTTTATTATAGATAAGTTTATTATCTCTGAGCCCATACAGAATGTTTATGATGGATCTACGTGCTGTTGCCACCTACAGTGTGTACTCACCTTTGACCAGGCCCTGAATGACAGCTGACACTTTAACACAACTCTGGATGATCGTAATCTCTAAAACAAGAAGAGACAGAAACCAGTTACAACAGCCTTCCCTTCATACTGAATGTCAGAAGCAATTCTATTTACACATTTTACAGAGTTGCCTTTCTCAACTCTCCGACGTGAGCTCTTCAGAGCAAAGTGTGCCGTCAATTGTAAAGCATGCAGAGTTCAAATCAAACGTCTACCATAGCGCACTAATGCTGTAGTGCCGCTAGACGCCGGCTTCAGAAGTGTTACATGCACAACTATGTCCACTATTACAGTCATTTCTCCACATCTCGTTGCTCGTTGGGTTTCACAGGTAGCAGCTTCTTACTGTTGTCACTGTGTGAGGTACAGAACAGAGCTCCATCAGGTGAGACGGCGATGTGTGTGATGGCAGAACCCAAGCGGGGCAGGAAGTCCCGCTGGCTCTCTTGGTTGTATCGCCACTGGACGAGCACCGACTCCAAGCCTCCGCTCAACAGGTTGGTGCCTGGTGAAACAAAGCCGAAATAGATACAGAGGCAGGAACAGGGCAGGGATGCATTTTCCTTAAAAAAAAAGGCGACTAATGAGGGGTGAACTGTCCCTTTAAAGCTAAACAAATCCTGAGCCAATTTGGTCGTTTCTAGCTGAAAATATATTTCTTTAAAACAGGACAAAAACTCCAGTTGTATGTCTGAGATCTTTAATATAGCTCGATTGAGATGAATAATTAGACAGAAAGAGAAAAACAACAATAAAACATTTGTGTACCTTCTGGTGTGAAGCACACGGAGCTGACAGCATTGTGGTGCCAGTGCAGGGTGGAGTATGTGTACTCCTTTTTCTGGTCCAAGTTTCTCCTGAAAGGATAAACGGTAATGTAAGAAACAAGAAGGACACGCTACAACCAGTCGGTTCATCCTTAAGTCCAGGTGGACGTTTGGCCCAAATTTGGAGAAATTCCATACAGGTGTTCACGAGAATGGACCGGACAGACGGATGTACGGACCGACAAACCAGAAAGCATAAAAAAAAAAAAAAAGCTTCTCTGCTACATTCCAGACGGCAACCTCCGGTTCTGAAAGGTGATTGACAGGTTGCTACCATGGGGTTGACAGGTTGCTACCATGGGGTTGACAGGTTGCTACCATGGGGTTGTCCGGTCTGGGAGTTGTCCGTGTTTTCGTCATAGAACTTTAACTCTTTCACGGTGTATTTTCAGTTCATGAAAGTTAATCGTAACCTTTTTTAAGGCGCTACAAAAGGTCTTATTCAACTTTCGGTTGTTCTTAGCTCCACCCTCGGGTTGCTTCAGGTTGCAAAAAAACAAGATCGCAAAAGGCCAAAAACCAAGATGGCGACAGCCAAATGCAGAACTCAAGGCTTCAAAACCCAGAGTCAACAAAACCAAATGGGTGACATCAAGGTGACTACATCACCTTCTTATATACAGTCTATGCTACATTCATACACTATACAAACAGAGCTGCATAGACCTAACAAATTTGAATAATTAAGAAAACATTGTTGATTGATGAGAGTGTATAAGCTCCAAGGCCATTTTGTTACTACACTCACCACAAGCGAATCTTGCCATCTTCATGCCCGGTGGCAATGCAGTCATCCTTTGGGTGAGAGGCAATGCACGTGAATGTGTTCTTGCCTCCCTTCTTGTTGTCTTCTTTGAGAGAAAACCTATTAACCACCACACAAGGACAGATATGCGGTGTTATTGAACATCCTCGTGGCTTTGGAGGCAAATGTGAGTTTGTAAACATCGTGGGTTTCATGATTCACGACCGTTATCACATACGACGACTTTACTTCTAATCTCTCTATCATTTTGTGTCTAAATAGAGAAATGCATTGTTTCTAACGCTGTGAATGGTTGTGGTTTTACGTGACAATTTGTGGTGACCATCTTTAATTCATTTTCCATCTTCAATAAAATAATCTCTACATCTCACACCGTGGCTCACCTGTATGACTTCTGCTTCTTGAAGAAGTAGACCTCCAGATGCAAGGGTTTAGCTGAAGCAATATATTCCCCCTGTGAGAAGGACAACATCTGGTTATTAACACATTAATGCAGGAAGGATCTGTTCTTGAGTAAATACTGCCGTGTATTTGAAGCGGGGTGTTCATCATAATTGTAAATGGTATATATCCAATAAAATAAATTATTAATAATGATCTGAATTTCATGCGATAGTGATTCATTTTATGCTTCCACCGGGGGCTTTATTAAAGTTTTTGAAAACAGACAATTTTAGATCATAGTCAAAAAAACATGTTTCCTATATAATTGTATTTTGCCACAGCAGAAAAGTCCAATTAAAGTCAACAAGCTTTCAGACCAATAGCCCTTTGATTTGTCAATAAGTGGGGAATATCACTTTTGGGTATGTAACTGTTGCAGATGGTGTGTTGGTGAATGTACCCCTCTGCCGAAGACAGTGGCTCGTGGGTTGGAACTGACGTTGGTGAGCACAGCAGAAAGCTCTCCGGCCTCCACCACCTGATCTACGCTCTGTGGAAGATGTAGCGCAACCAGCTGGAACACCTCTGCACACACACAAACACACACAATGTCAAACATCTGCCAGCTACACATTCTTACCCAGTGACCTCTTACCCAAATTCTACTTCACATGTTAAAGCCCCTTTGAGAAAAATGTGACTTTTTTTTGTGACTAGCGACTCCTAGTGGACGCACCAGAAAACTGATCCTGGAAAAGCCAGCAATGCATGTGGATACACTGATGCACATCCAGGTCTGACCTGCTGACACTGGAATTGATGTGCAGAAAGAAACACGTGGACGGCACCCGTCTTCACCCAGATTGCCTACAGAGTATTCTACGACACATCTCAGTACAGCAAACTCTGGGCAGATTTATTCAGAAATTACATTTTTTTGCCACTAAAAGCAACAAAAGAAAACTTTACATTTGAATAACAGGGTGCTGTAAGTAATGGTGTGAAACTTCATATAGACAGCTACCTCTCCAGCTAGCCTGGTTCTGCAGTTTGGTACCACTTCAGCATCATTATTGATCGCTCTCCTCCAATAAACTGTACAATTAACCCAAATAGTGAACACAATAATTGCAGAATGTTGTATTTAAAAAAAAATGAAAAAAGATTATTTCCTGTGAATATTGCACCAGCAATGATTTTTCGTGTTATTTTTAGGAACTTTTAATACAATTATGTGCCTAAATGATAATTCAAACTTAAAATAAATATTGTATTTAGTTTTCTTCACAGAAATTAATGAAATGATTAGAGATATGTCAACTGTATATTGTAATTAAAAAGTTATCCTCGTAACCTCCCATGAAGCTTTGGCCACCCCCAGGTTGGTAACCAGTGGTCTAATGGACGATGACAGATTAGGCATCACACCCAGGCAACGACCAGCATTAGAAAATATGTCAAACCTACCAGCTCTTTTGTCATTTGCTGTGGGAATAACGATAAAGACGACTCCTTCATGGTTTGCAGCTGCGTAGACGGCGTAAACCGGGTATCCAATAACATAAGTCTGGAAGAGATCACACAGCTGTCACACATGACTGTCAGACATCAGAGAAAACACAACACCGGCTCTTTGTGAAACGGATCTGAGCCCACCCTTCGTTCACTACACTGAGCAGGAGGGCATGAATATACAGGTACTGTGACAGCTCGCCACTCTCCACCATTGACACCTTGCTCGCTCTGCTGTTGAATTATCCTGAATTGTGTAGATACTGTAAGTGCATGAAGTCTAAAAAAAACAATCAACAACATGCTATAAAATAGATGGTGGCTTAATTATTAAAAAAAGTGGAAGGGCAAGTGGACACGGCAAGCGTGGGGGGAGGGGGATATTTTGTTAAGACACAAACTACAAAGACTGGAGCAAAAAAACATGACAAGAATCAAGCTGTACCTTAATAAGGATGCCATCTGTGAAGTCCCAAAGCCTGACAGTGCCATCTACTGAGCAAGAGTAGACCTGCAACAAAACAGAAATGCATCATCACAGGAGAAGTGAAAATGTCAAATAATGAAATGTATAAAATCATTATACAAGCAACAACTACACATGTTCCATATTGTAATGCTTTTAAATAAGCTTCATTAAAAGAAATGTTTTACCCCAAACTCAAAGAAAGAAAACACATACACCATGTCACAGCACGATCTAGATATACTGGGGTTTGAAGATCGTGGCATGAATATGTGCATTGGCATACGTATTATGAATATATAGCTGATCCCCAAAAATAACATCTGACATCCTGAACAGAGGCAGACTTCATTTGATGTTGAGTTAGTCTTTCTCTACAGATGGATCCATACAATGTATTAGTGCTGAAAGGATTAGTCCATTTATCAATAAGACAATCAACAGAAACATTGTTTTTGATAATAGATTCACAAGCAAGCAAAAGGTCACTGGCTGCTTCCAGCTTCATAGAATTGTAAATGTCATTTAGGTTTTAGACTATCGCTCAGACAAAGTAAACTTTCTGAAGAAGTCAGCTCAGGGAAATTGTGATTAGCATAGTTTATGCATTTCCTGACAACAATGTATAGGTCAGGAATCGGCAGAAAAAGTTAAGTGTACTTGTATTTGAGTTAAGTCAGAGCTGCACTCTTGCCCTCCCCGTTAACAGACAGTGTGGTGAGAGGACTGTACCTGCAGGTGGTTGGAGGGTTTGAGCAGCACACCGGTCACCAGGTCGGTGTGTCCCTGCAGGTCGTGGACACACTCCTCCGTGGAGGTGCTGAACACCTTCACGCTCTCTCCTGAGGCGCACAGCAGGAACCTGCAAGCAACACAAGCCACAGCTTTCACACGAGGACTTATACGTTTAGGGGCCAAACGATGATACCGTGTGTAATTTAGGTAACCGTTACACAAAACTGCCAGCGTGTCGGTGAGACGAGCTCGTGATACTTTGTAAACAGCGGCAGCAACAGCAACGGTTGGCTTAGCAGCTTATATTGCTAATGCTAACGGCTAGCACCGGCTTCAGCTTTGCGGCTAATAAAAACGTGTAGAAACGCGACATTGTCTTCCAACGAATAGTAAACTTTATCGGACTGAAAACACTCACTTACTTTGAATCGTTGGTTATGACAGGCACCCTGGAGTTTATTTTACTGCCACCTCGGTGAACCACGCGGATATCCCCGTGTTCAACCATGTTTTTACAAAATTCAACTTTAACCTCTGACCGCCTCTTCTTCTTGGTGGTTATTCCCCGGTCGGCGTCACTGTTTATAGGCGCGTTACTGCCACCTGCTGGAGTGTGGTAGTTACTATAAAACTACAATAAGGCAATTGCATTATCCCCGCTAAACATATCTTATTTTAAGGTTTTAGTCTTTGCAGGACACGTGTATGCTAAAGAGGAGCAACACAGTTTCCGATAACGTTAAAGCGGCTCCATCAGCTGGCTGGCCTAGTGACAGAATGATAGAGGATGGGGACTTAATACAGTATAGAGACATTTTGGGAATGGCTTGACAATGTTACATTTCTAGTGTATTGCGAGGGCAAATATGAGACGTGAGGTTAATGTAATTATGTGAATTATTTTCTTTTTTTTTTAAGAAAATCCACAAGTCAGTTTGCACGAGTTTGGTAAGCCATTACTGTACTGTATTGTCTTATGTTTTCATACTTTCTATTTGTTGTATGGTGCACAAGATAAATACAGTTAAGAGTTACAGTGGTAGACGGATAGAAACAGTGCTTAGAGTTATCTCATACACACTTTGTCTATACCATAGCGTTTGGAAAGAGTGGCGAATAGGTCCGTGCACGAAGTATAATTCATTTGCCATCGTGGAGATACATTATAAGATGCTTCTCTTTGACACTTGAGAGGATGAGACATTTGCTGTTCAATTCATAATGTCTAATTTCATTGACTGACACACTCACTTGGCATTGACAGGCTTTTATTCAATATTTCAGTTTCACTTTATACCCCTGTGGGGCTAGGCCTCTCCAAAACTCGCAGGTCCAACCTGTGTGCATGTACAACTGATCAGAACAAGGTTCTTACTGCCTCGAGAACAATGGAGAAAACTAAAACAGCATTTGGCAACAACAGCCATATCAACATAAATACCTGTAAGCAAAATAACATTTTCAAAATAAAATTCCCTGTCTATGTAAGTTTTATACAATTAAGTACATTGGAGCTGGTAAACTGACAGATGAGGTCGACAACAGATGAGGTGTTGTTGATGGTTGGTAGAAAAACGCAATATGCATCATTTCACTTCAGTCTAGAAACATCCATCAAGTGCTCATGGGTAATTGCAACAGTATACAATTGCAATAGGTTTTTATTCTTCATGCAGGTTAAATTAATACGCTTTTTAAAGTTTTAATCCAATGTCAATGATAAAGTTCTGCATAATTCAACTGATTGCTCTAAAACTGAGAACACACACTGTAATAAATAAAAAATGCTTAAAGTTTGAAGGGCTATCGAACCGCTATAGTGCTGCATATAACCTTCAGAAATATTTTTAATATCTGTAGAAATGTTTATAGAATAATGTGATGCACCACTTTAGAAGCCCACAAGTTGTGAGCCAGTTCCCCATTGATGCTTCCAGTGAAGCACCAGAAGAACCGCAGAAATCACATTAGATGGGACATCATTGTAATACAAATGCCAGAAAGTGGTGTGAGATATGTACTTTTATAAAGGAGAGTTGTGTTTGTTCTAGAGAGTGATACAGTGTTGGATATTTATGTGATTGAAGAAGAAAGACGAGAAGACAGTGGGAGAGAAACAGACTAAATAAGTGCTTTGACTTTAGGTCCAGAGAAATTTGTTAACAAGCAAAGACATCTGTTTTGACAAACCTGATAGTCTAATAATCAAAGCCACGCTGGGCAACTTCACATGTAGGCAGCTCCAAAGTGGCGGAAAGATACACAGTCATTCTCTTAAAAACATATTTTCAAGAAATCTTTTGTCATTTTTTTCATCACTAGACAATTACGCGCTTGCTTGCTGCTGTTACCATCTTCCAAAATTTGTCACCTCTTGTCTTGAAAAATAAGATAAAATCCTTGGGCTCTCAATGCAGCTTCACTTTGTGTTTTGGGCTGAAAAAAAAATCCTTTATCAACAACTTACCTAGTGAAGCTTTAAAGGATAAAGGTGGCATTATTCCATATGTCATTAAATCCCATTTAAAGACCAAAACCAACAATGCAATTGTGTGTTCCTCAATCCTTTCCTACTACTTCCTTACCCCGTATGTGGCCCATTTATACCTCCTAAACATAAAACATAAAGAAATATAGTTTTTTTTGTTGTTGTTGTTAAAGGTCAGTCATTTCCTATAACAGCTGGTCACTGTTTTTCTTTTTACAACAAATGTTACATAAGCAGGAAGGAGCTTTACACTCACCTGTGCCAGTCAGTCCTTCAATCAATTCATTGTAAGTTTTGGTCTTGCAAATGTGTTGAAACATGTAGAATATCTGCAGCCTCATCCTTTAACTGACAAACTGATCAGATCAAATAAAAGCAGTGAGGACAAGTACAAACATGTGCCCCACACCATCTTTCTAAAGGCGGAGACATTTGCACATCTTATTTCTTCCCGGAGACAAGTTCAAATCTGTCGACCGAATGCTTCCTGCTGCAACGACTGGTACAGCAGCCAACAGTGCCGTCTGCACACTGCTACGATGTAACACAGAGAGCCTCCTTTCTGGCCATGAAGTGTGAAAAGTGTGTGATTCTAGCACTACTGGAGGAGAGGGGAAACCGCTATCAAACAATCTACAGTAGCACTGGCACTTGGACAATTATCATCTTAACAGTGACTAAGCACAAAACGAAGGGCTGTTGTTCCAGTTTGTGTTTGGTATTTTGTGTTTGTGTGGTGCTATCATCATTATCCCCCTCAGTCTTTTTGGGTTTTTTTCTCCAGTTAGAAGAGCCCACTTAGGTCTCCACTTTCCCGTACGTGCCCTCTGGAGGGCGATACTGTTTGGGGAAGGCCTTGAGCTGGAGAGAGTTAAAGGCGTATTTACGACATCCCACATTCTTCATGGTGTTCTCTCTCCTGCAGCCCTCACTGTGGAGAAACAGAAGCTATGCATTATTTACTTTTCCAGTGACCTTTTTTGACGCAGGGGCAACACAATCGGTGAGGTTCATGACTTTCGACATCGTCGGCTGACCTGCGCATGCAGTCCAAGGCCTGGTAGAAGACCTGTGGGGCGAGGGCGTGCTCCTGCTGCAGGATCTGACACTGCTCCAGGGTCAGGGACATGGCTGTGCGGTCCTTGGCACTCTTACAGCTGGTGAAACGCACTCCGTTCAGGCGGCGACATGTCTTCAGGGTTAGAAAAAAACAAAACAATCAGAGGAGGAAGACAGAGCTTTTGAATTTGCACAGAGAAGACATGAGAGGCAAGTGTACCTCGGCTGCTTGCCACAAAATCTCCACGTTCTTGCTTTTCTTGGAGTTCGCATTCTGGCTCAGCTGTTTAAGCAGCTCGGGCAGACTGGTGGTACTGCGAGAGCGAGGCAGGCCTGAAGAGAGAACAGAGGAGGAGTGAGGTGAGTTAAATATGAGAACAAGGAAATTAAAATGTTTCCCTTTGGATAAAAGTGTTTTGCATGCATGCATGTAGGTAAACTCACAGTCTTCTGGCAGGACCTCTTTAAATTGGTCGTAGTACGAGCTGAGGCGAGTGGTGCTCTCCTTGTTGATCACCTCTTGTAGTGACGTGTCTCCAAACCTGGAGACACATTTGGGATATTAGAGCTGAAATCTTTCATGACTATCACACTTGTCCTCCCTTACGGTCATTTCATCGCTGTACTTCAACCTACTGCATGCAGGTTTAATGTGTTATCCAGGGAACTGATGCTTTTTAATCTCAACCCAGTTCCATTCGCTTAAAACCAGCCTCCTTGTTCTAATCACTACATCTATTCAATCCTCATTCAAACCTCTTTTTGTACTTTGTGTTTCCAAATGTTCTCCATGTCAAATACATTGAGGGGCACCCGGTGAATAAAGAGTAGAAACATAACCATTTGACTATAATACAACTTCAGGACTGAACAGGTCATAAATACAATACATCACTGTGTTTTGATAAAAAAAAATGTCTTTACATTTTTTTATTTAAATTAATGTTTTCTTTTATAATAAATCACAACATTATTATTTTTCCTATTTCAAACCTTCAAAGTTTCTTTTCTGCTAAATTTTGGGTTTTTAAATGTATATGTTGTGCAAAAAAGTAGGCATGTTTAAAAAAAATAAAAATACATTTTATTTTTTCCTCATACCTCAGATCTCATAAAAAACTAGATAAAAGCTGTTGAATAATTGAACCATGCCAAATTTATTCAACATTTATCCAACCTGATGTTTGAAGAGTGAGTCATTTTGATATAATGACCATTCCTCTCAGATAAATAACTGTATAAAAGTAATAATAGTAAATCATGTTTTTTTGATGATCTTGATTTGAAATATTTCATTTAAAAACTATAAAACTTGCTACAATGTCTAAAACTGTATACTTATCCAGCCAAAATTCCTGTCCTCTGATCTCAGGGACTCACTTCTCAGCCAGCGTCTGCTGTTCGTTGATTCCCACATTAAACAGGACGGGCTGCACGCGCAGCAGCATCCCGTTCTGAATCTCTCGTGGCAGCATGTCGAACATCGCCCCGGACATGGGAACCCTGACGTTGAAGCCGTTCCTGTTTCCCGTGATCACCGGCAGCATGTCCGGGGCGAAGCCTGAAGTTGCCTGGGTAACTTTAAACGTGACATTTCTTAGGTCCATCACTCCGACGCTCATATCCTCCAACATGGCCAGCTCCTCACCTTTAAGACACAATCAGTCATGTGATCAGTCACTCCTCACCACAGAAACACAAAGGACACTGATATCATTAGATCAGCCTCAAGGATGTTATGATTTGGTCCTGTATGTTTGCTGTATGTAACAGATTTCAGTGAAACGTGGTGAAAAGTTAGGGCCATGGGCTGACGACCCATTTGCTCTGGTTAAGGTTACCATAAGTGCTGAGCAGGCCCTCATACTGCACCAGTAAGCCGATGGTGTGAAGCTGCCTGAGGAAGCCCGAGTCACAGAGAGAGTTCCTCAGCTTGATAATGAAGCCGCAGATCAGCGCCGTCAGCTGCAAGAAGCACAACTCGTATCAATACGGTCATGTTTTTAAAGCAATTCTCCAAAAACTACGAATGTATGAAAAAGACAGAAGAGGTAGGAGGGTGAAGACACATGTGGACGGACCGTCTGACAGAAGACAACGTCGCGGCGGTACTGCAGGGTGAGGCTCATGGCGATGGTGGGCGCGTTGTCCTGCATCAGCAGAAACACCATGGCCTTCTTGGCTTTGTCGCTCATCAGAGAAGCACAATCCGCCAGCGTGGCGAGGAGAGGGTACAGAGCGTCGCTCCACTCCCCTGCAGACACAGCACACATCGCTTAAAGCACTCGTATACACACACAGGGAGGGGGGCAGACACTGAACTCAGTAGATTTTGCAAAAATCAAAAAAACAAACATATGACATTTTGTAGATGTTAGTTAAAATTCATTACACAATATCTAAATACATTCTTTTCATTTTCTAAAATTGTTTTACTCTATTGTGAAGAGTTCTATTTGACACACAACTAACGCATGACATAAAGCCCTAACTTAACATTTCAAACAATCAAATGGCAGGAATACTTTTCTTTCTTCATATCATAGTGACCTTTTAGGTTTAATACAGAATGATTTGTAGAGGAAGTAATGCTCTCACCTGGGGACGTTTTTTCTACCTCTGGGCTGATGTCTACGAGTGAGAGAAAAGGTTTTTTTTAAGATAAGGACACAATTCCACATCTGCACAGCATCATACTTCAGATTTTAAACATCCAGCGACACTGAAGCAGTTAGCATGAATAGGAGAATGAAACTACAGATGTGAAAGACATGCAGCAGTCTGGTGAGAGAATGATGACGATGATGTCTGTTCCTGGTTACTATGGATGCCTCATGAGAGCACAGCAGTGTGTGTCTGCGTACCTTTCTTAGTGTTACCCGATTCCTCGCTGGCGAGCAGGAAGACATCCTCCGAGCTACTGTCGCTCTGAAGTTTGTCTCGCTGCAGCAGCCTGTCCACCCTCTGGATCACGCACTCAAGGCTCTTATTCACATTGAGCCAAACCTTCCCCTGCACACAAACACATTACAAATGAACATTAAAAACAACAACACATGAATACAGACATCAAAGAGGCAGATGGACTTCGTCTTACCCAGTCCTCCTCATGCAAATCTGCCTGCAAGGAGGAGCGCTTGTTTTTGCTCCCTTCGCTGCCCTCCGGAGGAGCTGCGTGGCGAAAAGGCGAGGTGGCAGCACGAGATGGGGAGGTCGGGTGGCGGCAGGGGGAGCGCGCTGGGGAACGCGCTGGGGAACGAGAGGAGGGTGAAAGGGAGGAGGAGGACGGGGACGGGGTTTGCAGGGTGGAGTCTGGGAGGGCGGATGCCAGGGCGAGGATGGCTGAGGACAGCAGCTTGGAGTCACACACGTTCACCAACTGACGAGTCTGCAGGAGGAGCGGGAGAGGACACCGAGAGGCTGGTAAGAGTGGTGAAATGTGGTTGTACTGTCAAAAATGTCATTTAAAGACATTTTAGCTTGCAAGAACTGCTTATCATTTCTGCGTTGAGATAAAAAGTTGAGAGGTCGAAGAAGCCAGAAGCAGAGGGAGAGTGAGTAAGATCAAACAGAAGATAATCTACGTCTCAGCACTTGATTAACACGCTCCAGATCCGCTGAGCGCTCTCCTACCTTCTCTGATAGGATGGCCAGGGTTCTCTCCAGAGCGTTGGCTGAGCGCTCCTTGGCGGCTCGTGACAGACGTTCAGTGTAGTAACACACTTGTGTCTTCAGAGTGTTTATTTGACCGATCAGCTCCTTCGCTTTCACAATATCCTGAGGCTGGTATGCCATTCCTTTAGAGCCAGAACCAGCAGAGCTTTGGGTGTGAAAGACAAAAGACAGATAAAGAAGATAAGTAGACACAGCAAATGACAAATAACACACAATAATCTTACGGTACACTACTCGTCACCTCACCTTTCCTCCTCATAAGTGCTGATTGAGTGAGGCAAACACACACAACATGAAAAGATCAATCAACCACTCGTAAAATCAAACGCCACTGTGAAGCTCATGTATTTTCTGTTTTGCTCTACTCACTGTTTCCTGGCTTCTTCAAGCCTATGCAGCAGTTTACGGAGGCCGCAGCCTTTAAAGCCCTGATGATGTGCTGCAGGTGCACCAATAGTCACAACATCGTACGTCCGGTCTGATCAGAGGACAGTAATAAAGAGGAAGCAATAAGATACTGACTAAAGAATATTATTAAAACCTTGGCCACACATATGTATGCAGTATAAATACCTACCATAGCCAGACTCTCCCTGTACTCTCATCCTCTGGATGTGCAGATTAGTAGGAATAAACTCCAACTTCCTCTCAGCTTTCAAGGTACTAGACTTAAAAGAAGGACCTGAGAGGGAGCAGAAAGTAAGAAAAGAGGTTCATTGTATCTGTAAATACCGTGACCAGTTACAGATACGTCCTAATGTGATATTTTACATGAAAATATAAATATGTAAGATGTTGCACTGGTTGTTGTGTGCAATTTTGCAACATTTATATATTTTTACGGTCCTCTTCACAGAGTGAAGCCATGCTGCCCCGCCATGTTTCTACAGTAGCCCAGAACGGACAAACCAAACAATCTAGAAAGAGCCTTTTTGCGACTTTACATTACCCGAAGGCCACTGTAAGCTCCACGACACGCTTGTTGAACTGCGGTAACGTGAGCCACAGAGTGCAAAACCATGGTACCGCCAGCCACCGCCTGACTCCAGTTGCTCCGTAAGTAATGTTGTTATGGAAAGGATGTCCTCTGAGCGAGGAGAACGGCGCTCCCACGCTTTTGCACTCTGCGGCGCACATTATCGCAGTCTTTGAAGGGGAAGAAATCAGCGAAGGGGTATTCGGTTGGTTGCGATCTGCAACCACACTGCTAGATGGCACCAAATCTTACACACTGTCCCTTTAAAAGTGTCTTTTAGTTCGACCTTTTGAATGGTAAATGCCCACATACATCAAACGCAAAGCTCGCAGTTTGTAAAGCTTGCTTTCTATTATAGATGTGTAGTACTCCCTGTGACTGATTGACTTGCACATGTATTTTTAGATTGAATTGGTGCAGTGCCCCCTTAAAATGATGTTATGAATAGCTTGTGTTTCTAACCTTTGTATTCGTGCAGGTCACTTATGGTCTCCTGGTAGGTGAGGATGATGGTCTGATACTGAGTGATGATCTGCCTCCTGAGGTTCTCCCAACATGCAGACAGCTCGCCCAGTTCCTCCAACTCACACACCCTGCACAACACACACACACACACACACACACATTTACGATCGAGACATCCAGCCGATGCACTGATGATGTCGCAGCTGTCTGATGTTAGTGGCGCTTGTTCAATTAAGGTCTGCAGCTGAGCAGGTCCAACTTCTCACATCACCCACACCCCAAGCAACCATTAGTAAGAATGGCAGCAGTGGGAGTCGTATTGATAATGTGTCTTTGACTGTATGACGATGACAATATGATAATAAAGATACAGTTTATTATATATTACACGAAGGACACACTCATTGAGATATACTGTATATTTGATTCTGCTACACAAATTATGTAGATTTCTTTCTTTCGTTTCAAGATAAAGTTAAGACTCTAAGTAAAAACAACCAAGACACAGAGAGTTGGTCATTGACGTTGCTTTGCTTTGAAGGGTCACTGCACTACAACACCCTGCTGCTCCTCTGCAAAGATGTTAAAGCCTCTGATCGATAGTATCAACTTTCAGACTTTACCTGACGGCGTCTTCCTCCAGCAGCAGCTTGACAAACTGTCGAGGAATATGGAGGGAGAGCGCACTCTCCGCCATCTGCTCCAGGACCCGAAGGTGGTTGCCGTCGGTGGTGGGGAGCCGGTACATTCGAGACATGACGCCCCCAAACACTGAAGCAGACCGAAAAACATACCACCACAGCCTGTGTATCACCCATCATATGGCTCGCAATCCAGACTGTCACTAAACTCCCGCTTAGAGGAGGTTGATATCTAGTTTAAATAGACACACACTCACCAGCCTTTAGCAATGGGTCTTTACACAGAGATGAAGACTTTGATTTAATGCCCATGGATTCAGTCAGGCTTTCATCAACAGGGAGAACCATCTGACACACACATGGACAAAAATAAACTATGTTATGAAAACAATAAAACCAGAAATAGGCTGAGGGTGGTGATACTTAGACAGGCAAAACAATGTGAGGTTAAATAGATTTTATATAACTGCAACTATTATATTTATCATAAATGAATCAGCCCATTACTTTCTGAATTTCTTCTTAATTTGGCCTAAAAAAAGTCAAGAAAAAGGTAAGTAAACGGCCATCACAGTTTTAGCCTCAAGTGATGTCATTCAGTTGCTTGTTTTGTACAACCAACAGACAGAAACTTAAAAACAGCTATTGTTTCATCACATAAGACAAAAGCTCACAAGTGAGAAGCTGGAACTACGGAATGTTTAATATTTTGCAAGAAAAAGGACTTTAATGAATCGATTATAATCTTATATCAATCAAATAATCAATTAATCACCCCAACATTTCAGTTTTAATACTTTCACGAAAAAGTTTGTGTTCTGACTCACCCTTCCATTGACAGTGTCTCCTCTCTGTAATCTTGCAACGGGAGCTCTCTGCTCGCGGTTCTCCTCTATCTGCCAGGCGATGACGGTGATGTTCCCAACGCGGTTGTTCTCCGCTGACCTGAACCACAGTGACATTGACTAAATTAAAAATCCCCGAACCCAAATATCATGTAGTCACCCATAGAGGAAAAGGGGCACAGTGTGTTGTGTCGGCCTGTTACCTGAGAGTCAGGTGCAGTCTGTGGTGTTTGTCCTGCAGCAGCTCTTTCACAGAAAACATGGCTGAACCAAGCATGTACATCTGTCACATAAACACACACACACACACACACACACACACACACACACACACACACACACACACACACACACACACACACACACACACACACACACACACACACACACACACACACACACACACACACACACACACACACACACACACACACACACACACACACACACACACACACACACACACACACACACACACACACACACACACAGGATTTAGAGGATTTCACCCAGATAAGTGTAGACTATTAAGGATTTAGTAGATAAGAACTTTATTCACTTCCTAACAGGAAATTTGAAGACAGTAGAGTCAAGTGGTATTGTAAGAAAGGATTATTGTGTTTGGGCTTACCGTGCCCTGTGTGCGGTCCTTTACGTCGTAGACAGACAGCTTGACCTGAGTCTGCTGAGTGATCAGAGAGTCCTGAAAGAACGCCACGCTGCTCAGGAAGATAGGGTTACTGGTGCCCTGAAGACAGAGAGAGAGACAGAGAGAGAGAGAGCTGAACTGGTTTTGAAGTCTCCAACAGCGGGCAGTAAGCAAGGGAAAGCGAACAGTGGTGTACCTCTATGATTTCAGTTTGAGCATGCTTGGTCCAGAAGGCCTGGGGCGGAGTGGTGCAGCTGATGGCGACGAAGCTGGTCGGCTTACGGTCCAGAGAGGGAGTGACCAGCTCGCTGCAGGCTGCCGCAACATAGAAACACAGGGAGAGATTACAGACGGTGGGATTTAATGGTGGGATGGTCACTAATCCATGGCCATGGGAGGAACGTAATACTGTATTTATGAGTTGTTGACGAGCAGCACTTGTTTACAGTAATGCTTTTCAAGTCGTTGCACACAAATGATGTTGTCGCCTCGTGAGCCAATCAATGAATAATTAACTGGGGCTTAATACACATTTGGTGCACTAGTCAGTTTTTACCACAACAGCTGTATGTGGGATTGACTCAAAATGAACAACAGTGTAAATAAATCCTAATGAATGAAGACGTCAGCCAGTGCAGCGGTGTTACCCATTAATATGTTTCTGTGTGGAGCAACAATGGAGCAACAATAAAGAGGAATGAGCTTTATCGGGCTTTGGACACACAGATAACTCACCCAGACTAAACTCCAGCACAGGCTCGTCTGGATCCTGACTGTTGCCTGTAGGACAGAGAGAAAAGAGGAGGGGGAGCTCTTTTTTTAACGCCCTGGTATTTCATCGCCAATGAGGTAAACAGGTTACCATGGTAGCAGTTACTTAGTTACCCGATAGAGCCAGCCCCATCATCTCAGCTGAGAGATCAAACGTGTTGGCCCGGTAGACCGACCACGGCCGATGGCGGGGGCTGCGCTCCTTCCCGGACATGGTGGGCTGAGGATGGATTTTTAGAACAAAAAGGGCTGAAGAGTGGAACGATGTCGAGCAGACTCAAAATCAAAACTCCGTCTGTCACGTCAGTCCTTTGAGGTATTGGCTGGTTTCCCTTGCGTGTTGATCTGAGTGCTCACACGTTTGGCAATGTTAGGTCTGAAAGAAGAAAACAACAAAGTGATGCAGCTGATACAGACTGGGCAACTATGTGATACTGATGTCATCCTTTCATTGAGATGGCAGCTGAGCTCAGAGAAATTAGACAGAATTAGAAAGCTGCTGGTAATTAGCCATGAAGGTTGCTACTGGCTCAGCATCACATTACAGTCTCCAATACACACGGTTAAAGCGATGAATAACTAATGGGGGTTGGATGTCTTGGCACGATGCTCCATTGTGAGATGAGCAGGGATTGAGAGTTGAGTAGTTTCCTGTCAGTGCAGACTTATCTCGCTCCCTCTGATAATGTGCTAATACAAGCAGTGGAGGGGAAATCAGTGGGGGAAAAGTGTGACTTTTCACACAGCTGTAGGAAAATGAAACAGAGCGCCGCAGCACACTGAATCTTCACCTTCTAGCTTCTGGTGCTATATGTGCTTTCCTGGTGTTCTTTCACCTTTCTGACAGACTAATGTCAAACAAACATGCACAGACAGATATATAATGAGGTAAATGTATGCATTTTATGCATTAAGCCAATCCGCTCCAGACATAATATTCTTATAATAAAGTATTTATTGCCTTGGTCCTGTTTAGGATGATTTTTTTAGTCTGAGGATCTTTGTGTCTAAACAGTGCACAATCAAAAATAAAGCGCATCTAGCAGCCACTAGAAGACACACACACACACACACCTACACACACACAAAAGTTTGATGCGACAAACAATGTATATGTTGTTTGTTCTGTGGAAAAAAACAAGAGGAAGTCATTTAAATCAAAAGGACATGGACTAGTGTTCATAACATGACATTTTGACCTGCCAGTGGTGTAACACAAGAGGACAGGGGGGGTCACTGGAATCCCCAACAATCATCCTCTGGGGGCCATGAATATAAATACCAGTCTTGATAGTAATCTGACCTGCAGTTTGCTAATATACTGCTCTAACACGAGTAGTTGATGTCAAACAAACGGACTGGAAATGCTTAAAATCTCTTCATATCTAACATCCAACAGAGAATTCAATAAAAATCCCTCTTTTATTATATAAACAGTGCAATCGTTACAACCGTCACAGGTACAACCTTCTCATTTATATAACAACTATTACTCCACCACGTCCAGGAAATGCTTGTGGTGCACCGCATAGGGAAATTGTTTAAGTCCGATGCTCATTTTGGATGACACTGCAAAGCCCCGGCGTAAAGGGCTGCTCGTGTTGTTAACCGAATAACACGAGCTCCTGCCAAGTTTATGTGCAACAGCGAGAGAAGAGGAAACTGAGACTGTGCCAAGTGTGGCACACGGTGGGAAACACTACGGTAAGGGTGAGAATCAGCAACAAGACAATCAAGCTGTCAGTATATTGATTTACTTTTCCTGCAAGGTACAACTAAGCACAAATATGAACCAGAGGAGAAGTAAGACACAGAGGAAGAGGCAGAAAAAAGGGTGCGTGAAGAAAATGTGAAAGGTTAAGAGCAAAGGAAAAGGATGCAGCAGGTGGTCTCATGACTAACCTGAGCTGAAAGATGCTTCAACTTGCCTTAAGAGGTGAATGTTTATATTTCCTGTGGCATGTCAGACTCAGTTAACATTTCCTCTTTAGTGCTTGTGTGTGTGCCACACAAATACACACTTGCCTTTGCTCAGAGTGATCAAGTGGCATCAATTTCTCTCCCTCTCGGCCGTAACATACACACTCCTGGTGGATTGAGGGCATATCTGGTACCGTGAGTGTCTGTCTGTCTTTGCCATCACACCGACAAAAGGAGAACAAATGTGTGTGTGTGTACCACTGTGCATTCATGTGTAAGGCCTTCAGCATCCGAGGTCTATTTTTATACGTGGTGAATGTGTTTTCACACGCCACGCACAAACAAACTCAAAGTCATGTGCGTATAGTCACACACGCTAAATCCAGAGTGTGAGCGTGGCGCTCTCTGCCAGTTTAATCTCTGCTTTGGCACCTTCGTGGGAGACCATAACAGATGACAATTACGGCGCGGATGCTCTGCCTCATTACGCTGTGTGGGAGTTCGTTGTCAATGGGAGCCGTCTTTTAAAATGCTGTAATCTGCCAGGGGCACTGTGGGTTTCCTAGAGAGCCTCCCACAGATCTAATGGAAAGCCACAGGGATCCTCAGATCATCATCACATCTGTCAGCCACATGAAGTCTGCTTGATGAAGGACAGATCGCCTGGGAGCGGAGCTCAAACGTCTTGTCAATTAACTGATCAGTGGATGGAAAATTGATTAACAACAACTTTTTTAACCGTTTATTGCAAAAATTGACAAACTGACTCTGGTTCCACCGTGCGAAGATTTGCTGTTTTCATTTGTTTTGCATGATTATAAACTGAATATCTTTGGATTTTGGACTGTTGAACACATCCCGTGCCATTCTATGGAATAAATGACTAATCTATTAATTAATCATATCAATCAATCATAAACTAAATTTCAATGTAAAGATTTTTTCTATTAGTTAATCTGCTGCTAATTTTCCTGACTAATCAGTTTTAAAATAGTGAAAAATGCCCATCACAGTTCTTACAAACCCAAAGTGACTTCTCAAAGTGCTTTTTTTATTCGACCAACAGTTCCATAGCCGATAATATTGAAATTCTAATGATGTAATTCAGTGAAGAGCAGCCTATTATCATTTATAAGAAGCTGGAACCAGAGAACGTTTGGTATTCTTGCTTGAAAAACGACTTGAAATGATTATTAGATTACCAACGATTCAGCTCTTATTGACAGATCATAGTTAGTTGATGTAGATGTCTGGATAGGGGCAGCAAGCAGCCACACTGATGAAGTGCCACTGAGCAAAAGGCGACCTTTGACCCCAGATAGGCGAAACAGGTCAGTGGGAGACTGACAACTATGGTTTTCCAGCTTCAACAAAAGAAGAAAAAAATATAGTATACATGCAGCAAAGATGCAAGTGAGGTAGTAACAGCAGAGAGGACAGAGAGGATTCAGGTGGAACTCGTGGTTGGCAGTCCTCTGGGGCGGTCTGGAGACTAAACTGACCCAGTTAGTGAGTCTGGCAGCACACAGCTGGCCCCCTGCAGATGCTGTCAGCACTGGCAGCACTGCAGTGCCTCCCTCTCAGATGTCCTCATCCTTAACTCACCACCTCCTCCTCATCCCTTTAAATCTCTCCCGAATGTCCCCCTTCTTCTGCTTTGTCATCATCCCTCCCCTTTTTTCTTTTTGTGCTCCAGCCATCTCCCTTTTCCTGTAGCCATGGTGTCCCTCTCAATTTCAATCTATTGATCCTGTTTGGGTCCAGAGCTGAGCTGTGCTGATCTGCGTCCCCATGAGTCCGACCTACAATCGTGGACACGGCTGACCACATCCACAAATTGCTTGGATTGACGAAATAGGTACAAAATATGCAAACGTGTTCACTCACAGGAGGAAAACATTTATCCGCACACAGAAACATGCAAACACAAGCATGAGGAGGAAGTGACGTCACGTAAGCTCAGCAGAAACCTTTGATGACGACGATGATGATGAGTGGTGATGAATGAACTACAGGATGATGCTACAGGATCACACAGTTAATCTTTACTCCAAGCATCAGGAGAAACACACCCACACACACACACCCACACACACACACACACACATCAGCACACACAGATGCAGGAGACAGACAGAAAAAGAGGAGACAGTTAGAGGCGAGCCACACAAAGTGTCCTTTAGTTCCCTCTCTGTTATGAAAAGAGTGAAAACAATGATTCAACAGATCAAATCTAATCCTTTCCGCTCTGTTGGGAGCATCTGGGAGGCGTGCAATAGCATGACACCGTTGCTTCATGAGCAACACATCCGGTTTTAGATGTAATGTGTATGACAAAAAAAACAACCATATATGTAACATTATTCTCCATAATCCCACATGAACACTCTCCAGGCCTTTGGTACCTGCGTGAAACAGGGTGTCATCCAGTCTGTTTAGCCTATTTGTGCGCCAGAGCTGTCCAAATGGGAATCTATTAATGGCAACATTGGCCAGTAATACATTATACTTTTGGATACATATATATCCTCTGACACTCGGACAATAACAACTATTGCGTCATGATATATCTGCTGATGCTCATTCGGCGAGGCTGCCGCATGGTGCTGCAGGACGTACAGCACAATAAACAACACGCCATGTATAGGAATAGAAACAGATAAATGGACATTTGAGATCTTGCCAATGGCTGTAAACATGTCTTATTCCGCTCCTGCTGCGAGGTGCTGGTCTCGCTTTACGACAGCATCCACCGGTGTGAACAAACGTCCTTCGACAAACCGTTAAATGATGAGATGTCACATGAGAAACACTTGCGAAAAATATAAATATGTCATACCGTTTAGAGAAATGCGAAGGTGTCTTTTCATATTGATGCGCATCCTGGTTGCTACTCGACGATGTCTGCAGTCAAGACTCGCCCTGACTCCCTCTGACACATCGAGACGTAATAGCTCCGCTGTACGCAGATCCTCCTCCTCTCCAAGGGGGGGCGCGGTCGGCCTGGTCTGCAGGGAGCCACCGCCCCCCCACAAATAACCCCACACGCTGCTGCAGGTGAGTTAATACGTTCATGGAGAAAGCGTGGGTGTTTTCACATTGAGCCAAATAACAACATCGCTGTCAATTGAATACTATGGAGGCACACGTTATGATTAATACGAATAATAAATACCCACTGTGAGTCACAGTTGATCTGGCTAAAGCAGCTCTTTAATCCAAAATAAGTTTATTTTTTTGTAAAGTATTGTTGTTCGCCATAATAGATCCTTTCAGATATTGAGGAGGGTATTGCTTTTTTTTTCTAAATCAAGGGGAGGGTCCAAAGAAAGTGGGACTTGTTTTTTATGAATTAAATGAACATTCAACAGCAGTACACACTGAGCCAGTAGTCAAAATTATTATGAGATACTAAAATCCAAAATTATTTTTTAAGGAAAGGTAAGAAATTATAAAAATCACATTATACTTATCGAAAGTCTAAATTATTTTGTAACATTCAAAATTTCAAAATTATTTAAAAACTATGAGGTACTTTTTTTGAGTATTGTTTTTACTGAATCAAATTTCATTCAAAGTTGTAATGATGAAAATAAAAACTACCAACGGTTTAGAGGTACTTCATTCTGATATTGACATAATATCTTAGATTAAGAGATGTTTGGTTACCACAAACATTTTTATCTCTCCTGATTTTTTTTCTATGTCATGATAAGCATTTGATTCCAGAGGTAAACTGGTTAAATAATACACATTTAAAGGAAGAAAACGCTCCACATTAGTCAAGAAATATGTTTTAATTATTCACATTTGCGGTCTGAACAACTTTAGATAAATCAGGAGAATTTTTTAAAGTTACAAGTGAGAGTGGAAACTCAGGTGTTGGGTGTTGTTCAGGAAACTGGTGTCACCGAAACTCAAGAATGGTCCCTGAATGGCCCGCAGAAACACCGCGCCCCACCCTTTTTTATCTGCTTCAAGGTGACACCCAATCAGAGCGTGGCTCGGGGCCGCGCCCAGCCTCTATCGGAACTTGGGGACGCGCTGCAGGTAAACCACAGGTGTGTTGTCCCGCAGTTTGAAGGAGACCAATCCGGACCATGCCACCCGGCGCTCCGAAGGAAAGTTCATTAAGGCGTCGATGTTGAAGATGGAGTGATTGCAGGAACAGTTGAAATCATCAACTTTAAGAGGAGAAGCTGAGTTTGTTCTCACCAGCTGTTTTTTTCTCTCTCTTTTCGACTGTGAATTTGAATTAATTGATTGATATTCACATCAAGTTGGATTGCTGTGTAGAGGATATGGGTTTGTGCACAATGGATTTACGAACGGGAGTTTTACTCGTCATTTTCACGTTCTCAAGTCTTCTGCATGACTCCAGAGGGGAAATCCCACCCAAACCAACCGGCGGTGTCACGATTCTGCCGCCGATTATTCCCGATAATGGCCCCCAGGCGTTTCCAGACGCGGAAAAGGCGAATATGCCAGTGTTTACAATGGATTACGAAAGAATACAGATACCATTTGAGATCACTCTTTGGGTGCTGCTGGCTTCATTCGCAAAAATTGGTAAATAACAGTAACATGTGCTGGTGATGGATTAAGATCCAAGCCTCTGATTATCTTGTGACCTTTTAAGGCAGGTGGCCTTGTTCCTGTTTTTGAACCAAATGTCTTTTCTCAGGTTTCCATGTGTACAAAAAGATCACCGTCTGGGTGCCAGAGTCCTGCCTTCTGATCACCATTGGTCTGATCGTGGGTGGCATCATGCACTCTGTGCACGAGGAGCCCCCTGCTGTGCTCAACAGCAATGTCTTCTTCCTCTACATGCTGCCCCCGATTGTCCTCGACTCTGGATACTTCATGCCCACCAGGCCTTTCTTCGAGAACATCGGCACGGTCCGTCACACATCAGCTTTCCCGAGCCACATTTAATGTCTTCTTCTCCTGTAGAGCCATTTTGACGTCTTCCTTCTGTGTTTGCAGGTGCTGTGGTTTGCAGTGGTGGGGACTCTGTGGAACAGCATCGGCATTGGCATGTCCCTGTTCGCCATATGCCAGATTGAGGCGTTTGGCGTGCAGGACATCAACCTCCAGGAGAACCTGCTGTTTGCCACCATCATTTCGGCCGTGGACCCTGTGGCCGTGCTGAGCGTGTTTGAGGACGTGTCTGTGAACGAGCAGCTCTACATCGTGGTGTTTGGAGAATGCCTCTTCAATGATGCCGTCACTGTGGTGAGTGGGCTGAGGCCGAGTCCAACAAAGTGGGGTTGGTTGGTGTGTTTTTAAAAAAAAACATTTGCTGACTTTCTGCAACACGTTGGTCTACTTTGACTTCCTCGGGGCTACTGCTTGTTGTGAAAACATGCAGAGCAAGTTGTCATTACAAACTGTTCTTATTGTGTTAACGGCATTTGAGGGCACACTCAGGGGCCCAGCATGCCAGTGGGCCTTTACATGTGGAGAGATAAAATAAAGGTTAATTGGGAAAGTGCTGCAGCTAGTGTGGGAAAAAAAGCAGAATCACACACTTATTGTTCACCATATTGCGACTCCACCTACCATTTAAAACCCAGTTTGGATCCTTAATTCCAATGCTGCTATTATATAAAATGGCAGATCCACTATCTTTTTGTCTGAAGCGTTTCTATTCTTTCTCTTAGCGGCTCAGCTCAGGTTTCGCAAGATACCGTACGATTAGTTGACTCTCTTTTCTGGGTTAGTATGCCTGTATGAGAACATAACGCGTGTCTGTGCACTGACAAGATTGCTGAACAGATAAATAACAAAAAAATGGAAGTGAAGTGATGTTGTTAAAGACGCCCCCACAAAGACCAGAGCCGTGTAGCGTTGCATGCTTGTTTGCGCAGATGCTGCCAAACCAGTTTCTAAAGTTGCGGCTGGCTGTAAGGGAGGAGTTAACGCTTACAGACAACATCGTCTGAAACTTCACTGAAATGAGCTCATACTCAAATTTCACCCTTCACCCTCTTATTGTGTTCAGCCACACCAAAGCTCTTAGCTTTGGTGTGGCTGTCCTTTTGTTTAGCACACAGTAGCAGAGCTGATGCAGGAGACTGGGAAAGCCCAGGTATGGTCTGCACAGACAGCTTCGTTTTTGCAGAATTGCACCCATATGTAATATATAAACAATATGTAATGTTTGCCAAAAGAACAACTACTTCCGATGAGCACTGCATCCATTGGTTAGGGGAACGGTTGTAACGGCTCCGCCTATGACTGAGAGTGCCGGGTTATCATCTGTGAAAAGAGGGAACTGTTGCTGCCTTATATCTGCATGCCTTATATCTGCATGCCTTATATCTGCATGCCTTATATCTGCATGCCTTATATCTGCATGCCGATCTGCCTTTGATAAACGTTTGGCTTGTTAACCCTTGTGTTTGACAGGCTTACCCCAGAGCGTGTGTGGTATTCTGTATTTCTTTCAATAACGGCAAATCCCATTAAAAGACCCAACCAACAATGAGTTGATCCACTAACACTCATTGTCCGTGTCGCCATACAGCTTATTCCTCTGTGCTATACAGCGCCATTGTTATCCAAAAACTAATAAAAACACATCAGTGAGCCACATTGTTGCACTGGCTGACATGTTCCTCCCTGGCAACTGTACTTCATTTAGACACTAACCCACATACAGCGTCCTGCTGCTGTCAAAACTCACCAGCACACAAAATCTGCAATGCCCAGCTGCTATTGGAAATCATTTAGCCTTTAAAGAAAACAAAGTATTTAAAAAACGTATTTAAGAACAAATTGGCTTGGTGCTGCTGACAAAATGGGGAATTTGGAAAGTATTGCGAGACGTACTGGTCTGGTGTTGGTCTTTCATGGGATTTGTTGAAAATGAACACGAATATAGATTCTGACCACCTTAAAGAAAATGTTAAATGTGCTCTTAGTATTGTATCTTTTACAATTCTTTAGTCTTTTGCATCATTTACAATGTCTACAAATGTCTCGCTTTCTCTGAAAACGCTCCGGTAATGGTGGCGTGCAGTCCGACAGCATATTTCAAACAGCCACACCGCCGTGAAACAGCAGTGAGTTGCTCCTTGATCTTTGTCAGAACAGGAGGAAAAGGAACAAAGCAGGTTGCTCTGGCAAATGCCCCGTTTCCGTGAGTCATTCGGTGAGATTATCAAATTGCAAACAGCGCAGAGTAAATATTCCGATAAATCACTGTTATCTGCAACTGTGTCATTAGAGGCCACACCACCCACAACCTCTCACCGGGATGTGTGGGCCGTTTGTGCACGTGCGTGCATGCATAGCTGCGCATAAAAGGCCGTGTGCCATGATGTGAGCGCTTCATCATGCTTGTGTGCACATGTTTTACAGGTGTTGTACAACATGTTCAACTTTGTGGCGGAGATGCCGGAGGTGGCGCCGGTGGACGTTTTCCTCGGGGTGGCGCGGTTCTTCGTGGTCGGGCTCGGCGGGATGGGCTTCGGCATCCTGTTTGGCTTCACGGCCGCCTTCACCACAAGATTCACCTCCAAGGTCCGAGAAATCGAGCCGCTCTTCATATTCATGTACAGCTACCTGGCCTATCTGGTGGCCGAGCTCTTCGCCATCTCATCCATCATGGCGTGAGTAGATTCAAACATTTTTCCTGGTTGAAATATTTCAATGGCGCAAGAATTCTGCGTAAACGCAGCAGATTCATGTTTTTTTTCTGCAGCATTGTGACCTGTGCTCTCACCATGAAGTACTACGTTGAAGAAAATGTTTCCCAGCGTTCCTGCACAACCATCCGCCACGTGGTCAAGATGCTTGGCTCCATCTCCGAGACCCTCATCTTCTTCTTCCTGGGGGTAGTCACCATAACAACAGAACACGAGTGGAACTGGGGCTACATCCTGTTCACATTGCTGTTTGCTTTTGTGTGGAGGGGTCTGGGTAAGGAGAGGGCAGGGGGAATTTATGCTTGTCTTGGCATCTGTTGGTCTTGTTGCACGATTAAAGGGGCCCTGTGGAGTTTTTGACCGCCAGTAGTGCTACGAAGCAATGTTTTTACGAGTGGGTCCCTGTCTAGTTTTTGTCGTACGCACACACTTCGATTGGTTTCATGCTGTCCGACTGTGCCAATCACAAGTTGTAATAAAGGCAAGGAAGAAGAAGACTGCCAACAAGCAACAACATGTATTAAAAACGGTATAGGATTTAAAATATTTAAAAAAATTGCTTTGCAAATGTATTATGAGGGGGAAAATACATATTTCATTTTAGTGAATAACACTGAATGTAAACATGACTTTTGTTTGTGTACAAGAAAACTCCACGGGGCGCCTTTTAACTGTTTTAGTGGCTATGAGCCGAAGGTCAGCTAAAATATCGAAACACTGAATTAAACTTGAACCCCCATTTAAAAACTTTGTTTTGGCTGAACCTCTCCTTGCTAAAGTGATGCAACAAAGCACACTGAAACAGGCTTGAAGCTAGAGAGGGCAGCAAAACCGTTGTTCAGCCTTGCCTTAAGTTGCTCGAGTGTTTTGTATTTTTTATTTTTAGTGAAACAAGCTGCTAACACAGCATTGATAAGTTATCAGTTAAATTATTTGGTGCAGATTTCAACCTAAAGTAACATCCTGATGTTGCTCTTCCTCCCATCACAGGTGTCTTGGTGCTGACTCAGATCATTAACCCTTTCCGCACCATCCCATTTAACTTGAAAGATCAATTTGGTCTGGCCTACGGGGGTCTACGAGGTGCAATTTCATTCGCCTTGGTCTTCACCCTTCCTGACAACATCGGCCGCAAGCACCTCTTCGTCACTGCCACCATTGCTGTCATCCTCTTCACTGTCTTTCTCCAGGTAAGAGGGTGACTGTGTGCTTCTACTCAAAACATTTCACACAGTTGTTTGCTGCGAATCATTCGTCTTTTTAACTTTGCACGGTATACATTCGTGTTTTGTCTTAGTATTAGACCTAATTGAATCAAATCGTCTCAGTCAGAGAGGAACAGACTGGTGGCCTGTTGTCATTTTCTTTCAAGCTTGGAACACTCCACATGATTTATATTCCAGATCAGAATTTATTTCCTTATCTAGTAATTTTTGTGGGTTTTGGATACAATGATCTTGCGCTGCAACTCAATTTCAGACCAATTTCAGATCAAAATAACATCTAACATGTCTTTGTCCACCAAATAAATAGAACAGCTTTTTGCTGCAACAGTAAGGACTCTGGATTCTGTATCTTTTTATTTATTTAATGCCCAATCTTTTGACAGTCAGTTTGGATTTTAAAAGTCCTAAACTACTGTGAAAAAAAATAAAGAATTACAAAAAAAGTCCTCAAAATATTTTTCCGTGTTCTGCTGAATCTGACTTTTCCCTTTCTCCTCCACAGGGCATCAGTATCCGACCTTTGATTGAGTTCATCAATGTCCGCAGAACCAACCGCAATCTTGACACCATCAACGCAGAGATTCACTGCAGGGTACTGCTACAGATTGTGATTGTTGTAAATGTGGTGTGCCGTATATTACTTTGCGCACAGTGTTAACCGGTCTCATTGTGCTCTCAGCTCATAGAGCACACCATAGCTGGCCTAGAGGACCTCTGTGGACAGTGGAGCCACTTCTACTGGAAGGACAAGTAAGAACTTTCTCTCTCACAAAGTGCGCTTAACAAGAAGCTTTTATTACCACATATTGATTATTTACAGTCACAAGTATTAAAGTACTAATTGCTTCATGTCGTTACGCTTAAAGGAGAAGAATCTGCAGTGAAACTGGAATAGAGATGGCGGTTTTAGTTTACCTGCTCTCCGTTTCCTCCTTTGGTGTTTTGTTAGACAATGCTATTGTTCACTCCCGGACTGTGTGGGAATGTTGACAGCTAATCACACTTTGGTGTCGTGTTCAGCTTCCGCCATCAGCGGTGACGGATGTCTTTCTTCCTAAAGCTCTAAAATGTTTTACTTTACTTAATATAATGAGTGTTTTGTGTTAGTAGTTACCTGCATTAACTAATAACTGTAACTATTTCTTCATCGTTTTTGTGAAAAACCCAATTTAGATTTTAAATGGGTTTATGTTCACTCTATGTCTCAAGAAGACTGATGTCTTGAGTGAGAATATTTTGACCATAACTGACTATTGAGAATTACTTTCACTTACTGTGGCAAATCTATTTGGTTAGAATTTGTGGGCATCATAAACACAAATGCATTTCAAATGAATTACAGTCCCTATAAACCTACAGCATGTCATAAACCTAGTGATATAATATGTAGTAAGTCGGTGTTTACCTCACAGTGAGTTACTCATGTCAATACATCTATATGCTATATATATATATCTGTTATAAGAATCAATGGTAGTTTGTAGAATTATATCTTAAAAGTAGCTTTCTCAACACTCCAATGATGAAATCTATGACAATCGTAGATTTCATTGTAAACATGCAATCTTATATAGGATATATAATGTATACTGTATGCTTCATATATACTGTACACATGAAAAAAAAAAAAACACAAACCTTATTCTTTAACCATCATTGTTCACTGCAACAGGGCCTTCATTGATAGCTGCCCATCCTACTCAACGTAATCCCTTTTCTCTCTATATCAGGTTTATGAAGTTCAACAATCGAATCCTGCGGAAGATCCTGATCCGAGACAACCGGGCTGAGTCCAGTATTGTGGCGCTGTATAAGAAGCTGGAACTGCAGAACGCCATGGAGCTCCTGGACACTGTGTCTGGAGACATCAGCGCTGCTCCGTCCACTGTCTCTCTCTAGTATGAAGCCTTCATCGTGTCTCTTTCTCTGGCGATCACACCACCTCCTTATTGTCTCTACAGTCAAAAGGGTGGAGAAAATCATTATTTTTCTTTGTATCTGTCTTTTAGTGAGGAAAAGAAACCTAAGAAGAAGTTCCTGGCTCCTGACCTGAAGAACATGCATGACATCCTGTCCAAGAACATGTACAAGATCAGGCAACGGGTGAGATATTAAATAATCTTGCAGGATAACCCGCCATGTGAAACACCATTCTGCTTTTCTCCCTTTTTTCGCTCTTGTCTTATTATGCCTCACAGTGGTGGAAAGTAACAGTTTTGAGATATTTTCTTGACGATATCTATTTTATACTTTATACTTCTACTTCACTACTTTTCAGAGGGAAATATTGCATATTGTTTTTACAACTCGATACATCTGACAGGTAACTAGTTTTATTATAACGCAAATGATACGCTTATTAAATAGAGTGCATTGTTGAAGGTTAAACCAGTGGTTATTTTGACGACCTTGGGGGCTTCTTAACACTTACCAGTTGTTAAGAGATCCACCAAAGAGACATTTCTCCTCTATTTAATTAACATGGTTTAATTCACAGTTTAGGTCTTAAAGAGGTCAAATAATCCAATATTTCACAAAAAACAGCAAATAATAGGAGAAGAGTCCCACAAAAGTGAATACAAATTCTTCGCTCCTCTGCCATTAATCATCTCACGACACCTGACTCCTAGTTTGGGAACCACTAGACTAAACTACTGAACAGTATATTAAGTAGTTCCATCATGCTGATTACACTTTGATGCATCTATATAGAACATTTCATGATGATAAGTCTCTTGTCATTTCTGCTTTTTATTTTTTGCAAGTTTACCTAAGTAGCAGTAATGGAGGACTTGTAATAGAGTATTTTTAAAACGTTGTGTTGGCACTTTTACTTAAGTAAAGAATCTGTCTACTTCTACCCTCACTGATGCAGCAGTTGCCACGACAGCTAACGCGGATAATACACACAAATTAGAACCACTTGGCTCCAATAGGCTCCGTTTGATCGAGTAAAGGCAGAAAGCTACCACCAGTTTTCGTGCATTTGCATTTTGCTGTTGTTGTTGTGAACTTTCAACTGCTTACACAGTACATGCAGTAGTGTGTTGCCTATACATGGATCAACGACAGCAGCCCAGTCTCACACGTGCAGAACATTTTCCATATCCAGTAGTTGTGATATCCTCTTTGTTTTTTTACATGAAAACGAAGTAGCGGCATGAAAGTACCGCATCAAATTATTTTACCTAAAATTCTGTGATCTCTGTTTGTTTGACATATTTGTCTGTAATCAGGTGAACACATTTTATTTTTGTCTCACTTTGAAAAAATAGACTTTCTGTGATGCTTTACTCACACACAATGATGTGTTTATCCCTAGCACCAAAATTCAGAGCTGTTTTGCATAGCCAAACACTGTGGCCGGCAGTACTTTTCCATTAGTGACATGACCTCACCCACAGAGACGCTCTGATGTGGGACAGAAATAGGGAGCATGTGCTTCTGATCTTGTCCGATTGTCCCAATAGCCCCTCTTTTCATGTCTCTCACACAAACCCTGCGTCTCATGTGCCCCTTTTTTAAACTCGCATCACGTTGGAATTCAACATTTTGATTTATTTGAAACTTAATTAGATGAAAAATCTAATTGTAATGTTAAGAGAACAGAGTGTTAGATTGGCTCCTATTGTGTCTGCTCGTGTTGACCTCTTGTGAAATAGACGGGAGCAGTTTGTTGACATTAGACGGTTCTCTAAAGAGCAGTGGCAACCTTTTAGAGTCTTTGAAATGTTTGTTTTAGTGTGTAACTGATTGCTGCAGGTCAGAAAGCTCTATGTTGACCGAGATGTGTACGTTGCGTAGTGTGGCAGGTCGCAAATACCAAACGCAGACACCGACCGTTTCAGTTCAGACAGGTGTGGCCAGTTTTGGTTGAGTAATCCGAGCTCTAAAGAATGCCTACTCCCCTGACAGCATTTTTACAGTCCATTTGTCTGTTCATTGAAGTTACCTTTATGTGAAATCATTGTGGCTGCCTGTTCTCTCGCTTGTAAATTTATTACAGATGGACACGTCCAACATGGTAAAATCTGTGAGCGGGAAGCATCCAAGGTCTAAATCTGCTGTGTAATAATGTTATATCTTGTACCTTTTTTTTTTTTTTGTCTTTAACCAGACGGTGTCATACACAAGTAAGCATGCCCTGCCCAACGACAGTCACACCAGAGAGATATTGATAAGACGCCACGCCAGCATCCGTCGCAGCATCCGACCTGGCAGCTTTCAGTCATCGGTAAGCAGGCAGCTCTTTCACTGTGGCTGGTATTGACTTGAGGTATTGCATTATGAGCCGCGTACAGTATGTTCTCAGCCCCTTAGTTAAAAGTAAGGAAGTGAGAGCAGTATTGGACCTTGTGAGAAGCAGAATGATTATCTCTCAGCTACACTGAGATGAAAAGTGTCCCAAATTTAACAACAAGTTTGTTTTCCATATTACATCCCTCATTCATTATTCTCCTTTTTCTCTCTCTTTCCATTCTGCTGTTTTATTCCCATGTTATCAGGTGGTACCCAAATCCCAGAAATACTTCTCTCTTCCTGCTGGGAAAAGTCTGGACTCAAAATTCCCTCCTGGGAGGCAGAGCTATACAGGTGAGCTTCTGAAACTATTAGTTTTCCCCATTTAAGGCTTCTTAAGTAGATTTAAGGTTGGAAAAATCATTTTAAACACAAGATTCACTTGTCAGTTGTTTTTTCTCACAGCCTTTCTCAGAAAGTGGAACTTGATCAGGTGTTGTTTTGTTTATCACCTTGGTCTAGCTAATAATTTAAGCCACAGTATATGATGGTTACAGAGTGAAATATTCAAACCCAAGACTTTTTGAGCCAAGCTAGAGGTGTGTCTATTGGGATGGCAATACAATTTACAAACAATTCTCCGCCACAAGATTTATTTTAATAAAGTTTATGACTAAATATCAGCAACTGTGTAATGGCCTAATTCAATTCCCTTCATAATTTCTTTATAATTTTGTCATGTTCTTCCACTGTCCCAGATGAGGAAACGATGTCAGAGGTGGCCTACCCCTCCAGACGCTCTCGGTTTGGCCAGCCCGCACGCTCCTCCTCCTCCAGAGCCATGATGCCTCTACGCAGGCTGGACACCTTAACAGAGGCGCACTCTGTTGACATGGTGGATGAGAGCACAGGGGAGGACAGAGGCAGGTCGGGGCGTGGCACGTCCAGAACAAACTCCTCCTCCAGTGATTCCCACATTCCCGCTCCTCACCGTCGCCTCCACTCCTCCGTTGAAACCGAAAGCGCCTCAGCTGATAACTTCAGGAACGGGCATCATGAAGCAGAAGAAGAAGAGGAGCAGCAGCCTTCGTCCCCACCTCCAAGCTGGGCTGTTGAACCCCGAGACAACGCAGCGCAAAACCCTCTGCTCAGGCGGCCTCAGTGGAACCCGAAGATATAAAAGTGTCCCTGGGCTTTCAAGAGCAGCTGGACTGACACAGGCTCAGGTTCTCAAGCAGCTCCAGGGTCTCTACATACGACTGTGTGTTCATACCACTCAACGATAAATGACCACTGGAGGTCCATTCGTTCCTTATTAGAGGTGAACCATCCTCCAAAATGAGCCGAAATGGTAATGCCTTGAAGTCCGAGGTGTCAGCCACACCAGAAGCAGAGAGCACTATAGTGAAGCAACGGAGTATGAATCGTCACCAGTGACTCATTCTGCCAATTTGATCCGTGCAGTTACTTCACCCATTAACATCAATGTGATTTGCAATGCTTTATCTTCCCGTAGGATTTTTAAAGATTATGTAATTTAAACTATTTTATTTTTAGTCATTATTTCTCTCTCCTTGGATGTAAATAATATACTTGTTTTGTACTATTGTGTGTGTGTGTGACAGTTGTATAATTGAGAATACAAGTTTTTATATTCAGGCCATATTAGTTTAACATGAGGAACTATTGCTGTGCAGTACAAAGTACTCTTGGGACTAACTGGAGGCCTTTTGTATGTCTATTACAGTGATGGACCTCACACATTTGGGCCCACTTTAATATTTCTTTCTGTAATAAATTTTCTATATTGTTGGAAGCTGATATCAAGCATTCTCAATCAAACCATGGACACAATGCAAGTTTATAAATGTGACACTTAAGGCACTGCGCATGGAGGAAGAGGAGATGGGGAAGTAAGTACAGTCTATAAGAATGAAGCATTTATGTCATTGTTTCATTTACAACTCAAGACTTGCATACAAAAATGTTATTACTTGTGACTTTTTGGCACGAATCTGGCATGTACGTCATGGATTCACTGACAGCGTTACAGAAATGTATACAATTCTCCCTCTTAACCAGGGGGGTATTTGGGCTTTTAAACAACAGTGGAGATCAGTATACAGTTGGTCATTTAAACCTCCCAAACCCACAAGCTGTGAAATAAGACAATCCAGTCGGTTTCTTTGTGCGCCGCCTCGATCCAAAAACATAATGCAAAAAAGCCATTCAGATCTGGATCCCCTTCCTATGTCACATGTAGGCTCATAAGAATATACCGCCACCCATCTGAGTATCTCCACACAGCTTGAGAACTACCTTTGCAAAGGTGTACCTGGGGGCTTAAAGAGACAGGCTCTGAAAAGGGAGCTTTTCAGACAGAGGATGACTACAGGTATATTAAGACAATGTGAGAAAACTGTGTTTTGAACATGAAAGCATATCAAAATGTTCTAGTAGAAACCAAAAATACAAGTATGAGCTTGAAAATTACCATATGCCCCCATATCATTTATTAAAATCTCCATTAAACATATCCTAAGAAAAATGAACAAATCTCTGTAAATGTAAGATTAAGAACAAACATTTGGTCATATACCACCGTAGGAACCATTTTGGATGCAGTGCATTCGTAGAAACAACTGGCATTGAGGTAAAATGTTAAAACAGTGTGATCTACCGTCCGTTCATTTCTGAATGTTTTAAGCATTACTGCCTGAAAGGTAATCGTCGTCTTGTATTTTGATGAATTAGAATAAGTTATTTTCACCATTAGTGTATCATCAGCAGGTTGACAGTAACTCTAAGGACCGTGTACAATTTAGTGGTTAGAGAATTACATAAAAAATAAAGTGTGCATTGTTTCCGAGCTGTCCCAAGTAGCATGTGCCGACACAAGGCTCTTACGTTTCTGTTGGGTCAAACTTCAGCACAAGGGGAAGCAGATTCATTTTCTCAGCTATAACGTCACCTCAATGGCGTGCTTGAGTTTTGAAACTGCTTTTTTTTTCTGAGAGATCTGCTGCAGTGCTGGTGGTGATGAGCCATTTAGACCCCGGGATGTTGTCGCATTCCACAGATGCGACTGCCGGGGGCATTCCAGCAGGACATATCGTTCCCACTGTGAGCCTGCTGCTCATCTTCACAAAACCTCACACTGGCTGCCTACAAAATAAGAGCACTTCTCCGTGTGGTAGATTTGCAATGATTTTAAATTCCTTCAGTCACTCAGAGTTTGGCTTTCTTTTGTCATCCCTTTCTTGTCCCATTTGGGGATCCTAATGAGCATTAAACCTACAGCTGCAAGACCTAAGACCACTCCCAGACTGGGGGGGCCACATGGGCTGAACTCCTGGGCCAAACCAGAGAGGAGAGGGGCCAGGATTCGGCCGACTGCTGTCACTGACTGCCCGGCTCCGATCAGAGTCCCACTGGCCTGGGTCCCTCCTCTATGCAGCTCCAGGTCTGTGATGCATGTCCGTCCGATAGAGGTGGAAATGGTAAAGAAGGTGGCGGTGAGCAGTACCTGCCACACACTGGGCGCGACAGTGTACAGGAAAATGAGTGAACAGGTGAGAACTGTGGAGTGGAGCAGCAGAGCAGGCATGTTTTTCCCATACAGCTGGGTGACGGGCCCCACCAGCAAACCAGCCAGGGCCCCTAAGGTGCTGCTGTAGCTGATCAAATAACCCGTCACCTTTGGTTTGAGGGAGAAACGCTCCTCCATCGCCAGAGAGAAGTTACTGTGGTAAAGCATGATAGATATAGCCATCAGAAGACGCATGAGGAAGAGGTCCCACATGTCAGAGGAGGCCACCATGTAGATCTTGGAGCACACTGAGGACAGCTGTCTCCAGGCAGGCTGGAGCAGGGACACCTCCCTCCACCCGAGACCGCCTCGGTGCGTCCCCGGAGCTCTGGAGCCTGGGTCAGTCTCTGCTGCCAACACCGGGTGGTGACTATTTGCACGAGAGCCATTGCGAACCGACTTACTGCAGTTGTTGTCATGACAAACTTTACTTGTGTCGTTGCTGGAGTCATTGTCATTATGGAGAATTAGCGTCTCGCTCCATGGGAGCATCCATACAAGCCCTGGAGTGATAAACACACAATGTCAGATAAAGACTCCAAATACAATAAATCAGTTATTTCTCTCCTTTAGTCACCCACCTGCATTAGTGAGGAAGATGACGGCACAGGTAAAGGACGAAGTATAAAAGCCGCCTTCATGCTCCGTGAGGTAGCCGCCCACCACAGGACCCACGATGAAGCCAACACTGGAGGCTGCATTGAAGTGTCCCATCACAAGAGGGCGCTCTGACTCAGACACCAGGTCAGAGAGCAGAGCTCTGCAGATGGACAGGGAGTGCTTGAACAGCCCTGGGACAGAAAACAGTCAATGCACAGTGATCTGGCTTTTAAGATGAAGGTGGTGGCTTTGTGCAAATTATAAGAATGCTATTTCACATAAGTTCTCATACCACTAGTCATGTTTTTATTGTCCCCAAGAGCAAAGACACAGAAACAGTCAATAAGGTCGGTGTTTTCCCTCCATACAACTTGAATGAGAAGTTGGCCCCAAAATGAAAATGAAGTAGGTAGCTATGTACCACCACAGTGTATGCATGTATTTAAATCTCTTGTAGTAAAGATTTAAACTCTTCTTCAGTTCATAAGGCCATCAAACAAACAATAAATTGTTCCTAATTATCCCATTTCAACTTTTCCCAAATTATTGAATTGAATCAGTAAAGAGAGGTCAAATAAATATTCTCATTTGGATCTATTGCAAAATTTGGAAAAGACACTTGGTTTATGCCGCACAAGCTGTTAAGCACAGATCTACTGACGTCAACAGAACATTTCCTCCGCAGACATTTTGACTTGTCAAGTAGGAAAAGCAGAGGTATTACTAATAACATGAACGATGAAAAGCTAAATGGAATTCAGCCTTCATTGATTTTTTATTATTTACACCTGTGATTTTTGTGACATGACTGAATGTCTTCACTAGTTTGGGGACTTACCCACAGGAATCCGTGCGAGGACAAACAAAGTGATGCTGGTGGACATCCCGAGCAGGCCGTAGCCTAGAGCGCTCAGCAGCAGACAGGTCAGCAGAGAGTACTGCCGGCCCACCACATCACTCCAGCTCCCCTGCCAATCAAACAGGAAATGACCATCTGCGTTTTTGCATTAGGGGCCCGTGGGGCACGCCCCCACCACAGAAGAAGTTCTAGGCTTTTCTCTATTTCAGACACAATAATGGCAAACTTAACTTTGTCTACTTCATAACATTTTTTTGCATTTTTTTCAGAATACTCTGAAAGAAATCTCTTCTCTAGAAAAATATTGCTTTATAGTGTGTGTGAGACTTTGTCTTTGTGCCTGATGCTTGGTGGGGCCCGGCAGAACTAGCCCAACTGCACTTGTAGCTCAGGACCGACAAACCATGTGCGCATGTGTGCGCACGATCAACATGAACTTTCAGATGGTGAGTGGGGCCCGATGGCCAGGGCCATTAATGGAACCCCATTGGTTGATTTTAATGGTGCAAGGGTGAACACGTCTTGCTAGCTAGCTGAAGAGGGACTGATATTGTACTTATGTTAACGTTACAACAGTAGTGATGACTCGTGTGGATTATTTAACTACGGTACGATTTAGAACTTCACCCCTGGAGCAAAAAAATGGACAGGATGACTTAATCATATCTCAAGAAGGAAAATATAAAAAACAACAGCTCAACAGCTGGTAGATGCACCTTTTTGTTGCTGTGCAGACAGATGAGATCACAGATGTGTCCAAGTCACAAATGGTATATGGTACGCTACATGGTAAACAACGCAGGGGCAGAGAGGTTTTGGGAATTCTTTGTGGTGAAGGACAAAACGACCGTTGGCCTGTCAAATGACGTACTGACACATCTTGAGCCCCTGAACCTATCAAGCTGATAGCACAAACATGAGTCAAAATTATTGTTAAATTATTCTTCAAGTATTGACTGAAATGTATTGGCAGTGCGCCGTTCACTGCATGCGTTTCTATTGTCCTCATGTTGGTGTTGTTTCCGTCATGAGTAGTCTATGAAAGATCGTTAACATTGTCCTTTGGTGGTCCTGTGTGTTAAGATATGTCGTCTGACCTTCATTGTGTGATTTTAGATGGCATTATTCAGCTAGAATTTTGTCATCACTGCTGTTGGTGATTTGACGTTAGTCAAAGCAACAGCAGCATCTCCCCCTCTCTCAATCGCGCGCAGTTTATTGGTAGTGAGAGTTTGGTTTAATGAGATAAATCTATGGAATGTTTAAATTGCATCATCAAATTTTCTTGTATGAATATTGTGTGGCCCCAGCAAAATGTTCATACAAAAAAAATTGGCACTGGAAATGACACGCAAACAAAAATCCAACAAAATGTTCCATTTAATGAAAAAAAGACGTTTAGTGGAAGGATTGTGGACTTTTGTACAGTCCTATGAAACATCTGGACGGGTGGAGTCGAGGCCTAAACTTCAATCCTAATTCAATGGGATTATTGACAAATCCCAACACTGGTATCGTGTGGGGATACTAAAATGAAGCAGAAATCCCAAAACCCTGAGTTTCCTCTCAACCAAGCAGATTGTATTAGTCTCGCCCTGCAGCTCTCTGTCTGACACACACACACACACACACACACACACACACACACACACACACACACACACACACACACACACACACACACACACACACACACACACACACACACACACACACACACCTGATGAAATAATGAAATTAGGACCAATTGAGTTTGCTGTGTTCTGGGTGTAGCCTGGTGGGATTATCATAGAGACCCGGCTGTTCATGTATCCCTACGTTTCTCAGGATTCAGCCGGTCTGCACGCGGCAACCAACAGTTGACTCCTTATCTGTTTAATTTGTCGCATGACCCCTGAGAATTAAACAATTTTCAGACTGCAGGGCAAAGACGTGAAAAGCTGAGAATCTTGTGTCAGATGCCATGCTTATTGTAAAGTACCGTCACTGTGTGTGAATGTGCAGAGACTGGGTGTATTAACAGCCAGGGTTTGTTGTTTTCACAAAATGCCAGAGATGACATGGAATGCAACCACTTTGGCCACTAACAGTGAGCATGCCTTGTCCAGCAGGAGAGGCTGAATGGGGGTTAGAGACAGAGACTTTTCAGAAAGAAACAAAGTCAATACTTACAACTATTGTGCTTGAGAAGAGCTGTAAGATCCCATATGTAGATCCTGCAACAGTTCCATATTTTGTTTTAATTCACACTTAGAGCACACACCATGCAGCAATAAAACTACCTACAGTTACAGCACAGGAAAACAGGACATTACCGGTTATCACACACACACACACACACACACACACACACACACACACACACACACACACACACACACACACACACACACACACACACACACACACACACACACACACACACACAGTATACAGTAAGTCAAGCCTAACTAAAGCTTTTCAACATTATAATTAGTTGGGCTGCAACAAATTATTATTTATTATCATTAATTTATTACCTCTCCATCATTTTCCTACTAATTTAATAATCATTTAATTTGTCAAATTGAGAATAGAACGGTACACAATTTAAAATCACAGTTTCCTAGAGCCCAAGTTTACATATTTAAATGACTCGTTTGGTCTAAGCAACAGTCTGAAGCCCTGGAGGCTCAACTCACTGCAAATAAAGAAAAGATTTACAAATAGAACAAAACACGAGCAAATAACATATTTGCGGTGCACACGCAAATGTTTTGTTGTGCGTCTTCATGACAGTCATTCCCGGCAAAAGGCAAACGATCTCACAGAACTTTAGATTGTCTGCCTCTCGGTCCCTGTTAACTCGGTCAAGTAGATCATTATTTGGTCATAACACTTCTCAGAGCTTGTCAGCTTGCTGCCTAATTATGCGCGACCCTGGAGTACATCTGCTTTGGAGGTAACTTAATAAATTCCAACTTACCTACGATACCAGCCACAGTGGGGCTTGCTCCAAGGGCCTTCACGTGATGGCTCAGCAGCGGTATGATCATGCTCACGCCAAACAAGTCCTAAAGAAAACAAGGAAGTGAAGGAGAAAGAAAGCAGGAATGAGCCCAGAGCACGCTGTCATCATTATCAGGACACCATGATCCGTGCACTACTGTTCAGTTTGTTTAGTTTACCTAGTTGTTCATTTGATACCATTCTAATTCATCGTATATACTGTGCATTTTTATTTTTATTCTATTTTATCTTATTTTTTATTCTATTTCTTCAATTCAATATCTGCTCTGCTATTTTATTGTACTGTATATATTGTGCATTTCCATACTTCATATTTTATTCTACTCTGTAACTTGCTGCTGCTACAAACAAATTTCCCCCTGGGGATAAATAAAGTTTATATCTATCTATCTATCTATCTTATCACACCAGAAACCTCTGAACAGAATGAAACACTTAAAACACAGTGTCCAGTATGAAACACGGGGATTTTAAAGGATGGTTGCAGCAGCCTCAGAATCTCATCACATTGCTGAGATGAGTGCAGCTCCTGCAAAACTCTTTATTGAAGCCACACAGCGGTTCATACAGTGTCCTGGCACTACTGGTTACACTAATTGCTTAACTTTCTGTGGCATTACTGTCCTCAGCTATAAATATCTGCCAAACAATCTGAGCGCCTGGATTCTTTAAGTCACCTTTAATTAGATGATCATTTAACCGGAAAAACAGGCTGAACTGTGAAGTTAGTCCTCTGAAGAATGACTGCAGATCGGCAACTCAGACACTGATAGAACGTCTAGCACGGGGGTTTCACCATGTTTTTTAAACTCAAGGAAGTGACAGTCCTCTTTGCAACATATTTTACTGACAGTGACATTTATTTGAATTTAGAGTGGCCAGAAAGTATGTTTGATGCATCTTTAAGAACAAAACAATTGGCACAACAGCACAATGTTGGTCTATGATCATCTATGCTGGGTTTATAGCCACTGGCCGTGCACTTTTTTTTAAATATTACATTATTGTTGCAGGTATCAGAGTTAACTTAGAACAAAACTGCATGACCAAGCACACGTTTTCACAAACCATGCTTGAAGATATGACATTGTACTGCAGGTAAATATGACAGGTGAGTGTTTAGGGGTCTAAAGTGCAAGGGTAAGATTCAGGTTAAAGGGAATATAGTGCACTGCCTTTGCTGTTTAGGACATCAATACATTCTTAATCCCCTGCAAACACCTTGAGGAAACTTTAGTGATGTTTGTATAGTTTGAAAATGAAGCACATTTCTAATATACAGTATATACGGTATATATATTTTCTACATTATACCTTTAAGTTATGAAAACATAGGCTCAATGCACTCAATCAAGTCTCGGTTAGCTACTCACCATGAAGCCCACCACATAGATACATTGTATAATCCTCGTCCGTCCTTTTGGTTTCTGAAGTAGGGGGCTACATTTCTGGTTGTTCATCCTCCCGATGTGACAGCACGGCTGCAGCCCAAAGCGGAAGCTCGTCCGCTCGACTCTGAATTATCCAAACACAGCACAGAGCTCGTCTCCTTAACCCGGCGGAGGTGTCACGGGCAGGAAGTGAGGGGGCACGGCTCGGTTTTAAACATCTGCCTGAATGTGGCAGGTGTGAAATGTGGCTGATTTTAAAGAGACAATAAACGTTCTGCGATGACACCGATTTTACGAGTCGTATTGATTTCTTAGGTGTTGAACTGCGTGTTGTCTTTTAGGACCCCCCCGTGGCTGCTCTGACAGTTGGTAGCGTCCGCGACGTCACATAACTGAATCGGTTAATACTTATTCATAAACAGATGAGTTTTAAAAGTTGTATTCATTTATTATATATTTGCCAAATAGTGAGATTCCTCTTCGGTAATATTATTTATTATTTGATATTTGAACTAACTTCTTTTTTTTGTTGCAATATTAAAATACCAATGTGACTTAAATTTAGATTTTATACATTATTCTGTTGTTGACATATATAAAAATATATCTATAAACGGCATGACAAAGAGCCCTTCATAACTTATGTAGTTCAACTATAGATTTGTCATTTTTCAGTCTTATTTAGTTTTCAGCTGTAACATTTAGACTGTCCGAGATTAGATCCTTTTCTACCACCTACTGGACAAAGTGGGGAATCTAACAAATCTCTGCACTCTGTAGAGATTTAAGGATGATTATACAGTAATTTACTGGCTACTGTGCTGCCATGGACAATATTCCTGTTTTACAGCAAAAGTACAAATTTTAGCATAAGGTAAAATAACATTACTATTTAAGTACTTGCAGTAATTTACTGTAGTTTATGAAGCATTTAAACTAGTACAATCACTACCACAACTACTCTAGTTTCATGTGTTTACAACAGTGTACAGTATTTGAATGCAATGCAGTTTTAGGAAACGATGCATTACTATCATTTCATAATTATATCACTCACACTATTTACCACCTTCAACTGCAAACATTTTGGTCCTATTGTGTTGCATGCTCAGTGCAAAACTCAACGGGATTAAATCTGTTGTTTTACACTATGTATTGTATCTGTACCTTTATGGCTAAACATCCAATCAGTCTGAGTAACAGATACATACACACACACACACACACACACACACACACACACACACACACACACACACACACCTACACACACACACACACCTACACACACACACACACACACACACACACACACACACACACACACACACACACACACACTACAGAGGAGTAGATGTTGGTGGAATGCCATGGGTCACATCAGTGTGTACATTTGTAGGTTCACTGCTAAATGTGCCCCTTAGATGCTAATAAATCAGGGATTCCCCTCAACGACTGTTTGTTTTTATACCTAAAACATGTATTCATGACAGTAGCTAAATTTCCTCACAGTATTGGCTAAATGTCTCAATGGCTTTTGTTATCAAGGCCATTAAAGTATGAATTCAATTCAATTTATCTTATTTTGTACAGCCCAAAATCACAAATTTGCCTCAGAGGGCTTCACAATCTGTACACATGTGACATCCTCTGTCCCGGGACCCTCACATGCAGGAAAAAAGCCTTTAAAGGGGAGAAAGAAAAGGAAGAAATGTTATAGCGAGAGCAACAGAGGAGGGATCCCTCTCCAGGGTGGACAGAAGTGCAATAGATGTCATGTGTACAGAATGAACAACATAACAGAGTTATATGACAGAAATGATTAATATAATGTGAGTAGTAAGCAGAATAATGATGCAAATATTACTGTTAAGTTACTTTTTAAACTGACATGCTAATTTAGAATTTAAACGTTTTCTTGTGTGTGTATAATATCTGGAAAATTGCTGTTTTTGTGTTATTCATGTAAGTTATTTAACGTATGTATTTTTAGTATTAGTAATATATTTTCAATTATTAATTGAACTGTTTATAAAGTTCCATTTGATAATTATCTCTGTTTTCCTAGAGTGTGATACAACTGAAAATACCCACTAATTAAGGGTACATTTACAGTAATTTCCATCACCCCCTTTCACAGGAAATTATACTGATGTGTGTGTTTACATGTGTGTCGTCTTCTGTCCTTTCAGTCTCACCCTGCCCTGACATTCCCGTGCAGACGACGGGTGTCCAGTTGCCACCGGTTATTTCTGCGCTGATCCCCTCCCTTCACACTCTCCAACTGCTTCACACACTCAGCCCCACAGTGGGCTTGTTGGGAGTGGAGCAGCCGCCTTCAGTCAGACCCCGAAAATAGCCCAGGGTGTGGATGGGGGGGTGTTGACTCCAGACACCAAGCAGGGTCCAGAGGAGTCATGTGCTCAACCTTGTCCTCCCATAACACAGACAGAGGGACAGGAGAAGAGTCTAGATCCGGTACCAACATAAACCAGCTGGAGCAGATCAGTGGATGAACTGTACAAGGAGTTTCCACCTCTGCTTGTCACATGCGATCACTGTAGTTGGGGGGGGGGGGAAGTCAGACTTAGCGTGAGCATCCAGTGGCCGAGTGGCTGCTCACTCCCGGACCATGAAGCTTAGCGTGGCGTTGTTTTTTGCGGGGCTCTTCGGGGCGTTGGCAGCTGTGTTCATCCTCCTCTCGTTTGGAACTGATTACTGGCTGCTGGCCTCAGAGACTTGCCACCCGAACCCGGACGGATCTGTTGGCCCGGGTGGTGTGACCATAGAGGTGGGTGTTGGACTTCAGTTATAATTTGTTGCTTCTTTGTTATGTCTTGAATATTAGTTATCATGGTCATATGTGTAACACCCCACTAACTGATATTAGGTCAACTGTTAGGCCATAGACAGTAATTCTATTTTTTTGTATAGTATTTAAGCTTTAAATGGTGCATTGTGAAGTTGCATATTTAAATTAGTATCAAAGTCACTTCTTTCTATTTTAGAAACTGTGATCAGTTGCTCCAATCATTCTTTCAGCAGATGAACTGCAGCGTGGAGAGGCATCCCTGTAGGACCTCTTCATGTAATCAGACACTGTTTAATGTAATGTGTGTGCAGCTATGCAGTGATTGAGAAATAGCGTGTGCCCCTGTGATAGAGATACAAATTCCTGTAGTCCCAGTGGTATGATGCTGTATTAAATATCACCGACTAAAACATACCTTGCTTTTCATAGTGGGAACTGAAACTGGAATCGAGACATGATATCACCACGATAAAACCAGAGTGGTAGCACGTAGTTTAATTCAATGTGAGTAACCGTTATTTATGTTTAGTCAATCGTAATTGACTAAAGTATTATTGTTAGTGCAATAACGTTAAAAAAAGTGCAGGATTCTTATTCTTTAGTGGGATTGTTAGCATCATGGAGCACTGGTCCTCAACGTTTGTTTATTATACCATTTAATAAGTGATTTCCTCTTAAATTATTTTGTTCACATATATAGCCAAAAGGGTGAAACTATTCAGATAATTACTGGAAGGATGTCAGAAAGATATAACCATAATTTTGTGTAAAATAAATACATTAGTGATTCACTTTAATCCCATAAATTGTTTTGTGACCCCTCAGGTTTATCTTGCCACCCCTTTTAGGGGTTCTTGACCCCCAGGTTGGGAGCCACAGTCCTTCTTCAACAAGGTTGATTTCAAAATAAAACAGACTCTGATCAGATTGACCCTGACTGATGAAACTTTAAGGTCCAAAGTCATCACAGCTTGCACCCTCTGCTTTTATTACTCTGAGAGGTGCTGTATGGAGGACACAACAGGCAATTTAGAATTTTTGCTCTCGTGCAAAAATAGTGACCACCAGTGATGAGTTTTTCCTGAATGGGAACATCCTTGGCCTGCACGCTCGCTCGGCACCGTACCAAACCTGAATGAGGTTAGAGGTGCTGGCTCAGCTCAACCCTTGACCTGACTAAGCAGCTGCTCTTTGCCGCTGTGGCGACGCACTGTACACCTGCCTCGCATGATCTGGTGACAGCTCTCAGGCTTTAATCACATCAACAGATAACATGGAGATCCATCCATACATCTGCATATACAAATCCTACTCTGCAGACCTTTTGAAAGTCAGAATATATTATGTAATAAATCATTATTCTATCTTTTCCTGCTTCTTTCAGCGTGGAGATGTGGTAATGCAGGAGGGCACTGGTGATGTCACTCTATACCATGAAGGTTTTTTCTGGAGGTGTTCGTTTGGAGGCAACGCGGGCGATGACAACCTGATGTGGAATCTCTGGTTCAGTAAGATAAAATAAGATAATCCTTTATTAGTCCCACAGTTGGGAAATTTACAGGATTACAGCAGCATATAGTGGATAGTGCAAACAAGAGACATAAGTGACACATGTTCCAATAGTTAACCCATGTACATTTTTTTGCTGCTGGCTTTACTTTTGTAAATGTTTCCACTGTTTATTTTCTCAAAATACTTGTAAAGTGGTAACCTCTTGCAGAATAAGAAAATGACCAAACATCATCATTATTACATTATTAGGAAACATTTGATGTTGTATGAGTTATATGGGATGATGCATGAACAAATACAAGACAAAGAAATGTACAGTATGTTATGCTACATTGTGAAGTTACAAATGTTTCCGGAGTTGAATAGACCCAATAGACCTCACAGATTAGAGGTGTAATTCCGTGTTAGAAATCTTGTCAACAAACGTATAAAAAAACTCCAGATCCTCTTAAATGGTCCTTTTCTCTGTCTTCTGAAGCCGATGAGTGCGGGAAACCATTGTCCTCCAGCGTGATGCTTCCTCAGGATCACATGGCATCACTATGCAGAATAAATATCAGTTTTTGATTTGCTACTATTCTGTGTATAAAACTTACAATAATGGTAGAAATCCTCCCATGTGACTGTTCATGTGATGTTATCCTGGTCGTTTGTCTGCTGATAATGGGTCGTCTATTTTCTGATGGGGACTTTGAATGGTGGGCCATTGTCAGAAAAAGCCTCCGGCACTGAAGGGACCTCGTGAGGGGCTGCGGAATTTCACATGGTGGAAGAGAAAAGAGAAAGAATATAAAAAACACAAGACAAAAAGTACTATCATAACCTTTTGACACTGTTGATACAATTTAGTCATATCCCAATCCACGAGAGACTTGACGTAACAAAGCAAATTGCCAACTGTGTTTGTTTACTATTAACATTCAATTTAATTTTCTGTTTTGATTTATTCCATCTCTTTCCAGCAAATCAGCCTCACTCAAAAGTTTGCATGCACGCCTACCTCTTCCCGTTCCCTGTGTCTCATCAGACCCACAATGCCACAGAGTACGATACGGCCATAAGTAAGTGTCTGTCTATCTATTTAGATTTGCCTCTCTGTACAGATTAACTTTATATTCCTCAGTGATACAATTGACTAACATTTCTGTTGTCCAGTCTACAGAGGCTTCTGGAGCATCTTTATGCTTATTGGTGTGGCAGCTGTACTGCTCGGTGGGTTCTTCATCATCTGTGCTGCTCCGTTCGCCAGCCACCGGTTGTATAAAGCAGGGGGAGGCCTCTTCCTGGCATCTGGTGAGGTTTTAATATTTGTTTGATTTCAGTGGTGGAAAGTAACCAAGTGAACTTATTTAAGTCCAATCTCTCATTTTATACTTTTAGCTAGGAACTAGTATATTTTCAAATAAGGATGCTAGATGTATTATAAGTTTATAAAATACAATCTATTGCATTGTTAAGTATTAAACCAGTGGTTCCTAATCCTTTTTGACTTGTAAGACTTTTCAAAACAGCAGTGTCTGGTTGGGACCCTTTTTCACAATTCAGATATCTATGAGTTGTTAGAAGTTCCACAAAAGAGACATTTCCCCTGTAGACTCCTCATATGATTTACTTGAAATTACAGCTTGAGGCCCAAAGAAGAAACATTTTAACTTCATAGAAAAGCAAAAATTTGAAAATATTCTAAAATTCACATTAATGTGGCAGAAGAACTTCCTCTCTCGACCCCTCAGATTTATCATGTAACCCTTTGCTAAAAGCAGCCACACCTCAACCAGCAACAGTGAAATTCTGCTCAGCCACTGATGCAGGAGTATTAACAACCTAATAATGTCATATATAATGAAATATAACTCACAGGGGCCATTTTCAACAGAACATTGTAGCTGATGACACTCAGCTTTTATGACTTTTACTTGTAATGGTAACATTGGGTGTACATTGGGTGTACTTACATAAAGGATCTGAATACTTCTCCCACCACAGGTTAAATATTTATTGTTCTACGCCCTGTTTTGGATCCATTGGTTTATTTAAAAATCATCATCTCTGCCTCTGCTGCCCTTCTCTGCACCAGGTCTTTTCCTGCTCTGTGTGGTGGTGATGTACGTCCTGTGGGTGCAGGTGTTGGATGTGGTGGATGTCTACGTAGAACACCAGCGCTCTACAGTGTGTCAAGACTTCCAGCTGTCCCTCAACTATGGTCTGTCCTTCATGTTTGCCCCCATCGGCATCTTCTTCTGTCTCCTGGCCGGCCTTCTTTTCCTCCTCATTGGCCGAACCATCCAGATTCATTACCACTGACTTTAGGCAGTGGCAGGTTAGAGGAAGGGTGGGGGCTTGAGCTGGTTGGAGTGTTTTTAGTTTGTTCCAGGATAAAATCATTGCAACCACTGCTGAGTTCAGAAATGGCATCATAATCACTCCAGCCTGAGCTACTTTCAATTGAGCTACGTCATAGTACACACAGTTCTGTGCTATTCTCAATGAGCCTGCACCAACAGTATAAATACCGGTGGTGCATAACACTGTGGTTTGAATCTTGTGTGTTTATGGTTGTGAGGGTTATGAGTGTATGTTCAGAAAATTCACAATTCATCAAATGTTGATGAATAATTGTGTTTAATTGGAGCATTTTTTTGTTTGCTTGAGAACAAGTTATTCTAATATATCTTATGCGTTGTGTAGCGTTTAAAAAACAAAAACAAAGTGCTAAATATGTTCCTCAAAGAGCACTATAGTTCTTTCTCAAACAGGATAGCACATTTGTTGGGGGACTACTTTTAGCTGCAGCCTAATACTCATTTCATATTCTGGTGAGTATTTACACCAGCAGGAAGGCATATTTGTATCAACTCAGTATTATCTGCACCACGCTGTGTCAGCGCTAAAGAAAGGCCTGGCACTGGCTTGTTAGTATTTTTTTAAAACCAATCAAAGTCATCCTTTGCGTCCCCCAGGATGCAGCAACGGTGTCCTCGCAAAATAGATGTTGCAGAAAGCAGAAGGGGAGGAGAATGCTGGCTGACATAGGTGGCCAATGACAGGCTCATAAACACTCTTCATTCAGTGAGTCAGACTAACTCAGTATGAACTGAAAGCTATACGTTCCTCGTAATAAAGGAACATGTCAAAGGCTTTTTTGGGGGAAGTTTTTCCTCTGAAGCAAGTTCAAAAAACTAAACTGCGCTGTTTTTAGTTTTTTTTTTTTACTGTTTAACCAGTTTCTTTGTTCAGCACAGTTTATTCTGTTGAGAAATCATTATTTATTTTCATGTTGAGAGTATGTAACTGTTTTATGTTCATGTTGTTGGGTTTTTGTGTGTTGTTAAGTGTGTTGTGAGATTCTGACACCATATCTGTTCACAAAATTATTATTTTTTCTGTTTTCTGTCTGCTAATAAAAATGATGAGGGGAAGGTAAGCTTTGACGTAAAAAAATGCATCATTTTTGTCACTGTACCAGAGCCAAGAATTGTGAAAGGATGTGCGCTCTGGTGTCCAAGGCTTCAGGTACGTCTAGCCAAAATCAGAGAAAAATTGCCTGTGCACTGACAAATAAGTGGAAGAGACTCTTAAGAGGAAAAATAAACGTGAGCAAATGTGAATAAAAGGGAACATTTCAGTCAAAGGACCATCGTTATTTAGACCATGTAATTCTAGTGACATAAATAAGTCAGACTAACAGCAATGAAAACTGGATCATTGTAACAAAGGTCTGGAAAAATACAAAACATTCAACTAAAATACCACAAGAGGGCAGTACTGTCTCACTGGATTTACACACCAACCTACACCCCGAAAGGCGGAAATCCTATTTTGTTTATCTCGAGTCTATGTGGAGTGTATGTGGCGTTATGCATTTAATCACAATTTCAGAGTTAGGTTCTGTAGATGAAAGAATTCACACCTTGGCTGACAGACGGATGGTAATTTCACTCATGAATGGAGCATTTGATCAGAATCTGAATGGACTTCTGTGTCGATTCTCATGTGTCTGTATCAACTCTGTGCCTTTCTAGCTTTATAATATGCTTATCATACATAAGGAAATGCATCTGTGGTTTGCAGGGGGGAGCGACACAATGTAAGGCATTGATTACTTTGTGAGATTGACTTTCCCTTCACAGAAGACACTTAGGAAGGAGATTCACACATCCAAATTCCTGAAATTTCAAATTGCTGTCCGCACTCTGAGAATCACCATCACATTTCAGCTCAGCCACTTGAGAAGCTATACCGAGGTAAACCACTGCAGGTCATAAGACCGGGCCAAAGAGGTTGGCAGATATCAGTCAATTATGAGATAAGATCACAGGATTTGTCTTGTGTCCGGTTGGAGTGGTCCTTTCTTCCAAGTCTCCCAGAGAAAAAAATATTTTGTCTGGTGGACGTCCTGGTTTAATTGAAATCCTAATAAGATAACAAAATGTTTAAACAATCTCAATCCATATCCAAGTGAGAGTGTGTGAGAGAGGGAGACAGGGAGAAAGAGAGAGTGATGGAGAGAGAGGGAGAGAGAGAGAGGTTTAATGCAGGTGTGGGAGAGGCTACTACAGAAGAAGCCGGGCCTTGCAGTCAGTAATGTCATCAGACTCCCAGCTGAATTCAGCACTGTTCTGCATGATTGCCCATGATAATTGTGTGTTGATAGGGAGCGCCCGAGATGGAGTATAATTTCCACTGAGAGATTCCTAAACAAATACCTGTGCTCAGCAGAGGGATGGAGTGCAGCCGGAGGTGAGGAGGAGAATAGCGGATGAGGGGAGATAGAGGATGAGAGGGTAACACTTCCAGAGGAGTAGGGACAGGAAGCAGCAGTCTCACTGCAGGTTCTTATAGTCTGTCCACGATGCAACCAAAGCAAGGCCATGCAAGACACTGAACTTCAGAAAAATAATTGCGAAAATCTCTTTTAGACATAGCATAGCATAGCATAACATATCATATCATAGCATAGCACAACACAACACAACACAACACAGCATAGCATAGCATAGCATAGCATAGCATAGCATAGCATAGCATAGCATAGCATAGCATAGCATAACATAACATAACATGACATGACATGACATGACATGACATGACATAACATAACATAACATAACATAACATCAAGCAAAGCAAAGCATAGCATAGCATAGCATAGCATAACATAACATAACATAGCATAGCATAGCATAGCATAGCATAGCATAGCATAACATAACATAGCATAGCATAGCACAACCCAACAGAAAATAACATAATATAGGATAACGTAGGACAACATAAAAACAAGCGTTTATCTTTACTTAAGATACTTTTTCCAAACTCTTAACACAGCAACACACCTACATGATACAATTAGCCAAATAATTTATATTTCATGTTTCAGTTACCTGTATTCAAAAGAAAATATGAAAGTCACTGTTTATTATAATTCAGTTTCCTTTTACGGTAAATCACTTAACATTTTTGGTTGGCTGTCAAATGTGTGCATTTCTGGAAACATACTATCTAAAAGTGAACGAGTCATCTTTACTTTATATATTGTACAGTAGAAAAATAGTGAAGTGACAGAATTGCTGTGGTAACAGTTGTATTAGCAACATGAAATTACTGCGATAAAAAAATAATCTAACATACATGTCCTTTGGTTCCAAATGTGTAAAATATAAAATACAAAAATATGACAAAAAAGGCCAAGAAGGGAAGGAAACCTCAGCTCAAGTCTCCAAAAACTCCTAAACACATTTTCTGCTTTGCACCCAATTTGCTATTCTGCTTGGCACGTTTTGCAACACACTGCACACAGTTCTCTACATAAGAAACAGGAATCTGTCATCAAGTCACTTTAAAATGCCACAGCCATGGACCAACTGGCCAATACATGTGCCACCTGGCCAAACACCTAATTGCTTGAATGTCGACTCATAAATCAAAATGTAAGCACTATAAAAAAGACCACAGGTGAGTCCTAGTTTACAACAACAATGGAAGCCAACATTACAGCAAGAGGCCGGTTTAAAAAAACGTGTATTAGCAATTTTAATTTAATTGTAATTCTCACATTCTTTTTTCTCCACGAATTATTTTGCCGTGTTTATGTACTATAATCTTTCAATGCAAAATGCAACCTTTGGAAATGCATTGATGTATTGCTTGATATTACGATGTGGAAAGAAAGAAATATTTTCATCAAGGTGCAGTACAACGCAATCTTGTTTGTTGCATTTGGTCAATATATTCATAGACCTCACTCTACATTGCTGAAAGATCAAGCCTAGGCTACATCATTATAAAAGTAGAATTGTTAACAATGTTTTAGATTGAGCACAGCAGTGTGTAACTGGTTCTAACTGAATCAGATGGTATGAACTGTGTGTGTGCCATGTGGTGACAAAATTGGGTTTTTATAGATTATTGTTTAGTTTTGAATAAAGTGTTTTATTTTGCAAAAGATCTAAGATGTTCCATTAATTGTCTGCGTGGTTGTATGAATTGTGTCTAGTGTTTTCACAAAAAGAGCATTTTAGAAACGTGTTAGCTGAGAACATATTACATCAATAACAACACGTATTGCATTAATGGTATGATCCACAACAGACTGATGTTGTCCTAATTGTTTTAATTGAGAGTTTTGAAAATGTGACTTCAGATTGAACAAAAGTATGTTAGCGATTGTAAAAAAAACACGTCATATTAAAAAACTTAATACAGTAATAACCGTTATTTGTGTTGCACCTTTCAAACCAAAGTAAAAACATGCTAAACAATGAAATAACATAAAATAATGTATTTTGACAATATAAAGAAAAAGTTAAAGATTCCCTCCGGACATGTAAGACAGAAAAATACTCTGCAATCAACAATACTTTGTGCCTAATATGTTTTCTACAAAAAAATATAAATTACCCCATTAAAAAATAATAAAATTACAAAAATAAAAACCAGAATCTATGAATATGCTAGTTGTGATGTCCACAGAACCATGCGTGCTCGCACGCTCACACACGTGTTAAACAGATGAATGTGAAAACAGATTCCCATGTCAAACTGCACATACATCATTCTGTGCAGCGAAAAGTCAAACATCCATCAATAAGCAAAGCACATTTTAGAGAGGGGGTCTCTAGAAGTGACCACCTAATGCAGAAAAACAAATCCGTAGAAAGTAGATTATATTAGAGATTTAGAGGAAGTCACTGAGGTAGCATGATGACATTTCAACAGACTTTGAACAGTTGCAGAGTTGGGGCCCCTGAGAGCGAATGCGCCTTTAGTTTTGAGTCTAGACGAGGGGACTGCTGCCAGAGTCTTGTTGCAGGATCTGAAGTTGCGTGTGGGTATGTGCTCTATAGGCACACAAGCTCACAAATGTGTGCTGGAACAAAACGGCCATACGTCTCAAACTTTACGAACATTAATAATATATGACAATCATAGTTTTGGCATCTGTGTAAATACACAGTGTGCGTACTGTATATGCTGCTTGTGTGACGGGATCAGAAAAGAAAGTCCACAGAGACGCTGTGGGACATGTTGAAGTCCTTCTCTCGTCTGGTTGAGATAAGAACATAAGTTTGACTCTCAGTCAACACTTGTATATTTAACCTTGAAGGAAGTTCAAGTTAATTGGAAAACACTCTTTGCCTGAGTGCGCTTACCTCACGGCACGTAGTGTAGTTATCATAGCTTATCTTCCCAATGTATCATAATCCCACATGACATGGCAAGTCAGATTTCATCCAAATCTGATTACCTTCATCTTTTGGAAAAAGCAAAGTATTTGAATTGCATGAACAATATGGCAAGTCATATTACACGCTGCTTTCCTCTTTAGAGATAGTTTTACATAATTTCCCATTCGTTTTGAAATAATGAATAGACAATGGGCTGTATAATTGTGAGAATTTACAATTCAGAGGACTACATTGTATAATCACCATGCATAATTCAAAGAGTTGAGCGCATAGGTCACCGGTGGCAGTGGCACAAAAAGTAACTCAGGTCATCACACAAACAGTTGAAAATCAACACTTCGTATTGGGTCCTCTGCCTGAGAGACAAAACAAAATCTCTTTGACAAGAAAACTTAATTCTTCAAGATCATAGAGGAAAAAATATAAGAAAGTACAAGCAGAGCATCCAATTATCTGTATACCTCATATATTATCTTTTCAGTTCCAATGGAGACTGTAAGTTCAGAGGAACTCACTGATGTGCAAAGAGGCACCGGGGGTATAAAAACAGGTACTACATAGTTGGCCAGTGAAAGCTACACCTGTACTGAGTGGATCCTTTCTGCCCCTCCAACATCCTCTGGCCTCACACCTCAGTTTGTGCATATAAATTACATTCCAAAGTGTGTATGGATAGCCCTTGTTCATACTCAAGGTCTCTTGTTTCAAAGGCATGCTAATGTCTTTCACAGTGAAACTCCTCTCAGCGGCCCTCTTTTAACTGCCAGAGAGCAACTGTGTAGGAGATGATTGGGACTCTCCAACCATCGTTCCTCTTAAATATTCATACATTTTAAATGACACATATATATATCCTCAAATCCTAAACAAAGAGATTTCATTCAGGACTGGGTTAGAGACTATTTCACTTCAGAGAGTTTTGTCTTTTTCACTTAAATTATTATTGTGGGTGTTAAGTATATTAGTGAAATCTTCCACTATGAACATCCCATGCTGTTTGAAAGATCCATACTGTGTTAGCACCCACTATGCAAATGTCTCACTTTTAAATTCTTTCTTTGGGATTGCTTTGTTTCAGCTCCGTATTTGGGTATAGCTTCCCCTCCAGCAATTAATTAATGCCACGGTACAAACAGCCGATGGATTTCGGTCATGAATATTCAAATCTATCTCTCGCATATAATTTCTTATGCAGTGTTGTAACACAGGGCGTTTGAGAGGCAGACATCAGGGCTTCAAAGCCAGTTGGTGTTTCTGCACCGTGCCTCTCTGTCCCCATCTGACAATAAGTCAGTCCCCACATGTATTTGACAAAGTGAGACAAGATGTCATGCTGAAATGTCACATTGTACCTATAAATGTAATATTTTTCACATTTTATTATTTGTCTCTTATTTTTGCTATTTAATAATTTGTTTTTTTTCCAAATATTTACACTACTTTTCTATTATTTTATTTAACTCTCACTGTCCACTTTATTACATACACCTGTACGCTGTAGTAAAATCCAACACAACTGTTTTATAAAGTCTACTATTATTTGTTTACACTTCCGTTAATTTAATTATATGTTTTAGCATTGAGGTCATAGTTAGCGATGGTGTTGTACTTTACTCTAAAATTAGAAAGACCTCTCAATTTAATGTAGTCCATCACCTTTAACTGTGAGCTCAATTGCAAACATGTAAATTAATTGACACATTACTTACAATGTCAACAGAAAACAAGCATTATAAACTTTATAAAAAAGTATACAGACTATACATATATAAATATATATGAATATATACTAAATTGTAGGGAACAAAATGTTTCAACTGTATATTTTTTTGATATCCTCACTCACAGGCTCACTTCACGCAGCTTTACACCTCTGATTCTCCATCCAGTGCGTCTCAACGGTACAATCAAAATGTTGTTCCGTTCTACTGAACCACAATCCCTCTGTAAGTTTTAATGTTACACATGTTTATTAATGCCATTTTACGAGAGGGCACTGTCATATCTGTTAGTCTTAAACATGTCAGCACGAGTAAATTAATTCAACAAAATAAACAAGCGCAAACACTGTTTACCATATTTAATAGAAAATAAATGTAAAATTCTAATGTAACCATTCAAATGATTTCTACTCCCTTTGTTTCACTCTTCATGTGTATTCATAAGAGTCGCTTCGTATGCAACCTCACTTCATTAGAGTAACATTTATGAAAATTACGTATTATGTATTGAAATTACAGCGAAGCAAATGCGGGCCTATTATTAACAGTTGAACTACATCTGTACAGACATTAGGGTCACGTCGGCTGTATATTAACGTAGGTGATGTCTCACTAAAGTTGCAGCTCAACTACACTTCTTGTGCTGAGATTTAACAACAAGAAAATCCTTCTCATTGTTTAAGGAAATATATGTAGCCTACACTGCAGTAATATGGCTCTGATTAGAGGAAGATTAAAGTCAGGAAAACAAGTGAAAAAGGAAACTAAAAACTACAAAATAAAAAGGTGAATTTCACAGTTTTCTAGCTGCGGTAGTTTAAGGGCAGTAATTGAAAACAGTGCTGAATATAATTGTACATTTGATGTACACAGTTCTAAGGCATTCATACAAAAACAGACAGTAAATGTCCAATCAAAAGACACAGACAGGCAGTATACTGTAATATAAAGCAATATAAGGCAGGCAAGAGACGATAAACTACAGAAACAGACACACACTGAAGGCTTTACCTTCTGGTTTCCTTTTGAAATTTTGCAGCAGCTTTGACGACAAACAATCCTTTTCTCGCTTGAAGTTTCAAATGAAAGCCTAAAGTTAGCAAGAGTAACGTTACAACGTCCCTTGTCTTCACCAACAGGCTTCATGTGTGTCCTCATCTGCTGCTGCTGTGCTTTTATACTGGTTTAACTTGCAAAATTATCCTTTTGACCCCAAGTAGGGCTGACATTCCTTGAAAGTAAAATCTTGTGTGGAGAGTATGTGGTGTTTGGTTTTGCAATGGTAAGAGTACTTTGTATTAATTGAAGTATAATGATATCCCTAGCTTGGATGCTGGGGAAAGGAGAAAGCAGTGAATAATGTATCTCCATGTAGATAACAGATGAATATGTTCATATATTCATTTATTAATTTATACGTTTGAATTGCAATTTAGATGGCCCTTATATTTATTTACTTTGCTGTAAAACATCTCTCTTTTAATGTCATAATATATATGTTTGGTGTGATAGTTCCAAATTTAGGAAGACAAGGAGGATTTCAGCATCTGTGTCCTAAAACTAGAGACATGTTACACTCCACTTCTCTGTTGAATGTCCGTTTTTTCCTCACTTTGTCCTTTCCCTTACAGTGTCTTTACTGTATCACCTTCCTTCACTTCACCCTCTCTCCTTCTCTTCCACGTTCATTTACGAAGAGGAGAAAAGCCCCGAAAAACACACCACAAAGTTCTGAAAAGTTATACAGAGTTTTACAAATTAAAGAGGAAATGTCAGCTGAGGAGATGCGGTTGAGCTTCGGGCGGTTGAAGTCACATGCCAGAGGGACCATACGAAGGCTGGTAAATGTTACCGGTGATAAATAAACATTATTTAAAAGATCTGTCATCTCCAGTTAGAACGTAGCCGTGGTTCATTTGCTTCGCTGCTCCGAGGGTATAAGGAATATTTAATCACTCTTCTGAATGATATGAATAATCACAGATACCATTTTTCTTGAAGCCACAAGCACACACTCACATTAATGATGACTTGTGCGCTGATGTTTAACGATTTAAGATTTACATACTAACGATTTGAATTTGTGTGCATGTAAAAACAATATAGAGTTTAAATGTTACATGCTCTCACAAGAACAATCTGTACAAAGCTATTGTTCAGACAGAGCTAAAGATAATAGTGTTAACCAAATGATGGATTTTTGCAACTCATCAATAGAATATCAGTGTGTTTTTGGTGCCTAACCAGCAGATATCACTGCATTCCTGTCAAAAATAAGTGTATTTTATTTATTTTAAGGGGCACCTGTTCAGCAGACAGGCTTCTGGGCAGGACTTATCATCTGCACACACACATTGGATAAAGGAAATGATTTGCCCTGTTACAAGTCTGTTGTAACACACTATTATCCACCTACCTCCCTACCTCCCTATCTCCCTACCTCCCTTCCTACCTACCTACCTACCTACTTACCTACCTCCCTTCCTACCTACCTACCTTGTTAATTCCATCTTTGTATATATGCTCCTAAAGTATTCAAGATTATTTTTCTGCTTTTACAGTAACGTGGTGGTGTTCGTCACTCTGCTAACTAACATGAAATTGTACTTACTTGTGTTTACTGTAATTAACACAAATACATTTTTTGTAAATCGTTTTAGTGAACTGTAATTGATCTGTAATTCTGCTTCTTCCACGCTGCTGAGGAAAATCTTGTCATAAACAGACTAAAGACATTTTTCTAGAAATGATCACACTACTGTAAAATGTGTTGAATTTAGAAATAAGTTGTCAACATCTGTCTGAGAACATCTGTATTGTTATTGGCCAGTTTGTTGTGTATTTACTCGATCTGCATTTGACCATTCTCATCTGTCACTCCTTCTTGTTCCACACTTCCTTTCCTGCCTCGCCATCTGTTCCCTCATTATGTTCATATTGCTTTAACATCTTCATGTTTAAGCAGCTTTTTATATTTATTTCACTTTATTTTATGAAAGAAGTACAACATTTGATCAAATATGATAAGTCGCTGTGGATTTTGCTCGGGTCAATCCTCATGTCAAGATAGAGACTGGGCCTTACAACAATTACTAACAGAGGGTCCATGTTTTATTGATCTGTGACCAGTGGATAAACTGACACTATTGTACTAGATTAATCATCTTCAGCATTATTTCAATACAGTTTGCATGTCATTCTCCATTGCAACATGTCATCTTTGAGGACATATTATACATTTTTATCACCAGATTCAGTATAAAAAAATGAATTTTAATCGAGTTAAAATCCATTCATCAAAATATGAATGAATATTTATTCTTATTGTCAGGTGTGTTCTCCTGTTTTAACCTTCACTAAATGCTTAAGCAGCATTTTATTTTTCATTTCAGACCCTGGGAATACATTTTCTTAGAGTGAGTTTAATATCTTTTTTTGCATTATGTGCCACAATGATGGATTATCTTGATTGTAGATCTGAGCGTTGACAAGGGAGAGGGGGGGGGGGAGAAGCAGGATACACCGTCTTTTGGTGGCGTATGTCCAACTTCACAGACCTATCAACGCAGGACAATAAATCTTGTGAATGCATATTTAACACTGAATCAATGTACACTGTAGCTTGAAGGTTAACCTGCTTCTTTGTTCAGATTTGTTATTCAAATGCAGCCTGCCTGGTATGGCAGCCTTTGTCCATTCGCAGCATGGTTCACTGATAGTCTGTGAGTCACTGTAAAAAGTGATTAAAACAACATATGACCTTAAATAAAATGGGGTTTCCATAAACTGCATAGATTTGTTTGGTTATTACAAATCAAGTTATTAGTCTGATTCTCTGGGGCAGACAACAGAGGATGACCCCAAACCTCTGAACTCCATCTTCCATCTAAAGCCTCTCTAATTTTCTTAAAAGGCCATTTTCACAGCATCTATTTTGACATGCATTGCAAAGTAAACATATAGGTGTAATTATTAACATTAATTATGGTGGCCCTGTTTCATTTAGGTTGACCAGGGCCCTGGTATTGTGCATGCTGGCTGACTGTGACACACTCAATTCAATGGGAAAACAATTCATTTTATCAATTACACTTGGTTCACCTACTATGACATGTCAAAATGGCAGCTGTGAAAAAGGGCCTATACTGAGAGCTTCTTCTTGTGTCCAAATATCCAGACCAACTGAGAAAGCCAAGGCTTCAAGCAACATAATTAAAATACTGTAACAAGCGCTACATTTGACTGGCAAAAAAATGTATATGAGACTGATCGGTCAGCACTGATCGGTCAGCACTGGTCATGGCCATCAGCTGACAACGGCTGGTTTCGATTGGAGGCAGATTGATTGTTCAAAACCTGCCGCCTACATTACCCACAATGCAACTCGGCCACTGACAGTTAGGTTGGCGAGTCGGGAATGTTATGCTAGTAGCGGCTAATGTGTTCTTAAGCTGCTAGCCTCAAACAGAGATGAGGAGGTCTGGTACCAAAGAAATCCTTGTGTTTGTAATGGAGGACAATACTTTTTATAAATGGAAAACTAAGAGATTTATTCACAGACACGTTGACTTTCGCACTTTAATTCACAACTGCGGGTAATTTAAAGTTGCAGATTAACTTCACCTGCATCACCTGCAGGAAAGACACGCAGAACATACAGACTTAGCTGAGGCCTTGGCCTGAGGCGATCCTGTCCCCAAACCTAAAAGATAAACACTTAAAAAAAGCTTAATTTTTAAAAACAGTATTGACACAAGACAAACAAAGTGGGGATGAGGATGCAACATCAGTAGAATTTTAGTCCAAGTGCACTGCCTTTGTGAAGTACGCTGTTGATCTGAATCAAGGTAAAAGCCATTTTCTCTTATTGATTTTCAAACCAAGGTAGATAAACATGCAGAAAAGGTACGTAGGAGTTTTAAATCGCTGAGAGCTTACAGCTCAATGTGCCACAAATATTCTGTTAATTCAGTGTGTGCTGTTGTTTCTAAATTATCCACATACACAATTTCAATATTCCTAATGGATGTCTACACTGTGTAGTGCTTTGCCAACAAATTTCTCTTGAAGAGTATCTTTTTCTTAATGCCCCGGGAGGCTCGTTGCAAGATGAATTTGTGTTTCAAAGCTAGCAAACAAATTCAGGGTTCACTGATAAGAGGCAACCAGAGGCTGAATTTATGAATTACTATCCAGTCTCTCCACAATCTCATCTGTTAATGCAAAAATGCCTGGTAGTGTCACCCTACTTATTCCCTTTTGTTTTATCAGCATACATGACACCATAAACAGCACTGTAAACAATAATGAATTCAGTCTGACACAGCAATTACACACAAACTAAACTGATATTCCACTTTGAACTGCTCCACAAGCACCAGAGCATATTGTCTTGGGATTATGAGCCACTCTTCTGCTAACAAGGTTCTGCTGTCGCTACGAACGAGAGCTGCTAATGAATTAAAGAGCATATCAGCTATGGCTGGTTTGCTAAACAGCAGAGGAGCATGCTGCTTGGAGTCTCTACTTTAATTAAGGATTGGCTAAAACACAGCTTCCGTGGTCTAGACACAATACCAATACTCATGTGCTCTTGTCTATTAGTGCTTGAAACAACTCCACAAGGACTGCAGGTAATCACATAGCTGTCCAATAATGAAATGCGCTAGAGGAGTGTTTTCTGATCACATGACCTGTCCGTGCACATGGGCACAGAGGGGTGTGAGGCATTTCCTGCACTTTGCATTCAGTGCATGCATTGACCGAGATCTGTGTTGAGGTCACAAGTTCACCTTCTTTCCTGAACAGACATTCAGATTTGTTTATGCACAAGGAAAGAAAGCACCAGTCACAGCCTCTCTCAATCAAGCCCTGATCAAGCACAAAGGGAGATCTGACTCTAAATAATACATGACTTGCCTTCCCATATACACTCCCCACTGGGACACGGAAAAGACGGTGCAGGTTCAAACATCTTTCCTCATCTTCAAACGTCCTGCCTTCATCTTAGCTGCTGCTAGATTTTTTGACACGGCTTCGACCTGGAAATATCAGAAAGGAATGACTGTTAAAGGGGGGAAGCCACTCATTTCAGTGCATGCTTGTCCTTGCCCTGAAAGTCACTCTTTGATTTGGAGCCCATTCAGTGATATCCAGACTGGAGAGGGGGAGAGGAAGATGGACAACCTGTTGATGCACATTTGGATATATTTAAGGTACATGTTTACACTTTCGAGTTCATAGTTACTTTGACGTAACAGGCCAACAAAGTTAGTATATTAACTCAACTTTACAATAATGTTGAGCACATTCATTTTGGGTTATTGTAGGCCACCAGGAGTGATGTATAACAAGTGATATTTCCATAAAGAGGGCCAAAGTGAAACTGGAAATACCGAAGATTATTATTTTTTTAACAGTATGCCATAGTCATTCACTTTGTCTTGACAGGAGGACTAAGATTGAAGTCTACAGCCATGCTGTGAGGCTGTAGTGTTGCTTTGAGCTAAATGCTAACTAGCAAGAGCACCATGCTCACATTGGCAATGCTAACATGCTGGTGTAATTATAATTTTTTTAGTTAGGATACTCCGCAGAGAATGAACACTGAATTTGTTGCCCTTTTCTGACAGAATAAGTTGCACTACTGGTGGCATTAGATGAAAAGTCGGGTGATCACCAAAGTCATGAGAGGATTCATCTTCTGGGAACAATATCATAATTTTATGGCTATCCATCCAATAGTTCTTGGGATATTTCACTCGGATCAAAGTGGTGGAACAGTTGTGTTTATTTAACACTTCTGTTTTTTACTTAAATTACATGATTAAACTTCGAATAAACTCTAGAACATACTTTAAACGTCACTAGCTCGACAGAAGAGGCGAGTCCTGCTAGTTCAGACATGTCTACAATGACAGCGGGAGATTAGTGGATATTATGAATACTGAGTAAACTGAGTTGCTTTACTGGTGAATTTTCATGCTAGGTGTAGTTTCTTTTTAATGCTACCAAACAAATGTCCTGCTTCGTTAAAATCCCAAACATCTCAACTTCTAATCGCAAGTGCTGTAGTAGATTGCATTAAGTTCAAATAGATAAGCTGCTGACCTGAAGGAGGAGCCAGGACTTGACTCTCTATTGTTCTGAGGATCAGAATCAATTGTCTAAGCATGTGCACATACAAGGAATTTGGCTCTGTTGCATCTCTCTATGATGTATTTGCACAGAAATAGAAATAACCGCTAGGGTCAAGGACAACAAAGCTTGACAAATAAAGGTAACAAATAGAAAGGCTTTATACGTATACACAAGTGTCATAGTGTTACTTTATTCAGAGCTATCAGAGGATGTTACTGAGTAGTTAAAACTAACTTTGAGTTGTAATGAATAATCATGTCAGCAGCATTTTCAGTGGAGTGATTTTGCAAAGTATGCATAATGCTAATAAAGCTCTATGTTAACTTTTCTTGTCCGAGCACTGCTCATTTGATGAGAACAAAATGATATTCCCTCTTCTTTGACTGGGAGTGCAGACACCAGCACAGAGGGCGGACTGCTCAGTAGGAGTCACAGTGCTGCTGCTCTTTGGCTGGTGATAAAGATTCAGCCTGTTCCTTTAGCTCCAAGTGTAGTCATGTGTATAATTGCTCTGGGACTGGAAATGCACCATGTGTGAATATAAAGGAAGGGCCATTTAATAGGAAACACTATCCAAACAACATAGCCCCAGTTTGTCTAAATGTCCCATATGTCACAGAGAAGCTGCCGAGGATGGAAGGAGGTTTATGATAGCAGCAACAATCAGTTGGGAGTGAAGGGAGCTAACAGGGAAGAACCAGAAACGAGATAAAAAAGCGACAGAGGACGGCTAATCAACGCAGGCTGTTAAAACAAGACGAAAAATCAGATTTTTCAATCTCAGAAGCACATTGTTAGACTTTACAGGTTGGAAATGAAATATTCACTACACGGTAATATAACTTACAGGATGTGGTCTGTAATAGGCATCCAGCAGGAAAAAAGGTCTGGCGTTACAAAAGCCCAATTGATGAGCTTTTGCGGGTTGGTGCTCACATGGTCACTTTCATTTTTTTCTGTCGTCATTCTCATTCCTAAATAGGCCTGTGTTGGTGTTAACATATTCGTTCTATGAGAGTCGTGATAATAAAAATAAAAAAAGTGGAGCAGAACAAGCAGCTCTTCGCTCAGGAAAAACGTATAGTTTAGCTTTAAACTACAAGGGTGTAGTTCTGGACAGGATTTGAATTACAGCGGGACTAGCAGGTTGCGGCTGCAATTATCATTGAGGTGGGGTAGAAGAATTACCCACATAGATGTTCCTGTAATTTTACAATCACCTTCTCTGTGGTGCTGATGAGGTAACCTACAGTTGATTTACCGGAGCTTTTTCACCGAAAATATGTTTACGTAGTATGTCTGGAAACAAAAGCGGTGAGAGTGAACCAAAACAGTAAAGTTGTTGTAAAACTGAAGAGCTCAAAGACTCAGGAGAGGAGAACTGAAGAGTGGGGTGATACGTCTGTGGGGGTTTCATCACTATGAGCAACACCTTTCACGTACAAGTATGCGACCCATTGCTGATTAGCAGCCAACTCAAAAACAATGATCCGTGTGAAATGCGGTAATAACCGCAGGAATTCAACTGTCTTTTGGCTTTAAAATGTATCAAAGTTCATTAAATTAATACCAATAATACTGCAATACTGTAGGTAGATGACAGCAGCAAAAGAGCAGCAATTAGCAACCAGAGGACGCTCTAAAGCAGAAAACAGTAAAACATCCAGCAACCAAGTACACAAACAATACCTGAACGGATCAGACATCTACTCTACATTAATCATATTGACAGACAATAAAGAAAAACATTTAATGTAAGCTTCTACCTGAAGACCTGAGGGAAGAGGCGCACCAATTAGATATTGCTGACTTGCAGGCAGACATCAAAGAAAGGAGCGGAAAGCCACACACTCATAGTTCAATCTTTGTCCCGAGAAAGGCAGTGCACCGAAATGTTGATCTCTAGCACTTGAAATTAAAAAGATTGCTTTGGCGTTATGAGCGAGCTTCTTCCCGAAGACCTTTGCCAACGGATAGATGGCTGGGGAAACGTGGGGATATGTGTTTGAGTGACTGGGCTGAATGTAAATGTCTCATTGATCGTTTGGCCGAGGCAAGCAGAGACCCTGCTCCTATTGATCAGCTCAAGGCCAAGGGCAGGATGAGGCTGACAACTCGGACACTGACATCTGCTGCCTTGACCTTGGCCTAAAGCCAGAAAACTGCCCTTTACCCTCCATCACGTGACCTCTGGCCTCCAGGGGGCCCCAGATGTGATCCGTGCACTGTGTTTTAGTGTCCTGGCCGTGCTCCCTTTACCCTTCGACAAATTGCCTGAGCCAAAGAAGCATCTCCAGAGAGCTCAAGAGGAAGAGGGAAGATGAAATACGTCAAAAGGTTTCACTTGAATGCCACTTCACCTGAGAGGTGTGACCATAGTCTGAGAGCTGAGAGAGAGAGAGCACAAAGAAGGGGAGAGAGAGGAAGTAAGAATGTTTTCTACACTCTGAAGAAGCAGTTGTGAGGTTACCAGCTGCTCAGTGGTATTGATCCGGTAATTCCATTATATGAGCATGCATTGGACACACATACACAAGCACAGACACAGTGATGGATCACAGTATCAGGTAGCTTTCTTTGTGTTAATATACCACATGGGAGGATTCTTCAAAAACACTTAATTTTGCCCTCAATTCAATACTCAGGCTTAGCTGCAGGGCACCGATTCCTGCAGCTGAGATGGATGTCGTTTGGTAAAATGTTCCCTGCTATTTGGGAATAGACAGACAGGTACGAAACAGATAAGTATGGTGGAACCTCTGTGTGTCCATTTTTAAGTCTAGGTACAATCAGATGTTACTCAGACAAGTCAAAGTATAGCATGTTCCAATAATGTGCCGGCTTGAAATCAACGCTTTGAGATAATGCATTTTAGAAGTCTTATTGGTTTTCTATTGATTGAATCCCTGCAAGAAAGTGAACTAGATTTATATTGTATTCTCAGCTATCATTAACCTCAAGACAAGTTCATAAATACAGTTGATGATTAGAATTCATTTTTAATAAATCGAAGCATAAATAACAGCACTGAACCACTAAATGTGTCTGTTGTTTTGTGGAATATTGTTGCCATATTTAAGGGATGAGGCATGTTGGTTACTTTCTTGTTGGACTTTCTCCCTCTGTTAGTTAAGATAGTCAAACCATTCTGTCCGAATCAAGTGAAGGGATCTCTTAATTGTGGATGGATTTCAATTTGGACATATAAATGGAATGGCAAATGGTAAATATGAGTTAAGATATACAAGCTAAACCAAGCTAACGGTCTGCTTGTGGTGTCTTCACAGTATTGAAAGCACAGACAGAATTCACACTGGTTATGGCGTGGTGATGCCAGACTCAGCCAGACACAATCAATGGACCATCAGGTTAAAGGTGAAAGGTGAGAGATCATGTCCATAGTATGTCTGTGTTTGTGTGTGTGTGTGTGTGTGTATATATATTATGTGATGGTATAATGGTTCACAGTACGCTGTTTAATCTGGTCATCAAAGACAAGGCACGTTTCTGCGTCTCCATTCAGCAGATATGTGTTTTCGAAAAATGTATTTCTCTTAAAGAACAGGATGTGTGTGTGTGTGTGTGTGTGTGTGTGTGTGTGTGTGTGTGTGTGTGTGTGTGTGTGTGTGTGTGTGTGTGTGTGTGTGTGGAGGGGTTTGTGGGGCCGTTATTGATCACAACCACCAACCACATTGGCCAATTGGACGCCTGAGTCTCTCATAAATCAATATTGTTAACAGTGTATGAATCAGTGAGTAAAAAATAGATGATAATCACATTAAAACAAGACATTTATTGGAATGATTGAAATCACACAGTAACAGTCTGGACTTTGATGATGCTGAAGCTCAGATGGGCAGCAAAGGGGGCTCAATCACATTTTTTTTCCCCCGGAACACACGGAACAATTTCCACACAAGTAATTGTCCTGTTATATTGTCCTGGTGTGTTTAAGCCTTCATACTGTAAGTTCACAGCCGCGTCCCATCTCCAGTGGCTCCACATTGTGTGCTTATTGCCTTTATCAATCTACTGGAGCCCGGAACAAAGACCTTCGTGTTCAAACAGCAATTACTCTCTCATCTCCTGAGGCATCAGAACAGACCTAATTGGATTTAAATGAACCCCCAAATTTCCCTTTGTTACAGCAAATAATATGCAAGGCGTTTTAATTAAGATCCGATACAAGCCCACGTGGAAGGTCTGCAGTTGCTTTCATGTCCTGCTCTTCAAATAGAGGCTGGAGCTTGCTTGGCGGACAGTTCGGTGCAGAATTTGGCTCGACGGGTGGGAGTGTGTGTGTGTGTGTGTGTGTGTGTGTGTTTGTTGTTGTTGTCTTTCAAGAGAGGTGTTCGTTTCATTGAAAGAGCTCTAATGTGATAAACTTCTTTTAGAACTGTGAAGACAAGTTGTTCTGAGTATGGTTCAGTCAGTATGTCTCGGAGGAACTGGGAAGTTACTGCATTTTTCTTTGGTAGTCACTTTTAAAGTGACTGAAGACAGCTCTGGACTTCAGTAACCAAAGACATCTGCTATGTTCCTACTGGTGACATACAACTTTTAAAATCCCAAATGTACGGTTTTTAAATTTATAAAGTGGCATTGTGGTTTTTTGCAAACATTACTCAAACAGGAGAAAGTAGTGTATCTAAGCGTGAATAATATATAACACACTTTCCAGTTTTTAACAACACATTTGGTGGGCAAGTGAGTATTTACAGACAGTTAATGATGATGATGTAAACTCAGAGTTAACATTATCATTCATTTGGAGTTGTGTCTCTGGCCCAGTCGAATATTTACTCTCCTTTTCGCTCTATTTTGGTCTCCACCAACTCTTGAAGGAAACACTGGGCTCCTTAGTGGCAAAATGATCTATGTTTACCAGCTAGCTGCTAATTTTGTCTTTCTGTTGTTTGGTGTTGAACAGGAAGCACGTCGTGGTTTAGGCAGAGATTTTTATTGCTGCCTGCTGCCCAATAACACTGATGAGAGCAGTGACAGTGGACCAAAACAGTTAAGTTGAGTGTGGGCAACCAAAACACAGAGCTGAAAGATGCTATAAAGCTCTACAGAGCCGACGGGTGATATTTCTCTGGGTTTGTCGCAAACCGAGCAATCTTTTTCACATATAAGTAATTATATGATCCATTGTTGATAGAAAAATATTGATTATTTCCTAGTTAAAGCATTCAATTCCAGCAGTAACGTCCAGTCTACATCTACAGTCTCCACAGTACATCTCACGAAGGTAATAGTGTCTTTTTCTTTCTCAGGAATGGGCAGAAAAGTTTTCAGTCCAGCCTATATGTACCTCAGGCATAATTTAAAGATGTGACATGTGTTAAACAGATGCTCTGGCGCACAAAGAAACCTTTGCCTTTGGAAAACGTGCATAGACAGAGCGAATGTGCTGAGTCTGGCAGCAGAGGTGTCAGCCTGTGCACTTGGACTCTATAATGACACTGATCGTTTGCTGCTTCAAAAGGGATTAGACTGCAACTAAAGAATGCTCTCACAATGGATCGCTATTGTCAGAGGGGATATGATTGACTGATTGATCTGCTGCTCATGTCCTCTTAGAGTGCGAGGCTGTGTAACAGCGGCTGGAACAGGAAGTCATCAGTCAGCCAATCTGTGTCATGAATCATTCAACCTTTGACTTCATTACTTTGTTGAGTCAGCTTCGGCCAATCACATTGAAAGATTCAGGAGAGGACAAACGAGACACTTTGTGCAGAATTTGTAATGACATTTTGAGATTTTTATATTTTTAAGGTTTGATCTCTAATTTTATTGCTATAAGAACATCCAATGTTCACTAAAGCCATCACACTAAATGTATAGATTGAATTCTGCCTCAGTGAATTAGCAGAGGAAATAATGGTAGATGATTGAAGAGCAGGGAAATCATTCAATCATTTTTTTCCCCCTTTTTTTAGTTGAAGACCCTTCTTTCTCAGTAACTTTGCACACAGTTAAGGTCATTTCCATTACCTCAGCTGAGACTCAGGAAGATAATGATAAAGTGCTGAATGGAACACATATTCACACTCCACTTTCCTAATGTGTGATCCCTCTTTTTCATTGAGAAAGAGGAAGAAATATTAAGTTAAGCTAAGAAAATATTAGCCAGCCAGCATGCGGTAAGCAGTGTTGAAAATTTACATTTTTTCTACACAGAGGAGTTACTTCATTATATGTGCAAGCACATTTAAATTCACAGCTCAAGCCTGTGTTAACATTAAAGATTTGAAGAGTAAAGCCAATTACAAGCATCGCTCTATAATCACGGACCACGGTTGTGTGAGTGTGAGTTTTAGGTTTTTGGTTGCAACACTGGTACTGAGAGGAGAGTGTGGAGTTACAGCTGAAACTGTGTATTGAGAGGCTGATCAAGAGCGAATGGAGCTGTGAGACTTTCAATACCTCTCATTTCCCTCTCCTTTCAAGTCCAGACAATTCGGCTCTTATTCCATAAGGTGAAGTCGAACACTTCCATGTGGTTTGTGAGTGAATTAATCATGATGATTAATTGGCTTTCAAGTTAAATATCCAGTGAGCGATGTCAGGCTGCCAGACATCAGGGCTAAATTGACAGGCCTTTAAGGAGAAGCAGATTGATTTACACAGCAGCTAATGAATCGCCCTCCACCCAGAGGGAGAGGAAAGGTAAACAAGTCCTTTCTTTTCTTTCCTCCCATCTGCCTTGTTCAAGTACACTTTGCTCTCTGTATTGAACTCGGTTTGGAGACTCTTGACAAATCAACCCCCTTTCTATTGCTTTTCCACTACGATAACTGGACAGCTAATGTGTGTGTTTGTCAATGTTTAAGGTGCACTATGCTTGTGTATACCGTGTATTTTCATCAGTTGCATTGTTTCTTTAGAAATTGCTCCCAAGTATGTGTATGGTCAGCACTTTTAGACATTTTAGAGGATGAATCCTACTCACTCACTTTTATTGTGTCGGCCCTTAATTCTTAACAAAGCATTACCCTAACTCTGCCCAAAATAGCAGAGAAACAAAACAAACAAAAACATAATAAAGAACCTTTATGGCGCTTTAACACTACATGCCATTCACATTCATACACTGATGGCAGGGGCTACCATGCAAGGTGCCACCTGCCCATCGGGACTATCTACCCATTCATACACCGCAGGAACAGCCTGCGGGAGCAATTTGGGGTTCACTGTCTTGCCCAAGGACACACCGACACGGACAAGCAGAGCCGGGCATCGAACTGCTGATCGAACTGCCAATCCTGTGATTGAAGGACAACCCTGCTCTACCACTGAGTCACAGTAGACCTGATCCTGGAGAACATGATGGAGCTGCTGCAAGCCTCTGACAAAGTCTGTTGTTTTCCGGATGAAGGGAATAACCAGAGAATCTGATTTGTGACAAAAACTGGAATAGGGTGTATCGTCACTGAGGTTTTTCTGGCTGTTATGACAAAATAACAGAACATTTGTGTTGTGACATTTTGCAGAGGGCAGGTGGTCTGGGGAACTGTGCTTCACTCTAGTCTGGGAACTGTAACATGTCCGGTGTCCTTGCTGTGCCCCAGCACGCCCAGTGGTCTCTTGAATATGCAAAGCAACTATTTCTCAGCATGAACCACTTTATGGGCAGCCTCCACCATAGCTCCCAGTATATTAAGTTTGTATTTCTGGCTGTAGAAATCTGTGCCAACTCCTGCTTCCTGTAAGAGTGCTGCACTGGTAGATGTTTTGTTTCCGTATCTCATTATACAAGTTGAGAAGCAAGAGATGCTCATAAAACTTTCATCTCAGCTGGAGCTCAGACAGGAGGATGAGGGTCAAGTCTGACAGCGGAGAGGACAAACTCACCTCCAGTAACCTATGTGGATATTTATGGAGCAGCTCGGGAAAACTGCAGAAAGTTTGGAACAGTGCTGGAGCATGCAGACAGAAGAATAGAAGATACGTTTTTGCATCCAAAAGGCAATAAAGCTTACCCTTCAGACAAACAGCTCTTATAACTTCGAAAGTAACAACACATAATCAAAACATTGTGATGCGACGAGGAGCTCTGAATGTTCAGACAGTATTCTCTCGTGATCATTTCTGATTTACCTACTGACATTTCCTGCAAAGCTTTTGTGTCACAGTCTGTGTTGAGATGATTTCTGAAAGATGTGCTCTTCAGAATTAAAACAATATGTGCAGACAGTGTGAGTCAAGTCTGCCGTTTTAAGACTTTAAAGGTATTTTTTTTCTGTAATGTGCTGTATACTTTTGTTCTTCTGAAAGCATTTATTAACTTTCCCACTTTGGCAGTAGTTATTATGAGAGGGAATAGTGCTTCTTCTTCACTTAACTAGCCATTTTGGAATATATTTATATGCACCACAGACCAGATCAGATAAGACTGTGGTCAGTGCATTAACCGGCGGGGCCCTGGGCAAAAATGAGGGCCCCTTTTAACCCTATGTTTCTCTCTGGGCAACATGTGCACTTTTTTTGTCCCAGATTTGCTATGTGGCAATTTAAATAAACTAATTCATTTAGGAATATGCAACAGATAAATTCAGAACCAAAACAGTAAAGATCTTACAACTATATTTTGTCACAGGGACCTACTTCAAATCAGGGTGTGAAGATTAGCCACCTTATAATATCACTTGATATTATTATTTAGGCGTGCATATTTCTAAACACTTTTCCATTAAATTAGCACAACAATGATATATGCACACAGATCCTGGACTTTTTGGGGGCCTTGGATTCGAGGGACCCCTTGCAATTTCCCACTTAAATGTGTTGACAATACATGTTTGATTCAGTGGCAGGACAGCTCAACCCTGTGCTGCTGAGAACATGATGTACATATCGCTATTTCTGATTTCTCAGAAGCTTTAGTCACTCTGGCCCCAATTTCACTACGAACTAACACAAGCTTTGTTGCAAGGACATAAGTTAGTTTATTCAAAATACATCCTCTTAAGTGGAGCACTTAATAGACGGAGGAGGTTAAAGAAAAGTGGTCGATGCAGCACAGCTAATAAGCGCCGAGAAGAAGGTTTGCTATTGGTGCAAATCAAAAAAGTTGAACTTGGTGAGAAAACATTTCACAGATTTACTTATCTTACTTATGAAATGAATTGATTTTGCTGAAGAAGTACTGGTCTGACTGGTACTCTACACTTTTCCCAGTCACCAATCAGGAATAAACATTCATATCTGGTGGCCAAACAAAATGATCTCCTCTCTTACACGTTTAGTTGGTTGGTTTTCTGTTCTGTTTTGTTTAGCAGCAAAAATTCATAATTTCCATGTTACATCCTAGCCGGTGCTGCGCTGAAAGGTCACGGCTGGTGAAAAGCAGAAGCTGAGTACTAGCGTGTGTTTTGATGTTCAGTGTACCTATTCCCTCTCTGTAAGCCCCCCCGAGCCCCTCTGATCTACTCTGCAGCTCATTAAAACACCCTCTCCACCTCCGCATTAGCATCAGAGTCATGGTCAGACTGCTTTGTGTTATAAGGGTGGAAAACAATATCAATAACAACAACAAAAACAATAGTAGCCTTTGGTCCAGGGAGGAGAGGAGGAGAAAGGTCTTTGATAATGTACATCAAAGGGAGACGCTGAAGTAGGCTGTGTTTTCATGGCTCGCATGCCAAGGTCGTCTCTGATCCTGCCCGCGTGGTGTTAGCGCTCGGGGGCCGGTCGGCTCGCACAAGGTGAGCTGCTGGGTCTTCAGGACATGTTCTCAAGGATGGGAAGTCAAGCACTGCAACCAACAAAGGCTTGTCATAGGTTAAAGTTGTGGCCCTCGAGTGACATTGATTTCCCCTTTCTGTTAGAGCACTTGCGAGAGTGCTTGTGTGTCTTGGAATCTGGAAATGTGTGCAGTCAGGAAATAAAAGGCATCAAAATGGAAAAAGACAGAAGAGGAAGACAGAGCTTTGTCTTTTTAGCTAAATCTTCTATTAGGAGGAACCCTAATCTGAGTTGTTGCAGTTGTAAATGATAATTTGTTACGGAGATGGATCTGTTGACATGTGGGCGAGGCAACTAATTAATTCAAAGCACTTTGAGAACTTCTCGTCCCCGTTAGCTTGAAAGTGAAGCACGAAAGTTCATTCTTGACCTTGGAAATAGTCGTTTGACCAAACAATCCCAACTCAAGGTCCACTTGATAGCTTTTTTTCCACAGCTTTCAACAACATAACATGGTCTTTATCAGCGGAGGGCTTTTGACGATTGATCAGTTGACAATAAGCTTGTGCCACAGGTTGAAATGTATAGTTACTTGCATTAATAGATGATGTAATACCCTTTAATAGAGACAAATATAAACCCTTTGTAAAATGGCCCTCATTAGAAAGTGGCAGCAGTCTTACCTCACTATATTCATAGTGGAGAGTGTGTGAGAGGGTGAATGATTCATTTGGTCCTTGCTGACCAATACGAATAAAATGTGTGTTTGTAGTGAAGTATGGCACTTTTCATGAATACATACATAAAAAAAAAGTGGCAATATTTTTCATAGTTCAAACCTTCATCAGTTGAACTTAATCATTCAGTCTGCATGTTTCCTTCAGTAAAACATTAAATGTGTCACTTTGACAAAAAGTTAGAAATAGCATTTCTTCTCCCAAGAAGTACATGTGAAGGTGTGCCGTGTTAGTGCGAAACTCCCCTCACTGTGCAGTGAATAAGTGTTAATACCAAAGCTACATGACATCATTAACCTGCTGTGTTTAAAGGTGCATTGTATTTATTTAATATAACACAATTGAACAGAAAAGTAATTATAAAATCAGCCACTTGTTCTATTCCTGCTGAGTAATCACAGGTTGTTTTTTTTAAAATTTGAACTCTGCTGTAGAATGCAGAGACTGTGCGGCACTTTGTGCACTGTCCCTAAGGGTGTAGGGGACTACAAGACACAAAAAGGTAATTGATCCTGTGATCATACATGATGTTATACTGTTTAACTAATTGATTACAAACACATTTGTACAATCATTCCTGCTATACAGTTATGATCCATAGTCCACAGGATCGCAGTGTAACAGGAGCACAGTCGTGAATCAAAATGCCACAAACCATTCTGTCACTTGTATCAGAAATCACTTAATATTTCACCATCTGATATTTCCTTCTTTCCCCCCAATCCCACCTGAGAAATCATCCTAACTACAGAGAGCCTTTATAACCACGTGGAGCTCGGTGGGAGCTTCACAGAGAAATCTGTCCATTCATGAAAGGCGCAGGGCCAGCCAGACTCAGCCAGACCGGCCCTTCAGGGACACCCGCTGTTTGACTTGGCTCAAGACCGGGCCTGGGTACAGGGCTACAGTTGTCCGTAGCCACAGGCTGCAGAGCTGAAGGTATTTCCTGACTAAATTTCTCTGTCATACTGTTTGCAGTCGTATTCGAAAGACGGCGAGGGAACTTTAGAGAGAGAACATGGTCACAAACTCATTAGATGCCACAGTGGGAAGATACAAACACAACCACAAAGGTCTAGGCACATTTGGATTTCTATTTCAGTTCATGAGCTTCGGTAAACGCAAAGAGGAAATTAAAAACTCATAGCTTCCTTTCCTTTAACCCAACTTCCATGTCTCCTTTTTGCAGCAGCCATATGAGCGCTATATTTTTCATATAGGCCGTGACTTTATCTAAATGCGCTAAACCCCATGAGTCTCATCTTTTCTCAATTTCCTCTGTTTTTCTTCTATGACGGCCCAGATGTTCCTCTTCTCTCTGTGCATTTTGCTTTAGCTTAGCATAAATATTCAGCAAAGACGTCCGCTTGTAACGAGCCATCGTTCAGAACACATCTTTCACCATTATGTTAATGCCTATAGACACTTAGAAAGGGGTACATTTTAGGCCCTGCACACACCTGCAAGCACCTGCGTACACACACACACACACACACCAAAAACACACAAATGCACACAAACACAGAAAAAGAGAGATGAGTGAGTCATTGTGCTATTTCCCGGCTGTATTCACTCTCTGCTGTTGCTGTCACTTTCAAATGATCCATTGGGATTAATTAATGTAATTTTCACAAATTAATTCCCCCTATTCATACATAATGGGCAAAACCACAACGGTGTTTAACCAGGGCATCTGTCCATTGGGTGTCGTCATTTAAGTCGCAGCAGGGGTTGGTAATTGCCTATTGCTCCAGTGTGGTAAACACAGCTCCTTCTTTTCCTTTCCTTTTACTCTCCCTCTGCTATGAGTAATTCCACCCAGAGCAGTTCCACCACATCAAGCACAGTTACAAAAAAAAAAGGTCAGTTATTGACTGCACATCACAGTGCATTCAGACGCACATTTGAATATTTTCTGTCATGTTTGTCTCATATTTCTCTCTCTGTGTATGAGGACTTTGGAAATGACTTTGATCATCTCCCCTCATATCCTCTGTTTCCCACTCTCCCTGTACCCCGACTACCGCGCTTTGTCTCCCCTTGTCTCCTCTCCGTGGCTGCCTCTGCTTCTGATTTAAACGCGCAACAGGGGGTTGTGGGTAGAGTCCCCCACTGTGAAGGATCTCTCTGACTCAGGGAGAGCTGAAGGTCAAACACATCCATGATCAGAACCACAAGATGACACTGAAGAGGTGGAATATAAAGAGAGCAGGGATGAAAGCCACGGAGATAAGTTCTGTGTTCTCTCAGCAGTGTTTTTAGTGCAGTTCAGTATTCTGTAAACACCACGTTGCACAAGCTCACAGTGGAGGAGCTGAGAGAAACGATTCACCTGGTCTTATAACTTCTACAACATACACACATATACAATGATTCCATGAAAAGAAAGCAAGATACCAAAAGACATATAGAGTGAAATCTTGTCTTTGCAAAGACTAGTCATAAACGTAATAATTGTGCAGATAACAACAACACTGTCATCCTCACAACTTATTTTCTGATTAGCCTGTCTGATTTGTGTTCCTCTCTCTCTCTTCTTAATTAGACAGACCCTTGACCAACAAAGCCAACAGAGGAGGAACATGAGCACGAACAAGAGAAAAGCATCTGTTTCTTTGAATGGAAAACTCCTGGAGCCCAGATGAAGGATTTTCCTTTTTCTCCTTCGCAATTTTTGTTGGAAGTATTTGCATATTTCAAAAGTCTACCAAAGAAAATAGCCCAGGGGCAGAAATGGCCGATCTGCATATTGAAGACTCAACAGAGGGCGAAGAGTGGGAGAGAGAGAGAGAGAAAGAGAGGGAGAGAGAGAGAGAAAGCCTCTGTGTAATAGATTTGAAGAATATCTAAAATAAACAATAATATGAATTAGCTGATGGTGTCATACTCATTATGCTGGATTAACTGCAGTATTCACTACATCCAAAACAGATTATTTGCTTAGTTTTGAAGCAGTTTCATGGATAGAGGGAGAGAAAGAGAGAGAGAGGGAGAGAGAGAGAGAGAGAGAGAGAGCGAGAGAGCAGAGAGAAAAATGTGCATCAGAAGAAGGCCTCTTCACCCAGCTTCCTTCATGAATAACAAATAGAGGACCCAGTGCAGTGACCAGCCAGCACAACACATGAAAAACATTAGTGCATTCCCTGAGTAGTCTGGTTTTCTCTACATTGTGCTGGTATGCTGGAAAGATGTGAAGCACCGTGGTGCTTTTGTGAAGCTTCTCTGTTTGCTGCGTTTAACTGAATAATAAGTAACAATAAACAGGTTTTAGAGATCGTGGAAAAAATAATTACTCATATCTTTCTGTTTATAAGTTGTGAACAGCTTTATTAATGGTCAATAAATCATGTACCAATGCTTTATAGATCAGTTAAAATCCTTTTGCATGTACATTTTAACTAATGGTCTTAAGATTCTTTGATAAATGATTTACTGATGCCTTACATGCCAGTTAGAAGCCATTGTTAAAACTGCATGTTTTGAAATATTGACAATGACACAAGTTATCTGTGACTTTACAGTACGATCAATGGGCTCACTCAACACAGCAAAATCAAACAACTTTCTTAACAAACATGACCATACCTGGTGATATATTATCTGTGTTCTGATGTTACAGATTGGTGGACAAACCTAATGCTGATGCACTTTTTTTAATTTGTTATGTAGCTATAGCTCTATATACCCATTCATTTAATTATATATGATGAACACTTAAAAAAAACACAATAACATGTGTGTGTGTGTGTGTGTGTATATATATATACTTTTGAACTCTATAAATGTCTTTAAAAATCTATTAGAAAGTTGTACTTTGGTTGTATTCTTCAAGTTATTAACATGTAAGGATTCATTGATTTAAAGGGTAAAGCAGCTAAAGTCCAGGATTTAAATATAGCAGATTATTCGCTGTAAATGCAACATATATTTTGTTGTGTAATTTATTGTGTCATGCAGCCTGTGATGGTTGTGCTGAGTCCTGTAGATGAGTGTGTCACATTAACCCCTAAATGCCATCCTGCCCACACCCAAATTAAATAGTTTAACAAAACAATCCAAATGATTAATTTAAAAATGTGTCAACTGTATCTGCATTACTCAGTGATTCTGTATTGAGCAAATATAATTAGTAATAATATTACTGGACATGACACACACACACACACACACACACACACACACACACACACACACACACACACACACACACACACACACACATAATCTTTTAGCATAAAGCATGTTTCTATTGCAACAAAATGTGACTTTACTTTGCTTTACTTTTTTCGAACTTTCTAAAATGGATAAATCTAAATGTAATTTGGAGCACGATAACTGAACATAATGGTGAGTGGATTCAAATGTTATGATAAAAGTCTCGATTTATGTTGCAGGTTGGGAAAATACATTTTTTGTGACCATTTATCTTTTACTTTTTGGATGAGATCCAAGACAAATGCTGAAAACTGAAAAACATAAATTAGCACATTTATTGGCTGCACCTGGCTCTCTACTCCAGTCATCCAGTCCAGTCGACGCTTTACTCTCTCAAGGCCCTTAAAACTATACGGCAAAGTCGTGGTAGAAAACTCCCCGCGACATGTTTAGTTAACAGGCCATCCATAAACGGAGCAGGCATGGAAACATCCAACCAGAACCGGTTTGTTTTTTGGAGGATGGAAAAAGCAAACTGTTGGCAGATTTTGTGCACCTTCAGCGCTCACCAGTGTGGCGCGTCACGCCACTGTGGCCTCTCCTTTACCATATGAAAAGGAGCGTATTAAGATGCAATAAGCGTACAAACCCCCTATGTACCTAAAGCCGACTTATCCTTGACACAGGCCTCGGTCGTTCTGCGTTATTATAAAACAGATAACCATAGTACTACGGTATTATTTGTGTGGTATCACTAACCTCATCGGCTGCATAAACTCAAGATCTGTTAAAACGTGTACTACTACTACTACTACTACTAATAATAATACTAATACAAATAATCGTTATTAACTGTTGTCATTTTGTAAGAAGTTTTGTTCCGTTGCAGGATTTCTTATTCTGTTTCTTTAGATGATTCATTGCGCGTCCTTAAGGGCACATCCAGATTATTCTGTGTCTCTGTCTTTTTTCATTTCTGTAAAATTATTTTATCATATTGTTGCTTTATTCCTGCAGCAAGAACTGAGTGCACCCGAAGCTCAACTGAGACACACCAGCTCCTCTCTGACTGCGCGTCCAATCAGCGGGAGCTCTGCAGAGCCTTTCTGCTGTAATTGGATGGAGATGGGTGAGGAAAACGCAGCCTTGGCACAACGTAAACACATGCTCGTCTTCTTCGCACCGCAGAGGACGCGCCGGATAGAGCAGATGGAGTGAGAGAAACTACCGAGAGGACCGGAGAAGCTTTAAAGTTGATTTTGTCATCATCACTAAATGGCTTTAAAACGCCAGTAACAGATACACGGGTTATAAATGAGCAGCTCCTCAGCTTGGCACGGATCAGAGAAGGTGTTCCATATAGGTCTGTGGATTACGCACGGCGGAGCTCCCGGGACAGAGAAAAGTTTTGAAGACTATTTTTTGTTGCACTGGAATGCTAGAGTGTTTTATTACACAAGTCTCAACGCGCACGACCTGCTATAGAAGTAAACTTATCATTTGAGTTTCTATGGAGTTATTTCCCACTGTCTTTTCGTTTTATATATAGACTGCATTTATTCATGGATTAGAACTGGGACTTTAGCAGAACACAAGAAGAGATAAAAATCTGAAGATATATGCTTTGGGGGATGGCAACAGCAACATCAAGTCCATACCTAGCCAGCAGCAGGATTTTATCCGGCCCGGTCCTTCACTCTGATCGGAGGGTTGGTGGAATGCACCCGGGCAGCACCGCTGTGACCACGGTGTCGAGTGGATACAGAGGGGATCCTGCAGTAAAGATGGTGCAAAGTGACTTCATGCAGGGTGCCATGGTGGCAAGCAATGGGGGCCACATGCTAAGCCATGCCCACCAGTGGGTAACATCGTTGCCTCACGCGGCAGCCGCAGCAGCCGCGGCCGCAATGGCAGCAGCCGAGGCCGGCTCTCCGTGGTCCCCCAGCTCCCAGCCGCAGGACGTGAAGAGAGGGAGGGAGGACCTCCACACAGGCAGCGCTCTGCACCACAGGTCCCCGCATCTGGGACCCCATCAGGCGCACCCGGGAAGTTGGGGAGACACCTCCACGGCGCACATCAGCATCACCGAGGTGCAGCAGCAGCAGCAGCAGCAGCCGCAGCAACAACAACAGTCTCTCATTTACTCTCAGCCCGGTGGGTTTACAGTCAACGGGATGCTGAGCTCGCACGTGGGACAGAGCCTCATGCACCAGGGGCTGGTGCGCGGGGAGTCCCCGGAGCTGGATCACGTAAACCACCATCATCACCATCACCACCATAATAACCACACTCACCATCACCAGCATCAGGGGGTGAACCACGAAGCGCACTCAGACGAGGACACTCCGACGTCTGATGACTTGGAGCATTTTGCAAAACAGTTCAAACAGCGGCGGATCAAGCTGGGTTTCACTCAGGCAGATGTGGGCTTAGCTTTGGGCACCTTGTACGGCAACGTGTTCTCGCAGACCACCATCTGCAGGTTTGAAGCGCTTCAGCTGAGCTTTAAGAACATGTGCAAGCTGAAGCCTCTATTGAACAAATGGCTGGAGGAGGCCGACTCCACCACCGGGAGCCCGACCAGCATCGACAAGATAGCCACCCAGGGCAGGAAGAGGAAAAAGCGCACGTCCATCGAGGTGAGCGTAAAAGGCGCGTTGGAAAGCCACTTCCTCAAGTGTCCCAAACCATCCGCGCAGGAGATCACCTCTCTGGCGGACACTCTGGAGCTGGAGAAGGAGGTTGTCAGGGTCTGGTTCTGCAACCGCAGGCAAAAAGAGAAGCGTATGACGCCGCCAGGACTGCCTCGCACCCCGGAGGACGCGTATTCACAGGTGGGCAGCATGGGTCCTGACACACCGTCACCCTCCATAGACTGCAAGAGGATGTACAGCGACACGTGAAAATAAGTGGCCGGACTTTAAATCTGAACAACAAGTGTTTGAATACCTTTTTCGAGAAAATATTTGATGTTTCCTTAAATACTCGGACAATTGATGAACTTTTCTTACTGATCCCCAATAATAATGTTGTCCAGTGTGTATTCACTTCAGAGCAGGACGAAAGTCTACTTTTATGCATCCTCGGGTATTTTTCTGCACTATGAATCAGCTTTTGGCACAGAAAATGAAAAGCTTAAAGTCTAAGTAGAAAACAATTGAAAGTCTATCAAAGGCAAAATTTGTTCACCAAAAAGTCTGCAGAATTGGAATTGTATCAATCTGTTTCCAGACATAAAAGATATTTCCGTCTCTCTGTTAGAAATAAAAGTTCCCTTGTATTGCTGCAGAGTTTGGTGTCCCACAGGCTAGACTGGACTGCATCGTTTCTTTTATATGAAAGACATTGGTCTTGCGCTTTATTCAGCATTGTTTTTAAAGAGCAATAATTTATATTCCTTGAAACGTGTTTCTGACTTTTGTGTTGTGTGTCAGTGGATTTATGTTGTGACACAGTTTAAGATTTTACCAGTGTTGTGTTTTCCTTCATAGAAAAGTCATTTTATTAAATTAGCAAACATTCCCTTAAGTTGATGTACAAGTTAGTCTGCTGTGTATTCTTGTATGATGCTTTGGACTATTTATTTTTCCCCACTGTGTATATTTTCATGGAATAGACTAATTATTTAATAAATTTGACATAAGGAAAGAATTGTGTTACGCTATCTGAGAGGACCATCTTATTAAGGTTCGTATTGACACACACACACACACACACCATCATGTGTCCTTTTAGCTCACACCTTTGCAGTGAAATATTAACATTACTATATTGATGTTCTCTGCTGCTTTTTAATGGATATTATCAAATATACCAATATAGCTCTAAGTGTCAAAATGGCAATTTAAATGATCTTTTATGAGAAACAAAGACCATTTAGAGACATTATTCCATACGTTATATAGAAGAAGTTATAAAGGCATGAAACCAAATGCATTTTTCAAAAAAGTTTAATGCTATTCTGCCTGGGCTTTTAAAAAGCAGCTTCTCAAGCTGCAATGATAGTCGATTAATCAAAATGAGAAATAATCAATTGACAGAAAAGTTTGATAATCGATAATTGTTTTTTTTAAACATGGCAACTTCCCTGGTTCCAGCCTCTTAGATGTGATGATATGATGATTTTCTTTCTATATTTATAATAATAAATTGAATAACTTAAAGTCTTTGAACTGTTAGTCGAATAAAACAAACTATTGGAACACATCTTTTCGTGCTGTGGGACATTATAACAGGCATTTCTCACTCTTTGTTGTCATACAGTTTACAGACAAAATGCTTAATCGAGAAATTAAGATTAAGATTCATCAATAATGAAAACAGTCGTTAGTTGCAGTCCCAGCAGCTTCATTAACGGTGACGTAAATCAAAATAATCTGTCACTAGCCAACACCTTTTCCCAGTTTTTCTGCCTCCTAGTTGTGTTGACACTGATTGAGCTCATCACAGAAGTCTCTTCTTGGAGTTTGCCTCCACATTTGCGTGTGATATACGACACGTCAGCCCAGCCACATACGTCCTGTGGCAGTGCTATGGACTGCAGCTTTGTGGAACGTAGCCAACAGAGGTCGGCTATCCCAGCTGGCAATTCAACCTCGGCAGCGGTTGCGAAGGTGACAGCGAGATGGAGGGACACAAGGCGGCGGATCTTTTGCCACAGATGATGGGTTTGGCAGATAGGCAGCAAGAAACTCAGGATGCTGGCTGTGAGAAACAATCTGTGTTTCGTCTCTCTGTCGCTGATCCACACAAACATGACACACAATGATACATACAGGAATTAACATACACATGAGCTGATGTCTTAAATCAAATATCTCAATGGTGATTTAGAAAACGATGGGTGGAGTCGTGGAAAAAAAGTGGTTGTGGTGAAACTTGGAGGGAGGTCAAAGGTCTGCTGGTACAGTACCTGCCAACAAACCAGACAGAACACTGAGAAATAAACACAAACCTAGAAGTTAATGGTTGACTGTAAATGTCACACTTTTAATTGTTCTTTGAGTATTTTTTACTTGGGATCTTCCAGAACCTTGAGCTGAAAACATAGGTGCAGCTGACACATTTTTGGTAAATCTGTCTCACTTCAAGTCATTCTTGATTAAATTGTATATTTTATGGATTTCTGTCCCTTTTGAGTCAACATCTCTCCCAACAAAGCCAATGCTCAATACATCTTATATAACACTGTTAAAAAATAGAGGCAGACAAGCACACAAATATATCAAAAAGGTGTGTGTCTTCATCGAACATTGGCAGGATTTAGGGGAAACTCTGGCCTATAAATAGCAGCCTGCCTGCATGAATGGGTGGTTTGAATGGGTCTTTACACGTTAGCCCACACAGCCGTCGTCACTCCAGGTCAAATTTCAATCCCATAACGGCTGAAGGGATACAAGTACGTGTAAAGAAGAAATGCTGATGATACTTCACCAGTTTATGCTGCTGAAAGAAAGAATGCAGATACATTAGACACAAGTGAACCAACTTTTCAAAAAGTTTTATTATAAAATGTTTTTATTCTGCTGTGATAAAACCCCGTGAAATTAATTTGGGGAAATAAAAAATGCATACCAAAATTGTAGCTGTTTTTCTCAGCTTTAGAGAAGTTGACCTTCAGAAATAGTGTTCACATCAGACAATGATTATGTTAAAAAGAAAGACAGAAAAACACTTTTTACTGACTTGGTATGCTTGTCAGCATCGAGTGACTTGAACAACAGCTCAAAGACACACATGGCATTCTGTCATAAAAAAAAACCAATCACAGTCTACATGTTCATGACTCGATGTCAACGCAAAGAAGAACCTATGCATGCTCTCAGCTTCCACAGCAATATCACACAGAGGACGAAAGGTGTCTCCACAGCTGACTGTAACCATCTACTGATGCCTCTTAACATGATCTATTCCCGCCGAGAGCCGCAAAAGCCAGAGTTCCCTGATAAAAATGGAGGCAAAATCTAAGCTGGCAGGATTGCAGTGTGATCCCCTCAAAGCTTAGCGATGTAAAGATGGGAGATAAGGATGAAATTGAGGGATAAAAAGCCCTTTAAAGGGTGTTGTCATCACAAGACGCTATGTCTTCTCTGAATATTAATGCTGGGATCTGAAGGTACAAGCTGATGATGTTACAGTAACCTGGTACTGAAGCCGAAACCCCTCAATCAACAGAAATGGCTCGGCTCACATGCATCTGTGCTTGTGATGACAGCAAGAAGTATAGTCAGTGCTCATGCATATAGAGTGCTACAGGAATGAGTCCTGAAAGCCCAGAAATGTGTCAGCATTTTTGCACTTCCGGGTCCCTCGTCTCAACGCCTGAAATGAGGCCTGTGGTCAACACGAGGAGCTTAAGAGATTTGTTCTACGATACAGAATACGTCAGTAAATATCTCACTAGGGATTTTTTTATGGTTTTACATGTCTTTCACTTGCAAGTACCACCATCAAATATACATTTCATTTAAGGAAAACATGCTAGAACTGCTTGTAGCTCATCCGCTTTGATACGCTCATCCAGTGCGATGCTAACTTCCGGGTTGGCCTACAAAAATGTGTCATCCCTGCAGCACTTTATATGTGCTACTTAAATTTAGTACCATCATCATTGGAGTATTGTTTCTTGCATCACTGAAACAGGGGATGTTTGCAGTAAAGGATGTTATCACCTCCGCCAATAAAAAAATGCTAATATTATTGCTCATAATTGCTCTTAAAACCTTGTTCAGGACTTTACACCAGAGCAATTATTGCATGATGATCCCTTCTTTCATGCTTGTTGTTTGAACCTGGACCTATATTCAAAGAATATTGTAATGTACAACTATTTCCCAGTGGGTTGCACATTATCAGTCGCCACTGTTTGGTGTTAATTATTCTCACATTGTGGAGTTTGGTTAACCACGTAAGTCTAACACTGATTAACACACTGTGGCTTCCTCAGGGTGAATCAAAGCTCATGACACATATGACTGGAGTCAGAGGCTGTGGCAAGCATTGATAAAGGACCCAGAAATTGTGTTTTAGTTGGTTGTAATTTTGTGTGTGAATGTATTAAAGTGTCCTAAGTGTCGCACAAACATTGTGTGTACAATACTCAATCATCTCAAAGTCAATATTCTTACTTGTGTGGGGTTTTCTCCTCTCCGAATATTCTGATTTAGTGGTGAACATTTTTCACTTTTTCCGTGTTTGCTTTTTTGGTGAATGATGGAGTACCAACGTCTCTCCATCAGGAAGAAATTAAAGCAAACATCTGCGGAATAATGGACAGGGAAATGAATTCTCTCACTAGCAAGCTTGTTGTGTGGGTGCCAATGAACGTGACGAGCATGCATGTGCCAGACCGGTGGAGTGGAACTCGTTTGATGGGCATGTTCAACACATGGGCACGATGCCAATTTAGACAAGCATGCCCATGAAAATAATCAACGCCTGCATGCTAAGTGTGTGAATGTAACCGTGTGTATCTGTATGTGTGTGAGAATACACCAGTTGTCTTCTTTAAAGTGAACTACATTTTGAAATATGTGTATAATAGATGATATTCTGCACATCTGGACTCAGACAGCATTCTATCAATGACGTGTGATTTACCTCCCTTTAAAATACTGGAATTATACCAGTGTTTAAAGCTCTCACTGTAAAATGTATATGGCCATGTGTTGCTCTAAAAGGAGGTGCTGCAACTCTAAATAAGTTTGAATTAAAAAAACACACCTATACTTACTTATACAAACCTTAACATACCAACACATAAATGTCTGAAATACGCTTCCAAAAGTAAAGGCCAAATACATGTAAAGCCCAATGCTGCCATCTCCTGGACGAAAATATCGATTACCGTCTCTGAATGTAAGAGGACTCTGATCAAATGGCAAATGAAAAAAACACAAAAACAATTAAATAATCTTCAAGATTTTTTTAATTTAGGATCATTGGATTCATTTAGTATAGTAATCTGTAAAACAAGAAGAGAAAACCATAATCTAACCTTGGATGTTTGGTGGATGTGAGAGTGAGTATGTCATTGGCATTATTGACAGACAACCCCACATTAGGATTTATTATCATATAAATAGGTGAAAAGATATTAAAAAGCTTGGAATTGAGAGCTAAATGGAGGTTGGATATTGTAAATCCATATATTCCTTTAAATATGTAAATTTTTTGTATATACTACTGTATCACAGGAATAGAGAAAAATGTAAATGTAAATAATAATAATATTATTATTATGTGTATAAGGTTCCATAGTAGGCGTATGAGATGAGAGGTTTTCGTTTGCCCAATTGTTTGAGTAAAAATGCTGTAATATTACCATTTTATTGGTGTTGGTGATATTTATCCGTTTTTTCAATGTGCATCTTCAATACAAAAACTTATTTGAATAATATCAATCGTATGATATGTTGTATTGTTTTTGTTGTTGTGTTGGGTAAAAACTTAAATTGATGGTATGGTGAAGTTTTTACTGTGCGGATATTTTGCCAGATCAAGAGTAACGTGATATTGTAACGCATTCATTAATAAGCAACAACGATTATTGCTACATGTCCCACGTGTCGCATAGGAAAAAAATACTGGAAACGCCACACCTGTTTAAACATTCCAGTTTCCAAATCAATGTAACCTCCGCACTGCTCCTTTAAATCAGTGACCACCTGCGTGTCTGGCGTCAGCATCATCCGCAGTCGCCGCGATGGCGATCGATACGGCAGTGAAATGTTCAAAGTGGGATATTTTGGGAAAGGCTCGGCATGCACAGGGAGAGAATATGCGATCGACGAGAGACATTCATGAAACCTGGTACCAAATGTAACGTCCAAGGTAGGCCTATTTATGTCTGCTTAATGCTTGAAATGGATCGTTGTATTTGCCTTAATCCCCTCCTCATTGCTTAGATTCTTAGAAGGAACAAACGTGTATGTTGTCTTTGATGCCTGTATATCATGTATTTTGAGATTAGCACTGGCTCGTGGTGATGCAGACAGTTTGAGCAGCGCGTGATTGACACAGAAACACAGGTGATGGAGAGACACAGGCTCATATGTAAATATGAGAGGACACACTGTGCAGGCTAATTGGTGGCGCGGTGTAAAAACGATTAATGTCACAGGATGGAAGCAGTGGTTTGTCAATGCAGGGAGGACTAGATTATGGCATCACATATAAAACACTGTAAATCTGCATCGAGGAGCTGATGCCACCATAATCCTCTGAGATTGATTACATCTGGATGCTGCTACTCATCAAATTATATGAAAATGAAAAGTCTTTACTCAATTATTTTATTCTATTCATAATGTCCGGGGCTATTATATTTCTCCATGTTTGTATTGTCACATCAGTCCCACCTATTGATTCAAAACTGAGCAGAGCAGCTGAGTAAATCCACTTGTTTTTCTGTTGAAATAAGAAGCTCGGATCCCCCTGCAGGGCAAACCAGCTCATTGTCTTCTTGATATCATTTGCAGTTAGTCATTTTAAAAGGTGTTAAAATTAAACATTTTAAGGCATTCTATTGCCTATTTGTATAGTTTTATTGTAACGTAGACTACATGATCCCAGGGTTTCTTCTTTGCTACCACATGCCTTTTGATCTCATTTTTGTTTTGTTCTCTAACAAGGTGACTTATCTCTGATTCAATAGATGCTTTATTGATTATACTAAAAGATAAGGACCAAATAAGACCTTACAGAGACATATATAGTGTCTGACAGGGAGGCGTCTATGTTTCAAGAGAAAATATAGTTTGAAGTCCTGACAAAGTCCTAAATTGCAAACACTGTGATACAGAGGATATTTTGTCTTAGGGGATGAGAGTACAGGCTGCTTGTTGCCATGGAAGTGGTGACCTTGTTGCCTTGGCAACAACCAGCAACACTATGCAGTGGCTGATAATGTTTTTGTGCAAGAATGTAGCTACAGTCACTGGAGGGACCGTTTCCTCTCACCTGTGTGAGATAACACTATTCCTCTTATTGTAGGGTAATTCAAACTTAGGTTTTTGACTATTAACATTAAGCTATATTACAGTGACAAAGACTCATATTCTGTGTATATTCCGACAGTACAATCACTGAATCAGGCCTTTTCACAGTACGGAAAGCTTGTTAATGATCATATTAATGATCCTGATAGTGTGCATGCTGGCTCACTGTCACACTGTTATGTCTCACTGGGACATTTAGAACAAAGCCATCGATAATTAGTCCCACCTACTATTATGACCGCTGAAGATGTCTGCTGCACAAAGGCCTATCACATCTAGATTCTAACACGCGGTCACAAGGAACTAAACATGGGAGGTAATGACCCTGAACTCATCTTCTTGTCTCCCAGCACTTAGGAGCCAGTCCATCTGTGAGGACCACATCTGAGACCTGAACGCCAGGATGACCTCAAACACATTGTTAACACTGTCCCACCGTCAGGAGCAGGAGGTGGAAAAACCATAGCAACAGACGTGTCCTGAGGATGCCTCTCTGTTTTATCAAGATTGCTGAAGCATCATCCAAGAATGGGCTTCTGCTCAGTCGAAGGAAGACACGCTGTGCCATGGTTTGTACTATAATGTGTGTATTTCTGTTCACGTGTGAAGAATTACATGTACTGTTTGCTTCGGAGGCTCGGTGGTGTGAATGTTTGTATACGCGCCCACGTGAGTCTGTACAGCTGTTAATCATCAACCTCATTCAAGTCAGCGAGCGGCACACGTCTGTCCTGTATATGCGACTATATCGCTCAATGAGGTGTGTCTGGCTTATATAATAAGGACGTCGTTCCTCCTCTCACTGTTTCAAATTTACAATTGTCCCTGAGTAATGGATCACAGAGCAACTCCTCTAATTATCGAATGAGACACTCACCGTGTTTACAGCAGCTTATTTAAAGAGACAGACAGCACGTCATCATCCATTAAAATCATGGAACATACACCTTGTCAGACATACACTCTTATGTAATTTGACTGTTTCTCTACAGGTTGTTTTTTTTCTGGTTCACAAAGTATTTTTAAGTGCCATATGTCAATATTCTTTCTCTCTCAGATATTGCCATGGAAGACCAACTGCTGGAGGACAACTTAACGTGCGTACCAACAACAATAATCAAACATGTACCGTCTTTTGGGCTGACATCCCGTGAAAAATAGCTGCCATGGCTTTTTGTAACGAAAGCCTGCTGGAGGAGGAGTGCGGCTTCATGGGGCCGGACATGGTAGAAGAAGCAGCGGAAAGTCTCCCGTCAGAAGCTGCTACTCCCCTCATATCAGTCACTCTGCGCGTGACCCTGGCCGCCATAATGATCTTCATGATTACTATTGGTTTCCTTGGTAATGCCATCGTGTGTCTGATTGTTTACCAGAAACCTGCCATGCGTTCTGCTATCAATCTCCTCCTCGCCACGTTGGCCTTTTCGGACATTATGCTCTCCCTGCTCTGCATGCCCTTCACCGCAGTCACCGTGGCCACTGCCGACTGGAGCTTTGGAAGCGGCTTCTGCCGAGCGTCCATCATGCTGTACTGGCTGTTCGTCCTGGAGGGGGTGTCCATACTCCTCATAATCAGTGTGGACCGTTTCCTCATCATTGTGCAGCGGCAGGACAAGTTGACCCCGCACAGAGCTAAACTGTTGATTGCGGGTTCATGGGTGCTGAGCCTGTGTGTGTCTCTGCCATCTGTAGTCGGGTGGAGGACGGCTGCAGCAGGTATTGGGGGTGCCTGGGCGCCGCAGTGTGTGCTGGGTTACAGCGATTCTCTGGCAGACCGTGGGTACACGGTGCTGTTGGCAGTTGCGGTATTCTTTGTACCGTTCACTGTCATGCTGTACTCTTACATGTGCATCCTCAACACTGTGCGCCGCAACACCCTGCGCATCCACAACCACACCAGCGAGCATTCCTGCCTGCCAGCCCTCAACCAAGTCAGCAAGATGAGACTTACCGGCCTGCAGCGGCCCCCTCAGATCAAGGTGGACATGAGCTTCAAGACCCGAGCCTTCACCACCATTCTCATCCTCTTTGTCGGCTTCTCTGTGTGCTGGTTGCCGCACACAGTGGTCAGCTTGCTGGCCGTGTTCAGCCGGCAGTTCTACTACAGCTCGGTCTTCTACCCAATCAGCATAGGAGCCCTGTGGCTCAGCTACCTGAAGACGGTCTTCAACCCCGTCATCTACTGCTGGAGGATCAGGAAGTTCAGGGAGGCCTGTCAGGAGTTCATTCCCAAGAGCTGCAGACTGTGTCCCAGAGTGCCGGGCAGGAGCCGCAGGAGAGTGAGGCCCAGCAACATCTACGTGTGCAGCGAGACTCAGTCAGCTGTGTGAAACAAGGAGGGCCAGTTTGTCGATGCCCATCCAGCAGGTGTTGACGTCGACTGTTTTTAACTCTTACTTTTCCTCATGATAAGCAATCAAAACTCACCTTAAACACATATTGACAAAATACACTTTCAATCTCAATTTTAAAGCCAGCAAGGATTAGAAGAGACAACTGGACAACTCCATCCATTGAGGAAGGTCATGTGATATGATCGTAACCTCCATTACAGCTACTGAATAGACCTTGTGGTGAGATTATTGTGTCTGCTGCTTTCAGTCTCAAGATAAAGTTGTTTTTAACTTTGTGGCCATTATGGTTTCTGAAATTTACTGCCAAATTATTTCATGTCATCCATTTTTTATTTACTTCTCCATTTCCAAATGAGTCCCTGATGTGATTCATTAAAGGCATTCTGTTTATTCAGACTGTAGACAAAAACAAATCATGCACAGTATTAGTGTTCAGTGATGTTCTCAGAGGAAAGTCCATAAGCTTTCAACTGACGTCTTTAAAAAAAAAAAAAAAATCATTTGAATGAAATTTGTGCAGAAACATGGCCTTGTGTGAGTTGAAACTGTTATTTAAAACCGTGCGTGTTTCAACAAAGAAGTGTGTCAGTTATTGAGCTGTGAATGTTTACTTTAATGTATTATCTTTTCATAAATAAAGGAACCAGGTTAATGAATTCAGTTTGTAAAAGAGGTCACATTGACAGAGCGCTGAGTGCTTTGGATGAAAAACAGTCTAGACATCGGCTTTTACAATGAATATGGTTGCAGGGATACCAAAGACATTCACTTTGAGTGGATGTACAGTATCTCTACATGCAGACATTTGTGTATTCAATTATATCAGCTTAGGTAATACCATTGGAAGAATGAGGCTAGCACAGACGTGTTAACTATTGTTTTCGCTAGTGAACACCTATGAACAAATGAAGTGAATGCACTGTGGTGTTAAATATGTTGGGCATTTTGATTTAAATACAGGTTGTCGGTTGTATTGAAGTACCGCATTAAACAGGAAGATGGTGCTGTTCATTCATTGCAAACATAGATAGCCTCAATAACAGACTGAAATGCCATTTTGTTTCACTTCATTCACTTACATGAATTGCTGAAGGAATTCGAGACGCTTGCAGTGATCCTGTAGGTCTGGCACCAGGTCACTAAACGACAAGAACCTCTTCACAGGCTGGGCTGGTTTAGACATGTGGTCTTCCTTTTTTGATGTGATAACTGATAATCACATGGGCAAAACTGCACATGTGATTATCAGTTTATCAGCCATATTTAAAAATGGTGAATCAAAATGTCCTAAAGAGCAGATTTTTTTTTTTCACATAAGAAAAAGAAAAGCAGCAAATTCTCATAATGGTATGAAAGATGCCTTAAAATGATAATGTTTGGAAGTTTAACTTGAAATTACTGAAACAATTTATGGATTAACAAAATAGACAAGACATTTCTCTGACCATCAACTCATCAATTAATCACGTTGGCTCTAAAAGTCATCTTCACATTTTAAACCATGGTGCTGTTTAATGGTTTAGACCTGAAAGTCGCATGACTCAACGAAGGTATTTTCATCACTGTAAACACACATTAACAGTACTACTCACATTAATACATTTAACCATGCGCCAACACATGACAACCAACATACTCTCCCTCTTAATTAAGATCACATGGTCGCTTCTACATCACATTACTGTCTTAATTTAATCAGTTAAGTTACAACAAATCATTCCACTGCAGAGACATCAGGAGAAGGGACTTTTTATGCTCTGATCTGAGGCTGAACTAGTTTCCTATAACAAGCGCAACCAGTATAAGCTCAGGGACATGGTTTGAAGAAAAGCCTTCATATGAATTTGGAAACTCTGTATGTTGGTCTACATTCCCACAGCTGAGTTACATTCATTTAAAGTTGTAAAAGAAACTTAAAACATCAACGTGACAGGATGTTAAAAGATAATTCTGCCTGAGTCACATTTTTTTACATATTCTTTTGTGTTGGCAATTCTTGAATGGTATTTTAGGCGTATAGGTTAGCCTGAAAATAAAGCACATTAAAGGTTGTAATGTATGAAGCATATACCTGTAATGAACTTTCCAACAACATCACATTTACACTATGCAAACAAAACACTACACATTTTTTGGAATGAATAGCATTCATGAACTGAAAGAAATACTTTATTATCAATTTTGTTGTAATTACATATATTTTAAAGTATTCTTTTAGGCTTTCCCTCGATGGATGGTTGTTTATTTCGAAGCGTGTGAAATAAGTTTGTGCGGCATATTATATTGTTACAGGTGAACCTGATTAGAAGTAAGAAGTTTTAAAACCAGACAGAACATATTTAATCAAGTTATTTCAGTTCAACTGTAGAGTTCGTAAATTCTAACATTAGGCTAATAGATGACACATGTTCACATATATTCAACTTCTGCTACTTCATACTTCTACTCCACTACATCTCAGAGGTAAATATTGTACTTTAACCTCTACTACATTTGTCTGACAGCTTTGTACTAGAGATCACAGTGTTTCAACACCTTCCTGTCCAGTGAAAACTATGGATCTTCAATGTGTTCATTTTGAATTGTTTGAGATAAACTGAAGGACGAAGTGTTCCTTTATGTGTTGAGGAAATTCTCCTGCTTCTTAAGCTAAATAAACTATTTAAAAAGTATCAGCTGGAAAATGCATCGTCACAAAGCTGAAAACAGGGATGGATTTCTACGAGATACGTGGTTCTCACAGGACAGCAACGATGCAAACATATGATGAGCATATACACTATGATACATTGCTGTAGATTTAACTATCAACAGTATGAATAAGTTCATATTAACATTAGCCGAACCTTAAAAATCTACAGCAGTAAAATGCAACATGAACATGAATCCAGCAGTAATATGAATCCAAAAGTAGTCATTGTACCACACAATGACTACTTTTGGGCTACTTTTGATACTTTAAATTAATTTGCTGATAATACTTTTTAAAATTTTACTTGTAGTGGAGTATTTTCACGATGTGGTAGTACTTTGATAAAAATGGATAGCTTTATGTTTTTCAATAGGCATACAAACGTGCAGGAATCATTAGTAAACAAAACAACTTTGGAGTAAATTATCACAAATATTATCACATCTATTACTTTGGAAAAATGTATTGTTTGGAATATGACAGGAATCTCTGGTCGCAGTTATACTTGCATAATTTTCTTATCATTGACTTAATTGACAACAATTCATATTCACAAATCAAAATTCTTAATCAAAAAGCCAAATGTTATATAACAGACTGTTCTTGACGAATGACGGTCTACAGTTTCTCTGAATGAAGCCCACAAACAAAAACAACTTTATTTGTATCTTTTTAAATACAACCTTTTTTCCACTTCTCTTTTTTGTGGTTGTAGACTCAAGTTGTATAACTTGAGCTACAATTGTCTCAATAAAGTTGGTGAAAAAAAAGAGAGCAAAAAGACATGCCGTGTTGTTATGACGCGGTGCATGCCGGGAAGAGAATAGCATCCAATATGGCGACTTCCACGGGAAAAGATGGAAAAGCTGTCTGTAGCTCGGGTGTGGATCTATTACTGCACCCCGAGCTGTTGTCTCACGAGTTCATGCAGCTACTCTTACGTGAGGTGAGTTAATGTTTCGAGAGAAACGGTCTGTGTACATCAGCAGTCGTAGCCTCGTGTTTGTAATATCGGTAAAAAAAGGTGAGCTAACAATTCTTTCTGTCTGGATCAGAAACATGTCAGTACCAGAGAATGTGAAAACCGGGACCGGCTCACAGAGCTTTACCTTCGGCATGTCATCCCGCTGCCGCAGAGGACTTTACCCGACAGTCGCTGGGGAAAGAGAATGGAGAAGATCCGAGGGAGGCACACAGCGGCCGGTCACAGGTCAGACAGGTAACGCTTGCTACACTGGAGGCTTTCAAGATGCACCTTACTGTGTTTTCATGGGCAGCTTATTAGGGATGCAAAGTAACTAAGAACCATATAAGTACCATACCGTTACTCTTGGGATACTTCTTTATTATAGTATTACCATTCTCTGCCACATAATACTTCTGACCCACTACATGTTAAAGGGAGACATTGTAGCTTGTAATCCACAACATGTATTTAACTTCAGTTAGCTACTGCAGATTCAGATGAAATTAAAATAAAGTAATTAAAATGAGCTCCACCTTAACCAGCTGCAACATTAAAGTTAAACATTAAAGCACGTACGTTACTCTGTTATATAGTTACATGCAGCACCCCATAACCGATGGGGAAAATTAAAACTCTTTTGAAGACTGTTATCGAGCTGCTGGTCATCTTCAAAGACACCGTTCTCACAAATCTAATGTCTGCCTGGCTGGAACTATAAAATGTACAAACTGCTCCCTAGTTTAACATACAGCAGGTGATACCAGTCTGATGAAATATTGAATTCTCCATCACATAATGTTGGTCATCACAGTCACACGTCTACCTGGCCAGACTAAAGATACACTTTTATTCAAGCTTCAAGATTCAAATACCTCAACTCAGGGTGCCCGCAAATAGTACCAATCTTAAACCAGTGCTCTCTTCTTCTTCACAAATTTAAAATCAGCATACAGTGCAGTTTTTTTAATTGTATGCACGCTGATATGAGGTACCAAGACTGCTGTGGCATTGAAAACTAGATCAGTGTAAGAAATTTTAATCGGTCACATCTGGTCGATGCTTGACCTGTTTAATGAGGTCCATGTTGGCCTTTATACATCCCCAAATTGTAACTAGTGAATAATCAGGAGGCTGTAAAAAGAGGCACGCTAGTAAAGGCCTTCAGAATAAGCTACCAGCTGTTGTGGATCATAGTTGCTCTTATATATCACTCATTTTAGGGTTGAGAAAATCAGATATCACAATACGTGGTTAAGGGCAAATAATAGAGCAGCAACACTTTTTTTGTAATGCAGCCTTTGAAACCAGGAAACGACCAGACTTATGCTATATCTGTGAGGCACGGAGAGTCACCAAGATACCAAACCGGTACATGTGTGCCTCAGAAAATATGCCAGCACAGAGCAGTGCTTCTCCCCGTGCACCTGCTCAAAACTAGAGCCCTTACCATCAACATGAGTTTAATCCATTTTAGTTCAAACGATTGGTTGTTGTTGTAATTGTTGTTTGGTAATTTTCTTTTCCAGTAACGACCACAATAGGAAAAGGCCTCTGATTGTGTTTGACAGCAGTTCCTCTCACTCTGGCCCACTAAAAGTAAAGAAACCAGAAGGAACCACCTTGTCAACGGGAATCACTGACAGGTTAAAACCTCCTCCTGCTGCAAACCGGTGCAGCCCCGCCCCTAAGCTGTCTGGAAACACATCTTCCTCCTCCTCTTCCTCTTCCATTCATTGCAGCACCGACACAGCAGACCTCAAACGGGAAGCAAACGGCTCGGTAGGAACTTTTTCTTCTGTCACCTCAGTTATGCATTACACGCAAATTTACTGTGTGGTTCAAGGAAAATGTGCATAGTTATCAAAATTGTTACTAATAGTAATACTTTCACAATACAGTTGATTCTTTGAAATGCAAAATATAACTACAAATACTGTAAATGAAGATAAAAACATACCTCTAAAATGGCAAAAAGAAACTTTGCAACTCAAAAAAAAAAACAGAAAACTCACAATAGGAAATTATTATGAATCCATAAATGTAATAAACCATTGATATTGGCATGCTAATTGATCAGTAACGCATTACATTAGACCACTTTTTGTAATATTTGTTAATGTTTCATCTTCCATCTCTTCAGGGTGCAATGAAGTCTCCAGATTTGAAGAAAAAGATCCACCATGTGACATGGCCCTGACCTCTAACCTCTATACACACGGACCTGATTGCAGCTCGGGCTCTGAAGGACAGACCGCTCCCCTCCCACCGAATGTTGTTTCCCAGTATCTGTGCTCTCCCCATCCAAGTTATCCAACTAAATATACCACAGAAGGGATGAAACCCCTTAAACCTGTGTGACTACGCCACCTCACAGCTCTCTGTCAGCCATGAGCTGACAGGATGGCTCTCCCGAGGATCCTGCTTTTAAAGTCACAAGCTTCCTTGTAGCTTTTCCACAACCTCAAGTGCCCTTACCATAGATGATCAGCAACTCTCCTCATGCCCTACACAGAGAGCTTCTCGAGGACAAAACAAGTAACACGACTTTTGTTTTCTGACATGCCATTTATGGAAATGATGGTTGTTGATGTTCTGTTTCTGTGCACAAGTTGGTTTTGTTCAGAGGGCCTCCAGTGCTGATTTGCGAAGGTGAAAGGGTGCTTTTCCTGTCTAGGTTTTGTTTAAAATGTTGTAAGTGGTAGTACCATGACTTGAATGGACAGATTAACTTTGAAACAAATGATATAGGCTCTCATAGTTTGAGATTGTGACTGATGGACATATCTAAGATTCATTGTCAACACTTTTTAAGGCAGTGCAAAAAAAATAGTGTGTTTGAACCGATAGTAGGTGTCCTTTTTTTTCTTCTTCTCAATGAACTCCATTTCACTGATGTTTGGCCTCAGTTGTTCAGGGTTTTTAAATATCAGTGTATCTTGGTATTGTGCATTTTTTTCCAGCTGGATCATGGTCCATGGTTAAATAGCCATTTTGACACAGAGGAAGCGAGTAACCTTTATTCATGTACTTGAATATCATCTTTTAACAATTCATACAAAAGAGAGGAAAATAGACTAAACCAGGAATATTGTTATTTTGGAAGTATGTATTCTGAATTGTGTATAGATTGACTTTGCAGTTACTTTCTTTGAAACAGACAGAGTTCATCAAAAAGATTTACAAAGCATTTTAAATCCATTGTGAAATCCAGTGTCATGTTTGTATCAATGCTTTTTAAAATAAATTGTCTCAATACAATTAATCGCTTTTGTTGATTTAATTACAGAAAAGTAAACAGCTTTGTGGTCCATGTCTGATATGCCGGAATAGAAAAGTACCTTAAACTAACGTTGTAGTAAGAAATAATAAAGGATATCTAAATTCTTCTTAAAGCTCGGATAACCATCTTTTAAAAATTGTTTTGCATCATTTGGGGGACAAGAATCCACAATAACCGAGCATATTGTTATTCAAGTGCTCTGAGAGAGAACTAGACTTCTGCACCTGTTTATGACTTGTTTACAGCCTTTAGAAAATAGACAGACTTTGCCCTCATACTGACAAATGATGCACACACGCGTCCCTTCATATACTGAAAGATCTGATTCAATGGCAGAATATACTGCAGGAAAAGTTGCTATTCCAGCATTGGCAACAACTGCCTATGCTGCAAAGCAACCAAAAAAAGGAAGACAGACTTAAGAAAAAGAAAGCCTTACAATATCGGAGAGATGGAGACGGAGAGAAATGTAAGTGGTTTATCCTTCTGCAAACTGTAGCCAAAGACTCATGGCTGCGGCGAGCTCACAGCGAGCTCACAGCTATGATTGGTGGAAGGATAAACTATTAGCAACACTCTCTCTTCATCTCTGTAATGGTTTAGCCAACTGTAGCCAAAGAAGCTATGGTAAGCAGAAGGCTTAGCAACATTTGCTCTCCATCATTGACACGCTTATATTGTATCTAGCTAGAGCCTCAAATCGTGATATGTCATCTCAAAGGCTTTACAGGCTCATACGTTTGCAAAGAAACAGGACTCTCTCATAAAGAAATCGTCTGGTAATTTTTTCCGGTAACTACGTTTTCTCATTTCCCCGGGAGAATCAAGCAATTGCTTGCTGACTGTCAGTGGGTGAGTGAGTGAGTGTGCACCTCTATGTCTGTCCACAGCTAATATTACGTTCTACTGAGGCCAACTACATTAAATGTTGGGTGCTCATTTATGGCTGCATGCCGATACTTTACTTCTGCCGATTGCATTCACGCTTCAGAATTCATGAAAGTGGTGTTCATTTGTGGAGATTATCTTGCTCAACAAAACTGGTTGGTACCATAGACTTACCTTAAGCTTATTTTCTGCACTACTCTGAAAATTAATTGGAAAAACTCATCGGCTATTTGTCATATTTTTCAATGCTGCCATCTTTAAGAGATCTCCGACCCACCTACCTGCACTACCTTCTGTATAAACTGTGTGTACATTTTTCTGTTCAAAGGTTAGACAGTAAAAATATTTTCACCTTTTTGTTTTTAATATGAACAATTCTGAAATGCATGTGATTTCATACAGCTTTTGTTGGCAATTATAAGAGTAAAGACACAATTTTTATATTTTTAATTGGTAATACCAGAACTCATTCTTAAAACCTCTAATAATTATGGCATCAAGCTAGTCCATGCACAAAGGCAAGGCAAGTTTATTTGTATAGCACATTTCAACAACAAGGTAATTCAAAGTGCTTCACATAAAACCATTAAAAGCATCAAAACATAAGGCAAAGCAGCAATTATAACACATCAAAGTGGATAGTCTACATTAATATTGTAGATTTATTTCAAAATGCTCCATACAGTATATATCTGCAACCATGATGCTGTTGCATAAGCAAAGGTCTTTACATTCATGTTATTTTATTAGTGACAGCTTTTTCTCAAAGAACAATTTATTTAAATAATCTTTCTAAATTCAAATAATACTGCTAGTAGTTTTTATTTCATGGCATACAACAATATACATTCATAGTAATGCTAGGTTGTAAAGATGCTATGGATGCTATGCTCTGTGCTCTGATAGTATTTCTTGTACCTTTGTCATTCCTCTATTGTAACATGACCATCCAATCCGATGTATTAGCTGTCCTTCAGACTGAATTAGATGTCCTTGCCGCACTCTGGGCACAGGATATCATCACGTTCAGTGAGGAAGCCACGGCCAACCAGGGACACGGAGCACTTCTTACAGTTGAAGCAGTCATTGTGCCACTGGCGCTCCTCGAAGGAAATGTACTTGCTGCCTCCAAGGCCTGAAAGTGAAGAACAAGTCCAAGTTAAAACAACTGGGAAAATGTGATAAAGCGTGGACCTAAATGGCATATCACACAATGTTAAGAAAATACAAATAATTTGTGTGGGTTCTTCCTTTGCCCATGCCACACCTTTCACACTTTCACTAAGTTTCATGACAAAAACATTGATTAATTGTGATTACCGCTGATGGGGGTGGTGCAGGAGGCACACTTCTTGGCATAAAGGTTGCAGAAACAGTTGAGACAATAGGCAAAGTCATCTCTAGAGGTAAACCTCTGGCCGGACAGCTGCTGCTTGCAGCTAGTGCACAGGAAGCAGTCCTTGTGCCAGGGCTGGTCATGGTAGGTCACCCCGCCAGTGGTGATGGGCTAATAAGAGGAAACAGGAATGTCATATGGTCACACTTCAGGTGTAATCATTGTTCTTTTAGTAAAGATGGAGAATGATTGAGTACTACTTTTGAAAGTCAGTTCCAGGTTGGTGTCCTACCTTCTTGCAGTGCACACACTGCATGGCAAACTGCTTCTCATAGCAGGGCACACAGAAGTTATGGTTGTCCTTCGGGATAAAGCTCTTGGTGCCAATGGGCTGCTGGCATCTCTGGCAGGTGAAACAGGTCTCGTGCCAGCTGTTCCCCTTATGCTCCATCTTCCTGGAGCCTTCAGAGACACACGGCATAAAGGGATGGATGGAGTTAGTGAAGGAAGGCAAAGACAGCAATAAGAATTAGAAAAAAACAAAATGTGCGTTTTGGAGAAACAATATACATTTAAATATTTATTTTGATCTTGTTTGTGAGAACAACTAATTCAATTTATGGGAAAAAAAACTTGAGTTTAACTATCAACTTGATATTAAAAATGTCCAAAGTGTTCATATTGGTCCTTTTTTTATTAGTATCAATCGAGATGACAGTTAAGAGGGCACCATAAAATGATAATAATATGATAAACCATACATGTGGTACCATACACATTTGTATGGTTTAATAATCAGGAGTGTTTTATATTTCTTATAAGTGTTAGAATTGCCCCAGCTCCTGCACACGTAATTACATTGTTAGATACATGATGTAAAACACATGTACAGAGGAATTGAAAACACAGTTACAGTTTCTATTCATGCTGCATTATCTGTAAAAACTTGCTGTGACTATATTTGCTTCTCTGTGCACAGATGTTCTCTTTTCAACACATTAACTGGGCATAGATACCCAGTCTCGCCATTACTTTTTAACTTAAGCATTAGAACCTTACGGAGAGAGAGCCTGGTTTTACATCCTCACTCGCTACTGTATCTAAAATGTTTGAAATTGAGCACATACTTTAATTGTAGTTAGTTTGTGTGTAATGTACCAGAAGCTAAGGAATACATCTCCACTGTGCTCCTGCACTACTATACACCCTGTGGCAATGTATACACACAAAAAGTGTCCATGTATGCCGATGACCTTCTTTTATACCTAATAATTTCCTCTTTGCACTTTATTTATTACACTACAGTAACTTGAGGAACCTCTAAAATCACAAACTTGTATGTACATGGTGTTCCAACAGACACATCTGTGATCTGCTGATTCCTTATGAGCCTGACCGCTGCCTGAGATCTTCAGGGTCTTACTAACAGTTCCAAATTCACGGCTATGTTGCTTTGGTATAGACTCAACTTAAATATGTTGCTCTCTTTGTGGTTTTCTTCCTACCTGGCATGATGGTTTTCTTGCACTCATGGCACTTGGAGGAATACTCATTGGAGTAGCACTCAGTGCAGAGGAGCTTTTCATCCTTGGTGGAGAAGGGCTTGTCCACAAGCGAACGCTTGCACTGGAAACACATGAAACACTCCTCATGCCAGTGACGGTCCTTGTAAGACAGATCCTACAAGAACATCAGATGGATGGTTAGAGCTGGGCCGACTTTGATGATAAATAGTGTTCAAGACAGAAATCCAAAGAAAGAGCATGTCAGGGATCATATGCTCAGTATATTTTGTGACATCTCTTACCCTGGTGTTACAGCCAATGGGCTTCTTGCACTCCTCACAGGAGTTGGAGTACAGGCTCTCATAACATTTCACACAGTAGGGATTCTCCTCTCTCAGAACATACTTCTTCCCAAAAAGGGACTCTTTGCAGTAGTGGCAGTCGTAGCGCTCAGTCATTGTCACAAAGAGTCTCTTACCTGAGAGAGTGGGAAACAAAAAGAGACACAGGAAGTGAGAGGAGAGAAAGTATTCTGACAAAAGTATGTGACTTAATGCTCACAGCAGTTGTAAACCGAGGTAAACTCCCACATCTAGTTGATTTCAACCCCCATCACCTAAATAACAAAAAGCTTTGTACAGTTTTGTCTTTTTGCTACTCAGTTCAAATACATATTTGTAGTGACACTGACGCAGACAGCAATTTCTCAGAGATCGTTAATTCCAAGCAACAAATGTTTTCTAGGACACATTCGGTATTTTTCCATGTTGCATTTCGTTCCCTTTCATCTCTCTCTCCCATCTCTCAGCAGTCCTTAATTTTGTTCTCGCTGTCAGAACTAGAAGGTGATAGATGAGAAGGATATAAATAACTCCTATCAGCCCTGCTTAGAGACAGTCAACTTCCCCCCCCCCCATTGCATACCAACGTTCACCATGCCGCGGTACTTTGACCCATCCATCACCTCACGGCCAGCTGTCAGCACCAGATCACGGTATCCCTTGTCATGGTGAGAGTGAGTGTGTGTCTTTGTATAAGTGGGTTTGAATGGCACTTGTAATAATGGCTACTCACAATCTGCAGCTGTTTGTGGTCTGCCCTCTGGTTATCCCACCTGTGCCTAAATACTCTTACTCTCTCTGGACCAAGGATAGTATAGGCAATATATCTAAATGTGTGTGTGCTGTATGGAGATCTCTACCAGGTATGAGAAAAGGTTATATGAGAAGATATGAAATGAGCTTGAAACATAGTGTTTATTGCCACCCCAGGCTTTTTGTTTGACACTCACACACACACACTCTACTATTGATGTGACTATATGTGCTCGGCAAAGCTTTGACCATATAAGGAGGCTAGAAAACTCAAAATTCATATCCCTCCTGACCACTCTTTCATTCTTTTCTGGTTTTCTTAATTGCTTGAATACCTGTTTTTAATTCAGCTTTACTCCTCTGTTGTTATTCCCTTTATCTTGCTCTTTTATTGTGCTCGTACAGTCGGAGCTTCTTCCCCTTGATCTATTTGCGATCATTGTGTGTTCCCACCGCTGTGCTCCAACATTAGATCTGTGCGTGATTTGTTGTGGATAGTGTCTTTTATCTGGCTTAAGTTGAGGCGTATAATATGCCCGTCCTTTATGCTCTGAGTTATTCTCACCCCTCCCACATTCCCTCATTGTCTATTGCTCCAGCCATGACTCACCTAGCTTATGTAAGGATTTATCGGACTCCTAAAAATAAAAAAAGGATAATCTCAACCGCCACAAATAAAACCTCCAGCTTTATTAGACACGTGATGCAGCTGTTTCCCAGCTCCTGGGGTCTCTTTGATGCTGCCCATCTGGGAGTCTCTCAGACCAAAAGTGTTTGACCACGGTGCAGCCTGACCTATTCCCTCAATCAACTCTCAGTGCATTATGTCTTTTGTTTAAATCCACACTCATTTTCAAATTATTGCAAGGAATTAATTTTTTTGTCAAGCTGAAAAATAAGAATTTATGTGCTTTTTATGGCTCAAGTAACCCTAATATCTACAGCTCAATACCAAATGTTTTAAAGATGCACATTTTTGTCTTTAAAATGTTATCCAACCATGTATAGTGTGCAATCCATAAACCAGTCCTATCTCTGACAGTGAGACCTCTAAACAGCCTGCTTACATCGATTTTCTACTCTTTCAAAGCAACAATTCTGGTGGAATTCCCCCGATGATTAAATACGTATTTAACAACAGTCAGTGATAGTAGGCTTTTAAGACTAAAATGTATAATCGAATTAAGCTCTAAATTGAAAATGTTCCTATTAAATCCTGAAGTAAATGCGATACAAATAAAAATGTGCAGTTCAACCTGAACCCTTCCACCAACTCTAACAGATCTTTTCAGGAACATTTTGAATCTCTTAGTTGTTGTATTGTATTCAATGGTACTTTTTGTACTTAAAAAGTGTGACTACAAGATTTTATACTGAATTGCAGCATCACACCAAAATGCTATGAAGTGTGACAAATGCTGTAAAGCCACAACAAAAGCAAAAGAACCGACCGGTTTGCCAAAATGGAAGTTACTGTGTAATAACAAGTCAGCAGCTGACACCTTCACTGACACAGTTTTGCTGAAGTGAAGTGTGAGATTGATGAGAAGAGAGGAAAGACGGTTGGAAATGAACAGGGGTCAACAGGGTTTTTTTTTTGGAGATAGATGATTTAATAAAAGATGAAGTCAGGCTGTCTCTGAGACAGACATGAGGGCAGAGAGATGGGGGGGGGGAGAGAAGAGGGGGTTAAATAGTGAAGGTACTGTGCAGGTAGAAAGAGGAAGAACATGAGCAGGTGGATGGGGAGGCAGACAGGAGGATGCCAGAGCAACCTGGAAAATGGAAGACACAGTGAATGGACACCAATGAAAGGATGAACGGGTGCAAAGATGGATGGGTGGATGGATGGATAGTGGAGCAGTTGAACAGAGTTGGGTCTTACCTTCCTGTTTGAGGAGTGTTTGCCTGTGCGGAGTCTGGGCAGACTGAGAGAGGAGACCTCCGGGTGAGCCGTAGTTACTCCTGATTGCATTACTCCACCCATCAAGGGCTAATTGAAAACAAAGGAGGGGCAACTGGGGGGGGGGGGGGAGGGCAAAGGGGCAGGGAATCTTTTTCGAGATGATCTATAAATACAGCGGCGCTTCACAGAGATAACCACAGGGCCCCCTTTCACTCGCTCATTCAGTCACCAGCGAGGACGTGTGGCCTTTTAAGGTCACTCAGTTGTTCACTCTCTCTCACATACTCACTCAGTGATTCACTTGCTCACTCACTCACATACATTTCACTTCATCCGTCTAATATTTGTGTTTCTCCTCACAACGGCCTTATCATACCATCCCTCCCTATCCAACTTCCTGCAGAAAAGCAAGTTATCGACTGCTGTTTTCTTTACGTCAGAGATATCTGTGGGGATCAATGTCATAATGTTACAAACACACACACACACACACACACACACACACACACACACATGCACGCTGTTATATAATGCTATAATCCTATGGCCGGTTGATACATGATGAAAAGGATGCCAAGGGTCAAACGTCAAAGATTTGTCCTTACTCATATGTCTCATCTGTCTTTACCTCCCTATATTTCTCCTCACAAGGGAATACGCATTCAATCCCAAACCTCCAACGTGTCGGGTACAGTATCCAGGCCGGGTAACGACAGACACCCGCATGGTTTCTAAGAAAATTGTAGAACTATTTTCTGCAACCCCACACTCCCTTGTTCACACTGGTACACCACCCTCCATCAACCCCACGCTCTTCCCAGTTCTGTCTTTCCTCATCCCAACTCTCTCATTTGCTTACTCTTTTTTGTCTCCCTCTCTTTGTATCTCTTTATCTATCCCTCTCTTTCTCTCTTTCTCTCTCTCTGTCTCTCTCTCTCCCCCCCTTTCTTAAGCAGTTCTTCCTGACCCAGTGGTCCCTGGACACTCTCCAGTGAGAAAATGCGTCACTAGTTTCAAGTGTTCTATTTTTGGGGCTTCACAAAGTGTGTGTGGGTGTGTCCGTTTGTGTGTGTGTGTGTGTGTGTTGCGTCTACTTGCATGCATGTATTTATGTTATATGTGTTTATATGTATTTTAGCCACCCTAGCGACATGGCTGCTGGTCCTTTACTTTTGTCCAGACTGAAATATCTCAACAAGTATTACATGTATTGAAATTAAATCACTGAAATCCCTGGAGGACGAATCCTATTTAATTTGGTGATCCCCCTGACTGGTTCACATTTGTGGATGAATGGATTGTCATGAAATTTGTTTGTTTCCCCTCGGGATGAATAGTGAGACTTTATCCCTTTACTTTTCATAGAGCCATAATCAGGTCATAACTTTCATTTATCACATACTGTGATTTAAGACCAAATACTTACAAAGCTAATGGTATTCCCATCAGCCTCAGCGGTACTTTGTGTTTAGTGCTAATAAGTACAGCTAAGATGATGAACATGGTATTATACCTGATAAAGATCAGTATTTGGCTCAAAGCAATTTGAGCCAAATATTACTCCTATGCAAGTGCTCCAAATGCCAGCTGAAATTAAAATATGTGAAAAAGAAACTATTCAATGTTTAAATGTAGATAATATCTTGTCAATGCTGTCATGAATAAATACTTTATTTATTCCCGTGGGGGAATTTGCAATTACTTTCTAAACTGGTTTGAAACAGGCAGCTGGGACAAATAGGGACCTTTGACATTTGGACTTGCAGGCAGAATTGAAGTCCGATGACAAGAGACAAACGAGGATCTTGTGCTAGTTAAGAGCAAAAGATTAGGAATAGATTTGATTACTCTGCCCAACAAACATGGCACTTTTTCACTCATTCATCCAATGTGCTTATAGTAAAAAAAAAAAAAACTATACAGATATTCCTCACCAATATAAATCACATATGTTCATACACTCCATAAATTCATCTGATAGTACCAATGTATACATTAGACACATTACAATAACAGTTAAGTATTTAACCCTGGCATGGAAAAGAATGCATTTCACTTCACTTAATTTTAGGCATGAGGTCTAATTGATACCACGAGGGCCAATACGTTTTATGCCCAACTGACAAATTGTTATTTAGCATGCCCTCAATCATTGCCCCCCAGCCCTCAGCCTTTGCTTCTTGCTTGTCTTTAGTTGACACGAAGTTGTCCCTCCCCCACTCTGTGCTCTGGATTGAAGCCTCCAACTCAGCTGCTAAGGCCAGGGGATAAAGGTGCAGCTGTTTGGGCACTGCAAGGCTATCGTGATGCTAAAGCCTGGTGCTTACTTCTGCTGCAAATACAGCCATGTGGAAAGGTCAAGCAAGGCCAACCCCATCATCACTAGTGAACCGTTAATCATTAATGCCACAGCAACCAATTGAACTGGAATTTCACTGGGTCACCCAAGATCCAATATGATCCTCTGGAAAAACTGCACTCCACTGCCTGACAAACTGGTTGAAATGGATCCCACCAAACTGACTTTAAAGAACGTGCAGCGTCGTAATGAAGGTCTCTAACGGGCAATTAGTGCTGATGAAGAGGAACATAATCATTTTGGGCTCCCACTGTGGGATGAGGGTAAACTTAGCAAGTGTGTCTACCATAGATTGGATTTAATGTTGAAGACTCACTAATAGATTACCTGCATGAAAGGAATATTTGACATATTGGTAAATACTGTTATTGGCTTTCTTGCAGAGAATTGGATGAGAATAGTTACCACCCTTACAGTATATACTGTATTCATATATTTTTCTGTTTTGAGGGGGGGTCTGTTTTTGGTCCCAGCCAATAACTAGTTCTGGCCCCCTTTACCACAATGTATTTATTTGCTAGGGTACATTTTGGAATAATGCTATGTTTTGTTATTGCTAGAGTACCAATTCTGCTGTCAACAGGACATTCTTGTCACTAACAAGCTGTATTAATTAAATATGTTTTGAAAAAATACTGGTCTGTGTTCCTTGTGTAATTTCTATGATTTGAGTGAGGGGAATAGAGATGACTCCTCTTATCTAATTGCCAGTTAATTGTGATGTACGACCCTTCCATCCCGAACACATTTTCTGTATGTTTAAACTGTATAAACACAGTAAGGCCCCAATTTGTGTTTTTATCGATACAAATTTAGCCTCACTAGCCTCAACTGTTTCAAATTTTTGGAAGTTGTTGAGAGAATTTAATCTTGAGCAATGCAAATTACATTATGTGGTTTGGTCATGTGGTAGATATGAGAAAAGTATTCAGAATTATAAAAAACAAAATCCCCTCAAAGAACTTAATTGTAGGTTCCACTGTATGAGTGTGAGAGTAAAATTAGGCTAGAAATCAAGTTTGGGGTGTTATTCAAAGAGTATCTTTAGACTGTAAAGGATTCAGAGCTATTTATATAGTTATCCCAGATGGACGGTATGGCCTGAGGCCCCATCATTCATTGTGCAGCCACACAGAGATGTGTGGGATTGCTTTTCATGATATCAGCAGCAGGATGATTTGAAACGCATCCTTACATGCGTACCTGTTTATTCCTTAATTCCTTAATAATTCCCAGCATGCATTAGGACAGATAGGACATCCCAAACACAAAACCAGGAAAAATATAACGTACAATAAATGTAAGTCTTGCAAACGCTCAAAACATCTTTTAAAATTAGTAAAACTACAGTTTTACTTTTTCCCCCCCACACTAAAACACCTGTTCCTGTGCACATTTCTCTGGTCAGCATGGTTGCTTTGTTCCCTGACGTTAAAATTTATGATGATGATTAAAAGCCTCCTCTGCTCGTCTTCGCCCTGTGCCAAAGCAGTGACGTGGGTCTATATATGACACAGCAAATCTTCAGTCATTAAGCCTGGTGTTGTGTTCGCAGACCACTAAATCCCGCCAGAGATTAGGGGGATGTTTCAACCCCAGCAGTCACCAGACACTTTATTTAGATGCTATTTAAACCTTTGTCTTTTGTCTTTGTTCCTTTTGCCTTTTATGTACAAAACCACACAAACAGTCGATTTTACACCAACAAATACAGAATTACTACAATCTGCTTTCCTCTGGAATCATCTCTGTTACATGTGACATTGGAAAGCACACAGATTCATATGGAGAGCCTCAAAACGTAGAGCAGAACGGATCCTTATAACAGAATGAATATTTTAATCTGTAATGTTATTCTCTTTCCACAATAAAACCTCTCTTTACCAGTGAGGTAAGGGGATTTAATGATCAGTGTCATTTGTTGTGCTGAAACACATCTATGTTGTGGACTGGTACATGGACATTTTTAGCGATTTGTTCCTTTACTAAAGGTTGATTATCGTCCTCTCCTCTTCTGATGATGCCTCAGTATAATATCCAGCTCATTTCAAGTAGTTTCAGTAAGAAGTCCCAGTCTTAATAAGCTAATAAGTCACTCCTAGTTGTTTTTCTCGTGTTCCCATTCACTAAGAGGGTCTGACCTCACTTATCTAGGCAGCAACTGGGCCCCTCAGTCTCTGGCTGCATTTATCTTACTAATTCTGTCTGTTGCAAAGCAAGGGCAGCTGTCATGGTGGCACTCTGGCAGCTAGAACCAAGCCCCATTTTCCAGAATACAGATCCAAAAGATCTGGGGGCCTGGGGGGGAGGGTAGTTTGGCAGCTGGGGGCCAACTGTGCCCAACGGTCCCCACTTTGTAATTCTGCTGGCTTTTATTGTTGTCTACTCTGACAGCATAGGCCTATTGGTTTGGTTCAGCTTAGGTTTTGTTTCCAAACGTGTCCCAAAAAGTAAATTGAAATAGCATTATTCCATTCAGTTCAGTTCAAAGATATGTACTTCGTAGTGGCCACTTATTACATCTTCTTTACTCTAAGCAAACATCAGTACGTGCATCAATAAGCGATGACATCTCTAATCATGATGCCACTCAACATAATTCCACATGTCACAGTAGGAAAAGCAGAGATGTTAATGATAAAAATGAATGACTGCCTCAGTACGGGTAGACCTTTATATATAGCAGACATTGTGACATGACGTACGAAGAAAAGCAGAGGAGTAATTGATCAAATTAATTTGGCTGCTCTCCATTTAGCTTTACTAATTCCAGGACTCTGTCATGGCTTGCTGGGAGACCTGAAAAGATCGTATGTCTGTGACATACAGTGCTGTTTTCGGCTGTTTTAAGTTCAATAGTCTGTTGCTGCTTCAAACTGTCTCTTCAAACTGCCAGTTCAGTGCACACTTCTAACCAGGAAGTAACAGATTTTGAATCACAGCTGAACTAACAAAAACTACTGATTCGCTCAATGACAATTATACCAAGTTCAGTTTAAGGATTTGGTGATGCAGATTTGTTTGAAGATTTGCTGAACAGCTCTACGTAGATCCTCTCTCCAATTAGGAACAGTATTACTTCGGCTTGTGTCCGACACTTTTGTCTTTCTGCATGCAAAGAGTTGGCCGCCTCAGAGTCTCTCAGAGAACTTTGCTCTTTGGTTTTTGAATAGTTTAAACAAATATAATGTAAAGGTCTTAGTTAGTGAGCTTTAGAGGAGGCTGTAAGCGTATTTTGTTATGTTCAGACAAAGCCACATACTGTCTATATGTTAAGCTAAGCTTCATCTAACTCTCGGCAAGAAGATAAATAAGCATCTCCCAACTTTTCATTAAAGTAATAAACTCGAAGATATTCATTTAAATACATGTCTGTTAAGTCACGTTATATTGCTGAATGAGGTAACATTATTTTGGCCCACTGATGAAAGCCGTTGCATTTGGAAAGTGAGATCCCAAAAACACACCTGCAGTTAGAGCTTATTGACATAAGTCCAAAGAGAACAAAAGGGACAATCATGAATCTGAGTGACGTGTCCTGATGGTAGCTTTGTATTTGCAAATGTTGGTCTTGTGTCCTCTGAAATACATTTTTCACACTGTGGTTATGGCGATGGCATGCATGCAGCCACAACAAAAACACATATAACCCCACATTTCATCATACACATTCTATGCGATTCCCATTTCACTGGGCCCCGGAGGCCCACAGAGTGGCACGCATAGCACGGGAGCCACTGGCTCATCACGTACATCATCACTTCCAATCAGGTGGCCTTAAAGACGGACGCCAAAATAAACATCCAGTTTCATCAGCGTTGTAACTATAGCTGTGCTCAGCTCTCAGGGGGTCTCTCAGTGCGATGACTTGGTGTGGCTGGTGAGAATATGAGGGGCGTGGATCTAAAATGGAAGACATCCTGGCTATAGCAGTGGCAGATCAAGTGTTGACAAGTGTTACTCAGCCTTGATTAATAAGGCAAGCTCTCCTTGGGCTTAAGAGAGGAAGGGTATTAAGACAAACCATTCCAATCATTTTGCACTTTTTTTACGTCAGCTTTGAATCCCCTGTTCCCTTGTTTATTTGATGTGGTTGTTGAAATTCAACGATGACATCTAATGACTTTACTTCTTGGTTAAACATGCACCTCAGCTCTTTTCAAATATCCTTGAGTTAGCTGTGTTACAAACATCTTGACTTAAATGTAACAAGCATGCGCTTGTAATTCCTCGTCTAATTGCTTTCTAATCAGATACATTCATTAAAGTCATTGTTGATGTTGAATGAGAGTGGGGAGTTGGGTTGAAACACCAGGGACGCTCTGCCCCCTTGTGATGGGAGAGACAAATCTCTGTGCAAGAAATGTATCATTTTTGATTTAGATTTTTGCTCACATCTTACTCACAGATACAACTATTGTCTTTCCCTCAGGTCTGCCATTTTCAGTTTGCATCCTGGAACCTCAGATGAGTATATAGAAACCTTAGCTCCCCTCTCCAGTGTAGGAATAGAGATTAAACACATGGAGGCGCTGTGGATCAAGGAACAAATGAATGAAGTTGACCTAACTGAACTGTTTAAGAGATCAATATTGCAAAATGTGTAAGTAAAATGAGGTTTGCGGCTAGGAGAGATTTACATTTAGACTGCATGTACAGGTGTGTAGGGAGGAGGCTGATATACACTGTAACTACTGTACAACTTGTCAGGTGGCAAGGATATGATGTAAGCCTTCAGTTTACAGTTTGGATGTCTGTATTTCATGTTAACTTTGTAGTCATAAACAGTGGAAAATGAGTCAATAATTACCCAAAGACGTTTTTGGGAAGCCCCTTTCCACTGTATTAAACTTTTATTTAATCTTGAATGACTTGTTTATTATTTGTATTTGATTTGATTGATAAAACATCATAATAAAAGCTTACTTAGAAAAAAAAAAATGTTGAAAGGAAATAAAAACGAGACAAAGAGAAAAAAAGTAATTATGTATACTCACACACACACACACACACACACACACACACACACACACACACACACACACACACACACACACACACACACACACACAAAAGACAGTCAGAAGCTCACACTGGCTGCATTGTCTAATTTAGTTGTATCTCACATTCTCTCGCTGTTGGGTATTTAGCATTCAAATTTATAAAGGGTTTGATCAATAATAACATTTAGCATGATGCCAAAAAAGGAGAAAAAAAACCTGCATGAGTAAATGAGTTGGAAAAAATGAAACGTTGATAATACCTTGGAATACCTCCCTGAGTCAAAAGTCAGTCAACCTCATGATTGAGTACATTTTTATCTGTATGATGATGTTTGATCCTATCAGTAAATGTCAACCTCCTTTTATTACCGAAATAGGACTGACTCATTTTTACCAAGTTGTCACTGTCACTATGTATACAAGCTTAAGGTTTACTCATCCAGCACTCATCTTTCCATGACACATCAATCACACAGGTCACTGACCAATATCAGAACAGGAATGATTTTTGACGATAAACCCTCAGCATTGTTAAATATCACATCTGCTTAACAGTAAGCTACTATTTAAAGCTACTGTATAATATTTGTACATCTCATTTTCCTCCTTCAAGTGAAAAAATACTAAATAGTCTACAATATTTAATCCTTTTCATCCCTTTACCCACCAGAAAAGTCCCATTTCTTTAACTTGATTTACTTAACCATAGGCTACTCTTTCATAAATATTACCTGTGGTGTATAAAACCTGTTTATTATCATGCTCATGTTGTATCTTAGTGAATATGAGCTCATTGTATTGTAATTTGACTTCCCTTATCTGTACTTTGCTTCTTGTTTGCTGCTGTGACACTTCTTTAATTATATTATTTGAATGTGGACTCTTCATTTTATTAGGTGGTCTTGAGAGTCTAGACTGTTTTGTGTGGACTAATATTGCTAATTGGTCATACAGTATATGTCAGATGAACCAAACGTTTGGAAATAACACATGTATCAGAAATGTAAAGGTAATTCTTGACCCAGTCACACTGAGGTCCATTTAGTTTCTGAATTAATACATTTAATACAATTGATACAAAAAATAATGTAAAGCAAACTTCTCATTGTCATCAGCAAGAGGCGCCATAGCCCCCCAGTGTGTCCCTATTCCTCTGGCGTTGTCCTGTACCAGTCCCGGCGTTGGTGACGTCACCAACAGAGCCGGCGATCAAGATAACCAAAAACAGCACGATCACACCGGAATAAAGCGACTTTCAAAAAGAAAGTTTATTTTCCTCTATAATAACTGTTTTGAATGGAATAAACAATAAAAAACTAAATAACAGAGGATAAGTAAGAAAAGACCTTAAGCAACATACTCAACAGTCATCAGCGTTAGTGCAAGATTTAATGTTGTTTAAATAGGCTACTGTTCACTGCTCTATTGTATTTTGGTTATTTCATTCAATTTTATTGACAGTACTTTTTTTGCTAGGCTTTATTTAATTGTGGTCTGGATTTGTATTGATACCTGTAATCTTTGCTGATAATATACCTTTACATAAGTCCTTCACTTGTAGCACATCGGGTATTTTTATTATGTGACACCATTTTTTTCATTAATAGAATTCAAGGCTGTTCCCAAAGTATGGGAACACTACTACTTTATACTTCTACTCTACTATATTTCAGAGGTAAATATTGCACTTTTTACTTCACTACATTTATTTGACACATACAGTAACTTGTTACTTTTTACACCATAAATGTATACAATATGAAACAGTATTAAAAAGCTAATCTACCCAGTAGCATACAAATAATCTAAAATTGACACCACATTTATTTATGCTTTATTGGGCAATAACATATGACATTAATATGCTCTTTCATATATATGCTGGTGATAAAAAAACAAAAGTATTTCATTCTATAGCAATATAACAGGAAAGGAGGCATTCTGCTTAATGAGTACTTTCCCTTTTGATACTTGAATCACATTTTGCTGATAATACTTCTGTACTTTTACTCAAGTAACATTTTGAATCCAAGACCGGAGTGTTTTTCGACCATAGCATTTCTACTTCTAAAGGATCCGAGTACTTCCATCACTGACAGCGACGCTCTGCGAACCCCAAATGCAGCTTTATTTAGAAATTAGCGAGCGGAAGTGGATTGTACGTCCGGGCGAGCTTGATACAAGTGACTGAGGTGGAGAGGCAGTCAGCCTGCGACAGAAAAACAAACGAGGATAGGTCGAGCAGTACACAGTCACTCCATGTTTTAAAAGAGAAACAAATAGTGGAACCCCGGGATCTGTGGATTTAAACCTGCATTGAGTGGTTTCTAACGCGGGCTCAGTTACTTCGTGTTTGTTTCTCCTTTTGGCGGAGTGTGTCCCCGGTTTGCCCATTCTCTCTGGAGTGAGCACTAAGGTAAGCCTGCAACCGCAGCTGAACTGTGGAACTTGGTGCAGTCGGACGGGCTATACTTTGTCCACTCAAGCACCAGACAAACGTCTCTTATTGTTTTTGTTTTTTTTCTCACGGAAAACTTAAAATCACTAACATTCGTAAAAGTTGGGACACACGTATCCCACTCTACTCACTTTGTAGACGTGACGCTGAGTCTTTTGTCCACCCAGATGAAGCTTTAACTACACATTGTGCTGGAGCCGCGGTTCGCCTCGCATGTGTGCGGTTAATACAGCACATTCTGAATGGCTTTGTTTGTTGTTATTCTTTCAACTAACACAGTTAGTTTAAATTCACCCACTTACCTTTATTCAATATTCCCACAGGCCACTTCTTAAAAGGCCTGTAAAGGGCAGGCTACTATCGCAGACATCTGTTCTCCTAGACATTGACTTATTTTCTACATTTATGTTCTTTTATTGACTTGTTTTAAAAGCACACTTATTTGGTTCATCGGTAAAGTGCCTGGTGAATGTCGGGAGCTGATTGTTTTTAAAACGCAGTAACAATGAACCACATTTGCCTTTAACACCATAGATTGGCGACTGTGCCACATGCCGAGCTTGTCAATGTTTCCAGTGGCTCGTAATGGTAACTACACCGCGTAAATCCCAATAGGCGATGGGTTGCATTGTCTTCCTCGCTTAATGTGGAGTAGTTGCTCATTAATTATCCATACAATTATGTTTATTGTTCTCGAAAAGACGAGGAGAATAGTTTCCTACACGCACTGTGGTTGCAATGTCCTGAATTTCCGGGACGTTGCAAGGCAGCGTTTCTGGGTGCAGGTAGACCTTCATGGCACACCTATTGTGCAGACACACCCTCTGTTGAGAGCGCCATGGTTACGCAGAGATATGCACAAGGTTCAGCAATGACAGGTATGTGGAAGGGAAGTGTGATAATAGACTGCTGTGCCTGTATTACATTAACTTCCTATCTTGAATCATAAGTTCACAAGTCTAACGGCCCCAAAAAAAATGTGGTTTTGTAAATGCTTTGCAAATTTCACATTTTCAACATTTTTCAAAACCACACTGAGTCTATAAGTGTTACCAGTGTGACTCACCGGATAGAGCTCACTTTACTAGTACTTAATTGGAGTGTTACTGTTGTATTATATACTTTTACTCCACTACATTTTCATATTGCACTTTTAATTTGAAAGCTTTAGTTATTTTTATTTTTTTTTGCATTGCTCTCAGTGTGCACATATATAGCCATAATAGTGTGGAACAAGGACAGCAAAGCTGGACTACTAAGATAAAGAATAGACAATAATAATCAATAATGAAAGTCATTTTCACTTGCAGCCCTAACCCGTTCTGCTGTATTTATTTGGCCTCACAATAAAGTTTCGCCTTATTTAACGTGTTTTTCAAGAGGTCAAGACTCGGCACATGGCCCTTCGGGCCTCACTTAGGTTGAGCTGTCAAACATTTACCAGATACTGCATGTCAATATTGAGAATCCTGGAAGTCAAATACCAGGTGAAAGCATGAATCATTTCCTGCGTCTTGAAATAAGATTAAACAGGAAAAGAGATTTTCAAAGAGATCAGCAGTCACCGAGACACATTTCTTTCATTCTTTAAATAGTACAAAAGCACTTGTCTTCCACACGTACTTGCTGCTGTACGTCTTGTCAGGCTGCATCTACACCGGAAGGTTCAGCTTATTGGAAATTCCTTCTGTGTGATGTTGAAAAGAAAAGAGGAATCGTTACTTGTTGCTGGATCTACATGTACAAAGTAAGACAATGCTAGCAGTTAAGAGCAGCTGAGACTATTCATTATAAAAGATTGTAGGCAACTCTTTTCATAATCGATGAATTGTTGTTTCATGTAAAGAAAACAAACATTTTTATTGTGAGCATTTGCTGCTTTTCTCTCTTTAACATCTTTTTTAAATTGAATATTCTGCGCTTTCAGACTGTTGTTTGGACAAATTTAATTTTGCCTCAGGCTTAACAAGTTTGTGATCAACCTTTTTTAAAAAAAAATATATATATATCTATAATCTGTAGCTGCTGCACTTTGTTGTAACCACCTACATGTTAATGATTAACATCATATGCAGGCCGATAAAAAGAACAAACAGGTCAGGTGCTCTTGCTTGACTTTCCTATTTACGTCATTTTCATTGGTGCATGTCGTGAATAGCGAAACAAATTCCAGGTAGATAAAAAAATGTAGTCTCATTATATTTCACAATTCTCCCAAGTTGACAAGGCCCACCTTGACTGCATCATTGAAGTGACCTGCATGTGATGTATTTTGGAAAACGGAGTTGGTGGCGGTGTGGTCATGGTTGATCACGAGGACGCAGGATTTCTCGGTTGCTCGTCGTCTTGTCGAATGGCAGCCGTGTCTGCTCGTTATGATGCGTTTGGTCATAAAAAAATACAGATTTAAAGGAAGCCGCCTCTGAATGTGGACACGCATCTTTTACCAGTTGGACTCATGTATATGGGCAGATAAACAAAGTGGTTTTGCAGGTTTGGTTTGGTGTCGAAAACAAAACCAAAATATTAAAGCGGAAGGTGACCTCTATTCAACATTCATAATTTCATACATGACCCTGAATTTATCTCTTTCCACTTTTGCCTTTGGTCGATTCTTTGCAATTGAATTTCTTCCCTCCAATTTGTTTGCTTCTTCAGTCAAACACTTAACACACAAAAATGTCATTTAAATCACAGCTTAACGAATGAGATAATAAGCCCAATGCTCGTTCTTCTCTACGTGTGATCTCACAGTTATGAGCTGAGACTGATTCCTCTGCTCGTCTCTCTTTCTCTCTCGTGTGCTTAATGGGGCTTAAACGTCCTCACACACTGTAAATGATTGGATGTCACGCGGCGCCTACGCAGTTTCTTCTTCAGCTTTTGTTTTTGGTGGAAAGAGGAAAATAAATAATTTGCTTTTTTTTTATTTTTGTGGTTTAACTTTGTGAAGTGTCTTTTTTTTTTGTGAACGGGCTTATTACTCATTGCTCACGAAGGAGTATAATAATTATACATGCATTAGTCTATGATAATTAAACAATTCAAGATTAATGCTTTAATAATGTCATCTGTAGTTAAATAATTTAACATAATAATTTGAAGATCAGGTGAGATATCTGTCTTTTTTTTCCTAATGTGCACGCTTGTGAGAAAATGTTTTTACAGTTCATTGCATTGTTTTATAATCTATACTAAATGGAAACTAAACTCTAAATACATTCAATTAAAAACACTTAATTACGGTATGGTTAGTACAGTTTATACATTGATATTTAGTGTGCAGAGACATATGACTTCATCATGTTTGGGCCCTCGGCTCCATTTTTCATTTGTCTGTCTGAACATCCCAAACAAAATCACTCAACTTTTTATATTTAATAAATGTGTCTCTCTCTCTGTCTGCGTTGATGACAAATAGTTTTCGGCTTCATTGTTTTCTTTCGTGAGTTACCCTTTTGAGTGTCTCCAGTCCTTTTGGAGCTATTGTGCAGCAGGGAATAGAGATCAAAACTGGTGTTTTTTGGCTTAGTAGAAAGTAATGTTGACGGCCCCGAGGAAATCCTAATCTCTCTCTCTGAGAAGGAATTAATAAGTGAACGCACAGATGGGTCAGGAGACACAGAGCGTTACTCATGAAGAGCATCATGTTGGTAGCGCGATAAAGCTCACCCTATTGTCATTGTAATCATCTGGGGAATGGGTAGCCATTAAACTGACAGTACATACATTTATGACAATGGACCCCCTTTCTCTGACCCCGTGACCGAGGAAGAGCAAGAGGATTTGTGCTGCTATTAATGAGAAGGCGTGTCCTTTCTTTGTGTGTTTTGTTGTCATGAATTTATACATATCTTCCTGCTATTATTGATAATTTCCTTCACACCATGTTGTTATTGCGCAAAAATATATTTCTTAGTTGGTTATGGTTGTTAACCTCGGGAGCAGCGTGGCTCTAGGGATGTTGGGTGGTTCACCATTTAGGTCCAAACTGCCTTCTGGGGTTGATTACCAAAAACATTCGTGGTCCCAAGTGGATGAATCTCAATGACTTTGGTGATCAGATATCGGATATTCATGGTGGAGGACGGATCCTGAAGTTTTTGGGGATCCCCCTTACTTTTCTAATAACACCAACAAGCAGATCAAAGACTTCACTTCTACAGTAAAATATCTCAGCATCTATACGGGATGGATCGGCACAACATTTTGGTTCAGACATTCGTGGTTCCCCATGTGACGTATTCTTTGGTAATCCTTTTGTCTTTTCTGTTTAAATTCGGCGTGTTAACACTTTACATTGTGAGCATGTCGGCTTGCTGATGTAAGCATTTAGTTTAAAGCAACATTGTGTCCAAAGTACAAAGCAGCCAGCGAGGCTGTAGACTCTTAGTATTGTTATAAACTGTTTTTAAAACACAGTAGTATCCAAACAAGAGTTATCTGTCTCTTTAGTCTGTAATTCACACCTTTTTGTTTTCCATGACATTATTGTCTGCTTCTTATCAGTAGTTTAGTGTTTCACTTCTCTCTCTCCTGAGTGATTTCTTTTGTTCCTTAAGTACTCCATCCTCCCCGACCTCCATCTCTATCGTCACCTCTCTCATGTCCTCTGCCACCCGGCTTGAGTTCCTAACTCAACAACTGAACCAACAGCCCGTTGGCTCCAGTGTCCTTGTGTCACCACTGGGCACCGGGCCTAATCCCCCTCTGCGCCGCTGAGGGGGACCATGAAGGGAAGGGAGCGAGGGTGGATGGGGAGTCAAGCTGTTTGTACTAGTGGTACAGTATCTCAGCCTTACACTCTCGTGGTCCTCAAAGACACAGCCGTGGAGTTTGTCATCGGCGGATGGTGCATGAAGATGTCAACGCCCGAGATGGCACGATGGTGAAGGGAACATAAGAATGTGGGAGGAACGTATACCATTATGAAAAGTAGGGGTGTCACCATTCTCCAAATCCAACTTTTTGATTTTTGATTGAAGCAGTTTTTTCATATTTTTTTTAATTCTTGTTTCTGTGACTCATGAAAAGAGTCCATCTATTGTTTTGCGTTTGTTCCATCGTGTTATTTTCAGCGGAGGCTTTCGGCAGGCCCTTCATGCTCTAATTGATTTAATTAAGTGGACTTTCTCCCCTTCGGCTGTGCCGATGCGCAAACCGGCAGTACGCAGACAAACATTGAGTTATCTCACCCAGAGCACAAGCTTCGCTTATCTGCATTTCACAGAACGATCCACGTTCCAAGTTCCCCCCTCAGAGCGTCACTGCCCACGTTACACGCATCCCTCCGAGGTTCAGCCTTATTAACAAACCCTCTCCATTCCTGCGGATGCTTTGAAAGGCACCACCAACGCTCTAGTCAACACCAAGTGATCAAGAGTCGCTACTCGCAGTGTGTGTGTGATGGGCAGACGCGTAGAGTCTGTGCTGGTGTTTTCTTGATTTCTTTGAGGTTGTCACTTCAGTTATGATCATTCAAATGTTTATTCAAATCAGTTGGAGTAGCATATATATGCGCTTCAAAGGATCCCCACGGTAGGATTTGCTGGAGCAGCGGCTGTTCATCTTATTAAAGTTCATGTTCTTGACAACTTTTTGAATGTTGTCTGGTTAATGAGCAGAAGTTAGTCGTCTCAAACAAAACAATATTGGTATTTGCGTCGCATCACTTTGAGGGCTGCACTTGTTGTTTTCAATGTGTCCGACATATTTAATCTTCAGCCGCCCTAAATGCGCTCCCTTTAAAATCCTCCAATACACAACAAAAAGGTGGGTCCTTTTATTGTTTATAGAGCACTGCATATGTGTAGTTGCAGATAATATTGCGCTGTATTGTCAACACAGCAGAATGTGCAGCAGGATAAAACAGTTTAGCAATTTTGTAGCACTTTCAGCTTTGAAGAGTGCAACAGGGGAGCGACTTTAAGGTCCATTGACTTCCGATTAGTTTGAACAGTTATGAGCTTGTATCTATGTGACTGTACTACTGTTGGTGGTGACGACTCTGCAGATTTCTTTTTTTTAGCTGCCGACTTCATGATTAGCATACCTTTACACCAGACATGGATCAGTGAAGTAAGCTTGTTGGATTTAAAATAATGCAAACTCTCAGCTCTTGGTGCCACAGGGTGTGCAAAACCTCTGGGCTACAGGATCTATAAATATGCAGCGGATGGTTCTCTTAAATTCAATAGTATTTTCCTCCATAATGACAATCGTTGATGAGTCATGTGACTTCAGCCTGCAGAGAGGAATAGGAATGTTTTTCTTACTAAGTTTTCACAAGATAATTGAGAAATCTCTGTGATTAAGGGAAGTGCCCACACTATGCACAAAGGATTAGAAGGTGAGAGCTTCTGAAGTCGCATCAAACGTGTGTGTGTGTGTGTGTGTGTGTGTTTGCTGGGACATGCACTATGGAAGGGATTATATGGATGTAATTCAACTCTATTGAAAACCTGCCACCAGCTCTGCTTCTTCTACAATGCAGGAGCTTAACAATGTTGTTCGAACTACACAATGAACAAGACAAGACGCAACACAGCCAAGTGATTTTTTTAGCTACGTAACTGAATCTGAGACCCGGGCGACGGTAGGTAGCGTGGCAGGGGGATTAAATAAGATGGTAATATTTGATCAGTTTCTGCTCTGTGTGCAGGACTAACCTGCGTGAGACCACGTTCAGTCTCTAACACTAACACCCAGCCGTCTCATTGATTAGAACGAGGTCGCTCCATCGACACAGTGGAGGTGTTAACGGGGTCATCCAGCTAAAAAGTCGAACCTGGCTCAACGTACATGTAAGCGCACATGCCTGGTACATTACCGTGTAGCTGTGAACTCTGTATTTCTACTGTTGCCCTTAAGATTATGACAACAACAGATACAATAATTGTCACAGTGATAACTGCGTCAAATCCCGCCTCACAGCATTATAAATCCATGAGCAGTTTTTGCCTTTTTTAATCTGCAGCTGTTGTGCATTTACAAAGAAGTCCCCAGATGATTTAAAACGTTGATGAGTGTCTCTCACCTGCCGTGTCCCACATTCTGGATCCACAGAATGAAGCAGTGTTTGTTTGTTTTTTCCTTCTTCAAAGTGTTCTTCAATTGTCCCTAATGTGTCTTCTGTGATTCCCTGCTTTGTTGATGCTGGGTTGTGATTCTCGTTGGGCTTGTAAACATATTTTCACACCATTGCTGATTATGTTCTTCAAGGCCATATCTTGTTGGCACATACCACGGCTTGGTGTGGCGTCTGAAAGGACCGCAGTAAGCCGTGCATATAGAGAACGTTCAACGAAAAGCAAAAGTCATGTTACACCCCTCTGAACGCCGAACATCGGGACAGCAGTCTGGCTAATCATGGCCTATAATTCAGTGCTCATTAAATCTGTATGAGGACAGAGTAATGCCTCATTTTTATATTTGATCTGTCTTTTTAATAATTGAAGGCGGATTATCACCAGTTCATGTATTTTTGAACATGTAGGCTATACAAATATTATGTCTTTATTTGTTTGTTCTTAAATCTGCCGCTGCTGCGTGCTTTGGGTGTTGATTCGGTTGCTGAATGGAGCAATATGATAGGCCTTGTCCTCTAATCCATTTGTGCCCTTTCTCTCTCACACTCTCCCTTATTCTCTCACACACGTACACACACACACACGCACACACACACACATGGCTGCACCCGAAGGAAATCCTGCTTTATTTATAAGATGTATAGCTCAGAGTGCCACAGGGTTCTCCTGAGAATTCAAGACTGCACACAACCAGTATTTGGCCTGTGGAGTCTCTTCTTTCTTGTTCTCTCTCTCACACACACACACACACACACACACAATCACACACACACACACAATCACATACACACACACACACACAATCACATACACTCGCTGCAGGACCTCTATTTACCTTATCTGCTGTTTTTAGCTTGGCAGAACTACAGTTGTTTGAGTGTGACCTCGGCCGTCCTCGGCAGTGCGTGGAGAGCTGCCAGCAGATGCTTGCTGAATGTGGTGCTTTAGTGTTTGGTGTGGCAGCGTTCAGTGGAAGGAGTGATATCATCTGCATGTCACCAGCAGAAATGTCTTCCTATGCTCGGGCCAAACCGAATGACCGAAAGTGGCATTTGGGTGTACAGTATAATGTCAAGCTGAGAAACAAAAAAAAAAATAAAGTTGTTAGTGTGATTTAGAGGTTGTTCATAGTAGGGAGCATTTAGCCAGGTGTTACATTCTTTGTTTTTGACTCTTTTTGGCATTTAATGCTAGAGGCTAGATAAACAGATATTCAACATTTGAAAGGTGAAATCAAAGAGAAACAAAGGTCTTAAAGCATTTTAATAATACCAGTTTATCAAATGACAACGGGAAAACCAATGTGATCATTTGAAAGGCGTCTCTTCTCGTGATGAACCTGCAGAGAGTTATCACCCGAATCCACAGCCGCCCTCGGCTTTACAGAACTTCACATCGAGTACTGTGAGCTCATTCCGGCTGTCCGGCACCACGACTTCACTGTTTTCGGTTCACTCTCACCGCTCTTATGCCTGCAACAGGAAGCTGTTTTGGTGAACTAGTGAACATGAAGGAACATATCTTTCTCATAAGAGTTGGTAGAGGCCAAAAACCAAGCTAGAAGAGACTGAACTTTTAAATATGCATCCAGAAAGAGGTGGAAAGGGTATAGAAAGAAAAGGGCAACAATTTTCCCCTCTCTCTCTCTCTCTCTCTCGGGTAGTTGTTTCCGACACTCATTCTCATAACTTTACCCCTACTGGCCGCGGTGAATGTCTTCTTCAGTGCAAAGCCAGTTCTGACGCTGTGAAAGAGTTTGAGGCATACAGCGATATTAAGCAGTGGCTCGTTTTGGCTGATGTTGAAACGTGGCTCCTGAGAACTAACATGTTCTAGTCCGCGTGGAAAAGAGACGCAGCTTTCACAAATGCTATTTGTGTTTCCAACGTACTGTTTCCGGTCCCTCCTCTGACATCAACACAAGGTTATGTAACGGAGACAAACAAACATGCGGGATATCAGTAACGACTCTCATGCTCCTCAGAAAGAGTTCACGCATGTCTTGGAAAATCCGGATAAATTTAGACAGTCGTGGAAAATAAGAGTCACTCTTGGGAAATGAATGGCTCGGTAGAATGTCCCAGTAAATGATTCTCTTCCCTGCAAATATCTGAATAATTCTCATCGGCTCCATTTGCTGAAAACAGGACTGTTGGTAAAAATCCGATCACTTATGATTTGCTTGTGTTTTGTAACTCACTACATTTAGACTTCTGTATCTTTAAGAACAACTAAAAGACAACATACTGAACCACGAAGAAATGTTTGTCTGCTTTGCAACCGCTACATGTTGGTAAACTGATGTTGAAGAAGGAAACTATTGGTAGATTCATTCATGAATCAATTAGGCAGTTGATCAGCAGCTATTTTTGAATTCAGTTAATTGGTTTTGGTTATTTATTGCAAAAATGCCAAACATTAGTTATTTCCAGGTTCTCAAATGTGAAGGTTTGACGCCCCTCTTTGTCACGATTTGATACAAAATGATATATTTTTGGTTTTAGACTGTTGGTCTGAAAGTTACTGCGTCTTTCTTTATTGGTGTTGGTCCGGAGACCTTTATGCAGCACCGCTTCTGGACGAGCCCTCAAAATGTATTTGGAAAAAACAACTGAACGTAAAACAGAATAAATGAAGTGCGTGTCTGCCCTCAGAGTTGTGAAAAAGACTTGTGACATATCTGGATAATCATCGCCTTCCGTAGGAAATGATTTACACGATTCAGTTTGTATACTCCTTTCTCGTTCGTGGCACACACACTGATGAAATATTCACCGTGGCTGTCCCACTCGACAGTAAATGATCCACATCTGTACTTGGATTGCTGGCGGTTTAAGGCGTTCAACAGGTCTGCGTATCGCTGCACCAGTCTCTCTGCGTTGCTCATGCTACATCAGTCGGTTCCCTCTCGGGAGCCTCAACCTGATCAAAGGGAATAATTCAGGTCCATAGCCGAGGGAGGAGAGAGAAGACCGATGGAGCAGAAGGTACAAAGAGAAGGTAAAGCTCAAGCTGGGATAGAGTCAACAGTAGTTTGTGATACACGGGGAAGAAGAAAGGCGGTAAGAAAGTTTCTGAGGACCTTTTTTTTTCTATTAAAATTCTGCATGAGGTATACAACGTATTCTTTCGCAACTTATCCCGAGAGTAGGTACTTTTTAAATGAGTTGGCAGCAAGTTTATTTCCCCATGCAGCGTAGGGTCGTCGGCGGTGATGCTGCCTGCACACTCATCACATATTAAGCAGACAGTGAATTAACTCGAAGATGCAAATTGTGGAAATGGTAGACACAGCGTGTTTAATTTCCCTCCCATGTTGCCTCATTAAGAGGGGAAAAAAATCCTTTCCTTGCCACTAATTGCTTGCAGGGATCCTCACGGAGGCACGATTATGTATATGATTACATGCATGAGAGTGAAGAGTTAGATACCAGTATATCGGATCCGATACGGTGCTCACGTACTAGTACCGGTACTCATTACAGTACAGATACCGCTGCGCCAACGAGACGTTGACCTCCTCGTCAGTTGAGCCCAGCTGCAACAATAACCCAAACGGGTTAAATCCATCATTTCTCGCCAGCTGCATTGTACGCAGTCCCCACGCAATAAATAGTTTAGCTGTGAAGTCGTCAGCTGTGTGTGTGTCTGCCTGGCATAATCTGTCGAGGTTTCTGCAAGCCCAGCGCAATGTTAGCCAGTGTCCAGTTGAAAGCGAGGGCGTGTGTGTAACAGGTGAGTGTGAAGTCAGCAGTAACGTTTGGGCTGTGGGCGCAGCAGTGCAGTGTGTGTATACAGTTTATCTGTCGGTGAATAGATGCCACAACTAGAGACCCATGAGGAGTCCCATGTCAGCCAGCTGATGATTAAAGTGACGTTAGACCCGAAGTTAGCAACAGCTCCAGCTGGGCTGAGCTCTAAGATGGACCTGCTGTTCTCCTTTTATGACAAGCATCTCCTCAAAGTTTTGCTCTGCTTTTTTTTCTTTTTTTTATATTTCTTTAAACTGATAGCACCATTTTAAAGTGTTAATTATACACAGCTTGGTATCAGGAAAATACAATGTGGATTATTAAAATATCAGCAGGTACTCAAATGTAAGTGCATTGCTAAAAAAAAAACACATCATTGGTTCCCCAGCATGCCGTGAAAAGTGTTGGGTGTCAGCTTGTAGCTCCTTGTCACCGACTTCTATTGAAAATGACTTGTAGCCTGTTGTGACTCAAAACGTTTTTTTTATTTTTTCTCTCCAATGCTTTGTTTTTCCTGTTTCAGTACTCATCTTAATTTGTGCATATATTCAAATATAGTGACCCAAACTGAGGCCTGTGGATTATTCAAAGTATTTGGGGCATCATTTGTGGAAAGAGACATTGTTGTTGATTTTTCTTGCGGCAGAAAAAAAAATGTGATTCCATTGTAATGTGGTGGTGGTGGTGGTGGGGGGTGATAATGGTCCATGATGATGATGAGATTTTTATATATTTATCTACTTTAGTTAATTTAATATATTGTATATTTTCACCACATTCCACAGCAGAATCCTATTCTCCTTGGCAATATTGTTCCTGTGACATTCAGAGAGAGAGAGAGAGAGAGAAATGGGAGCCTAAAAACTATTTAAAAGTAAAATGATGGGATTTACTGTAATGTTCCATCTCTAGTTCTGGTTTGATGGACACATTAACAGCGTATTCTACAGTGCTGTGCTCTGCAGTGGACTGGAGACCAACGGTTTGCAGGAGAGGAAGCTGAAGGTAACGGGATATTCTCAGTTTGACACGTAGGAGTATATTAAGAAAAGCTAAGTGACCGTTTGAATCCGGCCTGGCAGTTGTCTTGCTTGCTTTCTTCTAGTTAACAACAGTTCTATAAACTTGTTGCACTGTCATAGATTGTTTTGAGTTGAGTTGAGTAAAAAATAAGAGGCAACAGGTGAATGGATTCGATAAGGATTTCTCTACTCGTGTGTGTGTGTGTGTGTGTGTGTGTGTGTGTGTGTGTGTGTGTGTGTGTGTGTGTGTGTGTGTGTGTGTGTGTGTGTGTGTGTGTGTGTGTGTGTGTGTGTGTGTGTGTGTGTGTGTGTGTGTGTGTGTGTGTGTGTGTGTGTGTGTGTGTGTGTGTGTGTGTGTGTGTGTGTGGCATAACAGTTGGCTGCAGGTATGGGGTACAAGTCTTCAGATAGGTGCAAGATGACAGACTCTGTAAAGGAAAAAAGCGAATCTGCATGTTGTCAAATTGTTTTAGACCTCTTTAAAGATTATAAAGATGGCATGCCGTGGTGACCAAACCAATATGATACCTGGGTTTGAGTACCACTAAAGAACTCTTTCCTATTTAATAAAATAGGCCAAAGTTCGTGTGTTTGATTGTGTCTAGACATCACAGTCTACTTCAATACCCAGCCCTACTTTAACATCATCACTAGGGTGTAGTGAGACGCATAATTAGCACGTTGTTTATTTATATTGCGACTAATTATCTGCTTATCACTTCATAATTTAGTCTCCTCTAGAAAAACAACAATTATGTTGATATGAATTACTTCATTTCCATATCAAAATTGGAATCTTGTCTGACTCATTAAGAAGTGGTTTGAACAGCTGTAGAGAGGCACCTGACTGGTCACAATACTGCTGTATTCATACTGCTTATAGCTGTAAAATGAGTGTAGTGTCGTTACTCCTGACTCCAGGGGCTATTCATTCATTCATGAACAGCATACAGCGTCTTCATACTCCGGATGTTTATACCATCTGATCAGTACATTCATAGCGAGTCTATCCTCTTACTGCTGAGTGCTCCTGTTATATTGCCTCTGGATTTGCTTAATTGACATTATTGATTATATGGGAGTGTAAGAAAAGCTGAAATGCAGGGCTTGTTCTGCTGGGGGGGCTTTTTTTCGTCTATTCGGTTCCACCAGCTGCTCGTATATTCAACACGGTAATGTTCCCAAGCCAATAGATACATCGCAGTGTGGAGATATTTCTCGCCTCCAGTCTCAAAAATGCTCAATAAGGCACAGAGCAAGAGCATCTCTTGGCATGGTCCTTGGAGACCTGCTTTATGATGAAGTGTTGGAAAAATAAATTGTAGTAGTACACTGCAGTGCAGTACAGTTCATTTGAAGAGCGTACTGTAGCTTATAGCCACTGCAACATCTTTGTTGTTTGACCTGGAAGTGACCCGTTTGTTTCACACACTTCTATTTCTCTCGACTCTTTCTGTCAAGACACAAACACAACATCACCTCGGGTTTTTCTCTTGTCTCCTCCAGACGAGGGATAACGAGCAGCGTTGTACATCAAAGCTGTGCTCACTACATTTGCCCTGCTGTGCTTTACAGCGCTTGCCTTTTGTTGTTTGTCGTGCCAGGGGACATGGATACCAGACTGTCACACACACAGAGTTAAAAATAGAGGCAGTCCTTCCTACTTCACTTATGGACCAAAGCAGCAAAACAAGGATGAAAAAGACACGAGGAAAATGATGCTAATAGATGATGCCTTGCAGGCAGAGAGAGAGAGGACCGGGTTATAAAACCTTACAAAGAACAAGCTGCCCAGAGGAGACGCCTCGTCATGTGTTTAGAGTGCAAAGTGAACAAGGACCGCGCTGTTGTGAGAGGAGGTAAAGTGGCCATCAAGGAGCAGGGAACACAACCAACAAGTTTGAAGTCGGCTATTTATGGCGGAAGAGGAATGTACGAACTAAGACTTAAGAACTGCAGTAGGGAGTCAACGTTGTTTATCATCTTTCGGTGCAATCATTACGATGGAATAATAATTAACACGATGCACTACTTTTGTGCCTCAACAGAGCCGAGAATGATTAAAACCCGCTACTCACAAAATGTGACCTCCTCACAGATTAGGAGCTGGAGGTTGATGCCTGCCATCTGTGTGCACAGATAATGTGTGATGTAGGGATTAAATAACTGTGGTGATGCTCAATCGTATCTTACTGAGGTGCCGTCGCTCTGCCGTCAAAATAGGGTGTTAAAACATGCAATGCATGAAATAGGCTGATGACACCTTTTTTTTAGAAATGATATCACCATCATACCAATTTTTGGGGACACTCCTAGAGATTTAGGTCTCTCTTTGATGGGGGAGAAGAAGACCTTTTGTTAAACCCGTCACCATGTGGGTGCAGAGCCTTTTGTGCAGAATCAAAGTTGATCTTTTTGTAAAGAAATATCAAAAATCGAAGAGTGAAGGGATACAAGTCGGATTCGTTTTTTGGGGGGGCGGGGGGGGGGGGGGGGGAACGCCCTGTCAATGAAAACGGGACCACCCATTGGCGGTTGTCATGGCGACTCGCTCAACAATGTTGGCTTTGCCCAGGAGAGGAGGGCCGAAAGCAATGACAGAAAATGAAAGTGACATGTGAAAAATTGCTTGTAAAGAGAGGTTGGGGGAAGGAAGGGCCAGTTAAAGAAAGAAGGGAATTCCAGGTTTCTGTCATCGCCCATTTAAGGCAAGTTAACATTTAAGGCATTTGTCTCAGGAAGTGTGTGAAAGAGCAACATTGCTGCTCCAGTGGTGAGTGAACTAGTAATGCTGCCTCTTCTTTCTCTGCACTTTATTATATACACATAAAACGTACTCCCGAGCCACCACTGCCTGCGTGAGCACAACATGACTGTTTATTTGTTAATAATGTTAACAATGCAACATTCAAAGCTGGTACTTTATTAATTCATGGAGCTGTGCAAGTCACTGCATTTTCCACAACACTGCCGTGCAAATATTTTAGAATACAAGCCGTGTGTTGACAAATGAAGGGATTCTGTCCACAGAAAGACGCTCGAGGGCTTTTATCTTCAATCATAAACCGTGTTGAGATAAAGTGATTACATTTTTTCATGTCTGACATTTATTCTACAGATAAATATATTGAAACAGTTGTTTGTAATATTAGTATGATGTCAATTTCCTGTCTAAAGACGATTTTCACTGTCTATTTTTGCTGTGAACAAAAAAAAATAGAAAAGACCTCGACGACGCAGCTGAGACGAAGCCTCTGATCTGTTAACGTGGGTGTCGAAATAAAAAGTTGCTCACACAGGCAGCGATGAAGTGAAATAGGGCTGCAACTAACAAACCTTTTCCTTATCGATTTAAGTGATTGATTTTTTTGATACTACTGCACAGAGTTGTGGCCTTCAAAAGTTGTTCGACCCTGCTGGTGCTGAGCAAAACTCAAGAGGAGCGGCTTGTCACTGAAATGAGAACAGCTGGTCCACCTTAAAGGTCAGTCGGCCTCAATGGCCTGGGCCGAGAAACAATCCCTGATGCAATGGCCCCGGTAGGGAGTCCGTTTAGGCACGCCGGGCTGCTGGGCAATACCCTGGTGGAGACTCTGCCACAGAGTTCTCAAATGTTTAATGGTGTCATATTTCGGTCTTTAAAAGCATTTCATTGTACTGAGGTTTGGTCTCCAGTTCTTATTCTAAAATAGCTTCCGAAACGTTTAGATCTCTGCTCGTCTTGTTGGCGTTCTATCAAATACTTCTCAACGTGAAGCGATCATCACTTTACTAATACCCGTACACACTTTGAGTGAGAGTAAACACGCCTGAGACAATGTGGTGCTTTCGAGTGTGAAGGCAAGTGCCATCTGTGTGCTGAACGCCTGGGATCCAGCTCGGCTCACGAGACCCACGGGGACGTTCAGGTGTTTTTGTGCCAGAGCAACAAGAATTTAACTGAAGCTAAAACAATTTGTGTACTTAACTCTCTTCTTTTGAGATGACTGTGTGCACCTAAAATGGGAAAGCACTGCAGCTTGGTAGCACGTGCGTACAGCATCCATTTAATTTGCACAGCATGATAACTTCACATTTAGTAATTGCAGATTTAAATGTCTTTTGTTATTGTGAATGTCTGTAATCATCATAATTAAGAGCTGGACTTTTTTAGGGCTGTTATTTCCGTCCTGCGTGGAGTTTGCCCTCTGGTCATATGGTGCGGTGGCTCTATCTGTGTGGTCTGAGTTTGCCTTCTTCTCGGTCCTATTTTGAGCCGACAGCGAGAAACCCTCTTGGTGTTGAGATGTCCTTGCATGTTTTTTTTTGTTTTTTTTATGGCATCGACTTGAATGGCACCCATTTTCTCCCCTGAAGCTGAAGAAGAGCAACCACTAACCTCAGCTGATGTCTCATTGATGTGCCACACCCACAGTTTAGGGCCCGTTAGTGTACGACTGAGACGGAAGACGTATGTGTGTGTGTGCGAGTGACCGACTGAGAGCGTGTTGAGGTCCGTTTCACAATATAGCTGTCCAGGATGTTGTTGTGGCTCTTTGTTTGGAGCAGGGACACTTTGATCAGAAGCAGACGAACATGTGGAAAACATCCTTTAACACTGACTGCAAGTGAAAAGCTTCTAATTCTCCACTTGTCTATGAACAAGACCATCAGGCCTCTTCAAACCACAGAGCCATGTCCACAGCAGCTTCCTCATGTTTCGCTCTGTCCAGTCCACTCCAAAATGCTTGACACTGATTGTCAGTAGGGAGTAAAGCAGTCCAGCAACTACTGCAAACAGCGTGGGGGGGAGGGGGGGGGGGGGCATGTCCTGAATTCTGTTTGTCTTTGACCTGAATGGCAAACACAGAAAGCTCTGCCAGACGGTTTTTTTTTGTTCTTTAAACATCCCCTCTTTTTTTTTTTTTTTTTTTTATAATCCTCTTTAACTTTCCCTTTCTCTTGGTGTGGTGTTGAAAGAGCCCGTGAGCGCGCGCCCCCCCCCTCAGTGAAGGGTGTTGTGAAGTGCTGCTGAAGCCCAGCTCAGCAGTCTGTCGCTCATCTTTCCTCTTTTAACTCAGCGGAGGAATGGGGGGGTCACGAGGAGCACGAGCTCTCAGGCTTTCCCCTCTTTAAACGCAGTCTTTCCCCAAATCTGTTTTTCCTTTTGTGTGTGCTTCTATGCTCTCTCTCTCTCTCTCTTTCTCTCTCTCTCTCTCTCGCAGGAAAAGGTGTTTTTTGTTTGTTAACTATATCCAGGAAACTGAGTTAGTAGCTCAGATTAAATCATAAATATATCATGAAACGCTCTGTTCGGTGGATCCCGTTTTCGCCCACAGTTTGGTTTAAAACGAGACTTTTAGATTTATTGCTGCAGCTTGTGGATTTCATTGGCAAGTCACGAGTGACGGCATCGGAATGAGCAATGGTATAGCTGCCATTCTGACATACATGATTGCCCACAGCGGAGGGTGGTCTTGGTTTGGAGTGGCATTCGCATCACACTGTCTAATGAGCAAGGTTGCCAAGGAGACAGAGAAATTGGTACCATGGGTGAGGGGAGGCAAAGTACTCGTGCGAGGATGAGAGCATATCACGTGTTATTCTGCCAGTTTACAAGAGTGGAAAGAATTGACACTAAGCTAGAGTGATTGTTGAAAGGTTTTATTGTAGTGGGATAGCTTTTTAGGCTGCTCTCACACCTCAGTTGTTTTGGTTTGGTTTAAACTCAGGCCACATCCACACGACTACTTTTCCATTTTAAGAGTCTAGGAGTGTGGAAACGCTACCGAAAGCCGGGTGAGTTTGAAAACTCCGGGGTTACCTTGTAGTGTGGACCGGCGGCGTCCATCGGCACTATCAGCCCTACAAAGTGGACGTCTGAAGTCACGGTGTGCGGCTTTAAGGAGGGCGATGTACACAAAGCGGAGGACTTTTCTTCTCGATGCTATTCCGAAGTTCACAAAGAAACTGTTAACAAACAAAAGCATAAATGCTCTCCAGTGCAACAGGGACTCTCAGCCACCCGGCAGAGCTACGAGTGTGACCGCAGACAACAAAGAATCTGAGGGAAAATGAGTGAGAAACCAAATGTATTGACCCATAATCTAGTAAACGTGTGCAGCCTTATAACTAAGTTTGAAAAATAAAACTAGTTTTTCTCTTTCCACAAAATGTGTCTGTTTGAGTATATAGAGGAAGATCTTAAGTATCAAGCACAACCTTTTTATTATTGAAAAGTACTATAATACTCTTGTCATATTTTCTTTAACTAAGCAACCAATCTACTTCCTGTTCAAGTCTGTTGCATTTGCTGGTTTGAATCGCTTCGTTAAGGCCGGAAGTAAAAGTTGTCAAACAAGCTGCCGAACGTTGGTGAAGTTCAGCAGACCAACCAAAGTTTATTTAGATAGCATAGCATAACATAGCATAGCATATGATGTCAGCGTTTAGGCTAGGGTTGGATATTTTAAGAAAGTGGCAATAGCAGGCTACATTTAAAAAATTAGTTTTTGCCAACTCTTCCAATGAAAGTCGGCAAGTTGGCAACACTGACTCAAAATTATCATTTTAAATGTAAACACACAGCTGTAAAGCAAGATTTATTGGATTTTATTATTATCATTATATTGTTTTTATTTATTGTCGGGATTTAATGAGAATTTCATCAAATATTAAAAAAAAAAAGATGTTGAAGAACATTATTTGCCCTAGCATTAATCCAAAAGCTAAACAATAAAATATGGTTAATGGTAAATAGACTTGTACTATACCGCCTTTCTAGTCTTCCGACCAATCAAAGCACTTTTACACTACACGTCATTCACATCCGTTCATACACTGATGGCAGGCTACCATGCAAGGTGCCACCTGCCCATCAGAACTAACTAATCTCTCGCGAGCAATTTGTGCCCAAAGACACATCGACATCGACTGGAAGAGCCGGGGATCGAACCGCTGATCTTCTGATTGAAGGACGACCCGCTCTACCTTCTGGCCACAAATTGCCAAAAATAAGGTGTAAAGGAGTTAAAACACACAAGTTAAATTTGTGTTTCATTAAAAAGTAGGCTAAGTAACGTATGGACGATTTTAGACCAACTGATTTTTGATTTTTGCGAATTAAAAAATATATATCAGTAAAATATATTTCAGCTGGCAGCACTTATATAACATAAATAATCTTGATACGGATCCTTTTTTTTTTGTATTTGACCACGGTGTTCTGAATAACTCGCGGCCGCTATCAGCCGGTTAGTGAGGAGTCAGCAGTCAATGACGGTATAAAACCGTCAATAAAATGTGTTTTTCAAAAAGTGAATCACCGCAACCACGAGAGGTCCTTGAACATGCAGTCATAAACAAGCACACTATAATTTATTGTGACTTATCAACCACCATATTAACTGATAAGGATGAACCCGCAACAAGCTTATTGTGGCCCATCTGTTGTCCTGTGTGTAAAAGGATTAATAATTCTAATAATCAGAGTTATTTCTTTTTTAAGAGAGAATAAAAATAAACAAAAAGTTCCGTTAAGGCCAACACACCCTGCTGTTAGTCACCAGAATTCCCCCCATGTGGGTGTATGTGTGTAGTACTGATGATACAGGATGACCTCACCAAAACGGGCCAATGAATGAGTTACCTGTCGGATGACCTCATGTTTATAGCTTGTGGTTTGATTATTAAAAAGTGTGTGAGATCATGAACCAGTCATAGCTTTTGTTTTTTTTAACTCGTCAGGACCACATGAACTGAACTGCAGGTGTGAAAATAACCGTATGCTGGCCTGCCTGGGTTCAGGTCTGCATGAATCTTTTGAATCTTTGCTGCATAGAGGAGGCGATACCCAAACAAAGCCAGGGATTGTACACCGCTTGTATTTCTTGTCTACTTTTTATTTCAATATATATATATCAAAAGTAGTGACGGGTAAATACCGTGCAGCATTCTCCCAACAGACCTCATCAGGTTGGCTCATCCATCCATCCTCACCGGGAGGAATAAATGCAATAAAAGGAAAGTAATAGCCTGGTCTAATCCGGCAGCTGTAGCCTGAGGCGGATGGAGGCCGCAGCATGTTCACATACCTCCCCGTCTTTCACAAAGGTTGACGTCACCGTCCCTCATCTTCTCATAAATCTGCTCTTCCACTTCTATTTCCTGCACTCTCCAAAGAGTCCCAGCTGCTTTTCTTGTCTCGTCCTGTATGTTTTAGCTGACCCTTCTGCCTTTTGTTGCTGCAGTTAAAGTTGTCACTTAATGGAAAGTTGAGTAGCTTAACTTATGGTGAACCTGACAGAAACTCTCCCTGTTGCACAACTCCCTCCTCCGCTGTCCCGGGCTGTAGAAAAAAAATCCAGTTTGACAGCTTTACTCACGACAAGCAGAGGCACATTCGCAAGTGCAGCCTTGTACTATGCAAGCTGTTGCACTTACAATTTTTACTGCTTGTCGTAGAGCGATAGAAAGCGGTCGTTAAAGACACTTGCATGCAACACAACCCGGCTTTTGGTTTGCGACTGTAACGGTAAGAATGTATTCGGCGATGGCTGGTGCCGTCTCTGTGGTTGTGGCGTAATTGAAGTGGAATTGAATATCTGGTGTTGGGGAAAAAAAAAAAACAGCCATGTGCTCTCATTTGCATTTCATAAAAATGTAGCCTGCACAGAGAGATATCAATCTTTCCAGCAGTAATGGAATTTTTTTTTTTATATGGTCTTAATATGTGCAGCTACACTTCTCATGACTCATAATTCTCTTTTGTGGTGACGCTTTATCTGTGCTCTGCCCTCTCATTAAAGAATGAAAATGGAAATGACAATACGAGTAAGGGAATATACGATCCCCCTGCTTCCTAGATGTGTGCTGCTGTGTATTTTTTCCTTGCGTCTCTAGTCTGTTGAAAAATATGTATTTTTGTCCACATATACTAAATATACTTATACTCACCCACTTGCATTCTCTCTCACACACAATCAGCAGTACTGTTTTTTTTTTTTCCCCCATTCAACTGTGTTTGACGCATGAGGGGGTTTTCATTTGGAAACGCATTATTATAAATGTCTTAACCTTAGCACCATTATGAAACGGCTCTATATAAAGTATCTTAACATGTAACTGTGTTGTAAATCGGTTTTCGGCCCCTTGAAGGGTGTTACTGTCATAAATCACAGCGTCCCACAATGGCCACTGATGGCCTTCCATGAGATTAGATATGAAGTAGACAGCTTTATTTGATTATTCTGGCTGAGCAATTGTGGACACAAAAGCTTTACAACATGACTATTCATTCTGTGTCTTTTGAATTCGCGGTTATCTTCAGAGCGAGCCTCTTTTCATCTGCATCTTTACTTCCTTCATGTATTGCAGTGATCTTGTTTCCAGCTGCAGACTGTTAACGTGGCGGCGGGCTAAATATAAACCGTATTTCTCGGATAGTTCTCATACTGTGAGACGCCTTTTTTTTTTTTTTTTTTTTATCACAGAATAGGTTTTCACTTAATTGAAATTGCACCAACCTTTCCTGATCCCTTCGTGCATGTTCTTGAATAGATAATTTCCCATTTGGCTTGCGAACATAATTCCTCAACATGTTAAGGTAGTCCAGCAAACCCATGTCAAATCAAATCACCTAAGACCCGGTGAAATAGAGCATGTAATCGCTCACTGTCTCGCTCAAAAACTAATAGGTAGGGCTCTGCGTGTGCGTGTGCGTGTGTGTGTGTGTGTGAGCATGCAGAATGAACACATACATTGATTTTTGTGTGTTCGTGCTGCTCTATACCAAATACGCCTTTTCAAAGGTGCTTTTTCAGGCTGGATGTTGCATTTTTAGAGGAAGCTGTCCTGAAACCTGTCGACCGTATCATGTTTTTTAACCAGTTGGTCGTACTTGTGCATGTTCTCCAGGGGTGTGTGTCGTGGATGTGATGTGACGCCCATATGTTTCATAATTGTTACATAACGGGGTGATCGTGTAGTCGGCAACATGAGATTTTTCCCGTCATCTCCATCCAAGGAATTGTCAGTTTTAGTGGCAGTTGGGGCTCTGAATATTGCCACAAACTTTAAAGTCATATTTGGTATCATTTGTGATAGACTGGCAACCTGTCCAGGGTGTGTCCCGTCAAATGCTCAATGTGAGCTGGGATAAGCGGTTTAAAAAGGGTGTGCATGGATGGATATGGATTAATTTGTAATGAGCAAAAACTGAGCCTTACACACACACGCACACACACACACACACCTTAAAATCACCCTTTAAACTAGAAATAATACTTTACAGACAAATGAATATTGTATAAAAAGTATTTTAAGCAGTCTTGTTTCAATGTTGATGCCGACCGTTAATCAAAAATCATCTAATAACAAACAAAGGAAGCCTCTTTTTAAAATGAATCTAGTCAGTAACTCATTCACTTGCAATATTTATTTTTTAATAATTCATCATCTGCCCCCCTAGTGGTTGTTCGAAGGCGTGGCATTGTTTACAAGTGGCTGTTCGGACCAGGATGTGTCACTTGTTTTTGTTTTTTCATCTTCACAACGTGACAAATTGTTGCGATGCTTATTTTCACTCTAAAGCTGCGTGTGTGTGTGTGTGTGTGTGTGTGTGTGTGTGTGTGTGTGTGTGTGTGCTTGTGTGTGGTGCTCCTTGGCTCACCCCTGTGCCCGTCTTCTCCACAGGAGGACTCCATGAAAGATGACAGAGGAGGTGATTGTTGTAGCCAAGTGGGACTACACGGCCCAGCAGGACCAGGAACTTGACATCCGTAAAAATGAGCGTCTCCACCTCCTGGACGACTCAAAGACCTGGTGGCGTGTCCGCAACGCCGGCAACCAAACGGGGTATGTGCCATCGAACTACGTGGAGCGCAAGAACAGCCTGAAGAAAGGCTCGTTGGTGAAGAACATCAAAGACACACTGGGTAAGAAGAATTCAGTTTCACTCTGAAATGAACAGGTCGCCTGTGTGTTTAGGTTTAATGTCAGTCGATTATTTTCAGGAGAAGTGGAAAATCTATGCACTTCCTTTTCAATACGTTCTGCTCCCAGGTAAAGGAGATCAAATGTGGTCATAAAAAGTGTATATATATATATCTATATATATATATATATCGGTGTGTTGAGCTTGAATCTTCTCAGAAGTCAAATGATTCCCTCACTGTGTCTCCGCTGGGAGCTGTCACTGTGCACTCCGGAGATCCCGTTGAGTTGGCCGGTGCTCTCAGCTGTCGGCGCATTGTCTCAGTCCCCAGTCATGACTTGAATACATTACTGTGTATGTAGCCTCAGCTGCCGGCCTATGAGAGGGACTGTCTGTGCATATAGTATCAGTGGATATAGCCCGAGGGTTATTTCTACTGTTATGGAATTGAGCAAAATGTAAAAAAAAAAAAAAGCTGGTACTCGAGCTACTTAAACAAATGAGGGGTTTCATTCATTGTATAGCCAGCTATAAAAAAGAATCAGTATCTAAGAGAGTGAAATGGTTACATAGAAGAATGGCTTTCATAATGCAACGAGTGACCTTTTATAAAGGTCCGTTCCTCATGAACAACAAACATGTCTTTGTTTGAAAGCTTCTTTTTCCTCTCGACTAGTAACACAAGACCAGCGTGTAATCTCCGAGAAACACATGAGAGACATTTCATGTAAGTTTAAAAATAGGTTTCTTGTTTTAATGATAAATTGATTGAAAAAAAAAATACATAAATGTGTTGTTCTTTAGTTTGAACAATACTAATATGATCCTTTAATCAATGCACATGTTTCTTTAGTACAAGAGTGATATAGAGTGTGTGTGTGTGTGTGTGTGTGTGTGTGTGAGCGTGAGCGTGAGCGAGAGAGAGAGAGAGAGAGATGCACGTAGCTCCCCCACATGTCCGCAAGCAGTGGCTTTAACCATTTCCCAACACAATTATCTTGTGCGTTGCTATTTTGGTGTTTTCCGATGAGCTCTTTGGTGCAGCTGTCTGGAATAAACCGTCACCTCTGAGCCGTCAGCCGCGGCTTTAAAGCATCTCTGTTTATGTCACTCAGGGATCATGAAATTGGTTCAATTCATTAGGACTGATAGTGAGACAAATTATCTCATAAGGCTTCCTCGCCGCGTATGAAATCATTTTCACTTTATGATTTTGAATTTGGATGGTGGAGGCACAACCATCTTCAGAGGTAGCTCACTGAATCCCTTAATCACCATCAGAGCACAGATGCCTGCCACAGACGTTGACGGACAAAAAGGCAGAATGAGATGGCATCAGTTGTAGATGTCTGCTAAACTGGGAAGTTTTGGTATATAGGTCAAGTCAAGAATGAAAGATTCAAGTTAAAAATGATCAGCTTGCTCCACTTTCTTCAGTCTGGAGCATGGCACAGAAATCTCACACGTTTTTGACATTTCCCAGCATTAGTTCCCACTTTCTGTACGGCTGGTAGAGGGAGAGAATCATCAAGAAGTTCATTAGTAACTCTGTGGCCCTGATAGGCAGACATATTTAGAGTTGAGGGGGGGGGGGGGGGGGGGGGGGCTGTGTGGATACCAGCCCTCAGGGAAGCTCTGCAGCTTTATAAGGGCCAGCGTGGTACAGCCTGCCACTGTCACCCTCACCAGAGTTCATGGTGTGCAGAGAAAACATGCCCCGCCCCTCCCCCCCCCATCTACACACACACACACACACTACCACACTGATCCCATCAACCCCATTCTCTGTCACTGTAGGTCTCTGCTTTTTTTTTTTTTTATAATCAGGAGATTGATTAGTGGAGAAATCAGCAGCCAAATGGTCGCGTTGGAGTGATGGATTACCCCTCTGTGCCTGACTTTGTTACGTATCGACTACAACATCACGGCCTTATTCCATTTCAGTCTAAGTAGTTTTCTTCCAGCCAGTAGCTCTTTAGTGTTAAAAGCCCGATCAAATCCAATAGGCAAGAACATGTTCCCGATGAGGTGATGAGCAGTAGGTGAGGTCAGGGGCTAATGGAACTTACTCACACAGTTGAATAGAGAATCTGATTGGCTGAGAGCGCGATGACTTCATCCCGTCTGTGGTCTCTTTTCTCTCCTTTTTTTCCGGCTCTTCGGTGAGTCCACATTGTGATTATGGACCTTTGCAGATAGTCTTGTGATTCCTGGTGTCTCCTCCGTATTTACTGTGCTTTAGCATATTGTATCGTCGACATTCATCCAGGCAGAATTGAATTGTAAATGGCTCCACGCTGTTTTGTGTCCCAGTTTCCTCTCACAGGAAATAAAGACAGGAATGGATGGAATAATTCAGCCAAAGTTCTGCTCATTGCTGAAACTGGGCCAGTATACTTACCAGTACAACGAAGTGGCAAGTTAGACTGCTGGGCACCTGAGATTCTTCTACATGTGTGGGTGTGTGTGGGTGTGTGTGGGTGAATGTGAGGCGACTTTGGTCAAAAATCATTATAAACCCCGACAGTCTATTTTACGTACTTTCAAATGAAAGTAGTTGTTGTAAGTGTTGTCCGAAAAAAAGCCCCATTTCCTGCTCAAACAAGCTGCGAAAGGAGGCAAAAATGTGCAGCTGTGTAAAGCAGAATGTGGTCGACAGTAACTCTCAGAAAGCTCCTGATGAGAGCTTAGATTTCTGCTAGAGACCCAAAAATCCTCAGACTATACATGGTCTATATATATATATTATCTACAGCATCACGGAACCTGCATGGCTGTAGACTCTTAAGCTCTCAGCATGACGGTCAGTGCAGCGGCGCACATCTGAAGTTTTATTCAAACGTTTATAGTAATTGTGGTGTTTGTTATATACTTGCCGGTGTGTTTTGGAAGGAGGCGGAGAAGGACGTGATTAGATGGGGTTTAAGATGTTTGAAGCATTCATTTTCTAATTCTTACACATCATTTCCCCCCCCCTCCCCTAAATTCTGCGCCTGTACGCTTGAGAGGCTGCTGCTTTAGGCATTCCATTTGATGTTCTCGTCTCCTCGAGCCTTTTGGCAGGTTTTACTGGTTTTACACACAGAGTAATACATTAAGTATAGACCAAGTGACACTTGTGGAACAGTGAGAAGAGAGCAACAGTGCTATTTAAAAGGGCCAAATAGCTCATCTGTGATTCACTCAAAGTGCTCTTTAGAAATCACAGCACTCGCTGACACGGTGCTGATTCTTCATCTCGGAAGCCAGGTTGTGCTTTTTTTTCATTACTGTGTTCTTAAATATGTCTGGTGGTAACTTCCACAACTGTAAGCTTATATAGTGAAGCAATATGCTGCAACGTGCAGTCGGCGAGGCTTTTATCAACTCACTTCCCTCTCACTCCGAAGTCTTCTGGGCTGTAAAATCTAGTCTCCTTCCTCAAGATGAAGAGGTAGGTGAAGGTTGGGAGTGAAGGTTGGGAGGAGGGAATAGCCTGCTGCTGCTCTAACCAGCAGGCCAGTGCCTTGAAGTGGAAATGAGTGAAGAGGAAAGGTGTGTGTGCGTTAAAGTGTTTTCCCTTTTGCGAGTGTGCGTGTGTGTGTGTGTGTGTGTGTGTGTGTGTGTGTGTGTGTGTGTGTGTGTGTGTGTGTGTGTGTGTGTGTGTGTGTGTGTTCGCTGCCTTCTTGTGTGTGTCACTTCGTTACCTCGTGGCAGCGACGGGTCTATTTTATTTTTCCTAAGGAATCACCTGAAGTAGGCTCCAGAGTCGGCCTTTGTCTTTGTCTCCCAGTCGGGAGAGAAACAGAATCATCAGATATGTTGGATGCACACTGCTATCCATAAACATGATCTGCTTGGTATTCCTGTCTCGCCCCTTTTTTCTTTGCATTTTTTTGTCAGCTGTGGCCTCTGATGTGCTCGGTCTAATGTTTGTGTGAGAAACAGCTGCCAAGGGACTCCTCGTCTTTCTTCACAGCCCTCCTCCTCTTCCTCCTCTTCCCTGCCAACAACTTTCATGCCACTCTGTGTGAACCCAGCCGTTTTCCAAACCAACGTAAAATGTTGTGCTCTGCAGTGACATTTCTGTGGCGTTTCAGCAGGCTCTGTGGGAAGAGAGCTGGCGATTGGCTGTCAAGAAGTCGGTTAATAGTCGCACACACATGAGCCTCAATTGTCAAGTGAACGATTTAATAGTGTCAGCCACACAGAGTATCATTCTTATTTTAACATTCGTTTTTGAAGAGGGCACCTCCTTGGTTGTGTTCAGCTGAGAGACTTTAGGAACTTGCCGCCTCATTTAAAGTGGGCAAACACATGTTTAAAGAGCTCTTTGAAAGCACACAGATGGGAAAAGACAGAAGACCGGTAATGCAGGAGCAGACTTTGATCCGGGATGTGCTTGTCATTATCAAGCCCATGGTGCGTGCTCCACTTTTCATTCCCCCCAGTCTTCACCACCTATTTTCAGCCTTTTTGATTAGTACAGATGTGTGTACGGTGTGTAGATAGTGTCGACGGAATACCAACTAGATGGCACGCTTTCATTTCATTGTGTTCCAGTGAAAAGACACGGGGGTGCTCAGGGCAAGTGGATGTGTGCGCCTCTGTGTTCATTCTGTTATCAAGAGTATCGATCTGTCCTTCACCGCTGAAGTTTCTCATGGGATGTCCTGTACCCTCTATTTCTACCGTAGTTTTTGTGCTTCTGAGGGTCCATGAGTGCAACTTGCCGCCTCAGTTAGTTTCCTGCTGACCTAAACTCTCTTCTCCCCGTGGAGCTCAGGCCTTTTCCTGCTTCCTAATACCTGCTTTCAGTCGTCGCAGCTAAAAGCAGTTTACCAGAGTAGTTTTATATTAACACTGGATTAAATGAGAACTATCGCCTGACATCGGCAGCTCTCCTCATCTCTACAGAGCAATTCAGCATTTCTCAGCTAATTGTTTTGATTATCCAGCTTTGCAACGTAAACCGTGAGGTTCACGCTCACTGTCTTCATCAGGCAGCTGTTGTCAGTGGAAAAACTCACTGAAAGCTTTCCTGCCCAGCAACAAACGACAGATAGACGAAGTTAGCATCTAGCTGGTGAACACAGTGGGACATTTAGGAGACAAAGCCGAATATTAGACTTGCATCCGCAGACATGACTCCAAATGAATGCTCATGCTGCATCATGTCTGCTGGACGTGTAAACGTTGCTAGCTTCATAAGGTGATAATATGTCAGTGTTGTGTATTCGAAGCAAGTGAGAGGAAAAAATCTGGTTCTCTATTTGTGTCACATTCTCTTTTTTTGTTTCTGTTCATGCTGCAGGTTTGGGAAAAACTAAGAGGAAGACGAGCGCCCGCGATGCTTCCCCAACGCCCAGCTCGGACACGGAGTACCCCTCCAATGGCAGCGGGGGCGGAGGAGGAGGAGCTGCTGAGAGGATCTATGACCTCAACATCCCCGCCGTAGTCAAGTTTGCCTACACGGGAGAGAGAGAAGACGAGCTGACCCTCGTCAAGGGCACCAGGGTCATCGTGATGGAGAAGTGCAGCGACGGCTGGTGGCGGGGCGGTCAGACGGGCCGCGTGGGCTGGTTTCCCTCCAATTATGTGCTGGAGGAGCTCGGCGGGGCTGACGACCGAGAGGAAGGAGATTCCTCGCCGGGCTACCAGGGAGGCTCTCAAGGGACTCTGGTGGCCAACGGGCGTGCCGGCGGCCGCGGTGTAGTGCTCCACTTGGTGCAAACACTCTACCCCTTCAGCTCTGTGACGGAGGAGGAGCTGAACTTTGAGAAGGGAGAGGTCATGGAGGTGGTGGAGAAGCCAGAGAACGACCCGGAGTGGTGGCGGTGTAAGAACTCGCGTGGCATGGTGGGCCTGGTGCCTAAGAACTATGTGGTGGTGCTGGACGAGCGGCCCGGCCCGCCCTCCTCTACGCCGAGCCTCCCGCAGAACCGCTCCGTGGCTCCAGCGCGCTCGGGGAAGTTCGCCGGGAGGGACTGGTACTACGGCAACATCACCAGACACCAGGCCGAGGGCACACTCAACGAGAGAGGAGAGGAGGGCGACTTCCTGGTGCGAGACAGCGAGTCATCGGTGAGTAGTCGTGGCTGAGTTGCATTATTACAAAGGCTGGGAGAAACTCAAAAGAGGTAGAAGAGGACATTTAATAGATTTTAGTAGGAGGAAGATCTGTGTTGGGTAATGTAGGTCAGGTCTGGACAGGTTTTTGTTACCGCGACAGCAACGCAGCTTTGCTAGATGCAGTCAACTTTACATTCGTGTAGTTGAGATCAGAATGAAGGTTGAGTTCTGGGCACGAAGGGGCCGTTTGTGATGAAAATTGTGATAAAATGACAAAAAGAAACCAGTGGAGACGATCTGCTGCTGGTTCAGTGGGTGAGGTACAGTACTGTACATCAGAGACGTTTAGAAAGAAGAGGTTTAACATTTTGTATCACAATGACAACGTGCAGACAACGAGGTTGCATTGAAACAAAATCAATCCAAAATTATAAAAGTAGTTTATAATAATAATATATGCAATAATATGCAAGACTACCCTTTTTCTGAAGTATACATATTAAATGTATTAAGAGTTTTATTCTCACTTTTTTCATTGTTTGTGCACGCATTGTAAATCGTCAATATTGTTTAACCTTTTAAATTTAATCTCATCTTCTGTTTTTAGGTTTATTTTGTAACATCTTCCTCTTGGGACCACAGATGAAAAATAGCCTCTTGTCTAACTCTGGCGCATTTTACAGAGATGTTTTTATTAATGTGCACTGTCCCGTGTCAAATAAACCAATAAATAAATAAATGAAATGGAAAAGTCATTAAAGAAACATGTGACACTAGGTTCTCACCTCTGTTCCGGTGCTTCAGCCGTTTGAGAAATGCTGGTCCAGATCTTTAAATGTGAGACTACACTGCCACCTGCTGGAGTAAAGCAGTCTGAAAATGTCACTGCGTGTGTTTTTTTTCTTCTGTCACTCTTTCATATTTCTAACCACATCAACAACTGTCTCCCTCTTTATTTTCAGCCCAATGATTTCTCTGTGTCTCTGAAGGCGGCCGGTAAGAATAAGCACTTTAGAGTGCAGCACTCGGAGGGAGTGTACTGTATCGGCCAGCGCAAGTTCAGCTCCATCGATGAACTAGTGGAGCACTACAAGAAGGCCCCCATCTTCACCAGCGAACAAGGAGAGAAGCTGTACCTGGTCAAAGCGCTGTTGTGATTCACACATCCTCACACCTACACTGGATCACACACACACACACGCACACACACACACACACACACACTATACACATATAAGTCTAATGCCACCCCCTATCTGTCTTAACTCAAGCCTTAGCTCTGGAGCCTCTCGCTGTGGCGTCCGTACTACATCCAGTTTTACATCAAGTCTTTCTAGCTCTCCAGCCGAGCAGTTAACACCAAGACGGCGAGCACCGTGTCAGGAACTACCCGGCTACATGCATGTCCTTCATGTACGGCACAGTGCATAATAATCCTCTCTGTCCTGCTGGATGTGCTAACATGTGCAGTGACCACATCTGCTGCGAACAGAAGGCCTGAGGCCTTGTTGCTTGTTGGGGGGGGGGGGTTGAGCTCTCCTTCTGATGTCATACATAATGTCCGTTTACTACCACGCACATTGTAGGTTACACCATTGCTCTTAATCCACACAGGAAGAAAGACCTCTGAGGGACCGTACCTGTCAAATTGCTGGCCATTGTTTTATTTTGTTCATTCATTTTAAAAAGAAATCTTTGTTCCTTAGTTCACTTTTTTTTTTCTTTTTTTTAAGATAATTTAAATTCCTCTCCGGAGGTTTGAATCACTGTTCTCTCGTACAATGACTTCACAAAGTGACCAGAATCACTCTCTTGCCTTTTTCCTCCTAATTTTCATCATTCCTTTCCATCATTTTCTCCCCATTTTGAATCTGTGTCTTCTGTTCACCGTTACAAATTGTTTCTGTTCTCCACAGTCTTTAGTAGTGATTGAAAATGAGCATACAATACTTCCTGTAATATGTGTAAAAGGCAGTGTGGGGGGGGGGGGGGGGGAGCATTAATGCAATAGGGGAGACCTCTGATTTTCTGTAGAGATGAATGTTTATCAATGTAACCAAATGTGCCACCCTGTACCCATACTACTGGCTTCAGGTCTGCACTGCACTCACCATACTTGTCATTCATTTGTAGCTCTGTGCTCATGCTTTATATTGTGTCACATTAGACATGTTTCTGTTCTGTTCTCCAGTATACGGCGTCTGTGGCTGCGTGAAGATACTGACTGAAGAATAATAAAAAATAAAAAATACTTTTTGGTAACAAGTTTGAGTTAACGACACTTAATTTGCTCCAGCTCCTGCAAATATGAATGCAGTTATGAAATTGAACCTCTTCTGGTGTAGTATTTGTCAAAGATAAGTATATCTTTGAGAAATGTGTCATTTTACACACGGATACACCATTAAGTGATCGACTGAGCCCTAAATAATGAATGAACTAAGAAGGGATGGCCCCCGAGCTCTACACTGAAACTTCTCACATTGTCATTCGTAGGTCAACAAATAGTTTGGAAATACTTCATGATACTACTCATTCGTGAAACCAGTCCTCTGAACCCCTCCCCAGAGCAGCAATTGTCCAATCATAGCTTAGCAATTGTAAACTCGACATGGCAGGTCTGTCTACAAGTCGGGTGTGACGTGTAGCCTGCAAAGAATGCAGATAGACCCTTCTTCCTCCAAGGCCAAGGAGCCCACCATTAATTAGCTATAGTTAGCTAATACAATCTGCCCGCGACAGTTGTCATTTAAGATATTGAATGTTGCTTGCTGGAAATGAGACGCCTGGACAGGATGTGTGCCTCTGGCTAAAATCAAAGACGCGCTGTTTCAGAAGTGACGACCAGTTTCGGCCGGTAAACTGCTGTCAATAGCATTTTGAGCTGCATGTGTTGCGCATGACCAGGACTTTGAACAAGCGGAGAAACGGTAGCTGAGGGAGCTGGGCTAAAACGGTCAATTTATAATTAGAGTAATCCGTTACTGCAAGAAACCAAATGTACAAATCTGGTCTGTAATGAAAAGAATATTCTAGTCCCACCAAACATTTTACTCGTCTATTTTCTTTTCTTTTGTGCATTTGTTTACCAATGGAAGTGTTGTTGATCATGGGGTCCTCAGCTTTTATATGATATATCTGAATGTTATTGAGCATTGTTATTTAATTCTTGTCTCCACTGTATGTATATATATAAAAACAAATAAGATGAGGTGCATATATGAATCGCTGAGATCAAACTATGGTACTGTACCACTGACAACGTGATAAGAATTTAAATACTTTTGTTCAATAAATCTTTTTGAAAAATACTAAAATGACACGTGTTGAAATGTGTGATTGGTTGTCCTCTTTACCATCCTGCTGGTTGTTGTGCCGCCCTCCTACCTGTACTGGCACTCATTTGGAAGATACTTTTTCTTATGTTACAATTTTATCCGGATAAACGAGCATTATCGGGAGCAATTTGGGGTTCGGTGTCTCACTCAAGGACTCCAGAGGTGGACAGAATGAGCCACAGATTGAACGATCAACCCTACATTTAAAGGCTGACACTCCACGACCTGAGCTACATCTGCCCAATATGTCATCGGAGAAAGAGTCGGGCATGTCGTGCGCAGCAGGCATTTTACAGAATGCGGCTCATTGACTGCAGTTCAATGGATGCTGTATATACTAACGTAACTCTTCCTCACTTCCCTGGAGTCAACATGTGATAAGTGGTTCTCAACAATGCTGCGAGCAGAACTTCTGAGGGTCCAGCAATCATCCCGCTACAAACAGAACTGCACTAGTGTCATAAAAAAGTCATAGTATAGAATGCCATGAAATAATTACAAAGTTGTAGTATAGTATGATACAAAAAAGTCATATTATACCATGTGATAAAATAGTAATTATATTGTATGCCTTAAAAAAGAATGAAGAAATGAAGAAGACAATTAAAAAATGTCAGTCATAGTATATTGTGTCGTAAAAAAGTAATACAAAGTTATAGTATAGTCTGTCATAAAAACATCATAGTATAGTATGTCATTAAATAAGTAAATAAATACAGTATGTTGTAAATATAGTAATAAATTGTCATAGTACAGCATGTCATAAAAAAGTCATAGTATAGTATGTTATAAAAGTTTAAAAAAATTGATTATAGTAACGTATAGAAAAAAGTTATAGAATTTAATTGTATGTTAGGAAATAAAAAAGTCATAAAGTCATAGTATTTTGTGTCTTGAAAAAATAAAATAGAAAGTCACAGTAGCATGTCATAAGAAAGTCTTTAATAATTATTAGTATAGTACTTCATAAAGTAGTCATAAAAAGTCACACTACATGAAAAATCACAATATTCTGTATCATAAAAAGGTCCTAAAAGTCACAGTATAGTAAGTCATAAAAAGTAATTATAAAGACATAGTATAGTATGTCATTAAATAAGTCTTAAAAAGTCATAGTACAGTATGGAAAAAAGTTTATATTTTATATTTGGACATAAAAATGTCATAAAAAGCCATAATATAGAGTGTCATGAAAAGAAATCACAGTAGTATGTCATAAGAAAGTCTTAAAAGTCACAGTATAGTCAGTCATAAAAAGTAATTATAAAGTCATAGTATAGTATGTCTTAAAAAAGTGATAGTATAGTATGTCATAATAAAGTAATAAAAAGTAATATTATAGTATGTCACACCTCAGCAGTACTGTGGTTTATGTACTATATTTGAGAAAAGGTATCTTTTGGAAGATATTCAATTACTATTCAGTGTTTGTGAACGACATTTACATCTGTCACGGGAACAATAACACAGGATAGCATTATTTGTTATTTTACTATTATACATTTGGGCGATTAAAACGATGTATTTAACAACGGAGGAGAAAATATGTTGACCCTGCAGTACCTTACAAATCCACACGATGGCAGTATTGAGCTTCTTGCATTCTCACCTGACAGCTGTCCACATTTTCAATATCCACATTACTGTCATCCAGTTGCCTGTATGACTTCCTGTTTGAGCAGAACTATTTCCAATGAGCTCAGTTTAGAAACAAACAAGAGTGTGTCAAGTCCGTTGTTTCTCCTTTGCAAATTAATTTTAAATGGGGTCTGAGTAAGAAAAAACTGTTGCATGAGTCATAACCTAACTGGTTTGTTTTGTGTTATTAAAAGGAAAATGAATGGAAAACTCAACAAAGCAGCCAAACTGAAAGGGAAGAGAGGCCAGGAGGGAGCGAGGGAGACTAGCTGACCGCTACAAGCTTAAAGGTTCTCCATTTGACATGATGGGCTCCCACGCACACTTTACACTAATGGAAATAAGTGGCAATTATCTTGTCTTTTCCTTTACATTTATACGTACTGCATCTTCCCTCAATCCCAGGTAGCCTTTTGTCTTGTTACTAGCTAATCTCACAAAAGCACAGAAATGTATCCTGAGCGCTTTTTGACACAAAAGGTTTCCAAAAGCAGGACTTCTGCACAGCCAAGCAGAAGCAGCGTTGCACAGAAGGACTGTTTGTCTTCAAGAGAAAGTTCATCAGTCTCTCTTGTGTACATCCACTCACAGGCAGCAGCAATGGTTGGTGTGGTCGGGAATGACATTTTATGAGGATTGGATTTGTTCCAACAGTGCGTTTATTTTGTGCGTTTATCTGAGTCCTTTATGAAATCCTTTTTTTGCATCTTCCCTCAATCCCTCAAGTTAGTTTGCCTGTAACCTTCTGTGAATATTGCTCATCTTAGCAAAGACAAATTTAAAAAAAAAAGATATATTTTTCAGTGAGGCTTTTAATTAATAAGTATTTTTTGCAATTTGAAACATTTATTTCTTCAGTAAGTTGCCGATAAGAAAAATAGAGAAAAACGCCAACTTTGTCTATTAACACTGTCAAAGATCATCTGCACTGTGTGTGAGGCAGCTGACAGTCTGTGGTGTTTGTAATGAAAGCACAGCAACGCTTCCTCTGACTCACAACAGAGACACACAGCATGGTTTCAACCATTTTTTGCTGCCCTTTTTTATTCTTTATATATGTTTTATTCTTTATTGTAAAATAGTGTATGTACATTGAGAGCGGAGTGGAAACCGGAGCCAAATTCCATGTATGCGTACGATGTGCAACCTGCCTGGTACAAACTTCTTTTCATCCGCTTTCATACACTCTCCTTTCACTCTCCCTTCTGCTTTTCTCTCCTTTACCCTGAAAAGAAAAAAATCGAAGCAGCTCAAGGACAAAATTGCTCACACTGAGCTCCTGACAACAGCGTGAAAATATATCCTAGCAAAGGTAATTATGGAGCTTGAGGGCCAGTGTCTGTATGCAGATGTGTCCTTTCAGCCGGAAAACACAACATATTAACAACATTTTAGGACATTTCTTACACGTTGTGGCTAGAAAATATGATGTTATATCCCTCTGTACAAAGCAAATGGACATGACAGAAGTGAAAAGGGCTCCCTGAAGTACCTTGGAGAGAGGCAGGTGTAAAGAGGCAATATGTGAAAAACAAACATCCTCTTCTAACTCAGATGCAGGTCGTCGTCCTGAGATCAGTCTGAGACAGAAGGACGAGGGACGGGACCACGAGCGCAATCTTCCACTGATCCGGTAAGACGAGACGGAAGATGATATTTGATGAAGCAAACATGTTCTTCACACAAGGATTTCATTCTTTCTAGATACATAGCCTGCACTTTTCCTTTTGTTTTTGTACAGAGCAGTTCTCCTCCTGAGAATATAAAATTTCAGCATTACAGTATATAATGTTCGACACATTCCAATGATGCTCAGATGTTCTTTGTGCACCTGAATTCACACACACATACACACACCTACACATTTCTCTTAAAGTAAGCAGGACAAATTACTTTTTTTCCAGGTCGAGCCAGGTCGAGCATGTGTGCTCTGCTCTCTACATGTCTGTGCTACTCTATTTTCCTTCTCCAGTCTGCGACAGGTATGTCAGCAGCTCATTACACATGAATGCATTTGTTCTGAAATGATGGACACGGTGTGAAATAATGTTCTCGCCTCTTTCTGCCATTTCATTCTGCTTTGACAGGAGCAGAGGAGCGCGAGATGCAGGAGGCAAGAAGAGGCGAGAGGGAGCGACGAAGCCTGCCCTAACTGGGGCCTGTGGGCGTCAAGACTTTTTCGGGTGGCTGGATGGAGGAGCTGCGAGCCCGGGCAGCTCACAACGGGATGCAGGACCTGGCTCGTACCTTCTGGGCTCACTTTCCCGTCGGCAGCGAGCTGGGCTACGATAGTCCAGAGTCCGACTCCCGAGCTGAGGAGGGAGGCAGAGGAGAGACGGAGTCCCCTTTAACACCCGTTTAGATGTTTACAGTTAAGACGATCAATAGCAGTTTGTAGACTTAATAGAAGTGTCTTTTATTGAGTGGTTGAAGAGGGTGGGGGGGGGTCTCAAACAGAACATTAGGGTTAAATGGAAAATCTAAATTGAAAATGTTAACATTCGCACATCTTTAAGGTATAGGCTTAGTGTGTTTGTGGGGACTTTGAGGGGCACCTGGGAAGCTCTGTGTGCAACACACTGAAATACACTCAGATTGTCAACTCAAGTCAAGTATGAGGAGAAAGATGGAAGCTGAGACAAACGGACTGGTGTGAAGGAACAAAAAGAGGAAATTGGAGCATAGTTTAGAGACACAAATGTGTATCTCTGATCTTACGGTGTTTCAATTCACACATTCCTGGGGTAAAAAACAAACACATGGCAATGACAAATTATCTTTGTCCAAGAAGGCTCTGACGCAGAGATAATTTCATGTTTTTGAGAGCCAACAGAAAAAGCTTTGTGCCTGAATCGGAGTCTCTTCTTTCCGGCGGTGTGTGGCACAGTACATTTGGACAGGGAACAACAAAACTGAAGGCCAGATGATGCATTTCCATTTTTAGGTGACCAAGCACAGCTATTTGAATGGCAGCGAGCCTTCCTTTTCATAGCAAATCCATTGGCAATCAAAAGCAACGATTTGTGCCTTTTGCTGAGCTTTGCAGCACACCAGCCATGCCACAAGAGCACTTGAATAATCAATCCAGTTCATTCCACTTCAAAATGAGTTGACCTCTGTTCTCTTCAGTGCCCAGTGTGTGAGAGCTGGAGAGGGAAAAAAGGATGTAAAGAGCCTCTAAAAAAGGATGTAGCCACTTCTATCAGAGCCTCATTGATGAAATGAGAATAGCAAGAGTTTGACAAACGTAATCATCCTCCGTCTGCATTCTTCCACCTCCTTCCTCTTTCCGTCTTTTATGTGGCTCACTTCACCTTCTTTCCAAAGCCTTCATGAAAGCAGTGCGATCGTCTGCCAGCTTCTGGGTTTCCTGCATTCCAGCTCAGCCCTGTGAGAGACAGAGAGACTGTTTGTAGTTCCCTCTGTGACACACGGACACATTCAAACGTATTACAAGTTCAAGCCCCCGTCGAGTGAGACTTTCTGAATGAAACCTCTATAAAGTAACAGTTCATCAATCGGTGTAGTGTCAGAAAGGTCGTGATCCGGTCATTAAAGTGAGGCTATAATGTACACAGTCTTCCCTTTTAAAAATGAAAAGTTGAATTTCATAAGAAATAAAACACTCTCTTGCTTCAATTTAATGCACTCAGCAGTTTGCAACTACAGCCTTTCTTGGTCTGGTAGGACCAGTAGCTTGTGGTTACAACAGCCCAGTTCAAATGGCGACGTGCACTTCGTCAGCTGAAATGGAGGAAGTGGACAACAGTGGTATCTGCCTGGGCTAAAGGTTATTAATTCATAACCCAAGGGGAGGATTAGCTGGAGCATTAGACTGAAATATGTTTAAAGTCACTCTGCATTCAGCTTCATCTGCAGCATCACTTTTTAAACTCGGTACCTGAAGAAACTTGGCTGGTATTTAGACTCCCCCTGAGACTGATAAATTGCAATCTTGAATCTTTTCCCAGAGCAAAGTGCATGACAAACCACATTCAGGTAAATAGATCTGCTTTTTTCTTCCGTCCCACTGCTGCTCATGTACTGCTGTACGTACGGGAGATGGAAAAGTACCTTGGACACACATGAAAATTAATTTAAGAGTGGAAAATCTCCCAGCTGCAGTCTGCAGGCGAGGAAGTAGACGACATTCCATCCTCATAGGCAAGTTTCAACTTGGAAAGTCTGGGTTGCCGCCCACTCTTCGCTCTGGATGTGCAGCAGTTTTTACGAACAGTTGTTGCTTTTAATGTAAAGACTCTGAGCGGATACAAGATGGCATCCCAGCGGCTCTATTTGAGGTTAATGGGGCTGGCTGTGCTGCTGACATTCATTGCTCTTAGAGGTGAGCTCAATCTCGCTCTTTTCTCCTGCTTTGCTTTTTTTTAAACAGCTAAATAGATCCTTGACTGCGGTTATTTAAGAGAATGCTCGTTCTAAGAAAACATGAAAAGGAAAAAGCAGACGCAGACGAGGACAATTAAAAAACAGTAAAGGGAAAATATGGACTCATTATAGCACAAAAGAACAGATTTAAAAGGCCATAATCATAGTTTTATCCAAATTACTTTTAATCAGTACAATTTACATTTCTGCTGCCCACTTTTCAAAGCATAACACACATTTGAATGTATTGCTATTCTTTAATGTGTTTCATTTATGGGAATTCCCATCACAGTGAACACCATGTCGGCTTCTATTATTGTAATTAAATTACACTGTTGTTATGTTTATTATTTAACTTTGTGTTTATGTGATAAGGACAGAGCATGCTAATGAACACTGGTAAAAAACAACAACACAAGATGTAAACAGGCCGGCGTTGGCAAGAATGCTAATTTCATCCATAGTCCCCAGGCAGGTAAGATAAATAGAAACATTACAAATGACAATATACAAATCGTCTAACAGTTACATAGTTGAGCAGAAGATATCCTACTTTACACCTCCCATGTCCGCCAGCGACAATGAATTGATTGGATGTATGTTGGCAACTTCTCATTAAACGACGCACAATTGCATTTTCATCTATAGTGAAAGCTTAGGACTAACTCATTTATGAATCTGGTTTAATGGAAAAGGGGAAAAGCGAAATATAAAACTACTGAGAATAATGAGGAAATGTGCAGCAGTGCCAGCAGAATAATCAGAAAATATAAGAACATGGAGAGTTTTGATGAACCATCTTTATACGAGTCGCCTTAAACATCTTGCCCATAACTGAGCAAAACCTACAATTTACACTGAACGTAAACATTGTGACTGACGTTTATGACAGCTGATTTAATTGAGTTGTATTATTCATCAAGAGTCTAACTTACCCGACATGAAGAATGGTACAGCAGCTCATTAGCTCTGTTGAATCTCCTTTCACAGATGTATCCAGTAACAGCAGCTTGCTCAAGATCTTAAAGAGAAGAGATGGTAAACATGTTTACTTCACAGTGTGATCATAACTGCTGATACAGAGAATCAACTCCAGTACAAGATGTTTTGGAAAATAGCCCTTTCAATTCTTCTGCCCCGGTTGTGCTTCCCTCCAGTGGCAGGAGCTGCTACTGCCCCCTCAAAGGCCTCTGTTGCCGTCCCCTCTTCTGAAGCCCAGCAGTTCCTGGCAAAACTGAGCAGAACAAAGAGGAACCTTTGGGATCGCAGTAGACCGGACGTGCAGCAGTGGATTGCTCAGTTTATGTACATGGGATTTGATGAGCAGGTGGGTAGTGTGTCCGTTCCAGATCTCCTCTGAATCCCTGAAGCTTTTCTCGCAACGCACACAAAAGCAGAGACGGTCACGCGAACAACCGTTACGTGATTCACTCTCATAAAGTTGGGGAACTTTGTAGAGACAAAGCAGCAGAGGCAGAGATTTTAAGTAGTAGAGTGTAAAGCTCTAAATAGATCCTACACTTCCCATAATGCACCCTGTGTTGTTGTTTTTGGACCATGTACCCAGCATGTGATGTTTCTGAGGTCATTTGGTTGTATATAAACTGAATGAAGGCCCCAAAAAACTGTTTTCTTAGTCAGTTTCTTGCTAGAAGCAATGAGTAAAATAAATAAAATCTAAATATGTTCTGCTTAAGTTGAAACACTTTATTTCATACGTCTTTCTGTGCTCTTCTCACTGGTTTGGAGTGGGCGGGCCTCAGGTGGAGAAATAATCAAGGAACATGAAATCATGAAGTCACTGAACTCACATTTGTGCCACACCGCTAGTATTCTACATGGATTTGATTGTACTTCAGCATCTCTGTCATCAGTGACTAACCAACCGTCACATTGTTAACGATATGTAATAATATTCATGAGGGCCAAGTTTCCTATTATTGTCAGGAGGTGACGCTAATCTCCAGATTTGACATGCCTCTCTAAATCTAGACCGTTATACTGGTCCTTGCAAAATTACAATGGTGTCACGATGATGTCATAACCATTCCTTCTTGTATATATATATATATATTCCTTGGCACCTATTGGGATTGAGCAATATTTAAACCAAGATTTGTTGACACTGATCAAACCACACCCAGACAATCTGATGAAGCAGAATTGTAAAAACTCTCGGGGGGGGGGGGGGGGGGGGCTTTAAACCTGGCTGAACACACAGAGCACGCAAAAACACAAACACAGATAGAGCGGACAACAAAAATGTAGTAATTTTGATCTTTATGTTTCTTAGATATGTGGATGACAGAAAGGCGGAAAGCTGGTGTAAACTGTAATCTTGTCTTGATGTCTAAACAATAATCCTTTCAAAAGGCACATTCATCCGCACAATGTTGCCGCCTTGAGTGACTCAATAAATACAAATGGCATCGGCAAGGCATGAATGCCCTCTCTCACGCCTCCACTTAGAGACAGTTTCAGTCGTCTTTCAGGTCAGCGACTGTCATGTAGAATTCACCAGGGACAGCTAGGATTGGAGGGAACAGATAAGTGCGGAATAAAAAAAATTAAAAAAAGGAGCAGAGTGCACAAAATTACCTCGGTACCGCCCACAGCTGACAGACAGCATTTTTCTTTTCAGCCAGTGTGGCAGTGATTCTCACACAGCCCCATTTACGACACCTGTGTGCGCCATTTGCTGTTGAGCCCTTGAAAAGGACAAAGCTGTGAAAGCAATGGCCTTTTCGAGGTTTGTATTTTCTGCATATATATATCGATTTGCCACAGCTATGCCTCGTGTAGACACCTTATCGGCTGCCTCCGTCTTATTAGCGTCACATTTGTTGAGCCTGAGAAGTCTAACGAGTCACATCTGTGTGTGTGTGTTTCTTTTTCCTCCCCAGAGGCTGGAGACGGATCTGTCGTACTGGATGGACCAGGCTCGCTCCACTGACCAGGGGCGTCAGCACCACTATGATGAAAACGCCCCCATCGGCCCGCGGGACCCTGGTTCTTACAGACAAGGCGCCGATGTCAACTACGACTACTACTGACTGCGATAGTCTGTTTAGTGTGACACATGCCATGCAGCCGTCATTACCCACCGTACTCCACAGCTGCTCTGGAAGCATAACCAGTATAACCCACTCTCAACGCTTTCTCTCCATCGCCATCATCATCATCCCTGTATTAGTTATAGAGCAGAGGCGATGTTCAATGCCATTTACATTTTTACAAGTAATGTTTTGAGGCAGCTGATTTGTATGAAAAATTAAATCTGATGTCCGACTCTCCTCTTATCACTAGATTATTTGCAAATAAAGATGTGGCTTCGTACTGCACAAGTCCTCTGCCTTTTCACTTCCACTAAACAACAATAGTAGAAATGTATCACACTCTCACACACACAACACACCCGCACACACACAAATATTGCCTTCCCTAATTATATCATACGCAAATATATTGGAAATATTTTATTAAAATAGCATCTGAAATTGATAACGCACATCCTGACATGAGATTTCACAAATTAGAACACGATGACATTCTGATAAACACGTAAATGATGCTGTAACAGTGTCTCTAGAGGGTTTGCCCGGTCCTGCAGTGTGCTGCGTAAACAGCCAACAGCCACGCAGCATCCAGTGGAGAAACAAAGTCAGGCTGCTCTGTATCTCTGCAGACAAAACACCCTGGAACTGATACAAACACAACACAAAAGCACTGATGCACAGTTTGAGCTGTTTTCAAGATTCTCACATCTTCAATTTAAATAACAAAAAGCACAAATTCACAAGGAGAAAAAAAAAAAAGTCGGCTCTGTTTCAGATGTCTTGCCTCATATTTCCATCACGCGAGCTCCGGTATGGAAAGCCCTTTTTCCCCCCGCAGCGCAGCCAACGCAAAGGCCACACAACACTTTTTAAAGAGGAAGTTGTCTCTGCTTCTCAAATGAAAAAAGACACCACATCCAGGAGTGTATTTCAGAGAGTTGCTCAGCAAGGGTCCTCTGAGGAGTCTCATCATCCTGCTGTGTTTTGGGAGAGTCAGTGGTGGAAGACCTGACCTCAGTTGTGTCGGGGTCTTCCTTTCTTCATGCGGGCGGCTTTAGGTTTGGGGATGTACTGGTTGTTGGCCTGATGCTCGAGTTCCCTGCTGAAGTACTGGATAGTTTTGTTCAAGCCCTCCTCCAGGGGCACCTGTCCACACGAGACACAACACATGAAGATACTGAGTTTAAACAAAAATAAAGGCTGAACAATGTGTTATATGCTATTACTCATTCAGAAAGCCAATAATACTCTTTGTAAATCATGAAGTAATTGTCAATCTATTTTAAGACCTCATGTATCCCAGAGTTTGCCCCCCCCCCCCCCCCCCAACTGTAAATGCATGCTGAAAAATCAATATACAATTCAGGATATTAGAGTTTAATTCACAAATGATGGACTCGAAACCAATTACTTGTCATCTTCTAAAAATAAATGCAATTCATCAAATATCCATCTATTATTCAGGTTTCTTACGCAGGGCACGTACAGACAGACAATTATTCACGCTCACATTCACACCCATGGGAAATTTAGAGTCATCAATTAACCTAAGCTGCAGGTCTTTGGACTGTCAGAACCCGGAGAGAACCCGGAGAGAACCCGGGCTGTGAGGCGACAGTGCTCGCCACTACTCCACCGTGCGGGGACATCAAATATGTACAAAACTAAAAAAGACTTCAAGAAAATCTTCACCACTAGCATTAGATCAACGTTGTTGGAAAACAACATGCTCATATTGAGATATGTTTCGTGGTTTTATAATTCTATGTAATGATAAGTAGAGTTTTTAACTGGAGAATGTCCCACTCAGTTCATATCTTGGTCATGATTCCCTGACAATCAAAAATCTTTATCAAAGATGTTTATGTTGTGGGTCAATCTTACAAAAACTAATTATCGGTCAATATATTGTCTTGATTTTTAAAAACTTTAGTATCTGTAATGCCTCAGATTCAAAAAAATCGTGCATACACTCCACTTTATATACATTTGAACTCATTACAGTAAAACGGTCAAATAAAATCTTTGAGTTTAGCTTTTTTAACTTTCTACTCTGTGACGTTGAATACAAATACTGATATCAAGAGAATGTTGTAATAATGATTTTTGATATTAATCGACCTCTGTATAAATATATCAGTGTCTGCTCTCTGACACATTTCAGTCATTGTGAATCTACCGTGCAACACTTATGAGCAGTCAGAGAAGGAGACACTGATCACTTGTTGTAACTGGTTGGTCAGCTCTGCAGCATCGTTGCACCCCGCGGGGCTATAAGCTGCGTTTCACCGTCTACAGCTGGTTTGCAGGACATTGCGTGTGCGCGTCAGTCTGCCGTGTGTCACACATACCACCGGCTCCCAGCCGAGCAGCATCTTGGCTTTTCGAATATCAGGTCTTCTTCTCTGTGGGTCGTCCTGGGCCTCTGGAAGGAACTGGATCTGACTTCGGCTCACTGTGTGTGTGTGAGAGAGAGTGGAGGACATGTTGTTATTCATCATATAACATAAAACAAATATTGATTATGAGAGAGATGAGTCACGGCAGATTGATGCTTTTAGCGTGTCGTTGTGGCTTCATGGTGGAGGTCATGTAACTCTGCCAGATGTAGTTCTGGAGCTGCAACTTCTAAAAATGTAATTACTGGCTATGGAGACACCACATTACATCAGCACAGTCATGAGCGGGCTGCTTGCTTCTCCTCCTCCATGTTTCTGATTATACAGACTGACTGCAAATTGAAAAAAAGCCTCTTTCTTCTTCTCCTTTTTTAATGTTGCTAGATTATAGTCATAAGCCATTTCCAATGCAAACATTGGACACAGACATTGCTGTTGAGTTTTTTTTTTAATGGACCACAAGCCGATCGCCATATAGTCCCATTATATTGGAGAAAAGGCAGACATATTTACGTCCGATATCTCCAAAACTAGGCAACTCACATAAAAAAAAAATAAAAATCAACAATAATAAGTAGCACTTCAAGTCACAGGAAAATAAGTGTTTTTTGATATTGAGGTGAACTGTCCCTTTAAGAGATGAACAGGTAAGTATCTCAGGCTTGAAAGGGAAAAGAGTGTTCAGAGACACACGGAGTGACAGCTATCCGGATCGATTGGACGCCTTACCGACGAGACTCTTGATGAGACGAGCAAACTCCAGTATGGTGTGTTCCTCTGGGTTCCCCTGCAAACACATCACGTACACTTTCATCACATCAGTGTCGACGCGAAAACACAATGATTTCAATTTCACACAGGGTACGATGAACTCACCAGATTGACTGGACTGCTGATGTTACTGTTCATCAGCAACACCAGGCCGTTCACCAGATCACTGGAGAGACACATCAGACACAGAAGCAGAGTCGTTACATTGGATCCTCTTTCTATTAAATGTCACTGTGTAGCTCTGCTACGTATGAAGGATCCTGCATGACCATGAACTTATTGTACATGAAACGCCATAGAGTTCACATAATTCCTCAGCTGAACTGGAGCAACAATATTGCTTTTCCATTTATTACATTATCATAGTGGAGCCAGCAGAGACATGGCAGCTGCAGCATGAGCTCTTTCTAGGATTTTCTCTGTTTCTTCAGCACATCATGCACAACAAAAGTCTTCTTTCAGTATTTTTAACTAGAAAACACGCCGTATAGACGTTTAAAGATGTTTTAGTATTAATATTGTGTCATGCATACAATATCCAGTCAGTCTTACATGACAGAAAATTAATAAAACCTGTTGTATTTAAACAAACTACGACATGACTGGTGATAAATATACCATGTAATTACAACCTAATGGAGAACATGCCTTTCTCCAACTGTGGAACTACATGTTCACACAGATGGGCACACACAATTCATTAGCACCATTCTGTTCGACATGGATTAGACTTTATTATTAGAAATGACATGCGAACAGAAATAATGACGGGCGACCTCACCTACCGCTGGTGGGGGAACAGTGGACGCAGGGTTACTAAATATAACCCCCTCTAAACACTGCACCACATCCATACGCGCTTTCAGTATAATGCAATACACTTCAACAAAGGAAAGTGTGTGTAAACTATATTTATATATATATATATAAATATAAATAAACTGGGCCAAGATCAGAAGGCTTCGTATTGAAGCAGTTTCTTTGAAACTCCTTAACTGCACCTCATCTTCCTCACACTAACCAGAACTGAGTGACTGTCATGCTCTCAGCTCACACACCATACATCACTGTATATACACCGCCTTACAAATACAGACATTCAATCTGCACCACCAAGTTCATGTTTCTTATATTTAGCACAACAATAACTCACTCACCTGACACTGGGTCTGCTCTTTGCACTACCACTATTGGGTTATAGTGTACATTATATACTATGTACACAAACAGTATGTAGATTTATATTTCTACACACACACACACACACACACACACACACAACTAAAGTCGTCTTTTTGTTATGTTTTCTTCTTCAAAATGATACCAATCTGATATTTACCACCATAAATACACAGTTATGAGCCGTACCAAACCCCTCATCTTTAAATCCCATTTCAAAGAAACATTCCTGTTAACTGAAATCAGTTGTACATGTTGCTATATGACAGACTGTGATTACTATCACTTTGTATATCGTCTGAGCTAAAACTTAACATTTGACTCGTGTAGAGAAGTGTTTGTATTTAACAACTAGCGACTACATGGAAGAATAAGAATGTGATTTCCTTTCAGCTCTACCCTTCTCTCTCTTGTCTCCTTGTCTTCATCTGGGACAGACAGATGCATTAAATCATGATCAAGGTTTCATATCACGGATAGCAAAACAGTGTTCAATGTATCTGTATTCTGGGTGATAGTGGCATTAAGATCTTGCTCTTTCATTTGAATTTTTCATCAAGTTCCGTCAATTCATTATGCATTTTCCTGGTTAAAAATGCTTCTCACGCACCGCGTTAGTAACGAAGCCATTTCATCTGTTCTCAGAGTTTACTGGAGACCTTGACATTTCACTGTTTACTCAATGTGAAAGTCAAACAGGGCGGCGAGTTTATGCTTCAGAGAGATCTGAGCGTGTCTCTGATTTCTCTTCTTCAATCAAATGAATCACTTTGTCACCTGCACACAAAGCAACACTACGCCTTTAACCTGCCACATACTGCTTTCAGGCAGAGACACACACATAATGGTATTTAATAATAAGCTTCAAAGTCCAATCTTATTTACTCCTCCGCTTTGTTACACTAGTCCGCACGAACATCTGATATACTAGAAAATAATCATTGTGTATTTACTGTGGTCTGTCTCAGAGGAGAGAAAAATAACACTAATTATACCGTATAATTGGCATTGAACCTTTAATTGCTATCATTTATGTCTTATAATTGGTGTGATTTATTATGAATTGTATCATTTTGTATTTTCATATCGTTTCCCAATTGGTGGGTAGAGAGTAAGAGATTCTCCAGAACAAATACTTTGGTACAAATTGAAGAGAAGTATGATGTATTTCAGGGAACAAACTAAATAGGTTTAAATATGCAATCTTACCTTACATATTGAAAGGCTCTTGTTTGGGCACCAGTACCATACACCTAGAACAACAACAGAGAGTGATTATCATTTCTGCATAATGCACATACTGACGGATATGAATATGTGTTGCCATGCAGAAAACAATACACTTCTACTCAGAAGACTTTATTCCATCATGATCAGGTCTACTTGAGTATTTTTGTCATGTTCAAATTATTAGAAGTCAAGAGATCACTGCAATTTTGTTTCTTTAATTTCACCTAAATAAAAATTGGAAAATTGTCTTATTCTCCAGTATCCCTAAAAATTGTATTATCAGTTGCTTAAAAAAAGATTTGCTATTAAACCATATTTAAAATAACACTAAACAGATCCAGATTAGGAGCACCGAGGTGTCTAACTTCAGTTAAATCATCTTCAAATAAATTAGCTTTCATACAATTTAAGATGCATAAAGCAGTAAATCGATCAGCAGACTGAGGCTGGTTCAGTCCTGGGGGAAAAAACCAGCCAAAAAAATAAAAGTTTTTAAAAATAAGTAATTCAAAGTCTCTGACAGAATGCTTTCAGCAGAGGTGTTTTGAAGCCATTGGCAGTAAATAATTGAAAGGTTAAATGCGTACAGTAAGAGGTTCTCCCTGTAGAGCCTGCAGGATGAAGTTGCTGACGACTCGTCCGTCGTTCATGTGCATTCGGGAGCCAAACGTGTTGAAGATTCTTGCCACCCTCACCTCTACTCCTTCCTGTGAGCAAAGAAACAAGAATGTGGGTGAGTCACAAGTAATTTATCAACTTTGTTGTTCCTTGGTTTTAATATTTATGTTGATTGCTTGTTATATTTACTGCAGTTTTGTACTTTATATGTTGTATTTTTTTTTTTTAAGGGAATACGAAGCCTGGCAGGTATACGCACAGAAATCACAGCCAGTAGTGCTAGAATGCTAATCTGGACAACACCAATAAATTAGCTATTAAAAGTTAAAAGTCAATATATATAAGCTGAATAAACCCAGCAAAGCATTAACTATAGAGTCTGACAAATGTTTGCACCATTCAGTGAACCACATATTCCTTTGTTACCCATTTATGGACAAAACCATCTCCTACTTTGTTTAAATGTGTTCTCCGACTTGAGAGCTGGATTCAAATAGCTAATTATTTGTCAATCAAACCCTTTTGATCGATGGGGGTCATCCCCACAGATGCAGAACTAGTCTATGTATATATAGTTTCACATTTCAAGAGTAAAACTATTCGTACCACATGTTCCCTTAGCTATGAGCCAAGTGTAATAATTACATTCTTTGACTGGGAAGCAGAGTCTGAATACCAGGCAAGTATGACAGTAGGGTCTCATTATACACTCCAACAAAGAATGAATAAATGAGGCCAACTACATCATGGATACACACACTGATCCCACGGATATAGAAAAACTCTACGGCCTTCATAAATCAGCCTCATGCATCAATACATGCTACTTCAGATGAGATGTGAATCCATTTGAGGTCATATAACATGAATAAAAACATGAAAATTATGTAGATTGCTCTCTCGAAAATATGGAACATGAAATTCGATGGTCACAACCAACAAAGGTATTCATTATAGTGAAGAACAAGGACACAAAGAGCACAACATGAAGAGGAGGTCTTAGAAGGCAGTACACACACACCTGGGTGGGTTGTTTCAGTCTTAAAACACATCAGTATTGACCACCAATACTGATTAATAACCATAATAATAATTACCATCAGCTTAAAGCAGTACGTCAATGACAACAGTTTGAATTCAGGAATGTTTTGAGTAACTATAATCGTATTGCTTGCCACTACACCCGAATGTGTCATTTAAATCCTGCACATCTGTGCGTTTGCTATGAAAGGCCATTACTTAATGACCGTCGCGAAACATTCTGAGTTCTGACAAAATGAAGCAGATTTGGCATTGAAGTCAAATCTGATAAAAAATGCTATCAAACGCCATCCCTAATTGCCGTCCTTAAAACATTTAACAGGCTCTACGCGGTCTGTGGTTAGAAAACGGGAGCTGTTCACCTGCATAGACCGTAGTAATGAGGGGCAGGTAGAACGTCTGGTCCACTAATGAGAAAACATGTGCAGTCTTGTTCACATCCCCTGATTTGATTATGAATGTTGGGAATGCACGAAAACAACATAACGGGTTGAAGTCAAGGTAAAACTCATAACATGAAAGGACTCAATAGTTGACACCACCAGCATCAGTTAGAACACCGATAGTGGCGCTGGCCAGCTGTGGTGGTCCGGAGGTCTTCCTGCTGTCGAGCAAAACAACTCGCTGCTCTTTTAATTTATGCACATTTAAATGCTTCATTGAATCTGGTGTATCACGAGTCTTTGAAGAATCTACATCTGCACATACACGTGTGTATATATATATATATATATATATATATATATATATATATATATATATATATATATATATATATATATATATATATATATATATATATATATATATATATATATATATATATATATATATATATATATATATATATATATATATATGTACACACACATACAGTATAAATGTATATATCAGGGCTTTCCACAAGGATATGGAGCAGCCAGCCAGCGGCTCCTGAGGCATGCAGAGAAAGAATGTTGTCGGTAAATGCCCACATTTGGTGGCCTCTGCATTCTAATGCAACTTTTCCATCATATACAGTGATCTTAATCATGTCATATTTGAACGAGTCTGCCTATCCGATGCTTTACATGTAGTGAATTATTACACAGGAGAATAAGGCTCCTGCGTTTTAGCTCACAGTCTGTAAATAGGTATTAATATATAAAATTGATTGTTTAAAACTTTTGTAATTAATATTCATTATACTTATTTATTTATTGTCACCTTCCCTGTGAGGTTCATCAAGACATGCCACAATGATGGTTAGTGTATTGTTTTGAAACATAGGAAATAAACAAGGTTCATTTAAGGGAGACGAGATGTTTTATATCCGATGTCTTATCTAAACTATGTATTAATAAAATAAAACCGTACCAAAAATAACTCCTTAAATAACAAACCAAGGGAATCACTTGACTTAAACCACATGGATCGACTGGTTCTCAACTTCTAAAAGAACAATGCAGATAAAGATAATTAAAACAATGAACTCATTCTCTCATTAACAGCTGTGTAGCATTAATGAAAAATCTGGCGCTTTCAATGCTTCCTGCGCAATCAAGCTGCTGCCACCGGTGTTTCCTTAAGAAGCCCTTCTAATGACGATGTCACCTGTCACACACAGAGCAAGTGGGGCGGGACTGATGCAGATAGATAGGCACGTTTTTATTCATCATCATGCTCCTATTGTTTTGAGCAGCGGATGAGAGTGGTTATAAAAATGTACACGCATGGGGAATTATAACAATTTAATTAGAATCTAAAATAAATAGTAAAGTAGCCGGCTATTCGGCTGGCAGATGGCGCTTATGAAAAGCTCTGTATAGGCCTACAGTATATAGTAATTGAGTCACAGCTTTAACAGGTGAACCTCCATCTGGAAGAACAGGCTTACAGTTTGTCCTGCATGCCTGCAGCGCGTTACCTCCACAGACATTCACCAGACTAGATCAACACACACGCACACGTCTCTTCAAATAGTCACAACATGAGATTAGATAGACAAAGTTATCTGCTGCTCTTCATTTCCTTCTATAGTCCGATATAGTATATAAATATATAGTTTAGTTGCAATAAATCAGTAACAGGACTTTCAGACATGTTAGCATTTCTGTCCGAAATTAAAATAACAGCTGCCCCTCGTTAATTTACAGAATTAGGGAGGAGTATCAATAAAAGTGCCAAACTCCAAAAAGATGCTCATCCCTACATATTATTCTGCTTATTCTTATAAAATTGAGAAGAAGGCGCCTCAATCATTCCAAACTGTGCTTTAAATATCGCTGTGCATAATTGCCTTCTACATAATAACACATTTGCTTCATAGCATCATATCAACTAGCAATCGAAAGTAAACCGACGAACAGTTTACCATCTTTGTAATGTTTGCCTTCCGTCAGTGGAGCAGGCAACATCCTTTTTCCTCTGCATAACCTACACTCATCACTTTTTAAATGACTGGACAATAGATGTAATTAGTGATATTCTCGTCCCTGTGAACAAAAAAACTGACATCTGGATATTGAAAGCCGCCCATATCCAAGAATTCTCCCAGTAAGTGTGAAGAAAGTAATGAGCAGTCGCGGAGGAGCAGGAGACGAGGCAGATAAATAAATATCACCTGCCTGGGGGAAAGGCAAGAGGAGTCAATCATATCTGATCATCAAAGGCTGGCGTCAATCAAGTCATAACAGGAAAGAAATCACTGACACACGTTTCATTGATGTTTCTTTACCTCACTATTACATATAATAAGCTTCGTGATTAGGCACCTTTTTTATTATGATAAAATAAACAGTTTCTTATTGATAAGATTGTACAGATATTGTTCAAATATTTCCATCTTAAATTAAATCTCTTATTCAGTGTTGGGTTATACTCGGCGTGTATTTCTGGATGCCAAAAAACAAGATGGCGACGGCCAAAATGCTGAACTCGAGGCTTCAAAGCAGCAGTCCACATACCAATGGGTGATGTCACACCGACTACGTTCACTTATACACAGTTTATGATTTTAGCATTCAAATGTTTGGCAATCGTTTGTAAAGCACTTTGAAGTGCATTTGATTTGTTTGAAAGTTGCGGTACAAATGAAGTTTGATTAACATTTTCAACGTCTGAGTAAACCGTAACATTTTCTTTTTAATCAAGAAATCAACCATAATGGAATAATTCTATTTTTTGACTGATTTATTTTGACTGTATTTCAGTTATTTTGGAGTTTGGGGATTAATGGCTTGATATGTAGAATTGTAGTGTTGCTCCAAAGCATTTAAATTCACACAGGGACTAATGTGACCATCAGTCAAAACAAAAATAAATGGCCTCTCTAGAACCTGGTACTATTTCAGATGCATGGTGTATAGTCAGGATACCTGTTTCATGTAGGCATAACACATGGTCTCAGCTACACGTTTCCCCTCATCGTAGCACGCACGAGGACCAATTGGATTCACGTGGCCCCAGTACTCCTCATTCTGCGGGTGGACCTCTGGATCTGGAACACAAAACATTTGGGACACATGTAAAGGGATCTGGATCCAAAGGAGAGCCAGGTGTGGCAGACAGCTGGGCGCCTAAACATTATTAAGAAATGAAGGTTTGTTGTGGCCGTGCTTGTAAAAGGTTTTAGCACATGAAAATATGTCTCTGGATGTGGTTGTTGCAGCAACTTCACATCCATCAAGCATCTTGCCATAAGACGTCCTTTAAGTTAACCATTTACACACAAAGTAATAATTACATCTAATATCTGACGACGAGTGCATCTTCCTTACCTCCGTAAACCTCAGAAGTAGAAGCCAGGAGTAGTCTGGCGCCCACGCGTTTGGCCAAACCTTGGAGACAAACAGAACAGTGAGAACACTCGCTACACGGTTCTCCTCTTCTCCGCCTCTTCCAGCAGCAAGCTGCTGAGTCGGGTGCCTTTCGGCTCAAAGATAGCAAACTTCAAAAAGGGGGAAAATGAAAGACTGTTTCTTTACTTTATTCTTGTAATATTATCGTATATTAGTTTTTCCTCAAAGCGTTACGACCTCTCAAAGAACATAGACATGTGGGAAATGTTTTGAATGTGCATTAAGTTTTGAAGCAGCAGCATGAGCAGACATCTTAATGAAAAACCCATGAGCTTAGTTATAATAGCTCATGTGTGTGTTATATATATATATATATATATATATATATATATATATATATATATATATATATATATATATATATATATATATATATATATATCAGGTTCCACGTTCACATTAAAAGAGGTTATTTCCTCAAACAAAAGACACGAAAGGGGATGGAAGAGTAATTCATGCCTACATGTGTGTTGCAGAGATAATAGCAATAATTTGAAAGCAATATAGAATACCTGAGAGCCTTACTGCATTATATTTTTTATAGTTTTCCTTTACATAAATAAACCACCATAGATTGGTGCATAAAAATTGTATCAGAATGAAGAAAGCGACTCCCCACTAAACATCCGTCTCATCCAAACACGTTCAAAGCGGCTTTCTGATCGGCATCTGTTTGTGATCGATAATGAGACCGGAGAGTAAAGTTTCATATACATCATTTATTTTCACACAGCATTTTTGCTCACTGGGAAACTAATAATATTCAATTAAATCTGTTATTTGGCATTTAATTACCGTATTTTCCGCACTATAAGGCGCACTTAAAAGCCTTTAATTTTCTCAAAAAACGACAGTGCGCCTTATAATCCGGAGCGCCTTATATATGGATTAATTCTGGCTGTGTTTACTGACCTCGAAGCGATTTTGTGTGGTACACGGCGCTCTGTCAAAATGTTTTAGTACGACTTTGGTAAACTACAAAGACGCACCGCTTGCAGCATTACGGCTACCGTAGTCAGGAGTCTCACCGGTAGTTCTGGACGACGTGTAAGCATAAGCATGCATAAGTATCATAGCTCGCTGTGTGAGTCACGCAGACTCCACTAACTGTGTGTTTACATGTCTGTAATCATAAAGCTACAGCTGTCTCAGAACGCTGCCGTTAGCAGACGTGCTAACTAACGAGCTAACAAGCTAGGGGTAATCTGCCTCTATCTCTCAAGACACCTGCCCAGCTGTTCACTTGTTCTCACAACACAACTCAGTTTCTCACTGATGGCCATTATTTATTCTGTGTGTTTACATGTCTGTAATCATAAAGCTACAGCTGTCTCAGAACGCTGCCGTTAGCAGACGTGCTAACTAACGAGCTAACAAGCTACACTACACGATGTAAACAGTCCGTCCCCCAGATCGTCACATGATGAACTGTAAGCTCGTCATAAGCTCGTCATATGCATCACATCTCGCTGTGTGAGTCTCGTACTATCTCGTGAGAATACGGACACGGAAGTGGAGAATCTACAGATTTCTTCAGAGCGCCCGCGCCTTATAGTCTGGTGCGCTTTATATATGAAAAAAGATCGAAAATAGACCATTCATTGACAGTGCGCCTTATAATCCAGTGCGCCCTATAGTGCGGAAAATACGGTACATGCTACACAGCTACATCTAAATGTATCTTTTTATACACGTAGTGAATGGTCTCTTTTTTTCCATTTCCATTATGAGAATGTCTTGAATATGATCTAGAAATGTTGTTAAAATTCACGCAGTGCTTTGACAATACTCAATCTGAAGAAAGTAGTAATTCACAGGAGACGTTCGAAAATGCCTCTAAAAATTACACCATTGTCAGTTCGAGAGAAGCTGGTTTGAATCATATTTATTCTATTATTTATTGAATATGGGATTCTGAGAGCCCAAAAGCAAATTAACAAATATGAGGTATTGACTCGCATTTAAAGCATACAATAGTTTGCTGATTAGACTGTCAGCAGTTGGATATGAAAGTATAAAAGTTGTAATGAGGGAGCATAATGGTCTAGTAATGAAAACACTTTTTCAAAGGCTGAATCTTTCAAAGGCTGAATCTCCAAAAAGTACAAGGTTTTGTGGCTTATTAATAAATTACAGTGCTCCTGTGTAACAAGAAGAACATGTATTAAACATCTTACTGTGTTATGTGATGACGTACTATTCAGACTTAGAAGTCTTAACATGAAGTTTTGATTTTGAGAACCATCTATGAAGTCATATAAACAGTAAGGGTGCACTTAATATACTCACCAAGCATGTTAAGAGTGCCGATGGTGTTAGTCTTGAGTGTTTTGATGGGATTGTACATGTAGTTGGGAGGAGAGGCTGGAGACGCCAGGTGATAGATCTGGTCCACTGTGAAGAGCAGGAGAAATGTAAATCTGTGTTATGACAATGCAACTGAATTATTTTCTGTACTCTTTCATTCTAAATGCTGCAGCTTTTTGTTACCTTGACCTCAAAGCTTTCACTAACAGCCAGCCATACTTAGCTGCGCTAATAAGCTAAAGGGGAGTACGAGTCAGGCAAAAATGTGTGTCTGTTGAGTCTGAAGTCAACAATTAAGGGAAGCCAATTACATCCATACCTCGACATCGATCAGAGCATAGAAAATACAACCGTTACTAGCAAAGAAAACGTGTTCGAGGTGACACACCGTTTTTATAGTACTCCAGAGCCCTCGGGTGAATTCTGAAGTTCTGACCACAGTAGCTTACAGAAGGCTGGTCATATATCTGAAAGAATGTTATTAGGCCTAAACAATAGGGACCAGACATATGAAAGATGTGCTTTTATTCTACAACACAGTCTAATTGCCTTGCACGTCCAACAGGTGTTTCCTCCCACAGCCATCTCTGATGCATTCACTTGCACTCCTTATTATCTTCCCATTTTCTAACCACTCCATTTCCTTTCTTCTCTTCTCCACGTGACTTGTATCATCTCTAGGTGGTCCATTGTCAAGCGCAGGAAATGGCTCGACCTCCCGATCCTCAACTCAAAAACATGTTCACGTCTAGTTCTATTCTCTCTTTGGTCATTTCTCTCCTCATTGTTATACTTCATTTACTACGTAGAAAAATAGACACCGATGTCAGCAGGAAGCCTCTCAGTGTCTTTGGTTATTTTTTTTTTTATAAAATGTAGATTATGCTGTTGTGTTCACCAGTAATGGATGTTCACAGCTTGTTTTCTGGGGCCTGTGTAACCTTACGCGTAATTATTTTTTAATACTGCTGCTGCTTCTGTTGTGTCTTCAGCTAGTCTGTGTGCGTCGCTACGTAGCTGCATGCCAGACTATGTGAAACGCAGGATTTATAATAACACGTCTTGGTGATAAGAACCTATTGTAACAAATTGGTGAACCACCAGTATTGTCCAAGAATTATATTATTCCAATTGTGTAATCCAAGGACTTCTTAACATAAACTGGAGCATAGCCTGTGAGCTGGTTGGAGGCGGACAAGGCCACTGCACTGCTACATACATATGGAAATAAACTTAAACTGCAACAGATATTAGATCTTCAGCTTTCTCATTTCCTCGTAAACACGCCTGTAATCTCGGAGTCTTACGGAGCTCAAAAGATTGCTCTTCACAGCTTGTAAAAAGCAAACAAGCAAAAGATCAGTAATGGATCAGGCTTTATATATATTTGTTTTAAAACGCTTGTATGCCTCGTATCATAGGCGTTGATTCGGTGTATGCTCGATAGGGATGTCACGATATGAAATTTTGATTCGGATTCGGCTGTTGAGATGGGACGTTCGCAAAGGACCTGAATCTAAGAATCGGCTCTTTTGAGTGTAATGTAAGTATTAATATTTTAGCCCCGATTTTATTATTTGGGATTAATCTACGAGGTTAGGGGTTGTAGAAATGAAGGACATTTGTTTTAATAAACTATAAAAAAAATTCTGGAGAGGACCCCTAGACCCCTCACAAATTGGGTATCTTTACAAGTTTGCTCCCCCATATAAAATAATAACCAGGCGCCCATAACCCATTTGGCCCTTGTCACCTGTGATGCCTAGTAGCTTGAGCTTCCGTGATGGTTTCTAATGATGTTTTGTATGTAATGCAAATTGCCTCTCTTACATAAAGCCCAGCTCCTTAGAGAGTACGGCTTAGCTTTACAGCTCCTTGAAGGTTATCCTCGGTCTCTTTGTTCTTCTGGTTCGTGATTATTGGTCCTCTCTGGACAGGGTTGTTGTGGTGCCATATTCGTTCCATTTTGTAATAATGGATTTAATGGTGATGATGTGACACTTGGATTGCAGACAGGTGGATTCACTGCCTGCAGGTACCACTGGTAGAGGGATGAGGGCAGCTCTGTCTAAGTCCGCAGAGAAGCTTACAAGAACAAACTAAGATAAACAGACTGCAGACAGACAGCTTCTGTTATAGCTTGTTTGTAAAAATGTGCAATGGCGGACTTTGTGGAAGATGACCCACTCCCTAGATATAAATACCTTTTTATAAGCTAACAAAAACACAATTAATTTCAGATCGTCATACATTGATGAAAACATTGTTATGAATATTGATTCCATTTCTGCCAATTAATCCCCTTAAATGTTACACACTGTTCCTTTAACTTTGGGAAAGCTGCAGCGCTCACAGCACGTCATGTGACGAGGAACAACCAACCGCCTGAGTAAATAGCCGCTTGTTTAATTAAAAAGGACTTCCAAGTCGCGGCTGCGCCTGAGAAGCGGAGGGAGCTGCACAGAGCTGGGGGCAGACATCTGCATAGATTAAAGTGAGAGCGTATCTGTTATGCGAGACGTGCTCGTGAAAAACTGATCAACTTGGGGGTTGGCCAATTGAGGGTCGTATTCATTCAATCAAACACAGCAGTGGTCTTTTCAGACACACCTGGAAGATATCTGTGCTCCCTCGCTCCCTCATAATTTGAGCATACTTAGTTTGCTCTGGATACGCTGGTCGTAAAGTGGATCCCCAATGGTAGAGGAACAAAATTCATCACCTCACACATTTCCTCTCTCGCTCACCCTCAATATAGAGCGGCTCCACCACATCATGATTGATGAGCTCGAAGTTTTCGTGGCCGATCCAGTGCTCCACATTCCTTTTCCTTCCTGTGAAGAAGTTGTCCACCACAGTCACCTCATGGCCATCCATCATCAGCTTGTCAGTCAGGTGGGAACCCACAAAACCAGCCCCACCAGTGATCTTGTGGAAAGAAAAAAACCACATGTATGATAACATCATCAAAGGATATTTACTGATTCGGAGGGTTAATTTCATAGAAGAGCCACAAAACAGAGATTCAGCCTGTGCCAAACTAAATGGGGTAAGTGGGGTGGGGGTATGTTGACAATTAAAAGATAATTATCTCCGCCGGATCGTGCGTTTGCCTGCATGTGTGGGTCTGTCTGTCTGCAGCTAATCTTGCATAGTACTGGAACCGTTGTGCACGTTAATGACTGTATGAACAAGGTCACCTTGTGGTTGTAGCGATTCAAAAATGTTTGAAATGCTAATTAGGAACGTTTCCATCAACTGGTTACAGCGTAGTTTGGTCCAAAGTTTGAGCGATAGGCTTGCACGGCTGTAATCCGACAGTAAGTAGAGTAGAAGATGTAGAGGTTGTGATCCAGAAACAAACCAAGTCAGCCTGGCCATCTAACCCATCTAGAGGAGGAAAGTTAGGCCTACGGGAATTTATATCAATCGGGCAGGTTTTAATTGTCCTTTCAGACAGCAGAAACAGCTGATCAGTCACGTGAGTTAAAAGGGACTAAACAGAGCAGTGTCCTCTAGTTACTTTCACTGGGAGGAGAGTTCGCTGTTAGCACCCGGTGGGTATAATTTTGGCTCTGCTTTCATTTTTTATTTCAAACATAACTAACTTTATTTATTAATTATTAACTGTTTTCTTTGACAGCTTTAGTTTTTTTGGCTCGTCTAAACTCTTTGTAGAAATGTTGCAGTGTTCCCAGATCAGAGCAATTAACTTGGCGAGTACAACATTATTATTCACTAAGAGTAGACTAACTGTAGACTCTCAGTGAATAATAATATATAGACTATATAATAAAGACTTTACAGCCATTATAGTGGCTCTGTGAGGCTGTACTGACACACAGCTATAATGTTAACGTCACGATGTGAAGCAGGTAATGTTAAGAATGTTTACCATCGAAGTTGAGCGTGTTAGCATGCTAACATTTACTAATTAACACTAAACACAAAGTACTGCATAGGCTGATAAGAATGTCGGTAGTTTCGCGGGTATTTGGTCATGAACTTAGATATCGAATAAATTTAAATTGAAATCTGGACCTGCTCTTGGTGGTAGATGGAAAGTCAGGTGGTCACCCATACCAAATTTCAAGGCCATATATCCAATAGACATGTCACATAAACCCATAAATTGTTAACTATATGGTGGCGCTTGATGAAAGTCAGGGAAACATCAAAGTCAATAGGATTCATCATTCTGGGAGCGTGCATGTCTGTGCAAACATCTGTACCAATCTATCGAGTAGATGTTGTGATATTTCGTGATGTTTATGACAGACGACCGACACTGCCTTCCATTGAGTGTTATTGATAGCAGGCTGAAAATAAGACCCAGGTCGCGTCTAACCAGATTTTAACTTTTAAATTATGTGAAAACAGCTGCAAGTGTCTTAAAGGACATCTGAAAGACAGAACGGACCCTCTCAGGCAGCACTGAATCTTTATTATAACGTTTAGTTTTATAGAGATTAGTCGTGACAAAGTCATGACAATATAATAGTTATTGTGAATGTGATTGTCATTTGAAATTGTTTGTCGCATACCAAAATTCTCTTCCGATCCTTTTCTGACAGGAATTTCACAGGCGGATATTTCTGAGAAAAACTAGAAGGAGAAGAGAAAGAAGAAAAAAAAAACTCCATAAGAAGGAAGCAGAACAGAACAATATTCATTAGTTAAATGTAAATCCAGTTATTGGTACATTAACAGGCTTTCACTGCATGATTCTGAAAGCTCTGCTCTCACAACATGCATCATTCTCTTTAGGAGGCATTGAAGCTATATGGTGCCTTATTATATCTTTCTTTAACATTTCTAATCCACAACCTTTTCGATTTCATTTCATTCATCATTTTGTATCATATTTTAGTTTGTTTTAACAACAGTGACAAAAGTGATGGATGATTTGGTTTGATGATTTAGAAATGTTGCCAAATTCCAAGATCTCAGCAATTACTTTTTGTGAATTTTATTACACGTGAAAGACACGCTGGCCAAACCAAATTGTAAAACGTGTCATTGTTCTTAAAGGGTCTTGTAATCCTGTGGCACATTGCAGGTTGATAGAAAGCACCAGACAGTAGGGACATGGCGCAATCGAAAAACAAGTGCTTTTACTTTTATTTTTCTCATTAGCATTCAAGGCATTGAAGGTGGAACGAATTATCAACCTCTAAAAGCAAATGTCATGTGCCATTATTAGTTGCACTGGAATAGCAGATATTGACTTAGCCTTTGATAGCCCGCTATGCTGAAGTCACGTGACTTCTAGTATTACAATATTAAATATCTGGTGACTGGGTAGGAAAGCTACAAAATCAGCACAGCTCGCTGCTCTTCCAAGGACTAACACAGGACTGATGTATGTTTAAAGGCGCATTTCTTGTCATTTAGATGGTATAATCACACTCTGGGTGTATAAATTCAGCTTTGAATTAAAATGATATTGTTTTGGGGAAAACTATTAAAAGATATAATTGAAACATGCATATAATATTGGGTCTTAAAGGCAGGGTTTGTAATCTTCAAAAACGTTTTTGAACGTCATTCCATTCTATTAGCAATCAATGTTTTGACAAAAAAAGGAAAAAACCTGGAACCTGTGGCTGTCTCAGGACTTCATTCGGCCCGAATGAAATGATTGGACGGGCTATCTGCCCATGCACTCAATGCTCATCTCCACAGTCTTCCACAAGTTGCTAGCTTAACAGCCGAGTACAAACAAAAGCCATGTTCCTTTTCTATGTTCATTATGTGAAAGGTTTACGTTCGTAATGATCATTTTAGGGGAGTGGCTTTGGAGGGAGGCCTGAAGGGACAGGCTGTCAGTGTTGCCGACTGTCTTGCTAGCTACTTTCATTGGAATAGAGTTGGTAACATTGGGATGTTTTTTTCGGTTGGAATTGTTTAAAAGAAATCGAGCATACTCTTGCTAGTTTGTCAAGATTACCGACCAAAGCTTTCATTCTAATAAATAGCTCATTAACCTTTCACTAAGCTTTGTGTTGGTATTGCATTACAAAAAAATATGTTCATATTGAAAGTGAAAACAAATGCTAATTGTCAGTTTCACCAAGTATAGGGATACACACCTTTGTTCCAGATCACGAATCTTCTCCCTGAGAGGAGCCACAGCCTGAAGTGATTTGAGAAAGGAACCAAACAGATTAGTTGTGGAAGCAGTCATAGCAGTCATAGCAGCCTAAGAGCTATTTCCCCTTAACTGTGTGGCACTAAGGAGCAGGAGATTTGATCAGGGTCGCCAAATACATTTGCAGGGTTTCTCCCACTATCTTTTAATTAACATATATCTGCAGTACACCTTTGAGCCACATGTGGAGCCTGATGTTTGTATTGTTCGGATAATTAAAGCCTACTTACAATATTGAATCTAATATGAAAGGCTAGCGTACATTCTGTTTGTTTAGCTGATAAGAGGCTAATGAGCCAGTTAACTCCGCCTCAATGCATTTATTTGTTCTCATTTAAAAATAATTGAACATGCGTTTATGTTTTCAATCACACACCTACTGTAGTGGCAGTAATAGCAGTTACCTTAAATACTCGATAGCTGACTGGATTGAACTCTCTCCAGGGTTTTGTATCGTTCATTTTTTGGTCTGTGCAACAGAACATTCATCCTCTCTAGCACCAGTGCTACGTGCAAAAAAAAGCTAGCGTACAGAAACATGTCAAACTCACTTCATCAATTCTCTGCTCAATCTTCATTTCTCCGTGTTCTTGTATTGATCTAAAATAAGAGAAAGACAAAAACAAGGAGGGGGGGGGGTAAGATAATGGCAGCAATCATCACAAAGCCAGAGAAGATTGCTTTCGACTTGACGCACGCTGCTATTCAACAACACATGACGCACCACACCCACCCATCCAATAACAGTGGAATACATGGATAAAATCCCATATCACGGTATATATAACTTTATATCATAATATCTATATATCTTGATACAGTAAATTATATTGCTTTCTGTGTTTATTGCTTTCTGTGTGTGGATAAAACACAAAATTGAATTTGTTTTTTGGGCTAAAATTGCGTAAGAATCTGATACTGCCATATTTCTTACAGGAGATTATCCATAAACATGAAATCCTGATTTTGCACAGTGGGAAGAATTTGTCATGAGGAAGAATAGTCGTCAAGCACCACACGCTCATCAAGTCAATAAAGCGGGTCAAACTACACAACGTCGAGGATTAGAATGGCTCATGCTGCTAAAGATCACACTCATCATGTACATTAAAGAACTTCATTTGACTACCCACTCCTCCCACGAAATATGACTCATTGAGAGGTGAGCAACCCTAAAATGCTGCTGTTACCATGCAGTATGGCAAATATTTCATATTTCAAGCAGTTAGGTAATAGAGAAATTAATTACTGTACCTCATGTTCGTATATGTTCCCCAGACGGCTGGAAGAGAAAGAGAAAATTTGTCACAAAAAAAAAACATTTTAGTGTATTTCTTCAGTTTAGCAGAGGTGAAATTGGTTTATTGATAAATTGATATCATTTCCAGTAGTGTCATCACCTGATAGCACCATGTGAGCTCACCTGAATATGGACAAACATTCCCCACAGTGATCTACATGACCAAACTTCACTTTATAGTCTGCCCACTATAAAGTACACTGCTCGTGATTTTCAATGCATGTTTAAACCTTTGTCACCATATCGCCTGATTGGCACAAATGATGACATCATGGGTTTGACAGACAACATGTTCATTATGCAACACAGGCCTCAAAACAACTAGGGATGCACCTATCGGGTAACGGGTCCGATACTAAGCTCATGTACTCATATACAATGCTCCGATACAATCGCACCAGATACCACTAAAGGTGACTCACACTTTCTCAAAACACATGTTATTGCCTGTTTTATACTGACATTGTACTTATTCCTCTCTCAATACTCCTAACGAGCCCCCGGCTGGTAGGGCTCACTAGTGATAACACAGTTCAATGCATCTCCGCCAGAGACACAGTGGGGTAAAACAGTTTGCTCACTTTTAGTGACCAAATAAATGATTTAAACAATAGCTAAATGTACAAATTGTGTTGCCAGATTGGGCTGGTTTCTGCCCAAAATGGGCTATTTCTTTATTAAATTGTGCGTGTGGAAATAGCGTTGGGCTGGTAGATGAAATTTCAGCTGCTTTTGTCAACATTTAGCTGTGGGTTTTGAAAATATTGTGAAAACAATATTACCAAACAAACAAGCATTCACTCTACGGTCAAAACCCAGAAATAAAACTCAGTAAATTTCTCTGTGACCACTCGCTGATACGACTCATTTAATTTAATCAATATTTGACTGACACGAGTTGTATTTATTCGTCATTGAGGCTAAGGGAGGAGCTACTTACCTTGTCATCATAATTGACATTTGTGTGTTTGGTTGTCTGACTGCATTCTTTGTGGGTTGCAATAGTCTATTTATCTAACATTTTAACTGTTTATTTATGAAGCTTTGTATGATTATGATGCGTTTTCTATAATGCATATGTAATGGTGTTATGGTTTACACGTGGAAGGTTGTAATTTGGGTTGTTAATTAATTGGGTTGTATTGTGTCAATGTAAACTAGTCACATAAGTTCACATTTGGTTATCATGGTTGGCAATAAAGTCACTGTATGGGTGAGATACATTCAGCTACACAAATGAGTGTACTTACAGGCAATGTAGGCGATCAAAGCGAGGGCAAAAAGTAGCTTCATCATTCTTCTGTTTAATCCTGATATCAACCAGATGACCCGCTTCATCATCCGCTCAATGCAACAGGACAGAGAACCTAACGAGCCTTCAAGCCCAGCTATAGCATTTTGAGTCACAATTGTTCATGTCCTCGTTGGGAGTTCGGTCTTGAAGATGTCTGAGTTTATTTGGCAGACTGTCAATAATATTGGTGCTTGTTGTTCATATAAAACTGAACTAGCTTGACAGGACAGACAGGCTAGCTGCTCCTGCTACGTCAACACCAAGCAGGAGCAGTTTACGTGGCTAGCAGGGTAACTGGTACACAGTTAGCAAACAGAACTAGATGGCAAGCTACACTGTTGTGTCAACACTTACAACTACATATACACTTATCTACGGGCGACATGTGTCTCCCCCGGAATAAGCAAACAGTTATAATAGCAGCAAAACACAATTCCCTTACGTAAACAAAGATACGTTCACAACCTGCGACAACGCCTCAGTAACAAACAAGAAGCCAAATGGTTAGCCGTTAGCTCTACATTAGCAGTTAGCTACAGCTAGCTAGCGAGCTACTTAACTGACAGCGTATTTTTCGTATGTCCATAGCTGTCGCTAAAAAACAACAGACGCGAATCCTGCCTCGCATTTACATTCAGGTAAGTACCGGGAAAACAAAAAAATCTGTTCATTTTAACGGCGCACAAATGCACACATGCCGGAGTTTGCTCCTCTCAGTTGGGGGCGAGGACTAGCAGATGAGCGATTAGTCATTGCTCGATTTAGCAGCCTGACTTTACCCGCAGAGACTGCGTGACGCTCATTTGACTTGCCTCAACTAATAATAGTCGTTTTGTTTTATTGGTATGAGATTTATAAGACCGTTGCCATTTATAAACCAATATATTAATATAATAGTGTGCCATATATTCACCATTATTTATGATGTGTAAAGTTAGCTTTCAGGTTGCAGGATCATTTTTCAACACTGACACAATGGCTCATTCATTCCATCACACGGAACTTTCCACAGTGCAGTGAACGGACCTTGTTGAACAACCACCGTAAGCTGTTTGGCGTTGTAAGCTTTTTGTGTGGTGAGATGGAATTGCATTTTCTACAGTGTAGGCTACAGTATGACATTATACTGCAGGTATTATTTATAGTTAAGACAACCAAGGAAACGTTAGGACTGCAAAATAGTGAGACTGTCATTCTGTCTGGTTACCTTTATGTTTTTCCTTTGCAAATACACTGCAGGTCTTTTGTGCTTGCATTTAATTATTACTTTTTATTTTAGATTAGAGTTGGTAAAATATAATACAAAATAATAAAAAGAAGAATAAGGAAAGAAAGAAATGAATTGAGTAAACCAAATAAACCAAATTTGAAAAAAAAAAATTCACATTTCAATATGTGTAGATACAGATTAAACAGCAAACATGTTAACAACAAATAAGTGTAATATGTGTGTTGTATTTGTTATGTCAATTTTTAGCATCGTCTAATATATGTCACATAAATGCTCCTCCACTGTTTACTTGTGTCTATATCTGATGAGGAAAATTATAAATAAATAAGTTAATACAGGCAACAGACTGTGTAAACATTCTGCTAGTTTAAATCCCACTTGACTGTGGATGGATCAGTTGGTGACTTGACCAAAACAAACAAATGCATAGCCCTAAGATTAGCTATATGTGAGATTGGCACGATGAATCTACAAAGCACACCCGGTGTAAACAACAGAGTAAATAAACAGGCAATTTCATCATTTCCCTCTCTTCAGATTTATTATTATTTATTTATCCAGAACAGGCGAGAATGGCTTCTTAAAAATAATGAAAAGCACGAGGCAGCGATTTTGGCTTAGTGACCATAGTCAAAATTGCAGTTCATGTGAGAGACATGTTCTAAGCTACTGGACATCAATGTGGGTGCTCCACCAGTAGCCTGGATCACCAACTACCTCACAGGTCAGCCACAGTATGTGAATAGCACGGGGGCACCTCTGGGAACTGTCCTGTCTCCCTTCCTGTTCACACTCTACACCTCGGACCTGCAGAAGTTTTCGGATGACTCTGCCATTGGGGGCTGTATCAGTAGGGGACAGGAGGCTGAGTACAGGAGTGTGGTGGACAGTTTTGTGGAGTTGTGTGAAGTGAATCACATGCAACTCAACATCCCAAAGACTTAAGAGCTTGTCGTAGAATTTAGGAGGCAAATGACCCCTCCGAAACCAGTGAGCATCAGGGGAACAGACCTGCACATCGTCGAGGCTTAAAATACCTGGGCGTCCACTTAGACAATAAGATGGACTGGACTAAAAACACTAGGCTCTGCACAAGAAAGGTCAGAACCGCCTGGATTTTCTGAGGAGACATATATCTTTCAATGTCTTCAGAAGCATGCGGCAGATATTTTATCACTCGGTGGTGGCCAGCATCATCTTCTGCGCTGTACGCTCTATGCAGAAAAACACAATTATTGTTATTATTGAAACAGAAACTTCTTTCCAGTCAAACTCACAAACTGCCTTCAAACTGTAAGACGAAGACAAATTAATTAGACCGAAACATCAAGGGTTAGATGATCACAGCAAAGGATTTGTATTAATATAACCTTTACAGCAAGTAGAAAGACTATTTATTTCACATCAGGAGACATTTGGACATTCACTGAAGCTCACTGAAATATATTTTGAGTTTTATCTTTAATTGCAAGTTTAATTCCAAATTGCTCATATCAAAAAGCATTCCTTCATCAGCAGTGAACTGCTAAATGGACATTTAAATGTCTGAGGAAGAGGGACACATTTTCATTTTATTATCAAAGGCGTTACACCGTCTCTGCTTTCTGTCTGTTTATTTATGTTTCATGTTTTAATGTGGTCATATCATTGACTGATAAAATCCCTCAGAAATCATTATCAGAACAACTGATCTGTCAAAGGCCGTGTTTGGTAATGGACCATTTGACAGCTGTTGATCCTGGGGATAGGCATGAAAACAGCCGACACAGGGCTTCTGTTTCTTAATTTGTGGCCCCGCTGCAGCAGGAAATAAGTACAAACTTGGGGAGCTGATACTGCCAACTATATACCAGAGCTGCAGGGGACAGCGCAGAGAGAAAACACTTACGATCAAATTAAATGGAAATCACTCACTTATCAACAATTGGATCTCAGAGATTTTGAGAAGATGAATAAAAGTAAATAAGTTCTTTAAGCCAGTCGGTCTTTTTGTCGGTTAGTCCACCACTTTGGTCCAGACTGAAATATCTCAACAAATACTGAATGAATAGCCATGAAATTTTGCGTAGACAATCATGGTCCCAAGACAACAAATCCTACTAACTTTGATGATTCTCTGACTTTTCAAGTAGCACCACCATGAGGTTGACATTCCCCCAGTGTGCAACGTACAGAGACTCATCAAAGCCACCTACTGCTATGAGATGAATGTATCAGTCACTTGAAACAACTTTACTTCAACAAAATATGCCAGAATGTTTATAATTTGTAACATTAAGTACTGTTAAGTAGAGAAACCATTCCTCCCAAGATTATTGTAACCTTAGTAGGGTTACATTAAAATGTAGCTCTGACAACACAAGGGCAGTGAGCATCAAAGTGTGCCTTTAGTATTGAATGAAGAAAAGCTCATCATCATGTAAATTCATCTTCACACCTCGGGCTCAGTGATTGCAGCATTATAAGTTGTGTTTAGCTTGCAGCTCTCAATACTCCATTTTTAAATAGTGCATTTAAAGCCATGTAAAATGCAGTCAAAAGATGCTGGCTGCTAAGGAAAGTGGCGCTTGCAGTTAATGCTCCTGTGGAACAGTCTCCTGCTTTAAATGACCTTACATTGTTGCTTTGAATGTTTTTTTCTTTAAAGTGAGCAAACGTCTTTCATTCCTACTTTATCAGGAGGCTTGACTTATCAGCAGCCCACACATTTTCAACACAATCTCTTTAATAAACTTCAGGTTGTGTTGGCATTAATTGCACGGAGCCTTATGTAACTATAACCCCGAAAAAAATACCAGAGCAGCAACGAAGCGCGGCCTGCGGCAAGCTGCCATGCAATGTCTATGGAAAGCTGCGGCAGCTGCTCCGAGCTCAGCGGCAAAGTGGCCAAACTAAAAGTTGGGGACAGAGATTAGTGAACTTTGTCCTGGACTGCTATTAAACCTATGCTGACCTATGTTACAAAGAATGTCTTATTGCCTGAAACACACCAACACGTCTCCTGGCCGAAGAAATAAGTATTGTGGCGAGCTGCATTTTGCCGCTGCCTAATGTTTTTTTGGCTTAAAGCAAGGAATCTCTGTCTGTATGTCAGTCTGTATGTCTTTTGCGTATCTTGAAAACCGTTCATCTAATCTTCTTCACACTAAGCGGGTGTATTTCTGGGGACACGAGTGGTCCATGTCGAATTTGGTGCAATTTGGACACGCAGCATGTTTAATATCAACAAACTTTGATTAAACAAATGACCAGCACTCTATGCAACAGCGAGAGCGTGACCTCATGGCTCTGTAGACTAAGGCATTGTCCACATACCTGGGTATTTTGTATGCGTTTTGTCCCAATAACCTTGCTAACAGGTCAACATAAATGGATATCCAATTGGAAGCAGAATTGAACCAGTGTGTATTTCACCGGTGTGACTGTGGGTAAGTTGTGACCTAGGTGTGTTTCTCCCTTGAGTAAGACTGAATTTCCCCGAACAGACCCTTTTTGCCACAGACATTTTGGCTTGCCAATCATTGCTGCATTGCAAAACCACAACTAATGTTATTAATTCCACCTGCCGTGACAAGTCAGACTGATGACTTGAGAAACAGATCCTGTGAAAATTGTGTCTGTAAGTGTAAAAAATGTGGCTTCAATGGCGATTTAGAAATGGGGTACCGTGTTCTGTGGAAGTGGTTCTTGAAGCAAGATTTAACATTGGTCTCTATGGAGCAGAAAGTTGGTTTTCCTCTCAATTAAAGGCTACTGTGCCAAATGTGTAAGTCTGTGGGATTCCACAGTCATTGTTTTACGACAAGGACAAGATTAGCTACTCTTCCATCCAGAAAGTATGCATGAAGAGTGAAAATTGTGGAGACAGTGGCAAAAGACAAATCTTTTTTTCACAAGATTCTGAAGCTGCTCTTCACTCTAACGGTGACATCACGCACTCTAAGCTGCGCAATACACACCCATTATAAAGTCAGAAAAGGACTGAAAAAATCATAAAAGTTAAAATGCTACAGTTCAAAAAGTTTAAAAGATATCAACAAGCTGAATCATTCAGCAATAGTTAAGGATTTTCTCAACATTTGAAAGAATGTTGTCTGTAGCTGAAAGTATGAGGAAGTTGAAGGATTTGAAAGTTTAAAAAGTTTAAGAGGATTTGAAAATGTTCTCCATAGAAACCCATTCAAAAAAAAGTTGCAAAAAGCTTAATAATTAAAAAAGTTTAAAGATTAGAAATATGAAGAGACATTGCAGACATGAGCTGAACATTTTGATATTTGAATGGTTTCTGTAGCTTAAAGAATGTGGAAGGAGATAAGTGCCAAAAAAAGGGGGACGGAAGAAATAGTTGAAGAATAAAGATTAGAAGAACAATACTTGGAATGCTTAAAAGCATTCCGACAATAAAGATTAGAAGAACAATACTTGGAATGCTTAAAAGCATTCCAAGGCTAAATCCATCTCTCAATACGACATACTTGAGTGACAGCCTACATTTAGTGTAAATGGATTTTGATCGGCAGGTGACTAAATGTGCACCTAATGAGCTTTTAATAATTACAGCGTTGTAGATGATGGCCCTTCATACAGCCGTTCTGCAATGTAAATTAATTAAATATAATGAACCTGCTGTCAGAAAAGCTCAGGAGTGTTGTGTTTCCATGACTTTTGGGGACATTACATTGACTTACATTCATTTCCTGGAGACCCTTACCATAACCGCTACCAGCCTAATCCTAATCCTAACCCTTACCCTTGCCTCAGTCTAAACCTAACCTTACCCTTACCTTAAACCTCAAAAGTCTTCACCCTAAAATGTAATGATTTGCCTCATGTGGACGTGCGACTTGTCCCCGGGAGAGTCCCCACAAGACGGGTAAATACGCCCGCGCCACACACACACACACCTACACACACACACACACACACACACACACACCTCTTATAGCCCCTGTCATGTCTCGTGACGTAAGAGTTGCCCTTAAAAGAGGCTTGGTAGCGGAGCAGAGGGCACTTTACGCAACACTGCATCTTGCCTGAGCGTCACTGAGTGCGGAATACAATCCATCCAAAAGTGGTGACTCGGAGATGACAAACTTCCCCAAACATAAAACAGTTTGGAGAAGGTAGAGTCGCGTCATAAAATGTGAGGATTAATGACAGCCTTGACAACATTTTTTTTAAGGCGTAAAGAGAACCTGGTGCACTCACTGAACCTGGTGCACTCACTTAAATGTGCTGAATCCGGACAAGCGGACGCGCGATGCGTTGAGGTAACAGGTGGCACTTTATGGTTACAATGTGTTTTTTAGCCTTTGCGACAGTGACCGGTTTGTAGGAACGAGCCAGCAGCTTCATGCTCTCAACAGCAGTGGAGGAATGTGCGTTATGAAGACATGAAGCGCTGAAGTCTCAATGTCCCAGAAAGAAAAACAGCATGGAGAAAGACTAAAGAAGGTGGCTGCCGCTCATAAACTTTACACGTCCGTAAAGTGACCAACCGTAAGAACCAAAAACGGCTCCAGACTGAAGGAAGACAAGCTCCGATGAATGGACAGCAGGATGTTTTCCGGTCAGGCTGCTCTGAATTACAGCTTCAACCTGAGCGATGACCGGGAGCTGGTGGACGCGTCGGCGGACAGGGGGAAGCTCTCTCCGACGGGCTTCGTAGTGCTGTCGGTGATGCTGGGCTTCATCATGACATTTGGCTTCCTTAATAACCTCATTGTGCTGCTTTTGTTTTGCAAATTCAAGAAGCTGCGAACACCGGTGAACATGCTGTTGCTGAACATCAGCGTCAGCGACATGCTGGTGTGTTTGTTCGGCACCACTCTCAGTTTCGCCTCCAGCATCCGAGGCAAGTGGCTGCTGGGGCGCAACGGCTGCAGCTGGTACGGCTTCATCAACTCCTGCTTTGGTAAGTTCCTTATGCTCCGTGATGCTGTTGAAGTGGTATGTCCGAGAAAGTAATCTGAGAGAGTACCAAAAATCACAAACACGTTTTTTTTCTTTATTCATCATTTAGAAAGTAGCTAAATCAGTTTTATATAGTTTACTGGCCACAAAATAAACCAGGTTATAAAGATATCACTATATATTGTGGCCTACATTTTTGTTAACTGTTTTTTTGCCTTTCCATTACTGACAATGGATACAACCTAATATGGCTACTTTAGTATAAAAAGTGTCTTTTCACTATGGGATTCCATATTTCCACCATCTGTTTAATTAATTTAATGAGGTAATTCAAGTTGTAAATGCTTTTTTTAATTTGCAGAAGTAATGTGAGCTCTTGCTGTTTTATTGGAGGTGTGCAAAAGTAACAAAGGGGTATTTGTGGTGTCAGAGCAGTAGTAAAACTAACACATTAAAGGAATACCACACCAATAAAATGATCATTCCTATATCCATTATTCACCGTGTATTACCTTGAATTATTAAAGAAGCTTTGTTGTTCTTGCATGCCTCCATAATCAAAATACGGACAAAAGTCTTGATGAATTTAAGTTAATGGGGCCGCGTCTAACAAGAGCAAACTGTCACACAACTACTCTCATCCAGTATAATGGCTGACTTATTTATCAAGTCGTATGCTCACTACTTCCCACACATGCATTTTTGCCAAATAGCATTTAAAACACTTCCGCGTCAACAGCACTCACACGGACAAGTAGCATTAGACAAGCATGAGTTAAGTGTTTCAAATTGTAAGGTTTTAATGAAGATGCATGTGTTGGGGAAGTAGTGAGCATACAACTGGATAAATGAGAATTGGATTATACCGCACAAGCTTCATTCAAGGACACACGGTGAGTAATTTATATATGATATGATAGATATGGAGCCCTGAGATTTATCTATTTTTTAATAATGACCAAAATTCATACTGAGCGGGAATTATTACTGTAAAAGAATCCACTTGTCAGTGCTCTCTGGTGGACAAACTGTAATGTTGACACTGTTTATCTCAAACCTCAAACCAATTTGGCATTTCTGTACAATTTCTTGTTACTCAACTGCCAACATATGCCGTTCTATCTGTAATGGTATCGTTCTGGCTGAGTCATTGGTCTAGCTATGTAGTCTGACCTTTTCCAGACTTTTCAAATGCCAAAGGGATCACAGTCAGTTTAGTATATTCATGCAGCATACTGTTCATGAAATATCATACTGGCCTCTTTTGAAAAGAAACAAAATGTTTTGCTCTACTGCTGAACATTCGGGGCAAAAGTCCTACACCTTGTGTGAGTCAACCCCTTTGTGCATGAAGTGTCAAACTGGTATATGTGTGTTTTATTTAAACACCTGAAAGAATTGTACACACAGCCACACAGAGAAAAATGTGCCTCCTTTTCGCAGTCAAGTCAGGGCTTTTCAGTGGTGTTTACTGTTCAGTCTGTCTACCAGGAGGTGGTGTGATAATGTAAAAAATTGGATGCATTGACCTTAATGCCTACATCTTTTAACATTCGAAGAATATGACTCATTGATTCTTGAATGTGTTTATTTGCTTCTATTCTATCTTATCTCCAATCCCACATGTGTTTAAAATGAGATATAGATTTAGACATTTCTAGTCGTTAGCTTAGACGCTATGCATAGCGTTTTCACGTCTTCATATTTAACGAGGTGAAAATGTTGTTCACAGACATTCAGGATGCTCAATCTTGGATTAAACTAGCTAGCTAACTGAATTCAGGTTATATAAAAGCCATGGCAAGCTTTCAATAAGAATATAAAGAGCATCCATCTCCTGTGATAAACACTAAAGCAGATGCAAGCGGATAGAAGTGCAGAGAAAAAGTGACTAAACAAATATCGCCCTTCTATCTGTGTTTTATTTGTATTATTTGTTTACTTGTACATGTGTGCTTCTATTTTTACGTTGTTTTTTTAAATTTTTTAAACGTGATGGCATGGGGTCAAACCTCTTTCCAGCGTGTAATGACCAAATGTAAACAAACAAACAAAACTATTCACAACCAGTCTTGCATCATCACCCACAATAAGTACTCCTATACTTTAATGAAGCGAATGTGATTACGTGTTCACAAGCATCCAGCACACTCACATCACCCAGCATAATCTTGATCTCTCCAGCAATGGCCTTGTTAAAAGAACAATCTTAACAATAGGAAATATATAGAAAATGAAAGCCTTATTCTCTAATGCCAGTCAGTTGGATAACAGCTCGTGCTGTCTTTGCATTCGTCTGCATAGTTTTGTATACTACTGAGGTGAACTATGAACTGTGATTGAAATGGAAGCCTTACAGCTTTAATTAATTGTTACAAGCACGTCATATTCTTTGAGTTGCTGTCGTGAATTGATCCATTGAAAAAGGGCTGTCACAATATCAGATTTTCGCTACACGATTATCGTGGCCAAAATAATTCACGATAATCATCGTGAATTTTTTTTTAATCTTTAACTTAGTTTATTGTGTTTTTTGGCAAATTAACTACAATCCAAATTTGTGTGGAGGGAGGTGGAGAGAAAGTCTGTAACCATAACCGCATAACATGATTTAAGAGGATTATCTACACAATAGTATCATGTGAGTGTTAAATTAACATGATATCAATATTTCATTTTTAAATATCACGGTTATCACCAACACCAGTATATGCCGTCAACCTTACAATGAGTCGACCATTCAGGATATGGCTGATGAGGTGACTGTGGCGCAGTGGTAGAGCGGGTTGTGCTTCAATCAGAGGATCGGTGGTTCAATCCCCAGTTCCGCTTCTCCATGTCGATGTATGAATGGGTATGAATGGTTAGATAGTTCTGATGAGCAGCACCTGCCATCAGTGTATGAATTGGTGTGAATGACCGCAGCGTTAAAGCGCTTTGAGTGGTCGGAAGAGATTCAGAACTAGAAAAGTCCATTTACCAAATGATCTGCACAATTAATTTCTTCTTCTATCATTTTCCCTGTGTCCTTCTGTCCTCACAAACAGTATCTCCACCCTCTCATATCTGGCGGTAAAATGTATTTATGTTTCGTTAAGCTTGCATGCTTTGTTTGTTTATTCACCTGCTGTGCTTTCTTATGCCTCACTGATAAAGAAAAAAGAAGGGAAATTTGATTGAGATGAATTTGCATTTTATTTAAATAAAAAAAAAAAAGTATATTTTTTATACTGTGTTTTTAAAATCAGCAGGTGTATTTTGACTTAGTCTCCCTCTGGGCTCAGCATGGGGCTGAATGCTGAATACACTGCTTATCTAATGAAATGTCGCTGTCCAGTGATTCAGTACCAGTCGACACATCCAATGCTTGTTTCATGTAGCCTGCAGGTTTTGTTTTTGCAGGATGTTGATCTAATCCTGCTTTCCTCGGAGATAAAGCAGGTTATGTACCTTCCTATCTATCTATCTATCTATCTATCTATCTATCTATCTATCTATCTATCTATCTATCTATCTATCTATCTATCTATCTATCTATCTATCTATCTATCTATCTATCTATCTATCTGTCTATCTATCTATCTATCACAACAATGCTGACTGAATTTAGGAGATATTGACATACTGGCAATAAGAATATTAAGAGCTTTCGTTTCTTAACCTTTATGTAAGATTAACACTGACGCAGATACAAGCTGATAGGAGTTGACCAACCTTTCTATTTCCTTGCGCTAATATTTCTTCCATTATGAACAAACTACATAAAGCAAATTTCACCTTGACATTCCTCAGAAATACCGTGTGTCATGCCTAAATGTAAACAAACAAAAACATTCGCAGGAAATCTCACATCATGATTCACAATTAATACTCCTACACTTGAATACAGTGGCGGCTGGTCCATAGAGGGCGCTAGGGCGCCGCCCCCCCCTAGAGCTACAAAAAATAAAAATAAAAATAAAAATATGAATAAAAATAAAATTTAAAATAAAAATAAACTATACAAATTGTCAATATTTGTGTTTTTGAAACATGGAATCACCCAGTAATATGTGTAAAATATGATATCTGCGGTAAATATATGCTTTTCCTGCTTGTCCTCTCTGCCTGTCTGCTCTTCCTCTCTGTGTGTGCACGTCTCAGCTGGCTGGGGCGCTGGAAAAACTGCCCCAAAGAGGCGGGTCTATAAAGCAGTTTAGCCAATGCTGAGTAAAGATATAAATGAGTGACATACAATTCAGCCAATCAGCGTCCTCAAATAGATTCAGCTTGGGGCAGTTTTTTTCCTGCCCCAAGCTGCGCGTTCTCGTCAGGAGAAGTCTCTACAGGAGAGCGCCAGTGTGAGCACTACTCCTCCTAGACCCGTTTGAGAGGAGAACTGAGAGGAGAAACTACTGAAAGAGCTGATCCCAGATCAGCCTGACCTCACAATCAGACAGCAGACTAGCAGGAAAGAGAAGCAGTACATGAAGCTTCTCTACTAGCTGTACACCAGACAGGTTTGACTAGCTGGATGACGTCATGATAATAACTTATTTATCTTTTTAAAACAACGGGGACAGAACCAGCATGGACAGTTAGGGAGTGAGGGACATGAAGCACCTGTCTGAGAAATGGATATATAGTTATATATATATATATATATTATTATATATATATATATATATATATATATATATATATATATGTATGTGTGTGTGTGTGTGTGTGTGTGTGTTTTATATTATAGTGAATATTATTATATGATATATATATTATTATATTATGCAGAATATTATATGATATATATATATATTATTATATTATACAGAATATTATTATATGTTATATATATTATATTATACTGAATTCCCTGTGAGGGTGACTAAAATAAGATGTCCTGACGTGTTTGTGAAAGTGTTATTTACTGCTTTTTTCATGTTGGAATGAATGTTAAATATTTAACTGCAAAGTAGTAATGCGCGTTTGATACCTTAATTTGTTTGCATTAAATCATTCTGGGATGTTTGCTGAAATTGATTGGATGTGGCACAGCCCTACCAAGAACATTTTCCACCAGCCGCCACTGCTTGAATAAAATGTGTTACAGTGTTGACCAGCATCCAGCACACTCGCATCATCCAGAACATCTAATTCTCCCCAGAAATGACATTGTTTAAAGAACATTACACCATCACATGTCCGTTGATGCATGGCTACGCTCTAATATGAGTGAAGACGGCAGAGTGCTTTGGTTAAACTGCAAACACCCATATTAATGTCTGCCTTGAATTCATTGCATTTATTCATCTATAAATCTGCCTGCCACCATCCCCACCCTGTTGTCTGCCCTTCAGATGAGATAATGGAGGAGCTGCTTCTCCACGTCACTGCTGGAATACAAAAACGTACACATCATATAATGTCAGCATTCATCAGCATCAATTCAAAACACATCTTGCAAAGGATTTCATTCATATTGTAGAGAGCAGTGAAGACATAGAACCATCCCCAAGGTCTTTGAAACATCTTTTTACCTCTGGTTAGCTGAAGGAAAACAGAATGCCAGAGACCAGCATGATGCAGGATGTCTCATACCTGTGTTTATTCAATTGATTTACTTCAGCTTCACAGATGTTACAGATGTCAAATGCATTCACCAAACAAAAAACATCTCGTTAAGTTAAAAGATGTTGTCAAATGCAAAAACGCAACAGCTCTATTGAGACAAGGCGTTATGGCATGAAGTGAGTTTTCAGTCATTTTCCAGGCATTTCTAGCCATGCGCTCTGACAATACCACCACTTTGGTTCAGACGACTGAAATAGCATAACAACTGTCTGATGGATTGCCTTGAAATTATGCAAATTCATAGTCTCCAGAGCATAAATCCTACCTGGTCTTTTCCTTTAAGACCACCAAGAGGTTGAAATTTGTGGTTTTAAATGACGTTGTCCCAACTACTATTGAATGGATCGCCATGAAATTTGGAACACATATTCATGTCGCCCTAAGGATAAATTGCCATCACTTTGGTGATCCTGCTGTGCCCAAGAACAGCCCCACAGGCCTCTAGCATGGCTATAGACTCTTGTTAAAAGTAGAGTTGCATAGCTCAAAAATGTCTCTGCTAAGAGACAACAATTCTCCTCAATCAAATCACAGCATTTTGAGTGATTTATAGTCTCTCGGGATAAGTTTGCCAACTGCACAAAAATACGACATAGCCATGGGACTTTACTATCAACGTGACTGCTTCTATGCAGCAATGGAATTGTTACCAACTTCTAAGTAAATAAACTGCCCCCACAGCGACTTTTATGGAAAATGACTTAAGATCCTTTTAAAATATTCCACAGACACAAAACACCACAGCGCCAGTGCGTGGTCATCATTGATCTTGCAATGGGTGCATTATGATTAACATATGAGGGAAGGCAGTGGGGCTGTCGTGCACTTTTAAGCAGTTAATACCTGCAATTTGCAGATGGTGGCATGAAAAATGATAGCAGTAAGGCGGAGGTCAGAACAACAAATCGATAACAAGTCGGTTTCACATGGCCAGAGTGAGAGTGACAGAACATCCGTCATGTGTGGGTTTTTCATCAGAAGGTGATGTGGTGGGCTGGCCAGAAGAGAACACCTGTCCACAGATATTTCAATCATGTTGATGCAAATATCAAAGTCTTGTGTTTTCCAGCCATTTACGGAGAGTTGACTATGATAAGTGAGAGTAAAGTAATATTTCATCAGTGGATACACATTGACAGATGGGTTCAAACTAACTGCAGCAACATGTTTAGAAAAGCAGTGGAGCGATTAGCCCACAAAAAATGGCAGATTCAGAAGCCAAGAGAAGTGCTTCAAACTGTGAAATGTGTCAAAAGATTTTATTTTTCAATTACAATGAAAACCTTCAATCTTGATATTTTTCAAAGGTTAATTCTGCAGTATGATTAGTCAACATCCTGACGAAATCCATATAAATAACAGTCAGACAAACCAATTTGTGGTGCTACGGAAGTAATATCTGATAATAATTATTTTTAATAAGAATAAGTGTTTCTTCAGTCTTGGAATGACAATCCTATAAAGGATTTGTATCCGCACAATGGTTACTGTTTTCTTTGTTTTCCTCCAATAACTTCAACACTTGAGTTTTCTATGTTGCACCGTGACAAGCACTCTTTTGTTTTTTCAACTAAAGAATAAACTGAAGAGTTCAAGCAACCAAGGACACGTCTTTCTTAAACTAATCAAGTAAAAAGAACAGCTAGTTTTCTCTTACAGTATGCAAACTATTGAGAAGCAAAGTCTTTCCCCTTCCGGTGTCCCATATCGGATCTTATTTAGGAAGAAATATGTATGGTATTTAACAGCGAGAGACAAATATTTTTGGATGATTGATTTGTTCTATGACATGTGACGTTTGTTAATTTAAAAGATTGTTTTGCAAGACAAGAAAGTCGCAGTTAGTCGTAGGACCATTTAGTTTTGTGTGAAACCGCTCAGTGAAATTCTCCATAGATATGAATGTAGAGTACAAACCACCAGAAACTTCAAAGCGACATCTGAACTGATCTCAGCACACTGCTTATGGATGTTATGTTCTGTATGGTGACGTTTACAGTGTGTTGTGAAGCCTCTGCAACGGGAGGATGAGTCAGTTGCCTCTCCAACACCATTTGATCTTGCATAATTAATTCTGGAACATTTCATTTAAAATATAAAATGTAGGTGTGATTTGTGGTGTCTCACATCGACGAGGTTTGAACAGGAGGGGGTGTTTTGATGTGTATATTTTGCATGTTCTCTGTGTGAGCTTCCCCTACATGCTAAACACATGCAGGCTGGTTGACCTGGCAACTCCCATTTTGTGTTGGCACATGTGAGAGTCTTGTGACCTGCATGTTTCTCCATTAGATGTTGTACATTGTCTTTTAATAATGTGGATTCATATGTACGGAACCTCATTTTAAGCTGCACTAGATATTTTAATTTATTGTATTTATTGTATGTTTCATGCTTCAAGTGGTTCGTCTGCCTGGTTTCAATGTGCCGTGTTTTTCTTCTCAAGGGATGCAGGAATGTATGCCCTCTAACTCCCCATTTCTTGGATGCCAGATGGTAATAGTAATAGGGAGTACTTTGAAGCATGGGGTATTACAATAAGCCTGCTTTCTATGGCAAATACAAAAGACGCAGGGCTATAATGGCAATTGTTGGTAACTTTATGACAAATAAAAAAAGGTCAAGAGGTCCAAAGAGTAAGAAACACCAACAGATGGGTCACAGCATTGGATTTGAAAAGTTCAGGTTTTGGTATGGTTATTTTAGTCCTCAATAAAATGTACTGAAGCTCCTCTAAATAATCACTGTTACATTTTCTGATTGATTTATAACGCACAAAAAATACCAACAGAATCATAAGACACATATTGGTGCTAGGATCCTGTGGTGACTGCTGCTCCATCACAATGTGTGCACTGTGTGGAAACCAGTGGCATGTCGCAGAAGGGATTGCAACTGCATCAGCCACATTCAGCCTGCTGAAGAGCTGGAGAGGTTTGACCAGTGGCGGGCCGTGCATTTTATACCTGGGCCTTCACTGCTGTCCTGCAACTGAAACACAGCTACGGTTATTATTTGTTTCGTGTAAAAATGAAGCCCAACACCTATAAATACACTAACTGCAGAGTGCAGATACATGAATACGCCGAGAGTGTGTCTCCTCTCTTCTCTGACTGCAGCTGGGACTGCTGCGCGAGGCTGCTGTGAGAGTCCGCCTGTGAGTGCTTTGAGGGCGGCGGAGGGGCTCACGCTCCTCATTCACGACAGTAACTGTAGAACGGTACGTGCTTTCACGTCAGAGTCAAAACACCAGAAAAGTCTCCAACAACACCAGAAAAAGTCGCTAGATTTGTCGCTAGTAGCTTTTGACAAAAAAAGTCGCCATGAGGGTTTGGAAAGTCGGCAGATTTAGTGAGAAAGTCGCCAAGTTGGCAACACTGGCACCGACTAAATATGTCCCCAGCGCAACATTGGACGTAACAATAGTTCCTATCACATATAAAACCAAACAAAAATCCATCTTCATAAAAACAAGTTGTACAAATAATAATATATAAACAAGCATATTAAAGCTACTGCAGATGTAAAAACAAACGCAGTTGACTTACCAAATGCTGTTCACTTAAAGACAAACTCCATCCTTCTTTCTTTGTTGACAAAGAGTTTAATCCCACGGTTAAATCCCAACTCACAAATCCGTTTCTCCTCCTTCAGCCATTGAGTGTTAAAAAAACAAAGCTAGGTAAAAAAAATAAAAATCTACACCAAGCAAAATGCAAAAAATGTCATAATTTCTTCCATATCTTTAAATTTTAACTCTTACTACTCCGACTAAGCCTCTGGTGGCTCCTTTAAGTTTCGTTTCACAATAGTCACGCGCTCGCCCACTGACCAATCACAGCACACGCTGCACCTCACAGCAGCGCTGCACCTCACAGCAGCGCTGCACCTGAAAACTGAGCTGCCCGTTAATGCTGACATACTTGTAGGCCAGCTAGAAGGCTCTGGCACGTCAAAGAATACGCCCAACATGTCAAACTAAAGATCTGATTGGTTGAACACTATGACAATCAACAATATCGTCCCCATTCACTTAAACTGCAAAGGGATTCACTTGTGAGTCTGAAGGCCTGGGGCCTCTCTTCTTACCTAGAGACACAGAGGTGAAATCTGATTGGATAAAAGCTCTACTTAAAACAAGCTGCACTGGAAGCAGAGCAACTGAGGAAGACAGTAGCTGTGCAATGAGAAAATAAGATAATGGGAAAAATATTTTTATAAATTATAATACATGTAGTGTATTTATGAAAAATTATAAAATAGCTATAACTTTGTGATTCTGTTTAGACCAGCAGAGAAGGCCTTGCTGGCCCTGATGGCCCACCACTGGGTTTGACCTATACTGTAAGCCACAGACAAGAGATTATAGAACTGGATCTTGCGTTTAAAGTGGCAAAGGTGGAAACATGACTTGAATACAGTATCAGTATTCAACCTTACCCATAGGTTAGTTCTCTTTACTTTTACTCTGTCTCTTTGGAGCTTCCTGAGAATGAGAATTGATGCTCAAGTCAGAAAGAGTTACACAGCATCAGACACTTTAGAACAAAGGTATTTTTTCTCATTTATAGTCAGAGTCATACTCCATGGACCTGGCACATGTCCATGTGGTGCACACAGTCATGTATTATTATTGTCACTGATTTTAAAGAACATTTTGTGGTTGTCTTTTATGATTTACACCACAGGATGATAGTTGATACCGAACAAATATTTGTGGCTGCTTGTCTTGCCACCCTGCTTTCAGGGGCTCAAAGCAAGTTCAGAAGTGCTGTGAGTACAAGATGACTCATGGGCCTAAGAGATTCTAAAGTACATGTAGTGTGAATGTGTATTAAAAATGAAACAGAAACAGAGGACTTGCTGTACATTTTTTATCGACAGCAAAACTAGCCTAACTACTTATTACAGAATAGAACGTTTGAAAAGAATGTTAAAGCCAATAATTGCATGTATTTGTCAATGATGAGCCATATTTGATTAATCACTCTATTGGCAGAAATGGAATATAACACTAAGTATGTTTTTTTAGTGTTTAATCACCTGCAAAAAGGAATCGTGTTTTTGTTACCCTAGAATGAGCGGTTTATATCTACATACGGAGCAGGTCCTGTTCACGTAGCCGTCTACAGTAAACCGGAACGGACAAACCAAACACTGGCTCTAGATAGGACCATTATTGTTTTCATGCCGGCCACTATAGTTCTTCTACACCAGTGGTTCTCAACTGGTCTGGCTGCGGGACCCACCATCACCCCTTAATGACAAGCAAATTTTCAACTTCTCAAATGTATTTAATGAAAAGATGGTGCAGTTTGAACCTGAGCTGAAAATGTCCTCTGCAGTCGTTCCTGTCAGTCCCCGTCCCACACATGTTTCACGTAAACAAGTAAAACGGCTTCATGCTTTCTTGTGCCAGAACCTCGCTGCACAAAACACACTGAGGTTTTTGCCCTCTTTTGTCCTCAATGTAAGAAAATCCATATCTCATGTAGTCGGTGTCATCAGTGTTTCCTCTACTATTGTATTAGGGGGGCGCTCTTATTTACAGACGGCATGTCATTTCTGTCTCTACATGGTCGCGCGTGTACAATTCTGCTCTCCTCTGCTCTCTGTATCGCGCACGGCGGAGTTCCGCCCCGATGCGCGCGCGCACACAGACACACACACGTGCGCGCACACACAGGTGAGCACACTCCCACCAGCGGACAGAGAGCGGGCGTCGGAAAAGATGTATCTTCAACCACCTGAAAAGCAATATCTGCGTCTTTTAAAGCTCCCATGTGGTGAAGATGCAACACTCTCTCTCCTGCGAGTAGCAGCCGGAGTAGCCCCCCCCCTCCCCCCGGATTAGATAGATAGATAGATAGATAAAATACAGAGAATGAATAGGGCATTATTTCAGTTTTCTTTTTGGTTTTAGGAATGTTCTGTCGAACATGTAGACAGCATAAACAGGCCATTTATAGAGTCTCCCTGCCAGTCAACACCATGATTCCTTTAAATGTTTGTGTCGGTATACCCCCCCTTTTTTCAGGCAAAGGCCCGCGACCCACCAGTTGAGAATCACTGTTCTACACGCTTCGCACACTGGAGAAGTTTCAGTTGATTACAATCTGCACCCTAAACGCAACATGCTGCCAAATCCTACACACTGCACCTTTAAACAAAGGCATAGTTTAAAGGTGGCTATAGGTGGGTTATTTGTTTAGTCACCCGGTTTCCAAATCCTTCAGGTTTTACTTTAGTTCAGACACACTAATGCCCCTTTTCACCAAAATTAGTGCAAATATGCAGGTTTTGTAAACACGGGAAACCCCCGAAAAATAGGAAATATAGACTCCTTTCCTATTGCCAGTAGACGAGTATGCCTTTCTGGGGTTTTTTTTGTCTGGTGTGTCACTTTCGACGCCATAAACACGCCGGAAAAAAGGTTTAGTAAACAGGGAAAATGTTACGGTGGTTAGGCTACTTCTTTTTTATATCTGTTACCTATTCAATGACGCTCGAGGTCTGTTTGGACAGAGGTGGATGGAATTTGTGGCTAAGAAGACAAAGAGTTGCAAAACTTATCAACAGAGGTGGTAACATTGCGCCAGTAAAGGGGACGAAAATGTGCACGTCCACCCGGGTGTCATTTTTGCATCCCTGCCGAACAGAGCTAGAGCTGATGAATACACGTGACTATTGCTGAGTCATTTGTCCCAGGAATGAATGCTGATTGTAACCTTTCCCACTAAATACAAAAGCCAGATGTTGGTGGGTTTTTTGTCCAGTGGGAAAGTGGCGACATTTTGATTGAAATTCAGTGTCACAGATCTCTAACTATGTGGAATTAAGGGAGTTGGTACGGGAAGCAAAATTGTTGGGAAACCCCAGCCGAAGCTGAGTGACTTAGAATGCGATCAAAAAAAGTATAAAAGCCAGGAACATTCTGGCAGACAGTTTTCATTCTTCACATACTCGGGTTAAGCCTTTAGGAATCTGGGGGGCACTTTTGAAGCCTTTATCAAATACTAAATGAATTACAGGACAGTCAGTTCAGTCTAGACTCTGATCTCATCACTCCCCGCGGACATTCATGGTCACCAAAGGATGAAACCTAATGACTTTGGTGATCTCCTGACTTTTCCTCTAGCGCCACCAGCTTGAGAAGTCTGTATTTATCCAGTGAAATATCAACTGAATGGATTGGCACCGCATCTTTTAATGACATTTGAATCCCACAGGATAACAACAAGATCTGTAGCAGAATATCTAAAATAGTGTGTTTATGACTTACAGATGCCCACTCTGATATCTTCATCTCTCTGTCTTTCTCAGGTATTGTGTCGCTGATCTCTCTGGTGATCCTCTCCTACGACCGCTACAGTACCATGACTGTATACAACAAGCGGGGGCCAAACTATCGCAAGCCCCTGCTGGCCATTGGGGGCTCCTGGCTGTACGCCTTGTTCTGGACAGTGCCCCCTTTGCTGGGCTGGAGCAGCTATGGCATAGAGGGGGCAGGAACCAGCTGCTCTGTGTCCTGGACGGTTCAGACGGCCCAGTCTCACGCTTACATCATCTGCCTCTTTACTTTCTGCCTGGGTCTACCCATGCTGTTGATGTTCTACTGCTATAGCAGGCTGTTATGGGCAGTCAAACAGGTAAAGAGACAGCAAAGTGTGTGTGAATGTTTATGCTAGTTTCCTGTCTGATGTTGAAAGCAAAACCACAAATTAGCACACTCTGAAAGCTTGACAGGAGGTTAGGTTTGCTTTTTCACAAGAACAGCAGGTGGTTATCCCGAATTCAAGTATTTTGCAACTGTCTCCAATGGTGTCCTATTTTTCAGGTGAAAAATATATTAAGTGGGCTGGCTTAGAATGTAGCGTGATAGGGAAATACTAATCCCTTTAATCAGATTCATATGTAGAATCTGTAGGCAAAGGGACAATATTTTGGTATCGGAAGCATTCTGGTTTCCGTTTGTAGTCTGAGTAGTATTGACCAATCACATTCAAGCAGGCTTTGGTAGAATGCAGGTAAACAGTTTGTGAGGAGAGTGAAAGAGGTGGAACCCATTGGTCGAAATGCAATCTGGGAACCCACCGGCTATTGTCTGACGATGATGTAACTTTTTATTGGGTTTATATAATTAGCTTGTTAACTCGCCACTTGTAAAACAATCCGGGCTGACACGTAGTCTCTCAACTCCAACTCCAGTATTGCATCTGAAGTTGCTAATCAGACAGTAAACCATGACCAGTTCACCCAACAGGAAGTCTTAGCTTGGATATCTGCCAGTTACATCAGATCCTCAGAAGAACAGCCCCTCGCCCCCAGAGGCTGATCCGTCGTCAGACCAAGCTTAGGATTTCTGATATTTGGGAGCTACAGGGGACTTTGGCTTCATACACACCTCCTTTGTCGCTAAAAGTTGTCACTGTCATGCACATTTTAAGTATCCATAGCACGCCAACTGGTGCCGTGAGATTTGGGGCGAGTCTTTACTTGCTTTAAGCAGGTTACATCCTTTGCGCTCTCAGGGATTTACTTTTATTCGTGAGGGCAGAGGGAGTCGGGGCCGGGCATTATCACAGCATTACCTCAGAAAGATCAGCTGCAGTGACGGTGAAAGCCGAAAGACACCCACAAATCTTTATGTTCTTTTTTTAGTCATTTTAATCCGATATTTTTTGTAAAACACTTTGGACCTCAGTTTTTAAAAGGCTATACAAATCCAGATTATTAGAAGATGATTGTACAGTACACAAAGACAGTAAACAACCATTGACCCCTTAAAAGAAGGAGGAATAGTTGCAGGACCCCTGGCATTGCTGTCAAGCTCCACAGGAGCAGGTCTCATGTCCCAGGGATGTTCCTGCAGTGACTCCTTCCTCTGACTGCTGGGTGGCTACTTCTTTAATTAATCACATTTGTTTGTATTGTATTTGTTACATGTTTGTAAGAACCTTCTGGTATCAATAAGCGGCTTTCACAAAGTGCCCTTCAGCTATACTTACCTCCGTGTGAGCCACTCACATTAGTTGAATTAGTTTCAGTTCCGTTTCATTACCTTTGTTCAGTCACTCTTTGAATCACCTGTGCAGTCCCAAAAAATGGACTCCACTGTCATTTAGCACACTAACCCTTCCCTATTTAGCGGTACATCTTCATACCTAATAATTTCACCTCACATTGACTCACAGAGTGTATTCAATTTTGTGCAGTTAGTGCTACAGTTTAAAACCTCCAGTCAAGGTTTCAGGATACAAATTATTAACATTACGTACACAATTATTATCAATTATTAAAAATGTCAGTCTCATGCTGAGAGCGTCTTGGGTCATGTGAAACAACCCATTGACTTAGAAAATGGTTTCATTTTCTGATGACGTCAAGAAGAGCAGCCCTATCAGAGCAGCTGTCCATTGAAACTAAACAGACCCGATCACACAACAAACAAGACGGAAAGTATTTTCTTTATATAAAAACATCTAGAATATGTAAATAAGTCCCCATAAGATAACCAGGTCCATGTGATTAATGCGATTCAACACATGCACAAACAACATTTTTAATACTATGATTCATTCCTTATAGTAGACGTTACTTAGTGTACATTCATGTGTAAATATTAAGAATATAAACCCAATAGCCACAGCTCTTCAAGTGTGAAGCCTATAATAAATAGAACAAATAATTCTAAAGTTTGATTTGAACGAAAAGGCTTTACTCCTTGTGGGATCTCTTGAAGAATCTGAACAGCAACAATGAATTTGCCTCAACAAATACATAAATGAACATTAGATCTTGGTAAAGTCAACTAGTGCAAGCTCAGCACATACAGAACATGAGGTGGTTGGGGTGCAGCAGCAAATGGGTTGAGCATATCTGTAGAGTAAAAGTGAGACGTGTCAAAGGCTGCTCAGTGCAATTGTATGAATATGATTGGCAGTTATTTGCCAACTAGCCAAGCAGCCGGTCAATGAGTCACTGATTGTGAAGCTTGAACAAAACAGCTGACGGCAATAATGCAAGCCAGTCCAGTACTCAGTTTATATAATACATCCAAAATGCATCAACGGTCTCCTTCAACTACCGTCTGACTCCCAACAAATCGATGGCGATCATCAGATGTGGAAGGGAATAACGGTGACAAGAAAATTATGGCATTAAACTCAAGCATTCAAAGCCCCTTCCCCCACTGAACAAAAAAAAGCCATCAACATCAGTTTTTTTTTTCTTTAGAGGGGAAGAGTACAATCAGATTCAATCCCCAGACAAAAATGACTTTGCAGGTTATTTATCGCCTCCATCTCTGATCGTCAGTGATGGAAACATGACACGCCGTGCTATTTTTCGCCCCTTTTGTGGTGCGAGGCTCTGTGACGTGCGTTAAAATGAATATCTAATAAATAAAAGCAACAGGGATTTGGAAACTAATTATAATTTATTAACATAGTTATTATGCTGTCTAAATTTTAGTGTGAAAAGGGGTTTGTGTTACAACGGTTCAACTTCCCTCTTAAATAGGAGTGAATTGGACTTCTTTTGCATGAGTAACTATCTTGTGCTTTTGAAGTAATTATATCCATGAGTAGAGCTGAGCCCAGTTAAATCCCCAGCGGTCGTTAAAACTGAGCATCATTTGCCTTCAGTGAGTTGTTTAGAGCGTTAGGTTGTGTGTCAATAGGGAGCTGAACTCATTTTATGTTTTAATGCAACCACAGAACAGAAGGGTGGAGAAAGAATAAAGAAAAGCCATCTGTGTGTGAAGAGATCCAAAGAGTGATGTTTAATTGGATTAGGATACAGCTAGATGAATTATCTTAAAAATATACATCAAGAGACAAGTAGTGAAAGTAGATGACTGATGAATAAGCCGGTGTAAAGATAATATTATTATTGCACACACAGGGCCTCCAGGGGCCTGAAAAGCTCAAGGCTCACAGCGTGCAAATTGATTTTGTTCATTTGATTAACTGCAAATTTGTTATGGAATTTGCACCACTAAAGTAACCCTAACCCTAATGTACAATATCAAAGTCCCTCATTATTACGTCATTTTTGTTGCACTCACATGAAGCATATTCCCACATTACTTTCTCAAATCTGACACACAGAAAACCTCTGGCGACATGATGCATACAAATCACAACAGGTTATTTTTAATGGGCAATGTTTTAAAATTTCACCAAACTGTAGTATAAAAGTACAGACTGTTTCAATTAGTTTGGGACAAGTACATCCGAATAAACAAGTCAGTGCCTTTAAATTATCCCTTTCCTGAAACACAGTTAACAAATGATTAACTTTTTTTCAAATGTCCCTGTTGTCTGTGGAATTAGCATTGTAGCTTGTGCTATTAGGGCATCTTGGATGTCAGAACATAAAGCACAATCAGGGAGAGTTTACAAGGTTTAAGACTCTGCAAGTTGATTTTCCCACTGTAGTGAAACAACAAAATCACCAGCTGCCACGAAGGTTGGAAACGAACAAAAGTGGTCATGCTTTGTCAAAAGGTATTTCATGTGAGGGGATCACAAGATCTCAGCTTCATCAACCCTCTCTGACTGTCATCCGCAGGTGGGTAAGATCCGAAAAACTGCAGCCCGGAGGAGAGAGTTCCACATACTGTTTATGGTTCTGACTACAGCGGTCTGCTACATGTTGTGCTGGATGCCTTACGGCGTCGTGGCCATGATGGCAACATTCGGCCCACCCAACATCATCAGTCCCGTGGCCAGCGTGGTGCCCTCACTACTGGCCAAGAGCAGCACCGTCATCAACCCTCTCATCTACATACTCATGAATAAACAGGTGAGTCACCAACAGCAGAACTTGACATGTACAACAGCTTTATTTACACAGTAAAAAAAGACAAATTACAACAGCTGAAATCATACAAATGGTCGATTTAAATATCAATTCAAGTGTAAGAAGATAATTCACTGTCAAATCAGAGTCAAGAAGAACACCCTAAGGCTGTTGCAAGTGAAACAGGACCTTCACTCTTATTATGTTGCAGGAAGCTGCAGAAGGGAAACGTCCAAATACCTAAATGTTGAACAATCAATTAGAGGCAGTGTGGGGCAGAAATTCCCACAATATTGAGTAAAAACATGACATGAAACAAGAGTAAAGAGCGGAGAGGGGGGAAATGAAATACACGGTGTCTGCAAAAATGTTTCACATGTTTCCGCATAATGTCTTGCATTTAATCCTGCCAATAAAATTGTTGTCTTGAAGAGGATTAAAAATGAAATTAAACTCCCAGAGTCTATCAATAGCACCTTCGAAGTCCTGCTATCAGTCCTCAACCCACCTTGCTAAAACATAATAAAAAATGGAATTTGGCACAATCCATTGTACTGAATCAAGTGCTCCCAGGGAACTACCAATAGCTGCACCGCAGCTGGTTGTGATTTCCTTTGTCCATAAGCATGCACTAAAATCTTCAAAACACCAAAAATAATCTTATAGCATAATTGCCTCACAACATTAATGACAATGGTGTCTACTTGCAGCACGGTACAGCACAGTTTAAGACTCTTAGTCCTGATCCTGATTTGCATGCTCTGTGCATTGGAAAGTAATCAACATTATTAAGAAATATACATGTACAATATGTTCAGGGTTTTTGCACCTTCAGTGTATTACAATCACAAGCAATAAAATAGTTGATCATTTATGTCAACAGAGAAACATAAAACCTACAGCAGAGGTGAAAACCTGCATGATTCAAAATGAATGATAACCCTCCTTAAACTTCTTTAGTCTGTTTTTTTAAACCTCTTTTACAGTCCTTTAACAGTTGCTGACTTTACCGGGTTCCTTGTTTCAAGACTCTTCTAATAGCCAAACAAACTCCACCAGAAACTGGGGCTGGGTATCGAACCTAGCGACTTTTTCGTTTGCATTCTGAGCAAAATGCATCCGTAGCTGTCGAATAGGGCTGGGCGATATAACGCGAGAGTTATTTATTTCCAATTTCTACCGAGGCAGCTGCAAATTAATGAGAATAACTGCTTTGTGGCATTATGAGATTTACAGAATTTTGCATCAATGTGATGAAACACTTGTCATGTATGTAATTCACTGAATTAGTCATTCCCATCTGGTTAATTTATCTCTATATCCACTCAGTTTCCAGTTTAGGTCCACCTAGCAAAAAGCGATGCTGTCTAATGCATCGCCTCTGCAATCAATCCTATATTCATGAAGAAAGATGTTGATTCAAGTCATTTTAAAGGCTTAGTTTGTGGTGCTGTTGAGTTGTTCTGCATTATAGTGATACAGTATATCTGGAATGTGTTTCTAATATTTTGTCCACTGCCATTTGTTTTAAGGAGTTTGTATTTATTAACTAGACTTAGTTTTAGCAAAGTGTGCCTAATAACCTGTCAACTGAGTGTAGTTTCTCAACAGAATTTCCAGAAACTTTACTATATCATGATATCCAGTATATCAATGTTGCTATTTAAAATACCACAACAGGTTTTTATCTATATCGCCCACCCGCACTGTCAAGCATTTAAATGATTTCCTTTGATCAGGTGTTCCCTGAAAAGGGTTTTCTTTGTAAAAGAAAAAAATATATCAGCCCGTGTTTGTAGTAGCACTGACACATTTTGCACGATACCTAGCCCTACTCAACCACAAGTAATGTGAAGCCCCAGAATCATCTACATACTCAAACTACTACAGAGCCATCTAATTCAACATACATCAGACTATTCAAGGCAACATTTCTGAGACACGTTTTCACATCTTGTATGGAACCACAACCAATGGCACAAGAACATTTCATAGAATAGCACACTTAGCAAAACAAATCTCTTTCAAAGGCAAGATTTTTCTGACTGACTGTCCACACAACCAGTCTCCCTCTCCACGCTGAACAGATACCTCTAGAGCTTGATGTGGCACTGACTGACTGTAAACATAAAAATCATCCCAGCTGGAGACAAAACAAATCTGCTCATATTACCGGCTCAAATTCCTCTTTTATAATCGTCTCCACTCTGAGCTGCTGATGGGTACAAACCAATAATAGAGGATACAGGAAATATGAGACATAAATAGTTGTAGGAAGTGGCCTTCAGGCTGTTACATGACAACGAATTAACCCTAAAAACACCATATGTACTGTAGTGGTGAGCTCCAGGGAGGGTTTGGCCATTACACACAGTGGTAAAATTACATTCAATAAAGAGTAAACTGACCGTCAAAAACCGGGGGCTGGTGATTGCTGAGGCAGAACTGAGAATCCCCTGCTCCACACCTCTAAGAGCAATTACTGCAGTCCTGCCACAGTAAGTACTGCATGTACCTGAACAGTCACAAGGCAACCAAAGGAAAGTGTTCAGTCGACCAACAGGCACAGGGCTACGGCTGTTCCTAGCACCGCTTCGTTCTGAAGATCATTTTGGCCCCATTTACTTTGATTTAATTACGCCGTCAGTAAAGTTACTTTAGGTAGGATGAATCCAAAAAAATGACAACCAGTGCCTTTCCTTCCTGTGGGCTATTTAACTGAGAGACAGGCTTCTTGACACTGGATGAGAACTCATCCTAAATGTGTGAACAAGGAGCGACAGACTGGTGGTTGTGAGCCGGCAAGCTGGCATGCACAGGAAAGTAATTTAGCATTAAGCTTAACAACATCAGTAGTGATAAATCCCCCCCCCGTGACAACACGTAACAACTTGTGATTTCACATGAAGATATCAGCGGAATGTCGATCAGGAACACCTGCTGTAGAGCGATGAAATGCACAGCTATACGAGTGCTGTGACAGCTCGACTTTGTCTCTGTGGAGACTCTGTCTTTTAGCGTGAAAGTGTGTATATCTGTCAGTCTATGTGGCGTTTATGACATTCAGCGTGGAGGACGTCTTTGCTTATTCACAACCCTTTGGACCAGTAAAAAAGAAAAAGAAAATCACAAACATCCACCGTTATGAACAGCGGCATTCCCTTTGAGCGGAGAACCACCCATAATATTGAAAAACACTGTTTACACCACTGAAACACCCAGTTATTGAAAAATCACTTGACTATCTAAAAACACCTATCTGTTGCTACCCTAGTCAGCTCCACAGCTAACGTGGCTCAGCTAAAGCAGAGAGTAATTTCTTATTCAGCTTCGTCTTGGAGACTTTTCCTGCCAGTCTCTGGTCTAGTAAAGTTCTTTCAGAAGCCTCCATGTTGATCCCTCCCTGGAGGGCTATGGCTTATGTTCTTCATGGGTCTAATTTGAAACATGTAAGCTCCAGCCTCCTCGTCTCCAGTGGCTTTATTGCACCTCTCCCTTAGTCAGCCAGAAAAGGCCGGAGTGTGTGTGTGTGTGTTTTCGGACTCAGAGGGTCAGGTTATATATCTCAGATGTCACAGTTGACGGTGCTGAGGCCCGGAAGAGTGACCCGTCCCTTCCTCCTAAGGTCACTCTCGGGGCCTGTGTTGATCCGCTGGATCAGGCTCTTCTCAAACAGGAGGGGATGGTAGGCACCCAGTGTACAGGCAGCATCATAGTAACGCTCGTGGTAGTGGCACAGGTCCGTCTGCCTCATGGAGGGAATGTACTCGTACACATGCACCTGCTCGCATAGCGCCATCATCAGGAGAATGCCTGCAATGGCAACAGAGAGAGAGACAGAAGTTCAGGTAATCATATTCAAAGATATTTCCTGTACATACCATAGTCTGATAGAGTGTGGCCAACTGTGCAGCTCTACTGGAGCAGTTGGGGGTTTAACAGAATAGTTTGACATTTTCTTGTAAAGAAATACAAACAAGCTAGAGTTCCCCCCCCCCATACCAGAATGAGTGCAGCCAGACTTTTCTTTTATCGCTGATACAGCACTGTGTAGATATGTCTGGATATGCAAGACTACCAGCCATTATAAGTTAATCTAAATGACTGCTGGCTATAGCATTGTATTTACCAGATACCAGAAAAGTATCGATTGAGGATTGTTCTCATTTAACTTTTCTTACAAAATAGTCCTTTAATGTCACCTTGTGGTTAATGACATTTCTTTGTTTTCATTTGGTCCAGATACACTTTAGTTCAAATGTGGAAATGTTATCTTATGTGGAAATGTGAAGTTCGGATGTGCTGATAAAGAGCATGCACGCTCAGCAAAACCGTCCTTTAGATAAGGATAAAAATAGAACTGAATCCATAAGACATGAATATGACAGTGTGTTTGCCTGCCACAGCATGCTCTGCATAATATCTTTCATACACTGTGACATGCTGCCAACACAAAGAGAAACCAGTTCCACCGAATGTTTTTTTTTTTATTTTTCATTCCACCTTTCTTTGAACATCCCTGCCAATGTCTGTTTATCATTTCTCTCTCAGTATTGTTATTCTGCTCTCCTTCTCAATTGTTGCTCTCCAGCATGATCAAAATCACCACTAATAACCAAGCAAATCCTTCCTACAGAATGCATGAGCGTGTCCTGTGTATTGCTAAAGCCTTTAATCTATAGCATGTTTGTAAGCCAGTTGGCTCTGTATTGTTTTCTTAATAAGATCCAGAAGTTTGACCCTCTAATTTGTCCAATCTAGACCTCATTTTCTCACAATTATACCACATTACGGATCGAGTGTGAATTAAATCTCATCAGACGCAATGTGTGTTAGACCAGTTTACAATACATCTCATTAACCTTTAAAAACCAAGGAAAACACATTTTTCACGTAAAAAATAAATTATGTTTTTAATTTCAAGTAAATTTCACTTTAGCATAACTGGTCCATTGATTTTTTGAATTTAATTTTATTATACTATATTTATCCCGTTAAGGGGGAAATTGTTATCTGCATTTGACCCATCCCTGTATATAGGGAGCAGTGGGCTGCCTATGACAGGCGCCCGGGGAGCTGTTAGGGGTTCAGTGTCTTGCTCAGGGACACTTCGACACACGACACGTCCCAGCCAAGGATCGAACCGTCGACCTTGCGATTACCAGACAACCCTCTTCACCCCACTGCTTTCCACAATTGCACATGGAGATAAGCCATCAGACAATCAACACAATGATGCTAAAGTAATGGCCATTGCATAACAAAAGGTACCCTTACATAATTGTTTGTTACTCATGTCACATTTGCCTTCAATGTGTCCAATTAATATGCCAGCAGTGAGTGATGACAAACATCCGCCTAGAATTGTACAAATGTATTCATTCTGAAGCAAAAGAATGACGACAGATGAGAAAGAAAAGACATGACTCGGTCCCTCACAATATCCAGCAAACACGTATATTTCAGACGGCAGCTTTCAGACCTTTCCCACTTCCGTGTTAAATGAAGGTCAAACTAACCAGACCACAACACGACTTTGGGAGACCATTTTTAACTCTCAAGCGGCACTACCCGTTGACCGTGATGACATGGAAGTGCACTAAGGCATGATTTCTGCCCAAACAAACTGAGCGGACTTGTACCTCGAGTCTCTCTGCGAGCATGAAACCAAGGTCAACCCATCTCTGATGATTCCAAGAACTCTCCGTTTGAGCTGCTATGTTGTTTTTACACTGTCTGTCTTTCCATCTCTTTCTCAGTTCTACAGGTGTTTCTTGATTCTGTTTCACTGTGATCACTGGTCAGCAGAGAACCGCAACACCTCCATGCCCTCCAAGACCACGGTGATCCATCTGAACCGCAGAGTCTACAGTAACACGGTGGCCTGCACCGCCCAGGTCTCCACTGACGCTCTCAACCTGTGCGGCAGCACCTCGGCCACCAAGCACACAAGCCCGGCCCCCAGGGTCACAACCTCAGCCTGAATATTCTCAACGTGACCAGACAGGAAACACAGTCATGATGAAGCAGCAATGACTCAGCTGGACAGCCACACTTAGGACGTGAACTGCCATGGAACACCCATTAAAAATGTTACCAGCCGATTGAATGGCTGTTATCAGTGGTTATCACTACCATTCTAATGCTTCAACCTGCAGCTTCCACATCGTGAAAGTAAAACTTAACGTTGTGAATTTAAACAACACAACTTAGGGTTTAAGCGACATAACTACTTGCTTGGGTTTATGAAAAGATTAAGGTTTGGGTTAAAAGAAATACATGAGTTGAGCCATCCATCCACCCCAAACACCACGCAGCCTTTGTCTACTAGAGGTCGTCTTCGTCTTCTTGAATTCCTTCCGGCAATCAACCATAGATTTCAAAGACCTTCTGAACCTACTAGTAGGTGAATCAGGCCTCTTCTGACCCATATCTATGAGGCTGAGAACGCCCAGTCAGTCGGCTGATAACATTCAAAGCAGATACGTGGAATGTGAACGAAAGTATATTGCATTGAAAAAAGTAAATGTATTTTATGTGCAAGCTTACGTTTGTCCTTGAGTTTTTGATATAGAGACAAAAGTACTAAATGTCTGAACAACTAGATGGCCAAAAGTATGTGGACACCTGAACATTGCACATTATTATACAACGTTTACGGTTTTGCACTACTTCAGCCACAATGTGGGGTTGAGTATTGATGTTTTGCGATGAGGCCTGGCTCACAGTCTTGCTTCCAATTCATCCTAAAAGGTGTTTGAAGGGTCTAGGTGAGCACCAAATTCTGGAACCCATTTCTTTTTGGGTCTTCTTTGTGCACATTGTAATGTTGAAACTGGCAAAGGATCTTCCCGAAACTGCACAATATTGTCTAAAATATGATTGTGTGTTATAGCATTGGGATTCCCCTTAATTGTACTAAAGGAGCATTGCACAAAATACCAAAAGTACACAACAACACAAGGACATCTACTTTTGGCCATATAGAGTACTTAGTCCTTATTTTACGTGTCCTTTCAATATTCATTGTTTGATCAATTCAAAATTGTAATAGTTGGTATTAAAAGGTTTAAAGGATGTACATGTTTATTATGAACTCACCTGTCAATGTTATCGTCTACCGAGCACATTTCCTCCTGATTACACTGGAGGTCATTGCGCTGCTGTAAATGCAAGGCTAGCCAGTCAGAGTTGTGCTTTTTCAATGAGTGTCTTAAGTGGATTGATGTTTTAATCATGTTACTGCCGTCTTTTCCTCCTCTTTACTCCAGCCTCGTTCTCACACAACGTTCAAGCTGTGTATGCTTAAAATATTATAATTTTGATCTGCAGGTAGGCGTATTATTTTTTATGTCTGTGTTGGTGTTCCCTCTTATGATATATGCTTTGTGTTACTGCATGATTTTGTTGCATGTTTTTTGTACATTCAATTCTAAATTGTTCCGAATGAGGAGAGACACCGATGTGAACCTTAATCCAATTAAAGAGCTCCACCTTCTCGAGGAGTCACTGGTCAAGTAAAAGCCGTGACAGAGAGTGGAAGCCATGGGAGGTTTCTACTGTGGAGACGTCGATGGTGATTACTGCTGCAACATGTCAAAGGAAGAGGAGCACAGCAAAGGTGCTATGGGATGGCCAATGGCGCATATTTCACCTGGTTTTAAAAATGTGGTCCTGATGATGCCTACTGTAATGGGGAACCACCACAGAAGAGGTTTTGAGTAATTTGCAAGGGGGTTATTTTTCTGTCCGAGCAAGGGTGCCGCAAGAAGGGGGATAGGGAGCGGGAAAGGGTCCATTGTCCCTGGCCCGATTTGGCATTGCGGCTGGTGTTACCCCATTGCAAGATGGCCTCAAGTTGTTATTGTTTGTTTTTATTCTTTAAATAAATATTATTGCTGTGGAAGCGAATCATTGCGATGCTGTATTTTAAGAGAAGGTGGAGGTTCTTGTGAAAATGGTAAGAAAACTAACAAAAAGAACTATGCGAATTTTATAAAAGTGACATGTCTGTCTTTTCTGTGATACTGAAAGAGAGCAGTAGACCATTTAAGATTTGGACTTTGACAACAATGAACTAATGTCATGAGTGTCAAGAATGACTTCTGTACTAACAGGTTGCAGTGCGTGCCCTACCCAGAGCCCTTTAAACAGAGAGTCCCGTCAATGAAAGTTCAAAATGCTCGATCGTCACGTGACACTCGTAGACCTCAGATAGCTCCAGGAAGTACTTGGCGGGCAAAAGAAATTGCAATTTCTGGTAATTAGTGGTTAATAAATTAATTGATTTACAACAGTCATATAGAACACTAACATATTTATGTAGTGAGATGAATGTTTTGTTTTAAGTCAAGTTAAGTACAATGTACTAATATTTGAAGAATACTAAGTGTGAACAGCTGAGTTACCTGTCTTGTTGACATATGAGCTGAAGGTTGCGTTGTTTAAAGAGCTGTTCTTATTGCTTTGAATTATTTTAATGTTTCTTAAACTTGTATGGTATTCAAGAGCAATTACATATTAAATAATATATTTAGAGGGAGGGGAAAAATGTAGCAATATTCAGATTACATAACCTTTCTACCATTTCTTCAATTCATGGTCGTTTCATATTCAAACATTGCATTTTTTCACAAACGAAGGCCACACCATTGGGGTGATTCATATTTATGTAGTTTAGTTTATTTATGTCAGGGACCATGTACATGAACACATTATTCTTTATTAGTTTTGTAATTTCCATCTGCAGTCCCTGGACAGGTGAAAGGAAACAATACAACATCATGTCTACTACAATTGGACCAGCAACCTAGTGATGCCCATGCAGACATATGCTCGCGCACGCACACGTAGTCGTCAAAATGTTGCGTCAATGCTCACAAAACTGGTGCCTTCAAATCCATTTTTTTATCTCACGGGAAAAAAAACACGGAAATCTTGGCAGGTTTTCAGATTGACGGATGATTGGGTTTATTTTTATTTTTTTAACTAAAAGGGAAAGGCTTGCAAAACCCAGGGAGTGGAGACTCATGGTGCAGGATGAGTTGAATAGTGTGGTTCTTGTGCTGAAAGAGAGACATTGCTGTCTTATTTGAAACATACCTTATGTGCATATAACATTTAATATTCATATTTAAATCCCCCTATCCTGCAAAAAAATCCCATTCAGAAGCCTTCATCCCTCTGATTACACAGCGCGTGTTAAAATGGCCTTATTCAAACTGAATTTACAATACATGGTCTGTTTATTCCATATTTACCGTTATGTGTTGCTCACTTTATCCAGTATGGTTAATTAGCTTAATCTGTTATCAGTCAACATTATCATGTTAATTATGTCATCATCACTAATTTAGTGGTGGAAAATCCACTTACATGCTGCAATGCACATGTTCATTTTATTCAGGTGTGGTGATAATATAAAATCTCTTTCTTTAAACGTCTTACCTGTTAAAAGTCCATCACGAACGTTCCATTCCGCTGCATCTCTATGGCGCTGCTAGTATACGTTGCAAACTCCCGGGAACTATTGACAGCAATTACCGTAAAAAAAAAAAACCTGGTCCGTTGGAATGAACGGACTCTCTCTTTAAAGGGCTCCGAGCTCACCTATTTAAGTACAAAAGCATCTGCCAAATGAATGTAGTGTAAAGTAATGAGTGTTAGGAGGACAAAACCTTCCCATTTGCACTCCTTTGTAAGTCAGTTATGTGTGCCATAGCAACAGTTGATAACATGTCAATTAAGAAAGGCTAGAAACTACATAGCGAGGGGGATTGTGTTTTATTAAAGGTCAGTCACTGCTCACAGCTGGGTAAAGGATAATCTATACAAACAGCATTTACTGAAGCAGAATTAACCAGAAACCTGTCTAATTTGCAGTACGTTCATTCTACCATATAGGTAACACGACAAGAATAGAAACAAAGGGTCCCTGCAAGAAATACACGCTGACATTACAGTTTAATTAAGAAGGACGCAAGCAGTGAGGCCTTAGAATTTAATAGCGTTTTGTTAAATTTAAAGCCCCGCTGCCTTTGATTCAGGCCATCTTATCAGTGACTGCGTATATATTAAACTGCAATCAGTTACTGCAATCAGAACAGAAAACCAGCCCCACTGTGGTTGAGAGGCAGTGCAGTAAAAGAGCAGGACTGGTTTACTGCGTTTGATGACGGGCAATTTCAGTTCCAACAGATCAAAGTGTGTCTGGTGAAATCAGCTAATGTCATCTATCAGTGTTAGATTGTTTTTAGTTCTGTTCCATTTATTATTTTTTAATGTATTACTTTTGCTTTGCTTAAATGATTTATGACGAGTAGATTAGGACCTTGATGGTATATTGTCAACAACAACAAAACATTTTTTTTTACGAGGATGTCATCTTTTGAGTATCCGAAAAAACAATGGAATTTCCATCAGCCTCAGCTTTTCTAAAAGCAGCTATAGTTGATATATTTATAGTACCAACATATCAAATGACAACATCAAAGGAGACACTTTTAGTGATGAACCCATAGAAAATTACCCTGCAGCTCCCCTCATCATTTAGCTGTCTAGCCCACAATCTTACTGTTGTGGTTCACAACCATTAGTCAAAGAGAAATAAAATACAGTGTGCAGGTTTTATCTCTCTTGCTGCTAAAGCAATTCAATAACAGATATGTGAGATTTATAGCTATACTGTGATAAATAAAATATGTTCATTGTGGCTAGCTACACTGTAATACAGCTACAGAATCTGTGTTACGTTGTTGTGTCTTCGGCACCAAATATAGCGACGACCTATTATTGAGGAATCCACAGCAATGAGGAATCATTCTTGACGAGTACACTCAATATGACACAGAATGTGTCACTCGACACTACGGATCAACCATAAGAATAATGGTCTGTCGCTTTTGAGGTAAACAAATGCTCCTGGTCAGTGGTGTCGTGGTCCACGATGAGGTGATTGTACAACGTAGAGGGGTACAGAGGAGAAAGTGGGTATAACCGCCAGAAAATGAGGTGGGTATGCCCCGTATACCGGCGTATAACCTCCACTACACCACTGCTTGTTTCACATATGGCTGTGAAGGGGGGAAAGCATTTCAAGTGTCTGAAAATGTAAGTGGAAGAGACCAATATTGACATGCTGGAGAGCTTCTAAAATGAGATTACAGTGTGGACACATCATCGCCAACTCCTGCACGGATGTGCTGCTTTGAAGCACATTGCAAAGCCCCGCTGCACATGCTGATATACTGAAGATAAAAATTTCAGAATTTCTTAGCGTGCGTGCGTGTGTTTGCATTTGCTCCAGGAGCAGTCAATGAAATGGAAAGATAAGCGTACAGAGGAAGGGAACAGACGTACACTGAATGCATATCGGCTTTAATAACGCATGTATGTGTGTACTCACCTATGAAGCCAGACGAGGGAGGATTGGGCTGGATATTCTCCTGAGTGTTGCCCTGAATCACATCCCAGAGTCGCCACACATAGCTTGGGTGAAGGATGTAGAAGGGCTGGGCAGGATGGAGCTTGCGGTGCTCTACGTATGGCCCAAACAGGTTGTAGTCCGGACTGGCATACCACTGATGAAGAAAGAGACGGACACCTCAGTTTTAGACCACGGTTTCAGATGGCAAGGTGAAATCAATGTGGTAGTCATGAAGTGCCAGGTTTTTCAGTTCCCCTCCGTATCCCCTCCAACAAGCAATAACACTCCGAGTCAATGGAGTGAAGTAAGATACATAATATTCCTAGCAGTTAAACTCTTGGACTGGAAGATATTTGCTTATTTATAACTTTGGAATTTTTCAATGAGAGAGGAGTAGTAGATGGAATTTTAAGATTTTTTTTACCAATAATTGAATTTTCTTTTGTGGAAAGACCATATCGGTCACAACTTATTACACAAAGCAGAGTAGTTTCATCTGTCTTAAAACATCTCTAGAGGAAATCTAAGTGTAAGCATTTAATTTGCATTGCGTATGAAGTCTTCCGACCAATCAAAGCGCTTTACACTACATGTTGGCATTCACCCATTCAAACACATTCATACACTGATGGTTCGGGCTACCATGCAAGGTGCCACCTGTTCATCAGGACGAAACTAAATTACACACATTCTTACATTGATTGCACAGCCTTTTGGAGCTACGCAATGGTCAATCATGTCTGACACGGCGCCGTCACGGAAACGTAGTGCCCAAACCTCCAGTTCCCCCCCGTAAACACCGTCAACTCTGTCAGCACTGCTGCCGTTGTTTGCGCTGTTAGCGCTGTTAGCACTGTTAGCTGCGAGCCACCGGCTCAGATGTCGCCGTGTTGAGGGCCGTGTGGAGGCAACAGATATGCTCTGAATTCTGCACCTTGAACTATATTTTTAGAGAGTGGAAATACTTGGCTCTGGGCCATTTAATGTAATTAAAATGTAGTTTAGATATAAAACATTTTTCTTTCATCTTTCTGATGCACTTCAGATCTTTCCTCACACCAGACGGACAGAGCATACTTTCATCAGAGCTACAAAAACACATAACCCCAAAAAAACATGCTGGTTTCTGAATTACAGTCAACATTTTGTAACATCGTGTTTGGACTGCATCGGACACTTTATTGTAAAAACTAAAATGGCGAGTGTTCCTTTTTGCAAATACAAATTATTTAAAACAAATGATAGAGACACACAATGCACTTATGACCACTAAATGTGAACACATCAGAAAGTTGTACTTTTATGACTTTTATGAAAAGTATAGAACATTTCCTCAGTAGACTTGGCTCTGAACTACATTTAAATTACGCATTTCCTTCACAGTTAGTGGGCTGATGTTTTATTTACATTATTCACACACTGTTTTTGTTTTTAGCATCAAAAGAAAAATGTATATACCGGTATACATGTTTGCATTGAACAAAATACACATTTTCTGCCCTAGTGGAAAATCAAGTTGACTTTATAGTCTCATTATCAACTGAACACACTGTACATGTTCAGTACAGTGAGTCAAACTATAAGCATGGTGGTGTAATCAGAGTGTCACTTATTGATGGAAATGAAGCTCAATTATAATGGATTCGCGGAGGAAACGCATCATAAAATGTATTATTTTTGTACTATACATTAAACTGCATTTTCAGATTGAACCACCTCAATTTCTCAGTAGAGGTATAAAAGAACATTATGGCGAGACACCCCAGACAAAAACATTGTTTTTCATGCACTAGTCAATTTTTTAAGTTTGAGCTTTTTTGCTTCTTTTCAAAGACTCGTGAAAGAAAACATCCAAAATACACATTTAGGTATTTATTTTACTATCCTTTGTCTATATAAGTCTGTAGATTTCTCCCCTAAATTCCCCAAAAGTTAGCCTCATTTTGTATATTCAAACATGACATTTTGGCCAACATGAAAAATAAAAAACAACTGTCTTAAGTGATCAACTGGGGAAGTTTTATGGTGATATGACAGGACTATTTCCAAGGGTCTTGCTAAATGTATGGAATTTTACAATACATATATTTAAGGTAAGGCTGGGCAATAATTCAATATGATCATTTATCGTCTTTTAATAGAATCATATCGTGATACAATTTTATATTGAAACATTGTGATGCACAATAAATTCATCTATATTGATAATAACAAGCACTCAACTTTCCCTAAAAAAAAAAAAAAAAAAAGATATTAATTCTGCTTATGGGAATACCCCAGTGTAGTTAAATCAAACAATTGTCTTAATGGGATTACTTTGCATTTCCTGTGTCACGGTTTGCTTTGTACGGTTTCCCCCTAGTCTGTTGTTGAGTAACGTGGAGCATGCTGCAGCTACACTACAATGTGCTGAACACATGCTTGTACTTTTGCTATTTTTTTCAAGAGCAGTGACAAACTGATCAACCCTTTTGTGATCATCCATCTTTGAAGTAGCTGTTTCAGTGATGGGCTTCAAAGCAATAGCTTGCTACCAGCATTGTATTGAGTGATACGCCAGGGTATTATTAGTGAACGAGACAGGCTGCACATAACGAAGTCGGCTCCTGCAGAGAACTAAAGGTTAAAGCCTGAAAAGTCATCACTGTTCATTTAGAGGGACAAGTGGGTCTATTATTAGCTTGTGAAAAAAAAATGAAATGGCAAAAGTAAATTAATAAGAACAGACGAGGACATAATTAATATTCCAAGATAATACAAATTGGACAAATAATGGAAATTATTCAGAGAGATGGCTACATGCAGAATGCTAATCGCTTTTGTGTTTTTTAGGTTATCTACCTGAAGACTTCAGCCCTCGCAGAAGTCTTGGATGCTATTGGTTGTGGCAGCAGAACATTCCCTGAATAACAATAAGGTAGGATAGAGGGTTTATTGAAGTGGTTCCAATATTCATTGGATTGGTAGTACACTGTTTTTTTGTAATATGCACAGCACATGCTCTCCTCCCATTCAGGCTACAAGATAAACTGGGAAAAATGTTGCTCCTTTGCTGACATTGGAGTATTTCCATTTCAGTGTCTACCTTCGGGGATGAAATATCTGTGTATAAGATTGATTCAGGGGAATATAAAAAATATCAAGACCAGCTGTGCCAAGTGGAAAATGTTGAATTCATCTCTGTAGGGGAAAATAAAAGCAGTTAGAATGATGGTATCTTCAAAGATTAACTATATTTCCATGATGCTTCCTTTCTTGTATCGGTGCTTCAGCAGTATAAAGAGGTAGTTCGGGATTACCTGTGGAATGGGAAGAAACCGAGACTCCGTATGATTAAGCTGTTAACCATTACAAAAGGGAGAGGTGGACTGGCATTGCCAAATATAGAATTATACAACGCTGCTTTTGAAATGGTTAAACTATGCAAACACTGGTCAGGGAGCGGCTCACATCTGGGCTGGATAGAGGTGAGGGAAGTCGCCGCTTACCTCCCCTTTTAGATGTAAGATACTCTGACTCAAACGCCATCACAGTCCTCCCTAGAAGGGGATATCAATCCATCACTGCAGCACTCACCAGAGATTTGGAGCAAAGTCCATAAAATGTTGGGCCTGACTCAATAAAAGCAAAGTTGCTCATCTATATGGGGAAATCCTGCGATAAAGATAGGGAAGAAAACAGTATGTCGGAGGGCATGGCACACCAAAAGTTTAGCCACAATTGCTAAGGGAGTGTTCTACTCCTATCAGGGTCTACAAGATTGATATAATCGAATGGATAATGCAGACTTTTGGGAATACCCCCCCAACTAGGGAGCTGTGTACAGTTTATGGGTTATAATACAAGAGGACAGGATGAACGTGTATTGCAAAGGTTTTGAAAGCGTCCACAAAATGGAAATCATCTGCATTTGCTAAAAATGGCAGCAAATGCTCTTTACAGTATGGTAAGAGTGAGAGTATGAGGATGATATGACAAAGGGACCGTGACACTGAGCTTGAACAAGAGGTCTGGAGAATATTGTCCATATTGTTGGCCAGTAAGGGATAATGAGAGCAATATTATACAATATATAAAATAAATCTTGACGAGAAATCTGTTCGACCAGCTGGACTTACAAAAAGGTACAGTTTTGGTTCACTCTTGTGGGCTTCCTTAATGCAGCCAGGAATATATTAAAGAACTGGAAAAAATACTAGCAGACCTTGTTATGAGGACTGAATCAAATGTCCATGTTCCCCATGCTTCTGATCCGCTGTTCATGAGAAGCCATGACCGTCTACCAACCCTGCAAATTCTCCCACTACAGATATCTGCAATCGGTCAATTGTACAGATCATTCCCATGTTTCATAAAACTACCGGTTGAGGCAGGCATAGAACTCCACCTAATTGTGTCTTCTTCAAAAATCGATTTTATCCTCCTGTGTCTATTGCGTCCACCAATCTGCCCTTTGCTACCTCTAATGAGCATGTTACACTTGGACATCAAGACTTTAAGCTTCACCACAGGCTTGGTCTGTTACAGTTAAACATCAGAAGCCGGCTCCAAAAAATGTATGACATCCACGTGTTGTTACCTGAAACCTCCCCAGATATCCTCATGCCGACTGAATCACGACTCTCCCACTAGATTCATTACTATGAATACAATGTTTTTAGATCTGTCGAGCAGAGGAACTCCCTAACGCCTCAGCTTCTTCTGAATGCAAATTTTCTTTTCGTTTGGTAAGCAGCTTACACAGTTCTGCTTCGGTTAAAAGCATGCAAAACCACTGGTGCAGAGAATCTTGACCCATATCTCCTTCAACTAAGTGTGCCACTAAATTTGACCACATTTACTTAATATGTCCACATTTGGCTAATTTTGGCCAAAGCTAAAAACACACATTCCAGTTATTAAAACATTTTTACATATAAAAAATGTATTTTGACTCCGTATAGATTCCCTCTGCTCCCTGTTTGTATGCCACCTTCACCCACTTAGCTCACATTGCAAACCAAACAGGTACGATTCCAGCTCTGTGGAAAAGCACCTTAGTAGAACCATTAGATATAAGTGGTCTGATCCCAACAATGATGGTCCAATATCTAGACTTCCTTAATGAGCAAAACTCAGAGAAACATTATTTGACTTACAACTATGTGCCTTTATTGACTCACTAAACACACTACAACCACAGCAGTCCGGTTGTCGCCCGGGTCCCAGCACAATAACAGCTGCAGTTTCAGTCACTGTCCAAAAATGATTATGTGCTGCCTTTTTTCGCTGTCCTATCAAAATCCATTTGATACCGTTGAACCAATTAAGCCACGCGTAGTTCCATTCTTACCTTACAGAGGGAAGTCAGACTTGCTGAAGTCTGTCTTACGGGTCTGAAAAGTGAAGCCAATGCAGAAGTGCCTTAAACTTGCATTGTTACTACTGGCCAGCAGGGGGCGGCGACTCTGGTTTCTAAAAGAAGTCTGATTGTATAAAAGTCTATTAAAAAACATCCCTACTTCTCTCTTGATTTATTACCTCAGTAAACATTGTAAACATGAGTTTATGGTCTCAATAGCTAGTTTCAAGTCTTCCTCAATACAGCATGATGTTCATTTAGTAAATTATGGTCCATTTAGGATAAAATAAATGATAAAGCAGGGTATGCTTCAGGGCGTGGCTACCTCGTGAATGACAGCCACGGCATTGTCCGGTCTGGGAGTTGTCAGTGTTTTTGTCTTAGAACTTTAACCCTTTCACAATGTGTTCACCTAAACAATGTCTTATTCTGAGTGTAGTTGTACTTAGTTCCACCCTCTTGTGTCACTTCTGGTTGCAAAAAAATGGCCAAAATGCTGAAGTCAAGGCTTCAAAACCGCAGTCCACAAATCAATGGAGACGTCACAGTGACTACGTACACTTGTTATGTACAGTCTATGGTTGAAATCAATGGTCCCTGTAGTGGAGAGAAACTATGCATTGTCCAGGCTACTTAAAAGTTATAACAATTGTTCACATCATGACCTTGGTGTCACATTAACACATCTTCTATTGAAAGGTCAACTGGCCTGGAAACAGTGGTGGACTACAGACAGATTAATGAAGTGGTTATACGTTTTGTGTGATTAACAGGCTCATTGGATGCACAGAAAACATACCTTGTGTAAGTCGACAGTGTAAGGTGCAGGATCCCAGGCCACCAGAGTCACATTCTTGTAGATTGAGCTTGTGTTGAATCGATGCTTAGGATTGTCCAAAATCTGTAAAAGCAAGAAGTCCTGATTTTATGGGCAGTTGTATTGACGCTGGAAGTCTGGTCATCATTGCCAGGCATTTGAAATATCAAGCTTTAGAGCTGCTGGTACACAGACTTTGTTACCTCTGGACAGAGCCAGGTTAGCCGTTTAACCCAGTATACAGAATCAGAATCAGCTTTATTGGCCATGTATGCGTACGCAGACATGGAATTTGACTCCGGTTTCCACTTCGCTCTCGATGTACATACACAAATTTACATTAAACAAGAAAAACAGAGCTGAGGAGAACTGCAGAGTAAGTAAGTTTATTTTTAAGCCAAGATTTTACTTCTAGAACCAAGGTTAAAATAATGCGTCATAAAAAACCTGAACCATCCTCAAATAAATAAATTAATATATTCCAATTATACAGTAAGAACGTGCAAATAAGTATTATTGATTGATAATCATTAATATTCTCAAGTGGTGGCTGAGCTGAAATGAATAGAATCCGTGGAAGCACAAAATGCAAACAAGACCAATAAATCAACATCCACTGCATATGTCAAGAAATAAGGGAAGTCATAAATCATTTATATTTGTTTTACATGCATTTCAGTGAGTGACACAGCCCGCTGAGTTATACATCCATCAATAAGTCATTATCGTGCATCATGCAAGGCCAGACTCTCACTCACCTGTGAGTTGATGATGCGGATGGTGGTTTTGTTGCCCACGTCTCGCTCATATCCCTCCGTAGGTGCCGTGTTGAACCGTAATACTGCATCATGAGTATCTGAAAGACAAAACGCAGACCACATCACTTGAAGCATATAATGAACTGACCTTGCAGTATACATGGAAATATGAAAACTAAAGCTGGGTATATACACGAGTATAACACCAATGTTTTTTTCCCCCCACAAAAACCTCTCTTGAACAGCTCTTTATAACCAGGCAATATAAGTTTATATAATATATAAAAATATGATCTCACTACAGTGACGCAACTGATGATGTGACCGTCAACAACGATGTCCGTCAGGCTTACAGACATAACCAAAGTGCTCTCTAGTGGTTGGCTCCTGAAACTGATGAACCACCATAAATACAAAGAAAACATTACAGTTTCACCACCAATTCTGTCCACATTTTGGTACGTTTTGTATATATAGTGTCCCTCACAGTTCACACACCAACATGAAATCCTCAGCTTGATGGATGGTGGTAGTAATAATTAGAAACTTGTAACGTCTGCCCGTCTGTGGATCGATCCATCAGTCCCACGGATGCTTCTCGTGTGTTTATCTGATACCAGAATGGATGATCCTGCAGCTTTTGATCTGATACTCCTTCATCACTGCAGCCAGTTGACTGTTACACCACCGATTGGCATTCACAACACGACGACCTATTGCAAACACTCAAAACGGGCTCACTAGCTTGATATTGAGTTTGCTCTCCTGCTCCAATATAATACTGTAAACACGTCGGATTCTTACAGGGCTACACCGGACTGATGGATTAAAGCAGGGATCGTTCTTGGTCCAATCAACTGAGGTTCATTTTACTTGTATAAGGAAACTCACATCATCAATATTTCACTCAATATTCAGACTAAAGAATATTTTGTGAAAAATATTTTTTTTTTTACCAAATTATTGTTTTTCTTTATATTTCATCAATTTATCGTTACATTTATGATTTATTATTATTTTCTTCGTTTTTCAGTTATTTATTTTTTCCAAATATGTCATGTAATTATTATTTTTTAATTACTATTTGTAGTTTGTATTGTTCCAGGGTATTTTGTTTTTCATGTTTTGATGCACTGACTAGTATTGACTGAAGACAAGTTGTACATGTGTCACACTCATGTTTGCCATCATTTTATCAGTGTTACTTATTTCTTCAAATGCATGTTGAGAACTTTGAAATGAACTTAAGTCAATGAATTGTACTACATAAATAAATGTGCCTTTGCCTAATGTACACACTCAGCTTTTATCAGCCGAGTGTGTGGTCATTATTACATACCGGTACATATACTTGTGGTTCTTATTATTAAGGACTACACTGTGTTATAGTACTGCTACTGCTTCACAGAATGAAATAATGGGGTTCAATCAAGCCTACTCATGAATACTAATAGAAAGGCCTACATACGGTTAGTCTCTTCATGGTGAGAAACCCACCACTGCTTGAGTGACATCAATTATGGAACATGGCTCAGGGTACCTGTTCCAGCTTGTCGAAATGTGTTCATGACAAATCATTTCTATGGATATTTTTTCACATAGCCAGTGATTGTCAATCTAAATCATACTGTGGCCTTAAAATGAAGCGATGCCTTTCTCATGACCTCTGTTACAGGCGGCAGAGTGGTGAGCAGTTTAATCAAAAAATAATTTGATTCCTTCGCGGAGGAGCCCTGGAGGTTTCTAACCGTCAAGTACTGCCGGAGAAATTCAAAAAAAACATACTCAAATATCAAAAGTAAAAAATACCAATGTTCTGTATTGCACTCAAATTCTAAGTGACTCCCAGGTACCACTTATACATATTTGCAACATGAACATGTTTTTCTCACTATTTCCCACTGCACTTGTTCATTGATTTAACCTTAACCGGACCAGGATCGATATTCAACCCTCACCTCGTTTCCCCGATTATCGTCTTTCTATTTCCGTGACTGCAACGTCTCATGGGCAAAACCCACTTCACATTTATTTTCTACAATGTTTTTTTTAAAGAATAGAGGGATTTTAATGTTAAAAACCCAAAACGTGGCTTTCTTTAACTGTAACCAGACAAACGGGTCAGTCCACTGGTCTGGTTCAGGTTTATAGTACGTGTTGTGCTTTTGACATCAACAGGAACTGCCATAAAGTACGTGAAGCTGGCGACACATATAGTGATTAAACTACAGTATCACAACACCATTAGTCATACTCCGCCATAGAGAGTTTGATTCATTTAAAGCTTAAGAGTACATTTGTCAGTGTCTGTGAGATTCAACTTGATGACACTGCTCCTCTGTTGACTCAGTTAGTTCATGTCTGACATGTTGTTTTCCTCTTGCCACATGATGAATGAATTTTACAATGTCGCCTTACAACTTTATACAACTACCCGTGGTAGCTGCAGTTTAGTTGGATGTGTAGATGCAAACTTCCATGTTGGCAGATAAAACAAGGGCGGCAGACAATGTCATTAGCAGGCTACTGGATGTGTTGCAGTAGATTAAGTGAGTTTGTTTTCCACCAAAAACAATTAGAATTGCATTATTCCGGTTTCAATCATGGCTCCTCTCTGCTGATTACCTTAAATTAGCTTTGTGTTATAAACTGAAACGACTGCTGATTTTTTTTTTACAAAGGTATTAAATGGCCTTGCTCCAATTACATTACAAACCTGTTAACCCATTATGTGCCTGAGAGCTCAGCACGGAATATGTTGGGTGTTCGGAGTACGTTGGACACACATCTTCACTTCCTTCACACAATATGGAAACATTCTTGTCATTTTTTGAACATGAATGCTTTTGTCACCGTTTTGCAGCAAAAGCATAAACAAAGAGGGACAGCAGGCTGAGGGGATTTACTCATCAATACCAAAAACTATGATCTCAAAAATGACCAGTGAGTTTAGTCAAAACTATTTATCAACAACAATAAAACACTATAAACTTCACAACAATAAATACTTTCACAGATTAATGCTGGACCTGGTCCCGTTATTTTCTCCATCCCTTGTGTTCTGGGGATGCAGTTTATCCTGTACACCACATGATGGCAGTCACACATCAAACACACTAAACCAAAGCCTCAGTTACAAAGCTCTCACAGTGTAAACTCTGTGCTGCAGCCACTGGGAGGAAAAAAAACAATAATCTAAATGTCAAGTCTGCCTGCAAATGGCACAGAAAAAAAGAGTATGATTGCCACGTTCATCTTTCGGCTATTTGTCACAATTCACAGATGCAAAATGTAGGTTTTGATGCAGTGCAGCCTTTTGGGGAGGACGGCAGGGTGAGAAGAAGCAGACAGAAGGGGATCAATTCAGTTTGATTTCCTGTTAAAGCTGAGCCTGAGAATTGATGTAACAAAGTCAAGCTTTTCCCAACACTGTTCAATAATTAATCAGCTCCAGAACATTTATCTCATTAGTCAAGTCATTTAGTCCCGACAAGCAAAATCTCTTTTCTTAAGAACTGAATACCATGATGATGACACACTGAACCAATACCCTGAAATAAAGATTTATGCGTTTGCCCACAGAGAATAAACAGTCATAAATTACATTTCTTTATTTGATGACTTTCCAATATTCTCATAACGACTCTCTGGGGGCATATTTGAGGCTTCAAATTGAATATTACAAGGTATGCATGTTCAAAATAGAGGAAACAATGATGCAGGTGTGGTGCGGAAAAGACGCATTCACTTCCCTTAGTTAGGAGCATGTGCATATGGGTCACATTATTGGACATAAACCAACAACGAACATGGAGGGATGATGATACATCAACAGCACCTGCAGAGTTTAAGTCCAAGGCCTGCTGCCCAAAACTGAAGACTGCCTCTCTTTTCTTTGCTTCTAAAAATAAGGAATACCACTCAGTCAAATGTTCTTCTTCCTCCAGCACTAAAAGAGAAACCTGAAATATCAAAAACACTGTACTTGAATGCATTTTAGAGTCTGTAGATCACAACTTTGCAGAAAAGCTGAACTTGTAATGTTCAGATTTGTTTAGTAACAGAAACATTTTTCGTTCAACGAGTGAAGGCAACAGTGTTCAAAGACTGCAGCGCTGACACAGCACCACAAGTTAATCCTACTGCGACCACAGGGTCAAGTGCAGATGTAGGTTTGCATCACTGATCTTACATCACTGCATCTGCAGTGATAGTTTGCTCTGCTCTCTTTTTGGGACAATGCTATCTGGGGCAGCTAGTGTCTATAGAACGCTGTCAGTATACAGACGCATTATGTAAATGTATAGGCATCAAGCCAGACGCTCTTAATATTAAAGCTTTTGCTTGCTTTGAACAGATGAATTCACAAGGAAGCTATACGTTATGTGAAGGAGCCTGATTGGTTAACAGAGGGGGGGCTCTGCTTTTTTCTAGTGAGCCATCTGTCACCGAGTTCACACTCTCCCCACTTACCAAATAGCTGCCAAAGCCTCTAAACCGAGAGCGCACACACACACACACACACACACACACACACACACACACACACACACACACACACACACACACACACACACACACACACACACACACACACACACACACACATTCAAGCACAACGACATATACCCTGCTAGGCACACGCTCAAGCCTGTTCATGATCAGCTTGACAAGTTAATCAGTAAATGCCATGCTAAAAATGGAAAGAATTGTTGCAGGATTATAGGTGCAGGTTGACCTTTAAAGTTCAGCATCTTATTCATCATGTACGTATGTATGTATGTATAATGCTGGACTTATTGACGAGCCACAGTAACGTAGGATCTTAGTAATCTTGTTATACCTGTACTATTCAGGTAGAGCTATTCTACACTGATGATTTGAGAATGTATGATAATGGCAATAGTATTAATATTTAGTGAAGAAAAAAAATACTGCGACAGTTCTGCCCATGACAATGGACCTCAAAAATGAATTGTATGAAATATACTGTGAATTTTGTTGGTGTGAAGATCTTGAATCACTTGAGCTTTCTTTCGTGCCATGAACAGGCCAAAACGACCACACACACACAAGAAATATCCAAATCTCATGCAATGAAAGTTACTTAAATTCCAGTTTCCTTTAGGGTGATCTCTTTGTGTTTAAGGCAATCTGAGCTTTATATATATAGTCATATATTAAATACGGTAAAACCTGTGTGCATTAAAGGAGACTAACCTTGTATATTTCAGTGACTACATGGTGTTTCCTCTCGTGGTATTAGTCAAGTTTAGTGCAAACTCAAACCAAATTTAGTCTCGTCAGCGGTCCACTGATCTGATTGTATTTTCCATCTCTCTAGTAGAGCGGAAACTTCAGTGGCCTTTCATGTGCATCACGTATGTAGTGATTCATTCGTCAAGCTTTTTTCCATTGCACTTTGTGGCATTTGGATTTTATCAATTGACTAACTTTTCATAACCACTTGAGCTTTCATTCGTGCCATGAACAGGCCAAAACGACCACACACACAAGAAATATCCAAATCTCATGCAATGAAAGTTACTTCAATTCCAGTTTCCTTGAGGGTGAGCTCTTTGTGTTTAAGGCAATCTGAGCTTTATATATAGTCATATATTAAATATGGTAAAACCTGCGTGCATTAAAGGAGACTAACCTTGTTAATCGTGTATATTTCAGTGACTACATGGCGTTTCCTCTCGTGATATTAGTCACGTTTACATGCAAATTTAGTCTCGTCAGCGGTCCACTGATCTGATTGTATTTTCCATCTCTCTAGTAGAGCGGAAACTTCAGTGGCCTTTCATGTGCATCACGTATGTAGTGATTCATTCGCTAAGCCTTTTTCCATTTGCACTTTGTGGCATTTGGATTTTATCGATTGACTAACTTTTCCATCTCAGCAAGCATCAAAAACCTTCCATTTCTAATTTCTGGCATTTCCACTCATGTGAAACACTTGTGTGGAAAATGAAAATGCACATAAAAGCAGGTGGATGAAAATGAATTTACATTTGTGACAGGAACACATATTTTAGTAAAGGCTTAACAAATACCAGAATCATCAGTATGCTGCCGTTTGTTCTGTCCAGCACGTTCAGGGTTTATTGTGGGCTGTGATGACATCGCAGCCTCTTGGTAAAGCACTTTTCCAGTGGTCTGACCACAAACACCATAATTAATAATCCTGGTCTTTCAGCTTATATCTTTTGTAGCAGTGTGTCATACCTTATCTGTTGTCAACAGCATGGGTATTACCTTATTCAATAGTTATGACGTTTTAGCACGGATGCAAAAACAATGTTTTTTTTAAATACCTTGCTTCCACGAATATAATATACAGTGTCTTTTTCTACAAAACCCTTTTTCCTCATTTAACAAAAGAAGCCCTGTGGCCTACGTTCACAATCTTTTTCTCTCTCCACTCACCGATCTCTTTGCCCAGTCCTGAGCGCAGGATGGAACCAGACGAGGTGACCACGGCACAGGTCTTGAAGCCGCTCTGGTCCTGCCCTCTGTGAAGTCGCTCCAGGGGGCGAGACGGTACAAGACGAGCCCAACCGAGTGAGGAAAAGGGCTGCTCTGACCCATCCACTGTCCTGAGCCGAGCATGGGCTTTCATTTGACACAGCAGCTCCTTGGCACTCTGGGCGGCCCTGCGATGCCCTGTGTAGGAAACTTGGTGTTTGTTGCCACTAACGTAGTCCTTCATGGCGCGCTGCAGTCGAGGACTCAGCATGTTGGCGGACATACGACCCCGCCACAACCGCTGCACTATAGAGATCGACTTGGTGAAGTAATATTCCTCCAGATCAGAGGAGTCACCACCGACCCTCCTGCCTGCTATAGCCTTCATTCTGTTTCCTAGTTCTTCTTCATTGTCCCTCTCTTCCTCCCCACCGTGGTAGCGTGTGGCGCTGATGTGGTTCTGGTAATGGGAAGTTCTCTCACGACTCTGGGCTGAAGGGTCTGAGTGAGAACCCACATTTTCTGTACCAAAGGAGGACCAGGCAGCCAGGCTCTGTGGGTCTAGGTAGTCCTGGTGGCTGGTCTCCTGGCTACCATAAACGACGTAGGGAGCGCTGTTGGGGCTGTGGCTCGCATCCAGGCTGAGCTCTGGAGTCGTGGAGCTGGCAGAGGGCTCCGGCTCTGGCTCATCTCTGGGGTAGGTTGTAGTTAGTGTGGAAGCCAGTTCAGGTCGTGAGCCCAGGTTGGCATGCTGTTGGTGGGAGGCCTGTATAGAGGTGAGGCGCCGGGTGTCTGGGTGCTGGGAGAGTAAAGAGCCTACAGATGCCAGCGGCTCATTCACACGAGCGTCCAGGAAGTAAGAGAGGAGGCCGAGGAAGAGGAGAACCCAGGCCAGCATTCCCACCAGCACTAGCCTTCGCCACTGCCTCATACTGGACTTCATTACTGCTCATTCACATACACGCCTGTTCAGCTGGCCCACCAACAACAAAGCCCCACGGCCAAGACTTAGCGCAGGTCAGCTGGAGGGCCTGTAAAAGAAGAAAGATCAGAATGAAACTGCTCAGGGGAGAATATGGACTAGTAGAGTAGAAGTTTGAGACACTCACGTCAACTGATGCTTCTATTTCTTCATTTACCATGTGTCCTCCAGGATATGACAGGACCCTAAGGAGAGGAGAGGTCAAAGTTATTAGTCAAGAGTGAACATGAAAAAAACTCCTGCTGGCCAGAACTTGGCTGCTTTCCACTCTTAACACAAAAAAGGAGATTATTTAGGAGCATCTATTTACTGGAATCAAGTTACAGCTTTCTTAATTAAATCTCCTCGTTTTCACAACAAGAAATAAACTCTGCTGACATCAGACTTCTCAGACAACAAAATTAAAGATCACGCAAAATATGAATCCTTTCTATAACCCTAAATCAATAACAGATATACTTAAGGGTTTCCCCCCAAGGAACTTGTTTAGTGTGATGGTAAGTACGAATTGTAACCGTAAGTGAACTTGGTGCAGACTCTGGTGAAATGTGTAGCCAAATGGCGACCATAAAACTAACTTCGGGCTGACATGCAGTGTAGAAGTTCTTTCTCACACATCAGCACTATTGTATAAACAATTCAAACGTATCCCATGAAGACATATTTTATATCATCAAAACTTTGTTTTACTTTATTTAAAAGGGACCATGTACAGTTTAAACATAAATGTCACCATTCGATGCACCGTACCAGATTGTAGCTTAAGCTAATTTGCATCTGCAGTCCCTTGGCAGGTCAAACAAGGACAAGACATAATACTTGTCACGGTTACAACCTGGCTCAAAGGCTGCAACATAAGGGAGACAGGACAAGCTAAAAGTAACAAAAAGACATAGAACAAATAACCAAACCAAACTAAGACAATCAAAACAGATAAGCAGTCGTGTCAGCCAATGAAGTCACAGCCAAAGAGAGGAGCAAACAGGACACAGACCAGGAGTGGAAGGGAGGGGTTGTCACAGTCACTCGCATAAGATCACAGTTAAAACAATAATTTACTCATGTATATCTATGATGGCTTTTGCTGTGTGATGTTGCACCAGTGCAAATATGTTCTGAGGCTTAACAAGCCTCATGTGATGTTTCATAAAAAAAAAAAAATTATAAAAAATTATAATGATATAAATCTGAAAAAAAAAAAGAAATGTCTTACTTTAGGGATAATCAAACCCAAAATCGTTCAAGGAATTGCCATTTTAAAACAGATATGAATAGTCTAATTAAAAATATATATATCTTCTCTTTTGGGGGGGGGGGGGGGATTCCCATTAGCTATCATCATTGGAACAGCACTGTTCCGGTGCTCCACTGAAATGCACTTTGATTTTTGACATTTTACTTCAAAACTCAAAAATATACCTCTGCTTATAATTGCTGTACAAAAACCCCACAAATCATTAAAAAAAAATGATCATTATCAGCATGACTTACTCTAATACTCTGGTGTACGACACGTTAGGTTCACTGATGGCTTACAAAGTGAAATACACAGCAATGAAGGTAAATAAATTAAGCATTCAATTCCCTCACATCAGAGGAACTACAATCCTCTCAACCACACGTAATGATGAGTTTTGGTATCTTAATGTGGGAGCGTTTCTCTCAAGAGAGCGAGTGGCAGGAGGGGGGAAAAAAAGCTGCTAAGCCTCCTCTCGTCCTAATTACTGTACAGCTTCCTGTCTCTGTAGCTGCCGGGGCCTGCAGAGCGCTGCACAAGTGATCCGCGGTCCCCCCCTCCCCATGTACCCAGACATCCAGGCCTCCCGCCCCGCAGACACAGAGGAGGCCAAAGCTCATCCACTGACCCTGGTCAAGCAGGGGGAAAACAGCAGGGAGCAACTGGGCCAGAGGGTGAAGAGACAGTATGGGAGAAAGAAAATAACAGCAGAGACGCTGATGCAATTACTCCGACAAACACACACATCTGCACAAACACACACACAATCTAAATACTTTCTGAAACCTTGCAGCATGTTCTGCCTGAGGCTTTAAAGCCATTGACAGGTGGGGTTGGAGTCAGACAGTAATCCCCTGTGTAGCAGTTTCAACATGTCTACCTGGCCGGGGTCAAATGTTATACAGTGGAAAATATGCCAAATAACAACAGCAAAAAAAAATAAAAAAAACGAAGAAAACAAGCCGGAAATCGCACAGCTGCCCAATGACAATGTTGTCAACAAACAAATGGCATCTATATGCACCAATGCTCAACACAAGCCTACTGTGGAAATGTGCGTTTGTGTTCCTTTAGGCATAGCCGTGCATGCATGTGGGTGCGCAGCTAGTTTGCCTCACCTGGCAGCAATCAGGATGGGTGCTTCAGAAACTGCGGTGAAACAACATAAATGGGTGGCACAGATGGAGAGGCGGGGGTGGAGGACAGAGCCAGTCTTGTGAGGGCTACACAAAGAAACAGTACAAAACGGGAAACATGGAAATGAGCCACTGGCATGCAAAGGACGACTAAATTACTTTTAGTCAGCAGGCGACGGCGATGAACAAAGGAGCCTGATGGACTATACAGCATAGATCTCGTAGAGAGCAAAACCAAGATCCAATGTGGAAATATGTTAGAGGAAGAGAGGGGAAGCGTTTGCGTTCGGGGAAGAGGAGATCTGTCAAGTGTGGGTCGTTTGCCCTCAGGAGGATAATTATGTGGTGGCATGAGAGGAAGAAAGAGAAAAAAAAATGAGCGGATGAATGTTGAACAGAGGAAGCATGTTCTGTAGGGTGGAATCATCCCATCACAACTATATCTTCAACTCTCCAAAACACAAAGACAACCAGTACACTACAATATCTCACAAAGAAAAGAAGTGAATCCTCACATTTTAAAAGCTGTAACTACACAATGTTTAGCTTTTCAGCTTCACTTATTGCTTTAACAATGACGGAAGCAATTAATTGTCTGCTAAATTGTTGACAATTAAAATAGTCAATTAAAAACCTTCGTATGGATTATGTGATTATTTTTTATCATCGATACATTGATTTATTGTTTGGTGTATATAATGTCAGAAAATAGTTCAAAATGACCATTATAAAGACAAAAATATTCAGTTTTATCACATAAGAATAGTTTAACATTTTTGGAAATAACGTATTTACCTTCTTGCCGAGAACTAAATGAGAAAATGGACACCGCTCTCATGAAGCTAGAGCTAGCAGCTGGTTAGCTTAGCTTAGCATGAAGACTGAAAACAGAGGGGAACAGCTCGCCTGGTGTAAAAAAAAATTAAAAAAAAAAGCTCACCAATTAACACATATCTCAAATCAGTAAGTGTGGAACTAACATGTTGTGGTTTTACAGGAGGTTATGTGCCGGAAGACTTCTTGGCTGGGAGTCTCCGTTGGTTGCCTGGCAACCCAACAGTGATGAAAAGACGATAGGAAGTAACTGCTCCATTTTAAATTCAATACATTCCCCAAAAATAACTATATTAACCTGCTCCATTTACACCTCATTAGCCAATAAGTAAAACAAAGTGGCTGCTATTCCAGGTCTAAAACAACCTGCCACCACCCACACCGTCACAGTGGAGGACTGCATCTATACAGGTTTGTACAGCCGTTTAAAAAGAGAGTTCTCTGGAGCGACTTTACAAGTGTTGGACGTCTGCCTCAAAATTTAATTGTGTCCTGCAGGGCGTTGTCACCTTGCATGACAAACTTAACCGTGACATCTTCTCAACTGTCGGATAAAAACAGGGCATCGATGGTGACACACAGAATGAATCCAAATGTCCGAAACTGCAGACTTGTGGACTTAGAAGACACATGCCAGGGGAGACGTTTGCAAAGGGCCTCAGGCAGGTTTCCACACAGTCCGAATGTCCTTCACCAGACTTTGCTTAGAAGATTACCCATAGTTCATAGCAATATGGATGTGATGTGAGAAAATGATAATAATGTAGCATTTCTTTTTACAGTACATTTATTGATGGAGCGAAGTTTGACATTGCACATACACAACATTCATAAGATAACTAACTTGCATTTTTACTTTTAGACTAACGATTTTGGTTTTAATGCTCCTAAAATGTGACGGCCGTCAGTTCAGAGTTTGATGTGAATATAATATTGGCAAAGCCTGCAAAAGTTATACGGGTCCAAAACCCATAAACAATCAGTTAATTAAAGACTTTAAAATGAGGGAAAGGGTCAGAAAAATGTCAACTAATCACCATTGAAATGATTGAGGTCTTGCTCAGACTAAACGTGATGACAGTGAACATGTCACAGGACGTACAACTGAAGTCTGCGAGGGGTTTAGTCCCTCAAAGACTTAACTTTGTCTGTGAGTGTGTTGTAATTTGGCTGCGGTGACAGGCTTCTTTCCGTTTGATTTAATGCTGCTGTTGTGTCTGCCAGTTGTTGATTCTGCCATGTCATCAACCAGATGCAATGCACATCTTAATAGCCCAAACTTTAATAACTATTCTCTTTTCTCTGGATTATTCTGCCTGAAGTACTAAAGGTGTCCATACTTTTACCAACATTCATAGAGAGAACGGGATCTGCAAATTTTAGGGATTTGCAACCGTCTTAAAAGTTAACACGCTCATAATTTTTTCTGTATCTCCAACTGCGATCGCCCATGTAAGCATATGGAGGAAGCGAAAAAGGGGTTTTCTTTCTCACACGTCTGGATTACTTCCTATAAAGCTCTCCGCATTATCCATGTACGGACTAAGGAGTTGAAGTACTACATTGGAGAGGATCCACTTGACTGTTATTACTTCTAAAAACCAAGATTATCGGCAGATTTACTACAAATATACTTGCACTAGGTTTTGCTTTTTGTTTTGTTTCCTATTGTATTGTTGTTTTTATAAATTGTATTTGTTTTTTATATCCAAAGCAAAAGAACAAGTTTGGTTAGATGTTCCTGTTTAACTGCAATTGGATATAATTTCCACCTTTAATGTATAGATTTCTCTTATTTTCTCTAAATCTCCATTTATTCTACCCTCACTGTTATAAAGATAGTGGAACACGACAAAGCATTTCAATGGAAACCGCAGCCTGCTAGAAACTAGGCTGATGAGAGTGGATCCGCTAAAAAAAGAAATCATCTAAACAGGGAACTGCAGAGTTGGTGATAATTTGGTGGGCTCTTCACTAGAACTCAGCCCTTTGAAATTACACAATTTGACCCATTGTTAATATAAAAATGATTATTATTATCAGCTTTAAGTTTGTTCCTTGAAGCAAAGATTTCTTTGGTTAGGTGTATCTGACGTTAGGTTTGTGGCAGTTTAAAGAGTGCTCATTATTAGACTTCCTGTTTGAAGGCAGAATGAGTTCTTGTTTTAAATGTTTAACCTGTAATTTCATCTATAGAGTACAGGCAGTTGTATAATATGATATGCCTCCATGTCTGTCTCGTCAGTCTGCATTTAACAACAGCAGGCTGATCAATTTATTTCGATATTTATTGCTTTAAACTAGTGGTAATTTCATCGACAAAAAATATTTGTTGTCAACCTTTTAATGGCAAAAATGAGACTTTAAATAAAAAGAAACCATTGAAAACTAAGAATGGTATTCCTTTTTTACAATTAAAAAAATGACGTACTGTGAAAGACAAATTAACTTATTCAACAACCTGCAGGCATCTGTTAAATGTGTAGATCAGTAAAACATTATTTGCCACCGCCCAAAAATATCTCTTGTACAAGAATTGGTTTAGCTGCCTGAAAAATAGAATTACATTAATAAGAAGCATCTTGCGTTCGAAATTAATTTTCAATCCACTAATGTTGACCGTCTAAAACCTCTGAGATGTTTGCTAAAGAAATATCAATAGGTCATCTGACGTTTCAGCCTCTCCTCTCGAGCTAAACTCAGACAATGAACTGTATTTTAGTGAACAAGCGAGTGAGACCAGCTTCTGAAGGATTTTGCTCTGCAGTGAAGAGAAGAGGTGTGATAGTGTGAGGTGAGCAGGAACGACGCAGAGAGCAGTTCTGATCAAACAGTCAAGAGCTTTGAAATCCTGACTAGATTTACTGAGAAGAGGCAGTAAACAGTGGCAACAACAATGACCAGTGTCACTATGGTAACTGTCCACAACAAAGATGGAAACAGCCGATATCCCTCAAAATGCTTGGGAGACGTAAAAAATGTTGACTTTAATTTAATTTAACAAAAATCAAATAACTCAAATCTGACTTAAACTAAAACTGTCAAAAGACTCAAACTGCACAAATGAACAGAGCTTGAAACAAAAAATACTTGATGAATATGATATAACAACACCAGGCAGCCAAATACAGCAAAAAGCACAATAGAACCAGAAGAGTAGAGACTATATTTATAGATATATTTATTGCTTTATGTAACCACATTCCTACAGCATGCCCTGCTGCCGCCTGCTGTAATATTCTCAATGCGTCTACAGTCCAGACATCGCCAGAGGTTGACTGAACTGAACTCCACTGACTACTTGACTGCCAGTGAGGTACTCGGACAGCCCTTGAGGGAATACAGCCGCAGAGCATCTCACTGAAAATAATTCAGTCCACCACCTACTACGTACACGCGGCTGAGGAACCATGGTGGAGATGTTATGAATGCTTTAATCATAGCCAAGCAGCAGCAGCAGCAGTTTCTGTAGGTTGCGACCCTGGCACAGGCCACATTAATTAAGTATACAATACATACAATATGATACAAAAGGAAATGCTGTGAGGTTGGTTCACAGGAACATGTTCTTAATGCTTCCCAGTGATTAAGCACAGAATAAAAGTTAATTCACAATGAGTGGATTGGGTCTGATTAGTGCAATAAAAAATAATCAGTGGCATTTAACACGACATGAGACAACAGTTTTACAAAGAAGGCAGGGGATGACTTGAGGTATTCAGCTCTACAATAGAACAGGCTGTTCTCTATTGTGCACGCCGCACGGCAACAGAACACAAGTGTGTGCACGTTACCTCTCAAATAAAACACTGACCAAAAGGACTTGTGCCTCATAAAATATTAAACCCACAAGAGTGGAGTTGTTCACCATGGAAATAAAAAAAAAAAAAGACTTTAATATTCACCTTGCAGCGGTTCACGCAGCTACAGACTAATACTTCACCGTGGGGTTAAATTAAGGCAACCGGACGAGGTCCGCCAAGCATTTGTGGTCAGACAGACAAAACAGAAACATGAACTGTGTGGTCAGGAGATATTTTGAATTCAACCTGAAATTCCAGGACAAGTCTCCCAGGATTATGTGAACAGAACATGAGAAAAATGCAAATAGAGTATGAAGCACATATTTTCCAGTAATGTATTACATTAGGGAGACGCATTTAGAAACAGAAAGTAGTATAAAAGAGAAGTAGGTGCTCGGTGTATCTTCACTACTGGGGCCCAGAGTTGTTGATGAATTTGAGTTTTTTTTTGGTTACCACAACCAAATCGTACTGTAGAACCTAAGGCCACATTCATACCCGCAGTGTGTTGCATCCGTCTCACTTTTTATTTTATTTTTAACCACTCCGTCTGAGCAGCAGCGGTGCCAACACTTGGGGCTCTGGCAAAGTTCAACCTGGCTCAACTGCTGCTGCAACACAACGGGAAGCCATCCGCCATCCGCTGGTCAATCCAATCAATGCAAACACGCTCCTGATGGATTACTCTGTTAACGTGAACGTCGTATTTCTACAGTTTACCTCACAGTCACGCAACACATGCACATAATAACGAAGTAGTTAACTTCCCAAACGGTGTGTTTCAAAGCATTGCTTTTACACTTTCACACTTCTGAAATTTGACACATTCCACTTTGAACGAGCAGGTCCCGGGTTTAACTTTGCTGAGTTTGAATACATGTTCAATCAGGGAGGCTGTATAGCTTGTTTGCAGAGAAAGAAAAAAAAATCATGAATTAATCCCTCGACACAAGGGCAAGGTGTAAACTCGTGAAGCAGTTATTAAGCGTTTAATCTCACCATTTCAATATGTATGAGGTCGAGATCACACCGATGTAAATTAACCATCTGATCAACACCCAGTTCTTACACACTTGAGTTTGACTTAGAGCGAGGCATACAAGCCTCAGAACTTTGCGCTGCATCAGATAAAATAAATTGCTGCCTGCAATCTAATCCTAGAAATAATTTTTCACAAAATGGAATTCCAGTTACAAAACGGTCATTAACGCAGAGGCACTTCTACAGGTATCGATCTTGTACCATTTTTAGGGGCTGCCGTAATATGAACCGTCCAAACTTGGCCAATACGAGGCATAATATGTCATTGTATCGCACACACCGCTGTGCTTTCTCAAGTCATGTACAGATGAAAATGTGTACGGTTGCAGATCAGGCAAAAAAAAAAAAGATAAAAACACTGCAGACACCTGAAAAGACTGACTGAAACAGGGACAGTAGAAGCGGCTTGAAGACTTGAACTAAAGTTAGAAAATTTAGCGACAAAGAAGAGGCATATGCACAGACTAAATGAACAGAGCGTCTCTCTCTCTCTCTCCTCACTTAATGAACCCCCTGCTACACGTCCACCCTGCTTTAGCCTCAGGAGGCAAGGAAGTTATTACCGAGTAGGACATCAGACTTAGCCCTGTGTAATTATACTGCCAGCGTCCGAGCTCTCCGAAGGGTCCGCTGCACTTCATCACATCTTGAAACCCCAAAGTGCAGCTGTTAATAATAGCCTGCAGACTGAATGGCTACATAAGCCAATATAAACAAGTACCTGAAAACAGGACGATGCCGAGGCTGAGGCGCCGTCTTGCTTTGTAAAACAAATCGGGTAGAACCGTTTCATCCAACTTTCTCTGTTTCACTTGTGTGCGTTTGCCATCGATGCTAATTCTGTAGCGTAGTTTCCAGAGGGAGAGGCAGAGGGAGAACAAGACAGGGCTGATGAGACAAGACAGTGTCGTGGTTGATATATGCAGTCTTCGTTTTCTCTTTGGAACGAAGACTGATCACTTTTCACTTTCAAGGCAAAAGCTCAAATTCCAGGGGTTAAACTCTCCTTGTGCATCTTGCCGAGCCCTAATCCTGCCGCTGCTCCAGCACGATGACATAATGAGAGGCTTCCTCCTCCCTTCACTTCCACTTCCACTGCTCACCTTCTTTCCTTCCCCCACATCTGCCTTATTTTATGACCTACATTTAACTGTGGTGCTGTGCATGCAGATGTAAGTGCAGGCCCGGCTCCACTGACTTGACTGTGTCTATGCTCTAAAGTCAGTTATTTAAACGTTATGGCGTACCCACGCAAAGAACATAATTAATATTGCATGCAACTGCTCCATCTCAGTCCATGTGAGGAAACATGCATGTGTGTAGTTAACAGTACAGTGGCTCTGCCTGCCAGTCTCTCTGTGGAAATGTGACTTACTACCAGCAGTAGATCAACTGGCTCCTCATCACTGGCACCTAGCATGTGGAGCTGAGAACACACTGCAGGCAATACAGCTCATTCCAGCCATCCTACGGCCTGCCAATCACATACAGCAGAGCACGCAATCACACGGCTGCACTCGCGCATACAGATGCACATTGCACAGATAAGTACAGACCAGTTTTGAAATCTAAAGTATAGCACAAACTTTAGCCACAAATCCAATGAAGCAGACGTTAAGTTTCAGTTCCTTTCCCTCATAAGTTAGGAGGCTAAAAGGATAAACGAGCAGGCCACTTATCTTTCAAAAAAAGGAAGCGAGGCATGCCAAGTTTTGCCTGAATACAAATCAACTTGCAGGGACTTGAATGTAATGCAGGTCTGCGTGACTGTGACTCTCCACCAGTATGATGGCAGTGCTTTCAAGACTGAATCCTAAACAAAAACATGGTTAGTCCTTCTTGCTTGTTCACTTTAAAAGGTAAATTGTCAGTTAATTACTACATCATCAAACCGAGCATTGACAAGCGCCACACCTGCAACACGTCAGGCAGTATAATGTAACTTTCTGAGCTAAAACAACTGACAAAAATGATAATCAAGTCATCACTACGTCAGTCGTATTTGCTAAATGCTTCCTTATGTTCCCCGGCTAGCTGCCAACTGTGTCTGTCTGCGGTTTTGGTGTCAGGAAGTGCATTTTAGTTGATTCATGAGAGTGAATCAACTAAAAGAAAATCATCTAAACGGGGAACTGGAGAGCTCGTGATAATCCGGTACAATTTGACCCATTGTAAATATAAAAATGTTAATTAGGGCAGCTTTAAGTGTGTTCCTTGAAGCACAGATTTCTTTGGTTCGGTGTATCTGACGTTAGGTTTGTGGCAGCTTCAAGAGTAGTACACTGGCTCATCTTAAAACTGTCACAAGCATGCTGTTCAGCAACATGTCAATGCGAGCGTTTCACCCTCCTTGGCAGCTCTGCCTCCATGGCAAAGGAGAAAATATTTATGTTTCATATACATAATATATAGGTCCAGGCGATATATATATTATATATATATATATATATAATATAAATATATATATATATATATATATATATATATATATATATATATATATATATATATATATTCACACAAAAACATCAAATCTTGTGAAATGATCAAAAGGAAAACAAGAAATCTTTCATCCTGATTCTCTTTTGACGGTAGCAGAATCATGAGGCATGGCACCAGCAAGGTCAGAGCAGAAAGTACCAACTCCATTAAAGACTGATCCCACTGACGCAGATTAGGTCCGTCCCGTCCCGTCCCCTGCTATCCTCCTTCAACCACGGCACCGATTATATCAGCAGAGCAAAAATGTCTATTTTTGCAAAGGCGTGCTTAGACACTCATTAATCTTCCTCTAAAGATGCGACTACACCCAATATTGGCCAAGAGGTGCGGGGAGGCGGAAGTGTCTCTCTCTCTCTCTCTCTCACACACACACACACACACACACACACACACACACACACACACACACACACACACACACACACACACACACACACACACACACACACACACACACACACACACACACACACACACACACACACACACACACACACACACACACACACACACACACACACACACACACACACACACACACACACACACACACACACACACACACACACACACACACACACACACACACACACACACACACACACACACACACACACACACACACACACACACACACACACACACACACACACACACACACACACACACACACACACACACACACACACACACACACACACACACACACACACACACACACACACACACACACACACACACACACACACACACACACACACACACACACACACACACACACACACACACACACACACACACACACACACACACACACACACACACACACACACACACACACACACACACACACACACACACACACACACACACACACACACACACACCATCTGCTGTAGAAAATTCCCACCTGATCCACAAAACGGAGAGGATACGACAGGGTCTACATGCTACATTGATGTGCACACGGTGAGTCTTCATTCTGCAGAGAGAGCAGACATCCATAATACTGAGCTGACACCTGGACACAGTAACACACACACACACACCTGGACAAGACCTCTGCACTACCAATTAGCCCCTCTCTTTCTATCAGGGCACCATGTGAAGTGTTCGTGTGCCTTGTAATTACAAGGGCAGAGGACGCGTTTCATTTCAAACTAGCAGCCTGACACAGACCTTGGGAGAACACATGTCTCGGACTCATTCCGAGTGAGTAACGGACAAGAGAAAGTCATCAGCCATCAGACATCCGCTGGCCGTTAAATGTAAACAGGAGGCAGACTTAGAACACTGGGGTTTTGTTTTTTTTTTACTGTAAAAGCACTTCACGAGTCACAAAGTAACCTCCACTTAAGAAGAAAGGACATCTGACGAAATCACAGGGGCCGGGAAGAGTTGAATCATCCTGACCTTCTCAGCACATCCTATTCTGATAAATCACGCAGGGCAGCAGTTCTTGACGACAGGCTTTCACGGTGCACAGAGCCCTCTCCAATACAGCCTGCCAACAGCAAGGTCCTACGAAGAAAATGCAGCGCTACACCTCACATTATGGCCCATAAATACAGCTGGGAGCGCCGACGTCCACAGCGGGCAGGCTTTTGATGCGAGAAAGTAAAGGGCGTCCACTAAAAGCCCATTTCACCGTCTATTCGGCTTCTTGTGGAGACTGAACGGACATGACAATGCTTGTAGCATCAGACTGCATGATTAGGAATATAGTCATAGGAGTTCAAACTGCCTGCTTATGCATGTTTGGGAAATGAGGCCTAGGCAGCTGTTGTGACTCCAAGAGCTAAAAACCAGCAACATTTCTCTGGTCCAGACACAAAATAACAGCAAATGTTACAGGTTAACACATATGCTTATGCTTCAAAAAAGATTCTGACAGGATTTGTTCATATCAGGGTTCCACACACACTTGTATTTATGGAGAAAATCATGTTTGACTGCCCAGAGAACAAGCCCATTAATCTACAGCACTACAGACATTTACAGACAGCTTAACCTCTCTATAATCTGCCTGAACTCCGGTCACTTCTAAACACAGACTGAGATTAGCAGCCTATCAGAGACTTATTGAGCAACTATGAATGCTGCGCCACAATAAGCTGCTCAAACCTTCCCAAGTCGCCGTTTAAGAAGACTCAACTTGGAGGAGTAGAGCACCATACATCAAACGCACAGAAACGAGCGCCTAAACAACTCCTCTCAGGAAGTTTACAATCTCGTGAAGACGGCTAATAACCCCGGACGCCCATGTGTTTCTTCATGAAAGAGTCCTGTCCTCCGAGTGCTCACACTCTCAGCCGGGAGTGAGGGGCACAGCTGGTCTTGATGACTCCGGCGCTCCTGCTTTTGAAGGCCGAGCTCAGATAACTGCTGCTCTGGCCGGTTAGCGCTCATCTGAAATTACACCTCCACCTTCCCAGAGTGCCCTGCCCATGCAATCCTTCCACTCCTTCCACATAAACAGCCTGGAACAGATAAAAAAGGAAAGTCTAGCTTTGGACAGTTAAAATGACAATTTTAAGAAGGATTAAAAAGAAGCTACAGTGTCGACGTAAAAAAAGTTTTGCCTCAACGTTTTATGAGCAGCTGAGTGATACAGTGAGATGAGGAAATTATAATCTTTTATGTTTAAAGTAGCTTAGACAGATATTTCTCTCAGGGGTTGGTCCAAAAACAGAGCTAAAAGAGAGTGAATATTGGACTTCCATTCATCTGTTGACCAGAAACAAATGAATGATGATGCTCCGTAAATGCTGCATGTAAAAATAAATGTAAATAACTGTTTGCTGACAAGTTCACCACATCAACTTAAAGGTGATGATATGTCAATAGTGTGTTCAAAACTTATATCTACTGCCCCCAGGTGGCCAAAAAAAACAGTTATTGTTATTAGCTCCCATTTTTTCCATCAATCATAATTGATATTAAATTATAGACATTTAAAACCTTTTCATTTTAAATTGACAGTTTCTAACCTCATTCTCATGACAGACAATACCATCTCGTGGTTAAATCAATGGGACTGTTCTACGCAGCCTCGAAGCTGCAGTGTTGCCAGATTAAAAAGATGCTTCACTCTGCTGCTGGTGAGATGAACAACCGTTGCACATCTGTCTTTTAGAGACAGAGAGTCTGTATCCCTTTACAGTCTGAGAGTGGACGCTACAGAAATGTGCCCCTGAAGCATAACTCCTTCCTTTTCTGTCCTGGAATCTGTTTTCCATTTTCCCCTCAATGCTGTAAGGTCATTCAGTCACACACACACACACACACACACACACACACACTCACCTTATGAACACCAACACATTCTCAGAAAACACTTGCACGTTCCATAATGTTTTTGCTTTGCTCAGTATTGATTGAACTAATGTGAACATAAAAATTCAATTTATACACCTCACTGGGATTTGTGTTGCACTCCATCTGATTGAGAAGGTCTCTTACTGCACACTATTCCACATAACTCACCTCCCCTCTCCAACGTCCTGTGGTGCGATGCTAATCAGAGCAGTCAATCTTTGACTAACTGGTTACCTCCATTACTGGGTCATCGCTGACAGCAATTATGCATTTCATCAATTGGTATTTTTAGAACAGCAGCAAGACCTCACTGCAGCGTTTCGCTTGAGGTTGCTGAAGAGACAGTAGCTTTTTTTGGGAACAAACTCCTCACTTTTATTAGCGCATGCTGCCATGTTGATATTTTACCTGTGTCTGAAGAGAACTTGTGCTTTTACTGTGAACTACAGGAGCTCAGGAAAACGGCGGCGGTTCCGTACTGTAATCATCCAAATTCAAGTGAAAATCTATTTTAAAATTTGTAAATATCGTCTTATCCCTGAATTCAAATGTATTAATCAACCAGCTCTAATATCGCTTCCTGCGCGAGGCACATTGTTAGTTGGTATGGTGACAAAAATGGTGTGTCACACATTGTTTCTCTCCACTAAGCCGGCAGCGGAGGTAGTCACAGAGCAAAACTGACGTCTGTTAAAGCCAATTCAGTCCGCAAGTCCGTTTATATAGAAGTTTGCCAGCTACAATGGTTGCAATGCAACAAAAAAATAAAATAAAAAATGCAGCCACTCTGACCATCCTGCTACATCGATTTGAATAGGACTGCGAGTGAAAATAAATGTTAAAATGTTCATGGACAATTCCTCCTGTTTCTAAAATGTTTGGAGAATCTCCTTGCTTTATGGGACAATGCTGAAGACCACAACCTGCCGAGCAAAATGCCAGTAACTCTATAGTGGAGTGAAGTCTTGGATAATGTTCAGAATGGATAGATTTTGTGGAAAACATGGTAATATAAATGGAGGAAAATATGGCGCTATGTCATTGCTGGCACACTGTCCATGCATACAATAAAAACCACTCCCCTACACACCTGTACTCTGTCTGCACACGCACAGAGAGGCCACCCTGTTTGAGACGATACATATCCAGCTGGAGAGACAAAGAGGGGCCAGCCAGCAGTAATTACATCGTTTTTTGTGTAAAAGCAATAACGCAGATGTTCTGTGAGAACACATTGGTGGGGGGTACGTTGGTTAAAAACACTGTCCACTAAATTGCGTCCTTGTCACAATCGTTGAAAAGCTTTGAAAAACAGAGTGCACATACTTATTCAGCAGCTGCACACACAAACAAAAATGACACTTTTCTGATGCAATGTCACTATAACCTGGAAAGAAGCTTGTTAGTGTATTCATTGTGCTGTTTTGCAGCACAGGAACAAATTACGAAAGAGAGATTGGTGCCTTTGATTCCAGTAGAGTGAGAAAGTGATTGTGTTTCTTATTGTAAGGAGTTTCTGTTAACTTTCAACCTCTGCTCCTGTTATTGAAGGTGATGCGATTTTGTGTTTTATGGACATTGAGATATGTCTCGAACAGCTTAGAGTGCTAAACCTCCACTTTACTGTTAATATCAAACATGAACATGAAACCCCCACAGAAAAACATTTAATTGCCCGTGACACTTTTAAGATGAAGATAAGATAGACTTTATTGTCCCGAAGGAAATTTGTCTTGGAAACATACATACAGTGTCTGCTGTTAAAACAATACAAATAACATATACATACATTACATACACAGACTGTTTCCTCTATTTATAAATGCTTTTACTGCCCTCAATTAAGTGATGTAAAGGCGAATGCGGAACATTATGACTTTGTGTTTAACTCATTTAACCTTGTTTCACTTGGACCGAAGGCTGAGGCGTTTGATATTATCACTAATTACTTGCTCCAAACAAAAGCCTGCAACCGTTACGAAGCGGTGCAGCTGCAGATATAAAAGTGCAGCCATGTGAAACAAAACACATTTCAACACTGCTCCTGAAATGTACTTTTTGACAACAAAACCACAGACCTTATGCATGCAAGATCAAACATCCATGTAATGTATCACGAATCAGAGGGTTGTAACTGACACACACACACACATTTGTATCACTAACATGACTTTCAGATGACTTCCCCTGGAGCTCTCGTCTTGGCCTGGGTTTAGTGTTTTGAATGGACTGCCACTATGTGCATGAAGCTGTTAAACAAAAACTAAGTGTCAAGGAAACAATGAACCTCTGCATCTTCTCCCCAAGTGTATGAAGAGCGCGCAGGCCTGAGATCTCACTGTGAGCTGTGAATGAACTCTTCAGTGTGGAGAAACACGATTTCTCTTACAGGACTCAATGGCACCTTTCAGATGAGCGTCATGAACGGATACACATTAAACGCATATGGTGTCAATTTTGCTCCTAATGTTAATCAAACCAATTGTTCGTGTGCACCCCGAAGAACCGCGCGGAGACTAAACGAGCTGCTGTTAAACGAGCTTCCCGGTGATGATCACCAACCGTGCTCCGGTAAAGTAACGCAGACAAAGGATTTGTATCCTACATGTTTCATCCGCAGGTTTGATTTAAGAGAATCCCTAAATACCGAATGGTTTTTTAGCAAACACCGCGCGTGCACATCCACCCCCTGTGCTGCTCCGTGTCCTGCACAAAACGCGCTGAAGCAGCAAATGCAGATCTGTATGGAAATGCTGCGGGGAGCGAACAAAGCCTTACCTAAAATCTGTGTCGGTCCTCGCTGGATGCTGCTGCTGTCCGGCGGTCCATTTTTGCTCCAGTTCGCCTTGTTGCACAGCAAGCACGCGAGTCGGTTTGGCTCGCCTCTGCCCTCCGTTCACGGAGAAGATATCCTCCACTACGCCGGGGCAGCGCGGAGAGGCTGTGTTGTCTGTCACTCTGTTGATGGCCTTTTTCCTCGCATCCAAATCCACCGAGGGGGGCGGAGTCAGCGAAGGGAAGGAAAGGAAAGGAGGGAAGGGAGCAAAGAAGGGAGGAAGGAAAGGTATATTGAGATTAAATTTGATACCTTCCTTGGCAGCAGCAGCAGCAGCAGCAGGCAGGGAAGGGGAAGAGGAAGGTTGGCATATTTGTTGTGAATTTGATAACTTCCCAGCAGGTCTGTGCAGTTCAAAGAGGAGAAAGGACCTTTTGGGAAACTGGCTGCTAACCTCTTGCTGGATGTTAGATGAGAATATTGAGAGCCTACTCCCATATCTGACCGTGAATATAAGTCGACAGCCAGCAACCGGTTAGCTTAGCTTAGCTTTGGTCTCAGCTGGTTGTCTGGTTCCCAACCAATAATTAGTGCAGCCTGTAACCTCCCATGAAAGAGCGAATTGTTGCTTTGACATATTGTCAAGAGTATTGTCACAAATGTTGTTAACCGTACAAGGCCAAGCTAAGCAAATAGTCAGCTGCAGCTGTATCCTTACCGAACAATTATGAGAGTGGTTTCGATCTTCTCCACTAACTCTTGACTAGAAAGCAAACGTAATGGAAAGAAAGACGTCAAGTTAACCTTGCTTCATATATCCCTTACAACAAAGGAGTTTCTATACTTGCCTTGTCATAGATTGCATTAGGAATCGTGAGCCATGAGCCAAATGGGACAACTATCCACAATTTTACAAGAGAAAAAACAACGTTTAGAGAAATAAAATAAAAACAATTTAGTTTTTTCTTCTGCTTTGTCACATTAATCATCTTGCAACACCCTCAGACTCATCTTGTGACCCCTTGGAAAGGTGCCCCAGGTTGGGAACCGCTGCTTAACTGATCCAGATTGATGAACAAAATAGTGAATCTGAACATGTTGAAAGAATCACTCTCACAACACACCCACTGTCAAAATCCCAACATGCAAGCCAATAAATCAAGTTAGAACAAGTCAGATGCCATTAAAAAATGAATGAGCAAAAGCGTGTTTAATGTCGTTTCCAACTGTAAGTTGTCGGTGGGTTGAGATCATCAAACAGAGGGAGTTTCATAACTTTGGTGCAGCTACTGATGAAACTGAAACCTCTGTCACCATACAGTAACATAGTCTCAGAGGCCCTTAGGTGTCTAGCGGGGTGATGTAAGTACGGAAACGGAAAGCTATGCTGTTTTTAGACTTTGTGGTCCTTGATAAACAAATATCAAGCTATCACTTTCAACTCCGACAGGGAGCCAAAGATGAGAGGCAAGAAGTGGGGTAGTATGGTCCCTTTGGTCTTGTTAAAAACTTTGCTGCCAAGCTTCGAGCCAACTGACCGGAGCATTTAGTCACAAGGTGGATGTGGAAACCAAAAGGAAGTGCTTCATTTTGAAAGACCAAATGAATGAAGGTAATTTATGTTATTGTATTGATTAAACAAATTAGATATAATGTGTTATTTAGCGAGCTTAAGAGCTGTAGGTAGGCGGATTTTGTTACTTTTGGACAGAGCCAGGCGAGCCTTTTCTCACTCAAGTCTTTAAGCTAAGCTAACCGGCTGCTAGCTGAAGCTTCAAATTTGGATTAACAGACGTGGCAGTGATATCAATCTTCTCATCTTCGCAAGAAAGCAAATAGGTATTTTCTAAAATGTTGAGCTTAGTGCACACAAAAATGGAAATTTACAATTTGATGAAAATTTGATTAAATACCGTGTGTTGATGAAGATGTAATATCAGCTGCTAAATGTATGTTGTATCTTGTAATTGTATCTTGAATTTCGGTGCTGGGGCCACCCTTTTTGTTTTTTCCATTGGCGATTTTGTGTGTGTGTGTGTGTGTGTGTGTGTGTGTAAGATAGAGAAAGTAGTTAGTAGTTTGTGTTATTGTGCTGTGCAAGGATCAACCAGTGTAATATGGGTTGTGCATTTGTGCGCTGCTCTCTTAATTACCTCATCAGTAAATGTCAAACGTTTAAATGGCTTCGCCACCTAGATTTATTTATTCATTTGTGCTCCATCAGATGCAGGCGCTGCTGCTGCAGCATGCTGCAATTACTGCTGCACAGCCAAATGTGCCAATGAATAATAAATCACAACACAAACAGCTCTAACCAGCTGTCTGTGAACCGTAAGACCAATACAGTAAACGTGCATGGTGTTGACAGAAGAAACATCCTCTTTAACCACTGAGACCCTTGAAGATGTTCAGATGGTCAATCAGAGAACAGAGGAGGGACTCTCATAAGCCACAGACAGAGATGACCACTGCATGCGGCGCAGCTCTACTCAACTCGACTTGCTCTGTTTTGGTATTCCACTTGCAAAAGTTGTGGATAGTACCAGGTACTATTTTTTAAGTACCACCTCGGTCGAGATTCCAAGCGAGATGAGCTGATATTAGAAGGTGGAGTTAAAACATTGCAGACCACTGATTGGTCAGAGAGAATCGTCACTAGAATCGTCACTTGTGCGACACAGGACATCCTGCACAAACTCAACATTTTTAAATAGCCATGCTACCGTCTACAGTAAATACTCTTGTTTTCACTCGACCCAGATTTTTAAAAATGGTATCCCAAAATATGGCGTACACTACGGCATATAAATGACGAAGTGCAGATCTCTGTTTGTTTGCTGAAGAAAAGATTGTCAGGTTAAAGATGATGTTGTTAGGGCAGTTTCATGTTGACTCGCAGTGACGATCAGCTGAGAATCCCGCCTACATTGAGGGGGTACTAGCCGCAGTGGAAAAAAAATGGAGAAAAAAAAACCTGGTACCAAAAGCGAGTTGAGTCAGGTCGAGCCAAAACATGAAGTGGAAATGAGGCACAATGGTAGAAAATACCAACATGTTCCCCACAAACAACCACACACACATACACATATCCAAATACACATGCATATGGATTAGGGGGTTAGCACGGATGCTCAAACTGTTGCCACAAAATAATGCAACCACAGGCACCGGCTCCACACATGCTGATCTCTTCAAAGTGAAGCTCCATAATGGGGCATTTGGAGGCAGATGACTCACACAAACTCACTGGTGTGCTCAGAGACTGTGACGGAAATATGCAGAGTGTGAGTGGGCTGTGGGAATTGTGTTTCTGGCCCAGAGCAATATGTTAAGACCTGTGTGCTGAAGTGTCTCATACAGTCGTCCCAACCGCTCCCCAGCAGGTCGGCTGGTCAGCAGCTCTTTGTTGAACACATGACTCAGGTGCTTATCGTCGTTCTCCAGGTGCGCGTCAGTCAGCCAAACTTCATTATACAGCTGCCTTTGTAGTGGACGACCAAGAAAAAGAATCTCACAATGAAAGAAAGAGGTGAAAGTATGAAATGTGTGTTATGACAGAAGAGGAGCGCACGTGTGTGTACGTGTGCCTGAAAGTGTATTTTGCTTCTTTTTTTTTTCAGCCCAGCTGCAGCGCTTTTTCCACTGAAAATGACTGATGGCTGTGATCAAAAGGACCAATTAACCCTTTGCTAAGTCCCGCTCCCCTAGTGACTATTCCGCTGTCAAGCTTTCCATTCTAGCATATAGTCTACAATAATAGTGAAAGGAAATTTCAAAATGATTGGTATATAATTTTTCAAACAATTGGTCCCTGATTTCATACAGAAGGATACAAAAGCAGCCTCTCATTTCTCGTCCAACACCGTCAATTTTGCCGTCTGGAATGACAAGTCTCATCTCCTGCTTGCTAGCTCGCTCCATGAGATGGCTGAAAGCTCCATCTCCAGCTGACTCATTTTAAAACCTGTAAAAGGGTGTTAAAGGGATGAAGTGGGGTTGAATGAGGCACTTATTCACAGTCTGCGTAGAAGGCGGTCTGCACGCCCCCCAGTTCTGAGAAACAAACAGGAGTACCAGCACGAGAGGAAAGCTGCTGTGGATGGGGGAAGATGTAAAACGTATTTTAGCCACCTAAAAAAAAAAGGTTCACCTAAAACAATTTATATATGTTTAAAAGTACACTGTGTTTAGTATTTTCCTTGCCAGACAGCTCTTTCCGACGGGCAACAAAAGGTGCGTAAAAGCCAGCACTGACATCCCCTCTGCTGTTTCCCGTGGAGGCTTTTGTCTGTGCTTTAAAGTCAAAGCACAGCCACCAGCACTACCCTCATCATCACTACCCGCGTAATCATCATTGAGACACATAACCATGTGTTTGAGATGAATCAGAGCAGTCAGAGCTCTCTGCTGAAATCGTATTCGAACATCTGGCCATCTCTCTGATCTACCCCACTTTGCTCTTCCCTTCAACTAATTGTGGCCATTAGAAACCTGTGAGAGCGTGACGGTTTCCATGGCGATAAGCTGATGTGCTCTGCTGTTTCGTGCCTTAAATGTCCCGGTCATTTCATGCCATCTGTTTCCCCCGATTGCTATAGCTCGACTGATAAATGGGAATTATGTGAGTCAACACATCACGGAAGCCTTCGCTGACTTAATGGGCTTGCTCACGTCAACAAAAATGCTGGTGGAGGTGTTTGAGGAAGGACTGACGGATTGAAGGATGGAGCCTCTGAGAGCATTTCATCAGGTTTATATTCAATCCTCACACACTACAGAGAGATAAGTAAACAGCAACCAGTGGGTAACTTTGCCCTTAACAGACTGAGCAAAGAGTCGTTCTCATGTGGCCATTTGATGGGTCTGATGAGATCATCTCTGTGGTGTAAATATAGAGGCAAGAGAAGCCAAATGTTCGCTGGTACTGGCTGCGAATTGTCTAGAACTTAACTATCACTTTCTGTGTCTCATTTGAACGCATTTCTTTAAAAGTTATTATGTTTTTTAGTACACATTTAAGTGTAAACTTGTTTATAAGTTGTTGTACTATTATCCATTTGTGTGTTGACAGTCAACAGAGCCATTTGATTAATTCTCTGACCATACTAGAGGCTTTGTGGGGCTGCACTGCAATGTACTGTCACAATGACAATGCTATGTTTACCATGTTCACCATCTTAGTTAAGCATGTTAGCTAAACAAACTACAGCTTAAGCTTTTTTGGCATAGAAAGACTAAAACATACCTGAGATACAAGTTCAAGATCAATATAACGGAAGACACAACTACATTACGTTACATTTGTTTAGCCGATGCTTTTATCCAAACAGACTCACTATAAGTGCATTCAACCACGTGGATACAAAATTGCAAGGATCATGCAATTACATCAGGTTCATTATATATGGTGATCTGCTTCAAGTGCTACATTTAGAAACAGAGAGAGTTTAGTCCTGACTTTGATGAGAGGTAACTGGGCCCCCCTCTAAGTGATCGATAGCTGATCATTCAGCGCCACGCCCAGGTTCCTCCACAGTCCGAGCTGGGGACACCACAGAGTTCTCAATGGTAATAGGGAGGTGTTGGGGTCAAAAAATCGAAATGACTAATTATAATATGTGGGCTTACAAAGTCTGGTGTCCTTACGTGAACGTTTATGGCCTGCGTCCTCTGCTGATTAATGGTTTTTCAACCGGTCTCGAGTTAATTTTTCTAACAGGAGGTGATGGACGGGAGATGCCTTCCCTTGAAATCTTGTCACTGTTGAGCTTCAGGTGGTGTGCAGACATCCACGGAGAGATGTCAGCCTGACATTCAGAGATTGATTCTGCCAGCTGGGTTTCAGCCGGGGAAAAGACAGAATTAGTTGACGATATGATTATGTTTGTCCACACTGCTCCTTTCATACATTCTGTTCTGAGCAGTACCAGAACCAAAGGGCTTACTGGATTGATGCACCACACCTTGATTCATGGATAAAAAATACTGAAGACATACCCGAAATACCACCACTGGAACTCATTACTGAGACCCAGCCACTTATCAAATAGGCAGGAATAGACAAACAGAAAAAAAAAAAAAGCTTTCTTCGTTTTATTCAGTCCAAAGGTAAGATAGACTGATGGCTGTCTGCCTTCTTATCTCCCTTTCACTGTCTTTGTTCCCACATTTCGTTTTTCCACCTAAATATTACATGTGCATTAGGAAGACCATTGGATGATGGATGCGATGTGGTACCGGCTACACCTGCTCTTCTCCACATTTCTTCCGGCACCCAACATCGCAGAAAGAACTCAACGACCCAAGAGGGGAAAATATAGGAAAATCGTGTCATCAGGACACCTCTGCATGCTCTCCACATGTAACAAAGACCTTTATGGCGCTTCCTTATAAGAGCTATTATCCAATGTTTAGACCCTCTGCTCTAGATCTCCTGACAATAACCAGCGCTATTATGTAATAAAACACTTTCTGTCAGTGTGGCCGGTGGAAAGACTGTTGGATCAGCCATGTTTTATAAACCAACCTCTTCCAGTGAGCCACCTGAGACAATTCAATCACTCAGGTAGCATTTATGACTCTTGATCAAATCTCTGGTGCAGCTTTTTTTATTTCCAGCGAACCTGGTTGTGACTCACCAGACACACTTTCAGCTCATAAAAGGCAATAAATGCTTGAAAGTAATTTGGATGTAAATGCAGACTAACAACCTTGTTCTTCTTTTGCTGCTCCACCTGTGACTGACTTCCATCCTCTGGCTACTTGACGCCACAACAGAGGAATACTAGTTATGGTGATGGGTACTTGACTGAGCCAGAGAGACGTGACAATTTATTTGATGTAAATACAAGATATTTGTATTTGTTGTAAGTCAGAATTCTGCTTTGAAGTTGCATCCATTGGGGTTTTGCTTAAGATAGGAAATGATTAGCAGGTCAAGATGTGGGAGGGATCCAACACCAACTTTTAAGTTTCAGTAGCAAATCACACAATGCAGACATTGTCATAAGTCAGATGACTTCATGATCATGAAACGGCATTTTTCTTTGCCACTTCTGCTGTATTTGATAGAGCGAGACCGACAGGAAGGGCAGGAGAGAAAGTGTGGATGACAGGCAGCAAATGGCCCTGGGTCCTTACCCTGGCTGCATTAAGGACTCAGCCTTAACAGCTTAACTGGTGAGCTACCAGGGCGTCCCCCGTACTACAGCAATTTTAATGACAGCTTTAAATTGTAAGCTTGTCTGCATTAAAACACAGTACACATGTAGGTGAAGATAGAAAACATGGCACTCAATAAGAGTGCTGTATCCATCCCACTCCCGTTAGCCGTGCCAACATGGACAAAAAATCCTAAAAGTGATCCGAAAAATTTTAACATTTGCAATTCTATGACAACTGGACAAACTGCTTCTGCTGAGGAAATCGTATGAAAAGTTTCAGAACAGTTATTAAATGGACCTCATGGACAGACTTCTTGGGGTCCAAAGGGACATTTTCAAATGTTTTATTTTGTTCAACCAACAGCCCAAACCCCCCATTATAATTCAATGAAATACAACAGTGAAAAGCAGTAAATGCTCATATTTGATTAGCGGATGTTTAGCCTTTATTCTTCAGAAATGACTTTACAATTAAGTAATGATTATAGTCATTGTCGATTCATTTACTGTAAATCAACTAATTGATTAACAGATAAATAGTTTCAGCAGTAAAAAGATTCAGCCATTTTTCTATTGCTTGGGCATTTCTTCTTTCTTGTGTGCGGAAATTCTCACTAAATATTGCTTTACATAATTGTCACTATTTTCAACAGATTTGAAGGTGCCATTGTGATGAAAACATTTCGAACTGTAAAGTTCAGCACATTTTCATGTATATTCTTATTAAAGTTGATCCACAGAGGGTTTGAATCCTGCCAGAGGCTGTCACTTGCAGCTTTATATATTTGTGCTGCTGCTTTCACAGCAGTGTTGAATCCCATAAGGTTTCCCTGAGATTTCTTCACACTGTACCTGTCACTTCATGGGAGATGGCAGACCCGTTCCCACAGCCTCACCATATGGCAATGGCAGACTCCAACAGCTCACCTTTTGTCACTTTTAGTTCTCTCTCTCTCTCTCTCTCTCTCTCTCTCTCTCTCTCTCTCTCTCTCTCTCTCTCTCTCTTTGTCTCTCTCTCTCTCTTTGTCTCTCTCTCTCTCTGTATGTGTCTCCCGGGCTTCAAGCTAGTTTTCCTATTTATTTTCTCGACACAGCATTTCCTTCAGGCTTCACACTTTTCGATACAGCAATTATGCTTTTTACATGTGTGACAGTGTGAGGTCACAATCATCACTATACTGATAAGATGACAGTTTGATGTCAATTCCTTAGAAACTCTACGTCATCCCAATACAAGCTTACCAAGTCTGTCTGCTTCCTTTTAGTGTTACATTTTGAATTGCAGCTTAGCGAGATGGCTCCATCTTTCTCTCTTTGACTCTGTCTTTTTTTTTTTCTCGTGTTCTCCATATCCTTCTCTTCTTTTCTGGCTCTGCTTGTAATCTCTGCCTGTTATCTGACTGATGTAAGCTGGATGTAATACCTTTAATGATTTTGTGTTGTTGATAAGATAAGCCTTCTTGAGCTCTTTGAAACTCTTGTATTAACCTCTCTAAACCTACGTTTCCAGAGAAACAGGGGGAAGAGGTGTCATGTGGCTTCGGCCTAATGTCAATAAAAAGCAACCACTTATAAATGTGCTGTGTGTTTGTGATTTCGGCAGACAGATTGTTTTCTAGCTGTGCATATTTTTGGCACTGTAGCCTGATACTGTGTCCCTCTCTCTTTCCCCCAGTCTCATTCTGTCGGAACGACGAAAATGAGGGTGGTCGCTTGAAAAGCAACACATCCCCAGGCAGGCACGGCTCTGTCTGGTCTTCCATTATATCGCTGCACCCGCCTCGCGCTAGCTTGGAACTAGGTTGTTTCCATGGCGACCAAGTATTTGATGGACGGGCCTGTGTATGATGGCCGGTCCGCTGTGGGAGTTTCCACCGTCTGCTGTCATCCAAACGGGATGCTAAGGATTTAGCATGTCTGTGTCTCACGTGCTGAGATATTTTCACTGTTAAGCTACTGTAGAAATTCAACATTCGCATTCACACCCCGAACTCAGCTCGTCTACTTTTAGGTACAAACGCCCACATCGTGTCTTTTTTTTACAGCCAGTCCTACACTCACACAGTACAGTACATAATACAGACACAAAAGACGTGTGAAATTTGGCTCGTGTACCAAATTTTGCTTCATCTTATGAGACAACACACAGAAAATAAACAAATACAAAGCTTGCATAGTCAAACATGGCAGCCTGTTACGTTTCTGAGCCTCCTCCTGCAGTGTGCTTATGCATATTCATGTGTTGTGTGACGTTATCGCTGAGTAAGATGTACAGCTATGTACATTTACTCAAGTAGGCTACTGTACTTAAGTGCAATTTTGAGGTAATTCTACTTTACTTAAGCATTTCCATTTTATGTTATCTTATTCTTCTAAACCACTTAATTTCAGTGGGACATATTGAAACGTTAACAGGGTATATTTTTCTGCATTATGAGTAATCTTATACTTTTGATACTTTAAGTACATTTAGCTAATGATACCAAAACTTAAGTGACATTTCAATGCAGTACTTTGACTTGCAATACTTTTATATTGTATGTTGTATGTATTTTACATTTACTTCAGTAAACGATCTGAATATTTTCTCCAACTCATCTGTAGTTAATGCCAAAACGCTTAGTATTAGTGCAACACAGTAGAAAGGTTTACTCATCTTCAGTATCAACACGGATAAACTTAAAGATTTCAAAGTCTGTCAGCAACAATCATGTCCTCGAGGGATGTGAAATAACTCTAAACTTCTCTATCTTCCTGAATCCCCTTAAAATAACCCTGTTTCAGCCTTTATTCCAGCTATTTTCAAAAGGGATGTATCAAAGTGTGAAAGACAGCAGAGCCCTCTTTAAAGGATTACTGTGTAAGTAGGATGAGATTTTTTACTTCTTTTCCCTACATCGTCCCTCTCTAGCTGCACAGTGCATGAAAACCGTGCTGTTATTATCACTCGTTTTCCACTCAGGTAACAAACAATAACAATTCGCTTCTGTACACAACAATAACAGCATCATCAAAAAAGACTGCAGCGGAAGCAACTTTAATTGGACAGCGTCGTAGCAAATTATTGTTTGACAGTGTGGTTCCCCTCCGGTTTTTCTGTCTGCACACCTGTGACTCAACACCTGCAGGTCACAGACACCATATGCCTTGGTTAGTGATTCACAAGAAGAGACTCCCACACCCACACACAAGAGAGGAACCTAGTTTTTATGCAACATGATCATCACCAATAGCTACATATTTGCAAAATCCAAATGAAACATTTAGGATGGAGAATACATCCTTTCAATCACTTGAGGGCTTTCTATTTAGCACACAAGGTAAAGCATTCTTCTCCATAATGCACATCCTCTCCTCGGCTTATTGTGATACAGATAGCTTACTTAGAATAATGTAGCGGTGTGCTGTAAGCCTCGCTGACAAAGAACCTGTCTAATCCATCAAGAAGTTTCAGGGCGATGAAGACTTGCATGACAAAACAAATATCGTGAAATGCTAGTAAGATTAAGTGGAGGACTGAATGAATTTGCCTTGGACTCCTGCATAATTTCACAGCAAGAACTGTTGTTATTGTGAAGTATGAAAAGCACGAAAGGTAAAGCATCAGACATGTGCAACGCGATTGGTAGTCAGTGTTGTTGGTATGCAGTATTCATTCCCAGTGTGGCGCACTGTTGCTAGAGAGCACAGTCGTGATTATTCCTGCTGTGAGACGACTTTGCATCCACTACATGTATGCGACATCACCTACACGCACAAAATACAGAGAGACGCACACACACACACACACACACACACACACACACACACACACACACACACACACACACACATCCGTAAACATGAAACCAAGAAGGCCCCTTTTGTTGCTTTATGAGTATGTGGTTTTGAACAGCGCTGTGTAATTTCAATTGAGCTCGGTACGGGCTTTGAATGCCTGCCTCCCTTTTCCCAAACTAGCCAGACTCCCCATCAGATATAATGAGGGAACATTGAAGCCAAACTAGAGGTTTTGAAATCGTAATGACAAAGACTCCCTGCTACTAAAAGAGACAGAAGGACTGATTTAGCACAGCAGAGTTGGAGATTGGAAGACAGTAATAGGACACATTTAGATGGCAGTCATATATTTAGCTGTGGTGACCAGGAGAAGGAAGGGAGCGAGTTAAGATTCTAGGGTCCTTTTCTGTGGTGGACCCACGAATTAAATGCAACCACATGACGGTCAGAGATGGTGAACTAGTATGGAATACTGACAAAGACCACTTATAGTGTGCGGGAGGGGAGGCGGATGGGTTCAATAAACACAGGACGTTTAACCATGAGACTGGTGTTTGACACCACATGTCCCAACGTGTTGTTATTGATTTTTAGCCTAAAGCTATGTTGGTGACGGTTTTCCTCAACCTAACTGAATGGCTTTGTTATCTTTCGTTTTGTAACATAAAGTCGTCCCGAATTGATAATGTCATCCTTGTTCTGTCGTCATTAGCACAACTTACACTCTGACCACATGACACAAAGCCTCGCTAGATGCCTTTAAGCTCATGTGAATGTACAGTTTTCTCCAGCTAATTGTATCTCCCACTGTCACTCTAATTAGCAGAGTGTGGACAACAGATTGTGTCTCAGTGTCTGCTTGCATCTAACACATTCATTCTAAATGCATGAAAAAGGCATGATGCTCATATGACAGCTGACACCGCCAGCATGCCCTCTGACCTCACAGTGTAGTTGTAGTTGTTGTTGTATCAAGTGGTAAACACTCACCTTTAAAAGCACTGCATATTGTCTTCTTTCACTATGACAATGTACTCTGATTAGTGAAGAGTCTGCAGCCATGCTGGACAAACCGCCATCTCAAAAGCAACGCTGCTCATGTGGCTGAAATTACGTACCTTTTTTTGCAAGCAGAAGCAGCTCAGTGGTCTAAGCAGCCTGCCATGTAATGGTGACTTTCAGGGTTAGAATTTGACTTTCTATTTTTCAAAAGTCACCTGATGTCTCATTTCAGATGATCTCATAACACATCTAGCGAGTGACAGAGAGGAATGTTATTTATAAATTGTGGAGCTGCAGAATGTGACTTGTGAATTCATAGTTTCACCATGTTCTTTGTCTTTTTTTGTACATTCAAAACTAGTGCAAAAATTTACATCACACACTTTACATACATTTTACTATAGTGGAATTAGTACTCGGCTATACAGAACAATACCCAACAGACTCCTGTCACATGAAATGCAAAGAAGGCATAGAGTGGTATGGCAATAACAAACAGAACAGGAGAAAGCTGAGTTGAGTTTATTTCTCTCCTGAATACAGTTTTATTTCATCTATTTGATTTCTTTACTCTTGCTATTCAGCTGTGACACTAAGCTGTGGAATAGAAATAAGAAAAAAAACACTATAAATGCTCTACATCTGGTAATTTAACTCACTATTTATGTCTTACAATACAACTCACCACCGCATACTGACATTCAATTTAAAATCATGTCACCTGTGTGTAACATAACATTATTTTTTTTAACCCTGTAGGAGTTTGCTGCAACCCCCTGGATTTCTCATTTTCTCTCTCAGGATTGATTTCTGGCTTTGTAGTGACACACACTGTGCAGTGTGGAAAACTGACATTTAGAAATCTATTCCTAAAAATCCCAGCTACAGTAAATTGCTACAGCTTGCTTGTTTTTTCCGCAGCATCTCTGTGACCTCCTGCTTCAGGCTGTCCAGAGGCGGCCATTAGGGGCCTGGAATGAGAAGGTCTTTCTGCGCACTCATCCAAGTGTGACGACCGGTTGGGGTGGGGGACACATGGGTCATCACAGATCCATTCAGGGCTTTCAGCCGCAGTGTTTGCCTGGCATGATGCCCCTAAAAGGTCACCAGTCCATGAGATAACATTTATACAACCATCTCATGCTTGGCTAGACTGCTTTGGATGCAGAAGAAGGCAGCAGCAGAGCAGGGGTTGGTTGGTTACGAGAGCCTCCAGGGTAAGAAGACGTAAAGGATAGAGGAGCCACTGTTTAAATCAGCCGTTGAGCCACTTTCACTGTGGGGTGCTGTTTACTCCACTGACAGGTTATTTGTGTTGGAGACTGTGTGCCATTAATTTGAGAGGTGTTTGCATGGATTACTCTGGAGACAAATGTGGGGTTTGGCTAAGATTAGGCCTAATTAGAGATTCACCTTTTAATTCAATATTATTACCCCTTGAGTCGAGATAGGTCCATCAGGTATACAAACAAATAGGTAAGGCTTATGAAAAACAAATCTAGTGTTGTGTATGCACTCACATGATGATAATGATAATAATGATTATTGTTGGGGGGGGGGGGGGGGGGGGTTCTCATAGCACTCTTCATACAAAGAAGTAGTAGTTCTTTACAGAGAAGAAACAAAATAAACTAGAAGACTTTGACCTGCTCTAATCAATGTTTTAACAATGGATCAAATGTCAAAGTAGGGCTGGGCAATGTATGATATTATATCGAGATTGTGATATGAGACTAAATTTGTCTTACAGTTTGGATATTGTAATATAATAGTGTCTTTTCCTGGTTTTAAAGGCTGCATTACAGTAAAGCGATTTTCTAAATTTACCAAACTGTTCTAGTTGTTCTATTATTCTCCTTTAACCACTTAGTCATTATATCTACATTCCTGATTATCATTTATCAAAAACCTCATTGTGTTACTATTTTGTAAAAGCACCAATAGTCAACCCTACAACATCGTTGCAATATCGATATCGAGGTATTTGCTAAAAAATATATTTGATAGTCTCATATCACCCAGACCTATATGTCAAAGGGCAATGTGAAAGGGTACAAACACACAGAGAATAGTTGCCTGGCTTTTTTGATTCCCCCTCAGCTCTACGGAGAGTTTTAGTGTCTTTCAGCTCATTGTTTTGGTTTCACAGCCTGAATGCTTTAATGTTTTGGTTCGCTCTGGTTCACTCGCCTTTCCAGCCCCAGCATGAGGTTTTCAGTGAAAACGTCACCTTTACTACTGTGTGATCATAATGAAGCATTTAGCAACTAGAAGCCAGATATTTCCCTCAGCAGTCAGTGGAGACCAGAAAAGAGCTAAAAGAAGACTGAATACCGAATTTAAAATCAGATTGCCAGAAGAAGAACTCTACATGCTCCACATGCTGTCCAATGAGCAGGACTTTGACACAAGAGTCCAGAGTCGGCATCCTGAGTCCTGTTTGTGGTTTCGGATTGAAGCAACTAAAGCACTTTGGTTAAGAGAAAGATTGGGGTTTCAGTTAAATGTAATAAACCTGTTGTGCTTCAAGACACTGCCGACTTTTTTGTATCAAATCCTCATATCCAAGTGCTGCCACTGCCCAAACATAACCATAAAAAAGTTTAATAATACTCCGGTCACTACAAGCAGAGATTGCAGGATTAGATATTTTGGCAAAAAACACATTCAATTGTTGTCAGTTTACTGATATATTGACACAACATTTTTGAGACTTTTTAGATACATTCATAGATTCATTATAATAATTGTATTTGGGCAACATCACAACTACTACAAAACATACCTGCTGTTGCAAGCTTGTTGTAAATAAATGTATTATATTGTCTAAATAGAGGTGTTAGAAAGAAGGGAGGAAAATGCATAATGGTGGTGGTTGGGATGAAGGCATGAATTACAGTGGCTCTTTGGTATTAAGGAAATAATGCAGCAATATTTTCAATTTGAAAAACCAGAACCAAGATTGATCTATAATGTATCTATTTCGGCCTCTATGCCAAGCAAAAGTATTTCTGTCTCATATTTAATAAAAATATTGCTTGCACATAGATTAATTGAACACAGAAGTGTCTCTCTGTAGGAAGCATAAAGTGCTGGGGACCAAGGCAGCTGTGTTGGACTGAATCAGAAGAAGTGTTATATTTATGAGACACTTAGCCATTAACATTTCATAATCTCACAATAGATCCATGACAACCAGAACTGACACCATCAACATGATTTGCCATGTGTGGTTTCTGTGGTGTAGTATGTCTAAATGCCTGACTCCAACTCCTCCAAAATCTTGTGTTTTCTTTACTCAGAAACCTGTTTAAACATTAATGAATTGCTTTGAAATAAAAGGTTTGATGTTGGCTTTCATTTAATCAGGACCTCAACTGTCAAGGTTAAGTTTCTGGGTTGAAGAAAAACTCAGTCACAGATGTGTCTATGATCGTCAGGACACTTTGACGAGGGAGAATTAGACGTGAACACCGCACTTCATATTAACAAGTGTTGGCGGCAGCCTGGCAGTTGGTCAGTCATTACAAATGTATTCTGTGCTGCCAAACACTGATCAAACACACCACACTGATTCTAGTGGAGATCTCAGCAATATCAAATATGTGTGGCTGATTTTAGTGGAAATATGTGCAAAACAATCCAGAAGAATATTTCTCTTTGATGGATTGATGCAGCCATAAAAAGAGTGTTGGGGGGGGTGAATATTTCACTCAGGGTAAACTCATATAGCTAAATATAAAGTATATACCTCAAACAGGATGAAAAAGGTTACTTCAACAACCTTAAAGCGTCCCAAGGGACAGCCAGCCACTCACATACGCAGTCGTTTAAACAAACAAGAGGGCTGGATTGAGGTGCACTCAAGTTGGATTTGAGTGACATTGTTACATTTAAGCAAAAAGCAAAACTGTGTAGAACAAATTGTGACCAGCCGGGCACTGGCATGGCTGAGATGGGTCCTTGTTTAACCCAGTGTTACTTTAACTTTAGACTCAAAAGTTGTCGCAGAACGAAATAAAAGGGAAATGTTATTACAGCACACTTACCTCTGAGCATATATGCACTTGCAACATCACTTTCACTTCACTTTTTTCTGGTAAAATATATTTAGCAAAATGCATTTTGGATATTTTAAACTAGATTATTTTTATAGACATGGAAGATTACAAAAACAGGATTAAGGACTATTTGAATGCACATCCTGTTACTGATCCCAGCTAATTCAATCTTTGATGTAATTTGCTGTTTGTTTTTATTTACTTTTTGGTTGTTCCTTTTATCTGAAATTTCTTATATTGTTATTTTTAACTTTTTTTAACCTGAACCCGCGGGTGGGCGCCACGTTTTCTGGACGACGCTGTGGGTGGGAACAGGGCCATCACCAGAAGACACCGTCTCCTGTCTTGTATTACATAAGTTCTCCTCAGGTTTTCCTTTGGCTTATAGATGCAACTGAAGCACTTAAGACCTGGATACTCTGCTGCGTTTTGTGTCTGTGTTCTTTAACCTCGATGAAAAAAACCCAGTAGAACTCTGTAGGGATTCAGAGATTGTAGCTGCTGAGATGAGTTAAGTCACATGAAAGAGCAGCTGGATGAAATGAACATTCCCTCAAGGCCTGGCTGCCGCTTCTGATACTTCTACAGATGCACCACAGGGAGACGGCTGAATAAGCATTATAGTGTGGTGAAAAACATGACCTTAAGGTCCAGCTCATGTGCAGCGGTGACCCCACCCAACCACAAGGCAGTGCACTACTGCCTGTGTGTGCTTTCTAACTCTAAAGCATTTCCCTTTGATCATTCTCCCTGCCACTTCAGTACATGTGTTTTTCTCTGTTTGCGTGTAACCACGTTTTCACAGTCCATTAAGAGTAAGATAACCCGCCTTCAGTATTTTTCGAATGATGAAAGAATGTTTTTCATAACAAAAGACATGAAACTTCCTGTTCAGATAGGACACCGATCAGCAGAAAGTTTGCATAGCTCATCAAAAAAACTGCAGTAGTGTGTTTGTGTGTGCTTTGAGGAAATACGGACTGCAGCTTTTCACATGAACCAACACCCGAGAGCTTTACTTTCTTACTTACTTAAAAGTACCATCGTGACAACAAAAAATATTTGCTCAATTTCTCATTCTAAAGATAATTTTTGTTCGAAAAAATATTTTTCTCATAATAATGAGAAATTCATCATATGACTATTACCAACTATTTTACTTTTAGTAAAATCTTACTTTTCTGGTAACAACAAATCACTTTCCAAGAAATCAATGTTCCCGTTATTTTACTAAATTGACGTATCTTGTCAAAACTGACAATATTTCATAGAAAGTTCATAGAAAGTTAAATTGAGAAAAAAAGAGCAAAAATATAGTATCTTAAATTAGTATAGTATCTCAAATAAATATCTTGTAATCTAAGTATCTTAAATAAATATAGCATCTTATAATAAATAAAATATAATAAAATCTTATAATGTCAAAAGGATATTGTTAGGACTATTTTATTTATTGAATTATTGATATTTTGTATGGTGGCAGTATAACTCTGTGTGATTTGAACCATTCATGTCATGTTTGTTGGCTCATATGGGGCATCTCCTCCAACCCAAAAATCACGTTGCTCTTTGCGGTTTCCTGTTTGAAGCATCTGTAAATGCACTTCCTGTGTGACTTCCTGCCGTGAGAATCATTGACAAGGGTTACAAATCTGTCCTGACTCCATGCCCTGAAGGTGGGATGGGGGGCAGAAAGTGGTAAATGGCCTGGGGTGGCCGACTTTTGATGTATAGGTGAGTAAAAACCACCAAGTGGTTGCCAGAGGTCGCCAGACAAAGATCTGAATGTGTAGTGGAGTGATGGGTGAGAGGAGTGGGGGTGGAGCAGACTCAAAGGGAGCTGTGGAGCAACTGAAAAGAGGGGACAGAGGGGGGTGTCACAGTCCTAAACAAAAAGACAACAAAAAGGGAGAATGTTGGGGTGGTAAAGTGAGGAGAGGATGTGTGTGTGTGTGTGTGTGTGTGTGTGTGTGTGTGTGTGTGTGTGTGTGTGTGTGTGTGTGTGTGTGTGTGTGTGTGTGTGTGTGTGTGTGTGTGTGTGTGTGTGTGTGTGTGTGTGTGTGTGTGGCATGTTTACCTGTCTTGAGGGGACATAAATATGTTTACGCTGTCACATTGTGGGGACTTGCCTTTCTTGTGGGGACAAAATGCGTTGCCATGAGGTAAATCATTATATTATATGGTGAAGACTTGGTTTAAGTTTTTGGTAAATATATGCTTAGGTTGAGGTTAGGATGTAATGTACCCAAAAGTCATGAAAAGACGTGTGTGTGAAGTCGAGGGGAGTATTGCCGTTGGCATGGTGGTAATAACAAACTGAAAATATTATTATAGTATGGCTGTAGACTCTCAGTCTTGTTCACCACTTCATCACATTTTATAGATTAAAGATTGATTGATTAATCAAAAAGGAAAAGAAATTGACAAATTAATCAATAGTAAAGAATGACCATTGCAGGTCTCTCTGCACCACATGGAAATCTGTCCGTCGTGAGAAGGACCACATTTATCCAGTCTTAGCATCAAGGTATTTTGTAAAACAATGCTGAAAACACAGATGAGTAACAATAACAATACAGAGAGCTCACACTAAAATGTGAAGGGAAAAGTGGGACAGCAGATACATGTGGAGTCAGAAGCAGGCAGTGACAGTGAATGATGAATGTAGCGAGAAGGATATGACAGATGGAGAGAGGAGAAGAAGGAGAGTGTGATGACTTGTACCCATCTGCAATGAAAGGAAGATAAATTGCTTCCATTTACAGTGCGAGCAAGACTTCCTTTTGAATGGCTTCCCTGTGGGTCTGAACATCTGCGGCCATCTCTTCTGTCCTCCCATGGACTCTGTCCCTCTATCAATCCTGCTCTTTTCCAACGTGTTAAAGGACAATATCAGTGGCTTAACCCACTGAGTACAAAAGGTATATACTTTGCATTACAGACAAGCATTTCCAAAATAGATAATATTAGATTAGATTAGTCTCTATTGTCTCCCTCATGAGAAATGTGTCTTGGGCATTCGAGAGAACACAGGTAAGGTAGCAGCATACAGCCTCTTCCTATACACAATACATCTGTATATGTGTAGAATCAAATTCAAGTTTACATTCAAACAGAACGGGACTTTCATCCAACTGTTTGTTTCCCGTGTGAAACAAAAGTAAACATTGGCATCTTGTTTCGTCTGTCGTTAGTCACTTCACTTACATGCGTGAGTCACTTACGTAGTCAAGTTAATGTCAACCACAATCTTTTCCTAAACCTAACTAAGTGGTTTTGTGAAGGCGAAAGTTTATTTTGAAAAGATGCTATGCATGTAACGAGCCGTCACTGAGACGTGCAAATCTGACGCTAGAGGGGTACAAAGAGCGTCAAATTTGAAGCGTATTGCCACCGACCAAGCTGCATCATTTGACGTATTGGAGTGAGAATGCGTTGACTATCAACAGAAGGTTGTTGGTTGTTAGAAAGATATTCCAGGAAACCAATCGATGATCCGCGCTTTCCCCTCTACTCACTCAACTTTTTTTAAGGAGTCAGTCACAGTTCATCTGCAGCTTGCAGCTTGTGCACCGTGCAGCTGACATTATCGTACATGCGGTGATTCAGTGTCATATCCTCTGGGTAAATAGCAGGTACAGTGAGAGGGAAAGAATGTATTTCCTCAGGGCAAACATTAATTGTCTCGCTCTCCTTTCTGCCTGTATCACGGTTTGTAGACATAACACACAGTTCTGATATTGTCCTCGGTTCGATGGATTCCCGCTTGTGCTGCAGAAGAATCATAGGTCTGGAAGTGCAATCAGCGAGAGGGGCATGAGAGATGGGGGAAGAGAGGCACCAAATCTCCCTGCGATTCTTGGAGACAGTACAAAATGTTCAGCTCAAGGGCTAGCTATCTATTCTCTACCCGTATGCTCTTATATTATGAGTGTGGGATAAGGGCTGCAAGCATGCACGGCAAGCTGAAAATAATGTGAAATGCAGTCCGAAGTAGCACAAACCCCACATAAACAAAAAGACTATTGCCTGAAGAAATTCAGGTCTGGCATTGTACATGTAGCGTCAAGGTTTAGTACTTTGACAGGAAGGAATTTGCTTCCTGTATTGATCTTTTTAAAAAGAAAATGTGTTTGAATCGATAAACCTGTACACTTTATAGTAAGGGTACAAAACACATGCATGAATCTCAATCGAATTCAGTTATTGCAGATTTAACTGTGAGGTCATTAATTGAATCATTAAGTGTTAACTAATCACATATACTCAGTGACTTTATCATTTCTTAATAGTGAGCAACAAGAATTCATGATACTTTCTGAATTCATTCATGCATTCAATCATCATGAGTACCCAATCAGATGTTTTGATACCTTATTATGAAGGTGTTTCTTAAAGGATCATAATAAACACATAGCTTTGAAACGTCTTCAGTTTTGATCTGCAACCAGATCAAAACTGAACTATCTCACTATCTCTGGCTCTGTTGTGCCAAGGTCACTCTGGCTGATGGGGAGGGAGAGGAAGACAACACCATTCACCGAGACAAGGGGTCGTAATCAGAGAAAGCGAAGCCATAATCAAACATAGACCACTAGCAGAAAACAGACAAAGCGTGACAAAAGAAAAGAAAAAGAAAATCAAAGCGAGGGAGCGATGAATTTCACAGAAATACATCTGAAGGAAACCTTTAATCATACAGGGAGAAAGGGACAAAAAGGGGAGCTATGCGGATGAGAATTTTAAATAAAAAAATAAGGGTACGGACAGACAGAAGGCAGGATGGTGGTGGTATTTTCAACATGTTCTAATCAGGGACAGCACATCAAACATGGCCTGTTTATCAGAGTGAAGAAATACAGAGAAAAGCTGGTGGATGCCAGAACAATTCTGTGGAAAGCCAGACTCAAATATGCTGTATAGAGAAGGGGATTTGGTTTGTACAGCAAACCAACGGAAATTAGGACAGAATTGACTAAATTCCTCCTTACGAAAATCTTTTCCGCATGAAAGATTCTTCCTGTAGACTCGGAGGGTTTAATAAGCTCGGGGGGGGGGGGGGGGGGGTTGTTTCTCCCATCCTGTCTTCAGCCACCTCACTGGGCTGAGGACGGCTGAGGAAGAAAAAAGGGAAGAGATGAGTTTGTTTCTGAAGGCAGGGTGAGGACTAAGGGAGGATAATATCAGACCGTCTCTCTTCTTATATTTGCTTGTATTCTGGGAAGGTTCTGCAGGCCACTCTCCACTTTAAAATACTAGTGGCTGGGACTGTCAAATCTGTCTGTTATAATGAATCCCAGCAGATTAGCAGAGACAATTATTCTAATCCAGGCGACACTCAACTAAACCTGATGTTCTTTTTATTCACCAATCAGCTGCAGCATATGATGAAAGCGTGTCCTACCAGGGAGCGTATACAAACAACTTCATATCATTACAGTCCCCTGGTAGGACGTGTGTTTGAATTACAGCATTGTTTTGAAAATGTGTCCAGGAGAGTTTTGCCATTGTGCACGTTTTCTGTGATGAGCAAATTGTTCCCTGCCTCTTTTCATGGCTTTGATAAATATTCATCTAGCTGACGCCTGTGTCCTGCTGCAGTGCAGTGTGTTCCAGAGCTGAGCTGTGAGGGATGTTGATGAGCTGTGGGTCTGAGGAATCGCACAGCTATCAGGCCTCATCATGTCTCCTCTGGCCGGGCAATCAGTGCAGGATTAACACTCAGGTACATCTTGCCTCCTTTTTTTTTTTTTAAATAGGGCATGACATTATCCAGCCATTAGACGAGTAAAGCCATCGTTGTTTGGTGTTTCACATACTGATGGGATGCATTGTGATGTTTTCTATGCTCTGCTCAAGGGACTGAAAGTCCAATCCAACACAGAGGCGTTCAGTGGCATCCGGCAAGTGATGGGACAGTGGAGCCGCTTGTATGCAGTAACACACTTCCAGCCAGAGAAATCAGATGGGAGTGGGATTGAGCAAGCCCTTAAATGTGTCTTGGGGGCTGGATAGTGGCGGTGATTATCCAAAGAGTCATGACAGGAATTCAATAACAGGCTTTTGTCTTGTGAAATTTCACTCTTCCCATAAGGATCCTTCTGCTTTTGCCTCACTTTCCGCTCCCTCCTCTCTTCTCTATCCCTCTGCTCCTCTGGGGGGAATGAGTTAAAAGCATAATACTGAGAGTACTTGAGTGCTGAGGATACCTCTTGAATGCTAAACAGTCTTATCAAATAGCACACTGCAGCACAGGATCTTAGGTACTGATGGGCAGTGAGGAGCAGAGCATCTGACAAGTCTGCATACTTTATGCTATGTGTAGTCCATTGAAACTCAATCTACAGAAGGCTTCAAAACATTTAAATCATGAGCAAATTGAGTTTCCTCTCTATGCAGAAGATAGAGATTCTTGTATGTGAATTCTTATTGCTTGTAAATGTAAACCTATAAGACATTTGTCACATTAACGTAACATCAAGTAACTATACAGAGAAACGTTCACTCATGGAGCTTAAAACAGCTCTGCAAAGCTTTTAGCAATTTAATATCTCACTGTTTTGGTTCTCTGGCTGCACATATAACTGTGGATGGCTTTCACATACCACAATATAAAGACTGTACAGTAGCTTAAAGACAAATCGAGTGAAAAGCTACACGTCAGTGGTAAAATGGGTAAAGGTAAACAAGTGTTCGTTAACACTTATTTTGCTGCTTTGCAACATTAAGGTTACATAGGCTGTGAATCGTGTGCAAACGCGATCTGATAATTAGACTGGAATGCCGTTCTACTTCAATTCATATGTTTATTATATTTGAATCACCAAACAAATAGCAGATGTCGGAAACAAGTCTGAGGTGTGAAACCAGGCTCTAATGCAGGAGAACAATGCAACATGATTCCTTGCAGACTCAACTGGTAAATGTATATCAGGCCGCAGTCTTTCTGCCTCCTAGTGGTTAATATGTTTGTCCTGCAGCTTTAAACAAACAGAGAGGTTTGAGAATGTTGTTAGGTGCTGTGTAGCTTCTTTGTCTCTTAAAATGAAAAACATTCTTAGTTTTTTTTTACCAAGAGCACAGAAATATATGCATAGTTCATGAATTGTAAAAACAAAAATGTATTAAATGTATAAAATGCGTAAAGCAAAATGTTTGAAAAGCAATAAGTAAATGACAAAATGCACATTATGCTTATACATGGTGCTTGAGTTAGAAGGTACAGCTGTATCTCCAAAGCTTTCTTTAGCATCAATGGTAGAGAAGCCAAATACATGACTGATTATTATATTATACATTAGTAATTGTTTTAGCAAAAACGCCTAAAATCTCTCATTCCAGCCTCTAAAATATTAATGTTTGCTGGTTTCATTAGTCTTCTGTCATAGTAAACTGAATTCCTTTTGGTTTTGGACTGTCGGTCTGACAAAACAACAGATTTAGAGAGGAAGGCTTCAATCATGATGTATCTACATCTTTCCCTATTTTCTAACATTTTTCTTAGATAAAATAGATTTATTGAGAAAATAATCTGGATTCTTTTCGATAATGAAAATAATAGATGCCTGCAGCCCCAGTCAATGGAGTCTTCAATTTCTGTCAGAGACTTTGCAAGTTGAAGTGTATGTTTACAAATCTTTATAATTGGGTATCGGATAAAAATCTGATCTGTTGATTCACCTGTTTGTTAATCATACTGTGTGAATACATCTACTATTAACACACCTACTTGGCATTCAGGGCACAGAAATCGGGAAATGCTTTGAAATTACAGTCCCTCTCACACATACACTCCCACATACACAGACAAAACATTTCATCTGTATAACACTCTGCCTACACTGTTCCTTTTTGGGCTGTGGGATGTGGGATGACTGCTTGTGCAGGAGGATAGGACACTATGCGCGTGTGTGTGTGTGTGTGTGTGTGTGTGTGTGTGTGTGTGTGTGTGTGTGTGTGTGTGTGTGTGTGTGTGTGTGTGTGTGTGTGTGTGTGTGTGCGTGCGTGTGTACTGACAAAACCATTCCCATCCTCCAACTCTGCTGCAATTACACATAACAGTCTTTTCAGTGAGCAATGCTAAATAACAGCACAGTTCAGACAGAAACAGAAGACAGAGAGCAGAAATAGCAAACTTTCTCTCTCCCCCCCTTCGCGACTTCTCGCACACACACTCGCAAAAACACACACGCACACACACACACACACACAGCATTGTAAGAGAACCTCAGTATAAATATTTAATGAAACAGTAGGGGATGTCGTCTGGTGGGCCTTAAATGTTTAAATGTTGCTATTTCTTACTGCTACCGTGGGAAGAGAGAGTTTCCTGTGGTAATCCCTATGGCGGTGGTCTTCTTCCTGCTCCTTTTGCCACAACAATTTCCCTGAGGCATAAATACAAACATGTCTGTATAATGTAAGCTTTGCATAACCCAAGAGCTACTAATGTGCAGAGCTATGGGAGCTGTAAATGTGCCAAAAATTGAGAGTGACGCATGAGCAACACCAGCAACAGGGAAAAAAAACACACCTCACAAATGAAAACTGGCAGAGACATATTTTGTTGTTGTAACATATTGCAAAGACAACTTAAAGAGTGTTGTGCCATGTGCTGTGAGCATTGTGCCACCTGTTCAAAGATGAGTAGTGCTCCCGGGGGTTTCGGGGAGCTCAATGCACAGAGAGCATTTTAGGTATAGGGCTCCGGTGCAGCCAATTTGGTAAAAGGCAGCATGAGGAAGGTCTTGGACAAAACCTGGCTTGAAGCTTAATTTAACATGCAACATAGATTTCATCTGACAGCCCCCGCCCACTCTCTCTCTCTCTCTCGCTCTCTCTCTCTCTCTCTCTCTCTCTCTCTCTCTCTCTCACTTATTTTCACACTCTCTCTCTCTCTCCTCTGTCGCTATCTGACAGATACACACACATTTACAAAACGTGATGTTCAAACCCCCTTGAGCTGCAATCTAGGGCGAGTGTGCATAAATAAAAAAAGACCCATTAAGAAGTTCAAAGGAAACCACAAAAAAATGACTGTTGCTGGCGGTCAAGCCGCACCATTAGCCAGCCACCAGATCTGTATGTTACAGGGTGTTTGTGGCGCTCTGTGTGTCTGCAGGCCCATCTAACCGTTGAAAAGTACAACCAGGAACTCCAGTTGGCTGATTTGCATGTGTGACGTTTCTTGATGCATTCATACGGGTCGAAAGAAACTCCCACGCTGTGTCCAGAGTTGTTCACTATTTACTGTGTCGTCAGTCTATAATGTGTTCCAGGGTCAGTACCAACAGGCGTTCACTGGAGAGAAATTAAGTACATTTACATAAGTGCTTTACTGACAATGTTGAGGTTGTTAAACGTTATTAAACACATGTTAAACTTTATACAAAACACAAGAGCAAGCATGACGTTAGCTGACACAATGCAAACAAAAGCAACACAGCAACTCTTAATTTCAGTGATAGCAGGTTTACGGGTCTTGTCTGAGGGTCTGTTTCGAGCATTTGGACAGCAGTACAAAACATTGTCTGCACAAACCATGCAGGATGAAAGAAATGATCCGATTAGTGTCCCATTTTGGTTATGTTTCGTTTTTTTTCATTTTGCCAACTACCCATTGTATTGTCAGATACACAGACATTTCTAAGACAGAGTACTAAGTAATAAATAAGTCATGTTTTTTGTACTCATGATGGGCTTATGAATACATTCCACAAAACATTCTTCAAATTCAACTTGCATTGTCACTATGCTCAACGTAACCAATGCAGCTCCCATTGAGGGTGCAGTTTTTCCCACAGACTGTGAAAGAGCATTTGCATATTTTAGAGCTCGACTGATGTCCTTTCTGAGTGGTTGATCAGAAAGGTTTGAGCTACCAAACAGCCAGATCAATAAAAGGCTCTTAAATGCAATCATTAGAGAGGGTTATGACCATGTACGAGAATATATTTCTGTTACTGGTTCCTGACACTGTCTGTATTGTTGCAGTTACACATCATGCACAAGCCAGATGTAACAAAATTCAAATGTGTGGTCATTAACATGAACATGACTCAAATCTTTGAATCATGAGTCCATGCACAGACAATGCATCTTTTTTTAAACCGCATGGAAGCTGCAGGATATCCGTGCTTTTCAAAAAATGTAATTTATGAGCGGCAGAATAAGGGGAACCACGGGAACAAAAGGAGGAGGACAATAGTGCTACTGTTCATAGACAAATAATGGATAACGGCTGGCATCGTGTAGCTGGAGGCCTGTGGACTGAGCTGGTATGAGCTGAGACAGTCAGTGCTTTGGTGCCATCTAGTGGTCAATAAAGAAGCATTGATCACAGCCAACTACTTTGTTGTCTGGTCAAAGGGAAGCACTACATCTTTGTACATCCCAAAACTCTGCTTGATAGAAAGAAACAGACACAATTCAAAGGGAGTTAGATAAATAGGAGTTGATCAGTGATGTCACTATCTTCTAGTGAAAGCTCCTTTCTCCAACACAGCTGTCTGTAACTGCCGCTAACAAAAGAAAACACCCACCATTTGTACATCTGTTAGTAAGAGCAGCATATATTCCATTAATAACATCCACTACACCAACGTACTGCTTTTTATAGTACAGTACTAAATATGTATTTATAATTAACACTTAGCAATCATATGCCCTTTCCTAAGATGGAAACAGGAGAGCATTGTGAAGAATTTCTTTTGATTTAACTAGACACAAAAATGAAGAATGTATTGAGTAAATGTAATATGAATATGCAATAAACAAGACCAAGAGTCGGCAGCCATGCTCAAGGCTCTGGGGGGCTTTACTTAGACACAACAGTTTTGAGCTAGCATTAAATGCTAACATTGGCCTGCTAACATGCATGAGATATATACAGTATATGTTTTATGCATGTAGATATCTATATAGGCCTATGTATCATCTCATAATACCTACATGGCTCACAAAGCTCACATCCTTCAATCAGAGGATCGGCGGTTCGATCCCCGGCTCCGCTAGTCCACGTTGATGTGTCCTTGGGCAAGACACTTAACCCCAAATTGCTCCCACAGGCTGTCCCATCAGTGTATGAATGGGTGTGAATGAGTCAATGACATGTAGTGTTAAAGCGCTATACGAGTACAAGTTCATTTACCCTGTTTACAATTTTCGTTTAGCATGTTAGCATGCTAACATACGCTAATTAGTACTAAACATAAACAGCTGAGGCTGATGGGAATGTTTTTTCATAAATCTAAATATTGGACTAGTTCAAATGTTCACCAGAAACTCTCTTGAACCAAGTTGCTAGTGTGGTTGCTAAAAATATGTTTTGATCAAGATTAAAGGACATGTAAAATACTGAGGAGGCTATGACACAAGCTAGGCCATGTATCCAAACAATGTATTTTTCATCTTGTGGATGGTTGTTGCTGTTTTTAATGACATTGATCAAATCCACATTAAACGTCCTACTCCCTCTGCGTTGTACCACCAATAAGCCAATAAACTCTTAAATATTTTTGTTTCATCTTTCTTTACTGAACAAGACAAAGACTCATCAAAAGAGTATAAAATATTTTAAAAGCTTCCAAAGCACCGTTCAGTGTGTGCAGACACCCGTTCATCTGTCGCTCAATTCACATTTGAATTCATACAGCCAAAGATTAAACAATTATGAGATCAACACAACAAGTATACAACAAAAATTACAAAGAGAAAAAATATGTCCTCATATAAATCAACAACTCTGCATCTAAATATAAACGAAAGGCAATAAAAAGGATACAATCTATACAGTAGCTCAGTATTTGTCAAGTGTGGATGAATAACTGTTACTTGCATATAGGTGGCGTAAGAGAGCTAAAACGTATACTGAAGTGTTTAACTTGGCTCCGAAAGTCTAAAATGAGTTGGAAAAATACAAAAAAAAAAGATAAAAAAATTCTTAACATGTAATAGCATTAGAAAGAGCTGAGTAAACCCCATATTTACAGGACTGTAAGTTTGTAGTAGATATAAAAGTAGGAACAGTCTTCCAAACTGTAAACCCATAAATGTCAGTGTTTAGGAAGCATCAAGGTTTTAACAAAATTCAGTTTAACTCTTTGTTTTAGCTTAATATCTGAAGATCTGTCCGTCCCGGAAAGCAGTGAGCCGCCGTCCAAATGGTTCTGGATGGTTTGAAGTCAAAGTGAGAGAGTGTTTCACCCTCAGATCATGAAGGAGTGAGTTTGTTTGTAGTGCTTGATCTGCAGAGAGTAGAGAGGAATACATTGAATCATTTCCTTTAATTAGCTAGGGACCAGCGTTATCATCAACTTAACAGAATTTAATGGCAACCCAGTGAACAAAACAAGCCCCGGCACGATAATGGTTCCTCTGATCACTCACATTGCGGATGGGAGGAGGAGGAGGAGGAGGAGGGTTGTAGGACTTGGTGCTGAAAGACAAAGGGAAGCAGTTCAGTCTGAGCTCATTACCAGCCAATAACACACAGCTGCAGGCAAAACAAGAATTAGACTGACAAGGGAAACCCTCACCTTTTTGTTTTCTTGTCTTCTATTCAGAGAAACAGCAAAGAAGAAAAGACAACATTAATGATCACTATCACACTTGCCAAAGAAGTCGTACATGTGTCTCTTAATCTGTTGCCAGTGGTGGATAGCAATTAGTACATTTAGATAAGTATGCATTAAGACTGTTGTTTCTGTCCACCTGACTAATGTAAGTCCAATACTCACTCTCTTGTAGCACTCCGGAGGGAAATGTCTCTTGTTAGCAGCTCAAATGCTCCATTATTCACCAGCTAATGTATTCATTTAATGTCTGCTGTTTGGTGCTGAGCAGGTATTTGTACAGTGAATGCATCAGAGCTTTTTCACTGAAAACAAGGCTGATACGAGCAGGTAGACCGAACCAAAACAGTAAAGCTCTCGTCAAACCAAAACAACGAGAAACTAGAACACTCCCTGAAGCTGGAAAACTGCACTGACAGCTGATCTGTGAGTTTGACCATTGTTTTCATAAAAATACTGGTCAGTGCATTTTACACTCTTTTTTTTTTTTAACACTTTAACTTAAGTAAGATTTTGAATGTTCGACCTTAATTCGCATTATATTTACATTTTGGTATTTATACTTTTTTTAACTTTTGCTTAAATAAATGATCTGAATACTTAGTCTGCAGATTAGCAGAGAGGTTCACAAACGTTTTTCCTTGAAGGGACCCCTACTTGTATTCTTTGAGGGGGCCCCGGACCCCAGGTTGGGAACTAAACACATTTAGTTGCAACCTCACTCAAGTCATTCTTTGACTTTCACTAAATCATAGTTTTAGATTTAATATTTTTGCGTGAAAGATTACAATTGCAGCACATGATCCACTTGCTGTGACAACAACCTGGCAGGTTACTTCGCAAAAAAACACCATGCTGTGTTACCGAGGACATGTCTGTAATCCTCAAAGACAATCAACATCAAACAGATTACTAAATATTTTCGCTGGTGTAAAATGACCCAGCAGTTTTCCTTGTTTCACAAGATGCATCTTCAGTCCTTGACTCAAAGAAATACTGAAGATTACAAAATGGAAATCATAACTTCATAAGGGAATAAAAAGGGAATATTTAATGCAACTGCGCGATAGAGAGTTTTAGATTCCTGGATATGCTGTCACATTTTTCATTTTTATTAAATGACCTGCCAGGTTTTTACCTCTATTTTGTACTTTATAAAAGCAAAACGCCTCAAATGTAAAAGCAATGATTGCAAGACAGGCCCAAACCGCTACCTCACGCGCACATCCAAACAGCCCTTCTATACAGTCTATGAAACGGCCACACACAGAACAGCATCACATGACTACTCACTCCTGCAGCAGCCTCGGCGTCGGCAGACGCACACACAGATGCAGCAGAAAAGGACGAGCGTCAGAAAACCTGCAGCACCTGCTATCAAAATCGCCATATTCAAAGGATCTAGAAGGAGTGGAGAGAGAGACAATTTCATCAGTCTGTGTTGAGTGGAGCGAAACATGGAAACTTCAAAGTTTTCTACCAAAACCATTTACATTCAATAACTTTCAGTTGTTGGGCCACACAGCTCTTGGGCGCCCCCACGCTGTTGGAGGATTCACAGCGGTACATCCCTGCGTCTGTCTTGGACACACTCTTGAACTTCTGCTCCAAAACAAACACAAGATGGGAGAGTAAGAGCATGTAACATAACTTTGTTTGTATATGGGTGCATTTAATAAGTGTCTGTATAATTTAGTGTGTGCTCACCAGTGTGCCCTTGTTTGTGTCGACGCTGTATAGAGAATCTTCCGTGGCCGTCAGAGCCTTGTTGTCTTTGTACCAGCGGTAGGTGGCAGGAGGCATGCTGAGTTTGTCCTTACAGAGAAGCTCCAGGCCTGAGCCCACAAACACAGAGCTCGGCACCTCGCAGGACGGGACGTGAGGAGGCACTGAGGGGGCAGGGAGGTAAAGCACCTCGAGTTACAGCAACGAAATATACCATAATATAGGACTTTTTATTTCTGTCCACCTTAAAACACAAAGTATTACTTCTGTTGATGCATTTTGTTGTTGGGTTGATGTAGAGGGGTCTAATGATTAATTTGCTGCATCAAAGCTACAATTGCAGCAATAATCAATCTACAAAAATTGAACTGGATTGAAATTACTCCCTCTGCCAGGACTGAGAGGTTGAAACTGGTGCGGCCACTTTATTGTCACTACTGTTTTCCCATTCAAATGAAACAGTGGTTGAATATGTAGTGAAATTTCTGAAATTTGTCACATTTTAAATTAATTGTCAACTTACAGTAGGAGTGAGCAATAAATCCTCCATCTCTGAATAGATCATTTTAGGTTGTATAATCAATATATTTCATGATATTGCTCTTTGAAAAGCTATTTTGAAACTGTAAAGTAACCAAATGGGGATTTGGCTAATCTAGCGAATTCTCTTCCCTCATTCATAAGCAGAAAACAAAAAAACAATTACCAGTTTTGAAGGGGTAACGTGGAGGTATGCATATGTATCCAACCTAGTGTGCTATAGAGCTACGTTCATAATTAGATGAGGATTTCAGGTGGCAAAAACGTTGTTTACATTTCCAAGGAATGCCATTGACGTCTGCTTCATTCATTTAACCCTCATTTGTCTCACAGAAGTACACATACATTCACCCTAATATCTGCATAAAACACATGCATGTTTCCCGTCCTACCGAGCACATTGAGGGTTACTGTGGCTTCCCCGAGGTTGACGTGGTCCTCGCTGGCAGTCACCTCACAGCGGTATTCCCCCGAGTCTTTCTGAGTAACAGAGTGTATCGTCAGCGTCGCTCCTTCCATCTTTGCCCGTTCTGCATAAGACCCTATAGTGGAAGGTGATGGATGATGGACAAAGCTTAACTACTGGCTAAAAAAAAAAAGATAAATCAAAAGGTAATAATGAAAGGATGATGGGAGGAAAGCAGCTAAATATCAGCCATTTCAGCTCAGAGCAGTCAAAGGAATTCGTGCAGTAGAGGTCTTTCACTAACCAGTAAATTTGTGATTAAAGTACACAAATGTCACTTCCTTTCCTTTCTTCTTCCACTCAATTCGAGGGTTCGGATCTTTCTCTGTCCTGAACTCACAGGCGAGCACAGCATCTGAGGACAGAAAACACAGCAGGAAAATTACTTGATGAATACAGTAGATATACTTTTGCTTGAATTTGCAGGTCATTTCCTGTAATGTAAGCACTGTGTGCTCATGAATAGTGATCAGCATGAAGTATTGCTGTATGTGTTCGGGTTTAAAGGGCAGCTCAAATGTACGTTGAAGGCTGTTTTTGTTGAGTTCCTGTTTTTTTCCCGTTTTTTGTAGCAAGAAATGAGATATCTTCTGTTTCCCCTTTATCTTAGCTAATTTTCCAAATTATTCTGAAACATATGATGTATCTGGTATTCTCACTAAAGAAGATAAGAGTCATTTAAGTTGGATTATATAAATCTGTTTTCCATTGGTTTGTCTGTTAATTTGACTGATTTGTTTTGGAATTACATGCAAAACAGAAAAGCAGATATCAGAGATAATATCTCACCCCTCATCTTTGCTGTCAAATTGTTCCTAAATATAATAACATAATTTATATTCACACCAATCACTACTCCACTTCTCCTCCCACTCATCTGATGTTACATTTCAGATACCTAAAACATAAAGTGAACTTTTCAGTTTTTTTTTTTTATTCCTATCATTTGGAATTGGGCGGCAAAATCCATTGGAAAATATGGTGAATTTGCTAAAACAGGGTCTTGTATTCCTATTTTAAAACATTAAAGATAAGACAAATGTTTAAAGAGACCAACAACTTTAATCACATTATACAATGTTGTTCTTTAGAGTCATGGTCATTTTGAAGGATAAATAAGTGATACTGCACAGTCTCACCTGTGTGCTCGTGGACCTCCACGTTGGGTTTACTGCTGCTTACTGTCACTGACACGAAGACAGGACCTGCAGGGGAGAGAGGACCAACCAGTTGTTGTAAAGAGTTATTGTTTTTACCATCTTTCTTCTGCTCACATAATTGACAAACAATTACATCTCGCTGTGTTTGACAAGCTAAACATATCTGTAGATCCAGAAAGTGTTGGAGCTTTTTGGACTGCAGTGCAATCAGACCTGAGACGTAAACAGGATAAAAAGCCCATGAGAATGAGTATCAGCCTACACATACCAGTCATGGAATCATATACAAAAAGTAATGTAACCCACAATGCATATCTGCTGGATGCACACATGAACTCCCAGACACAGTAGTGTTTAGCTACATCCTGGTGGTACCAGGAGCGGTGGTGTGTAGGAATGCAGGTGATGGATGGCTCTCTGACAAGCTGCTCTATCCCGACCTGATAACCTCTTTTAGTGAACTGTCCCTCCAGCACACACACACACACACACACACACACACACACAGAGCCGACATACCATTCCCCCACAAACATGCTGAAAAAGCCCAAAATCTTTAGAGTTCAGCGGCTGCAGTCAGCTTGAATTCCTTGATGATGGATTTCTATGGCAACAAGTTTTCACAGCAGCAAAAACTAAAACCCAGCTTTACCAACATATAGTTAAATATAAATATATTTCAATTGATGTGAAAGTTTTTTATGTATAGCAAACTTAAATCCAGCTGTTGCTCACTGTGAAAGACAAAACAACTTGTAACAAGACGACAAGGGAGAAAATGACTACGATAAATTATCATTTTTATTTGCAAAATATTAAAGCATATGTCTGGATTGGCATTATGAAGTGAACATTTGGGGGTGATGTGTGTGTGTGTGTGTGTGTGTGTGTGTGTGTGTGTGTGTGTGTGTGTGTGTGCGCGCGTGTGCCACACACATGCATGGAAAGCATGCTTTTCTTTCGCAGACAAAGAAGCTCTTTGTGACAGTAACCTTACCCTTCTCAGCTGGCACAATAACACACACCCCCAGATATCTGCGCAACACACTTGTGAGGCTCTTCACGGATTGAACCTTTAACCCTGACCCTCAGCCTGACCTAAACCTGCTTTAACCGTTGAACTGAATTTTTGCCATGAACTAATGTTAAACTACGGTATATCTAGTTAATGTTAAAGACATGAAGTCCATATTGACATTGAAGTTTTAAAAGGAATTAATCTGAAATGTCAAATCATAAGAACATGGACTGTTTACATGTTTTATAATCATTTTAAATTCAGCATTACTAATCATAATACCATGCTATTAGCATTGACACTAAAAGAAAGAAAAAGAAAATACAATTCTTCACCAGCCTTGTCCTAACTGAGGATGTCTGAATCTTTTAATCTCTGTGAGGAAATTTGGTCCTCATGAGTAAATACAAGAAAGATCAAAACACACGTCAAAGCTGCAACTATCAACTTAAAGCGTGTTGTTTGGAAAGCAGCCTCTGCCCTTTAGAAATCCCACAGCAACTTCAAATGCATTTTTCCTGATAGCGAGTGGCCGTTTTCATCTCAGTGCAATCAGCGACAGGGTCAGTCGGCGGCTATCTTCAAACTGAAACGTTGGGATCTCAGACTCCTCCGCGGGGCCACGAGATGCGTTTCATCACCCTGTGGATCTCGAGATTGATGTAAACAGGGAGCCCAACAGCAACCACTCCCTGCACAATGTCACCCTCTGATGCAGTCCCTGAACACATCACAGCTCCTCCACTGAACATGCACAAACTACATCTCACAAATTAAGGATCAATAAAACATGAACCAAAACAACAAACCAATCAGTCTGCTTCAATATGAATCTAGCTAATCTGTTGCATACGGCCAAACATGCATCACCTGAAGAAAACATTTCTTATCAAAACATTTTTCTTCAATTAAATAGTACTTTTTTTTTTTTAAATCACATAATAATCCCGCATTTCTTATGGACTACACAACATATTTAGGAAGAAATGGAGGCCAGAAATGGAAGAGGGTTATTCCCTTTTCTTTGTGATGATTTTGATGATTTCTTTTAATTTTCCTTTGCAGATTTTTTAAAAAGTCAAACAAAACAATGATACCACTTTCATATTACGATTAACTTGATAGGTTATGGTACACCATCATATTTGAGCTTTGCCTCTAATAAATGGTGAACTGAGTTGTATTAAGAGATATTGGGGTGATAGTATTGCAGTCCAAATTACATTTTTAACAGTTTCTTCTATGCACATCTTTATACATGTTTACCATTTTGAGATGATAATCTGAGCATCCTATTAAAAACACACCACAGAGTGTGGAAATATGGACTAGCAGAAGCTCCTAAAACGTGCCTGCTAACATCATAAATTGGCCAACACTTACTCTGTTGAACAACCTAATTAATGCACTTCTTCCACTGAAACCTTCTAGCAATATATCTATTAGCCTATAGCAGCCTATTTTTATGTGATTAATAAGGTGTTATTGTTGAATAAATTGTTTAATAAAACCAGAAATAAACTCACTATTCATTAAAGTGACGAGAAGAGGCAGCGCCAGGATCTTCATGGTGTTCATGTCTAGTCACGGTGAGTTACAGATCCGTCGTGAGGTCCGTATGTGTCTGGAGATGAGTTTTACTCCAAACTCTCGGCAGCTTCTTCAAATTTCATCTGCAGCACGCGCGCATTCTCGCGGATCCAGGACAACTGACGGGGAGCGCGCACAGAAAGGGAGCGCTGCTGCTGCTGTCCTGAGACGTTCAGGGACACCACTGGTCTCTTAGCAGGCGGAGCCAGCGGGGGAATATGAGCTGCTTTTATTTTGGCAAGGGTCTGTTAACTTCAGAGAAAATCAGAGAATCCATTGAAAAATATTTGCTCTGTTTTTTTCTGAAGAAATAAGATCCCTCAAACCTGAAGCTGGAGATTTATGGACGATGTGAGGGTGCAATTGCCTGATTGTCTCTTGAGTCACCACGTGTCTTGAATGCACAAACTAGCAACAATATATTGCTTAAAGACATGAGTCTCCCTAATGTCCCAAACCAAGATAAATCTGGATTAAACTAAACTGGCAGAACATTATTTGCTTCCATGAAATTGAGCTTTAAAAAAAATGATCTTTGGATCTTGAGGTATCTGTTAACTCAGAAAAACAGAGCAGATTTTTTTTCCATGAAAACCTTTCTCACAATTACCAAGATAATAATCTCGTTAATTCAGAAAAAAAAGGGAAATATTTTGTTCTCAAGTGAAAGCATTATCCCGAAATAGTTCTTTGAACTGCCCTGTTAGTGACATCATTTCTTAAAAACAAGTAATTGTCCATCTGAACTTATTAACTTAACTTAATATCACATGGTTAGAGTTGTGGGTGTAATAGGAGGTGCAGAGATGGGACAGCTGCTGGCTGAGCTACTGTGTCCTTGGCTATTAGGTTTCTCTCCACCAGCAGCCACACAACAGCTCATTGTCGTTAATGTGCACACATGCTTACATTTGTGGCCATATGCACACACAAAGACACACACACAGGGACCATCCATGCAGACACGTGTGCATACGCATACGAGAGGAATACAAAGTCACAAAATCTCTGCTGCAGCACCTGTTCACAATCAGCAATCCCAGCTGCTCTGCTGTGAGCAGGATCCACTGCTGTCATGTTACAAACACATCCATAACAACCCAGCTCAGCACCCGCTGCTCACTTTACACAAACATGGTTTACATAAACAAGTCTCTCCCAGATAGTGAATCTTATATGAACAAAGGGGTGGCTTTAAATGTATTGTGATCGTTGGTAACAACCAGTGTGAGGAGTCATTTAAACAGCTGTCCTCCTCACACTCTACTGCACGAAGTTCAATGAAACACTGTAGCCTATACCTGGATTGATTCAAGGTCCCATTTGTATTTTTCATTATCACATATATGCTTCTAATCAAAGTCTGCCAAACCAAGATGTTTTACTCAATGTTTAAGTAGTTTTGTTTCAACTCTCAACGTTGACAATCTGAAAACGGGGTGCACCGTTTTGCTACAGTTTGCGGGTTAAACGACGTGTTTCCTCAAAACTGTGTGAAAAGGTGTGAAACAGAGGTCCGTTTTCTCTTGTTTGGTTGGTGTGTGAGAGTTGTTGCTGAATCAGCAGCAACGTGTATGTCCCAAAAATGTTGGGGGGGGGGGGGTTTGCCGACCCACAATCCTCTGCGCAGCGCACGAATGAGCAAGAGGGTCAACGTTCAAGGTGGGGTGTTATAATGAAGTATTATGTCCCAATTGAATGCATACTTCCTGTAACAGCATGTACTTTGTAAAGGCAGGTGCAGTATGTGCTAACAGTTAATAAAAGATAAAGAACGAGATTAGGAACGCAGCTAGAGACAAATAGGAGAGCACAGGAAACACACAGGAAGCAGCACAAGAAACACAATGATTTTTTTTTCAATTATCATTTTAAAATGTTCACGGAAACACAAGGAACCACTGGAGGCACGGCCATGGCCGAGATAAATCCAGAGAATCTAATTTCAGAATCAGAAACGGAACCGTTTATTGCCATGGTATGTTGAACATACAAGGAATTTGACATGACGGGAGGTGCATAACATTTAACAATCAACAACAATCAACACAGTGCAAAGTAGAAACATATTAAAATGTACAAAAAATATAAAATAAAGTAAAATATTAAATAAAGTGCACAAACGAACAGATAGCAGGACTATAAACAAGTGAGATGCAAGTGTAGTGTAAAAGTGTTGAGTGTATTTAAATAAGAACCTAGAAGGGATGTGCAGGTGAGTGACCGGTAGGAAATTGTCCTGGGGAGGACAGAGTCAGTCGGGGACCCGGGCTTTGTTGATGAGCCCGACTGCGGATGGGAAGAAACTGTTCGTGTGGCGTGAGGTCTTGGTCCTGATTGACCTCAGCCTCCTGCCAGATGGAAAGGGCACGAACAGTTTATGTCCAGGGTGAGAAGGGTCGGCTACAATCTTTCTTTCTTCAGGGTCCTTGAAGCGAACAAGTCCTGGAGGGACGGCAGATTGCAGCCAATCACCCTCTCGGCAGAGCGGATGATGCGCTGCAGCCTGCCCTTGTCCTTGGCAGTGGCTGCAGCGTACCAGACCGTGATGGAGGAGCAGAGGATGGACTCAACGATGGCTGTGTAGAAGTGCACCATCATTGTCTTTGGCAGGTTGAATTTCTTCAGCTGCCTCAGGAAGTACCTCCTCTGCTGAGCCTTCTTGGTGATGGAGCTGATGTTCAGCTCCCACTTGAGGTCCTGGGTTGTGATGGAGCCCAGGAAGCGGAAGGACTCCACAGCGTCGACGGGGGAGTCACACAGGGTGATGGGGGCTGGTGGGGCTGCATTCAGATGCTGGAGGATGATATGAAGGGCCAAGTTGACTGTGTCGTCTACAGACCTGTTGGCTCTGTAGGCGAACTGCAGGGGGTCCAGGAGTGGGTGGGAGCAACACCAAAACTTCAAGATGATGGTGAGGAAATATTAATTCTGATTTAGTGAACCCTTGAGAGGAAATACATTGACAGACACTAAACTCATTAATAATCATGCTCATGGTCACAGTGATCATGTTTTCATAGGAGCCGGTACATTTCGTCCTGAACAAAGTCCGGCCCTTTCCAGAGTATATTTACAGCAGCATTTTGTGAGAGACAGAAAATACAAAATTGTTTTGGGAGTTCATTGACAGACATGAAATGTGTTACTAATAATACCACTCAATTAAAGTTTATTATTTAACAGGTCATAGTCCAGATCTAAGTGGGTGGTTGTTGTGACATGTAATAATCTGAATGGGTATATTGTGTGATCTAATAAGTAATCAAGTGCAAACAGGGTGCAGTAGCAGTGACTTAGTGAGTTACACAGAAACATTTTAACAAATCATACATAAGGTGAGTCAAATCAGACATGCAGCACTTCCATATAGATTGGCAATCGAACCCGGCTCCTAAGATCAAGTATTTATTATTTCTTTCCTTGGTCCACACCAAATGAACCAATTCAATTAAAAAATTTAATTAAAAAAAAGAATTACATGTCAACTATTTAAACTTTGTGGCTAGTTTGTGAGCAAAATTGTCAAAATAGTTTGTTTTGTCAATCATATCTTTGGTTGTTTTTACACGAGGTGCCAGTTTAACCTTTGTCTCGAACCAACCTTCTTGTTTACCCATTTTCAGTTGAAGAATCAATAAACTACTCTCTACTTTTATGATGGACTGCATGCCAAGAGGAAACAAAAGAGAAAAAATAAGAGCTTTTGATAAGATAAGGTAACGGGAAGGCCCTGGTTTATGACTTACTGACAGAAAGTGGAATAAAAGGGGGCATGACTAATAGCATACATAAAGATTAACCAAACAAAGATAAATAGCAGTCGCAAAGAGAAGTGCACACAGCTGGTAATAACTTACGAGTACAAGGCACATTTGACAGTAAATCTTCAATCCTAAATACAGATTTGGTCAAACAGGCCAAGATGAAGACGCTGGCATTATTCTCACTGAGCCTAGCAGGTAAGAGATTTCATTTCAACATTGTTCTACAAGTGTGTTCTCCAAAAGACTGATTTTATCGAAATTGACATTTTGCAATTTTGCGTTTGGGTTCTGTTAACATTTCTCAGTCAGTCACTAAAGACTTTGTGTTTAGTCTCAGTCAAATTTCAGTCACTTCATTTCTGTGAAGACTGAAGTTAAAATGTATCTGCCTGTGATTTTTGTCACGTCCTTAAAGAGAGTCTAGTTAATCATCTACGCCCTGTTTATCTCATCATATCATGTACAAATCATTCTTGTTATTGTTCAGGATTTACAATGTAAACGCTTTATACGGCTCATTCACCCATTCACACTTAAACTGCTTTTGGGAGAAATAAAACTATGTATAAAAGTAAATACTATGAAAAGGCAATGGAATTTTGGTTTGAATAATAAGTAATTGGTTTTATATGTTATTCATGCTGTGCTCCACATGAACTGCATAACAGCATGTCTCTAGTCCTGCTTTATGTGATGATGAGTGTAGGCATGGATGGAAGTGATTCTTGATATTTCTTGCTGGAAAGTCCATCAAATTACTACAAAAATATGCAAAACGACCAAAGATAGACACAAAATCAATACAAGAAGATTATAAAAACTACAAAACTTCAAAACAACTACATGGAAACGCAGCACGCCTAAACATGACTCGGCAGTTTAGTGTCTCTTACAGTCTGAGGGGTCCATTGTCTTATAATTCCTCCATTGGGGCAGGTAAGGGAATCTGCCTTATTTAACCAGCAATTTAACTTTTATTTCATCCTTGCAGTGACTCTGGGAATGCCATTTGCTCCTGGTGTGGAACAAACCCCAGTGTTGACTGAACGAGAACAGAGCCCTCTGCTGGGAGACTGGGTTCCTGTGCAGGGTCATGTGGTGGTGGAAGATCCTGCGCCTCAAGTCAGGCCAAGATTCGAGGAGCAGAAGAAAGAATTGGCTCCGGTGCCAGTGGACATGAAGCAGAGTATAGTGGAACCAGAGATCAAGGTAAAGCCACAAGTTAGAGAGGAGCAAGAGGGGGAAGTAAAGACAGAGATTAAGAAGGAACCAGATGTTAAAGCAGAGCCAGATGTTAAGGAGGATCTAGAGGCTGATGTGGAGCAAGAAGTAAATCTGAATCCAGAAGTTATGGCTGAAGTAACCGCTGATGCGGAGCCAGAGGTTGAGATGAAGCCAGAGCTCAACGATGACCCAGAATTTAAGGTGAAATCAGAGGTTAAGGTAGAGCCAGATGTTCAGTTTCAGGTGCAAACGAACCTCGAGGCAGAGATTGAAACGGGGCAGGAGATCGAAGAGAGGCACATCGACATGGAGGGAAAATATGAAATGGTGGGCGAGCCAATCATGGAGCTGGAGCCACTGGAGGACGACAACACAGAACTGTCAGACGTGGAAAAGTCTTTGAGGGCGGCATTTCAGAATCATAATCCTGTCAATCAACCTTTGCCACAGGAGGAGGAGTTGCTTATGAGTCAGAGGGACTATGTTTTAGATGGAGAACCAATCATGGAGCTGGAGCCACTGGATGACGACTACACAGAGCTGTCAGAAGTGGGAAAGTCTTTGAGGGCGGCATTTCAGAATCATAATCCTGTCAATCAACCTCTCCCAGAGGAGGAGGAGTTGCTTATGAGTCAGAGGGACTATGTTTTAGATGAAGAACCAATCATGGAGCTGGAGCCTGAAGACGAAGAATCTTTTTTTCATCAGCAATTCATGCCAGAGGCTGCTATCATGGAAGAAGGGCCAGCATTGGACATTATGGGGCAGCAGATCTCATCTTTAAGAGAATATTTCCCAAATGAGGAGGCTAGGATGGGCATGGACTATGGCACACATCAAAACTATTTGGCGGACTATGTGATGATGGAGGATCCAGGGAGTGAGTTTGTCGGGGAGGAGAAGCTGTCTTCAATGGGGCTCCCAGAAATGGAAGATGGTCCTGATGGAGGAGTTCAGATTGGTGTGGCCCCTAAAAGAGAAAAACAGGCTTTAATGAGGCAGGGAGTTAAAAACCATGAAGAAACAAGATCATCACCAAATCAAGACAAGCAAGGTAAAGCATATGCATACACACAGCATGGACAAGTGGGACGATTACAGTGAACAAAAAATCTTAGGTGCACAAGAGTTTTGTTTGTGATATATTTGGAAAGAAAAATGTGAATTTATCCTTTAAATTGAAATAAGATTGAGAATACTGTAATTTCACATTTGGCCACAGGGCGGAGCCATTGTCCTGGTGTGACACTCGAGGGGACGTGTTACCAGTTCTTCAAAGGGCCGAAAACGGCTGCAGATGCGGAGGTATTTACATTGTGTTCTCCACTGTCTCATAGATTCACCATTCAATCCTTGTAAATTTAGGCTGTTTTAAGCAACACACTGTGCATAATCCCACTCTCTCCGTTTCATTGCAGTTCTTCTGCCAGGAACATGTGGCTGGGGGACACCTGGCCTCCATCACAGGCCAACACATCCACAGAGAGGTGATGAACATGATTCTGCGGCAAAACGGAGCACTTACTCGCAGCTGGATTGGAGGATTACGATATTTAAAGGTGTGTGTGCTCAGTCAGGGAGTGACGGGTCTTTAATCTGGTAATGATAATTTAGCCGACACTAATCACATCATGAAAGTGGTTCATTTCATTGCTGTGTTTGTATGTGGAAAATTAATTAAATTAACAACTCCATCTGATGTCCCATCAATTAACCGTCTGTTATCTGTCAGACCGGTCGCTTTATCTGGTTGGATGGATCCCACTGGACCTACGCTGATTGGCTGTCAGGGGAGCCCGATAACACAGCAGATGTTGAGGAGTGTGTGGAAGTGGTGGCACATGGTAAGAGTCGGACTGTTGTAGCTGAACTGGAGGGACAAAAATACTTTTATATGTTACAAGATGGATATCAACCAATGTGTCTCTGACTTTCTGATCTGCTGATTGTTTCAGGAAATGGAAAGTTCAATGACTTCACATGCGGGGAACCTCAGGCTTTCATCTGCTCCTACCCTTATTAGTGAATGAACTGCTTCTTTGTCTCATGTGATGCAGAGTTTGTTACTCTTTTCTTTTAAAATCACATTTTGGAAAGCAAATGGACTGACTAAAAGGCAATGCCTTGTCATGTTTTACATTATATTCAAGTATGGCTTTATTTGTTTTTGATGACAAGTTTTTATCCTGTAAATAAAATAAAACATGCTATTTCTTCATGAGCTTGTTGTTATTATTTTCCTCATGAAAAAGAAGACATCATTCAAATGTGTACTTAGTATACAAGTGTGTTCAAGTGTGTCTATTTGTCTATTAAGTACCAAAAAGTGTATTTCAATATTTAGATGAAGCTAAAATAATTACATATATTGTATATTTCACTAATATAAATGTTGTTAAGAAATCAAAGGTGCACAAAACAATTTTCAGAGCATATCAATTGCCTCTCAACGGCTCTTTGTATGTCGACAGCGAGCTGGCTGTTCACAGCTAACAGCGCTAACAGTGAAAACAATGATATATATATATATATATATATATATATATATATATACAGTATACTTGAAGCACATTAAAATGGGATTTGAGTAGATTTGAACTTTACCCTCAGTTGCGAGCTGGACATATAAAAAAATATCCACGCAGTTGAATCAAAAACTCTCTGAAACAGTTTCAACACAAACTGTAACATTATAACCATCATGACCAGGATTGTTGTGTTAGACTGCAGGCATCTAGGTGTTCCTAATGAACTGTTGAGGGGGGGGGGGCTTTTAGGTTTAAGTTATGAAGGTTTTCCAGTGACACAACCATCAGTCTGTTGGGTTTATCTAAACCCCCAGTCCATTCAGGACCCATAAACGGTAATCCGTTCTGGTGCCAAAAATCTATCATGGCGATGAAAGCTGTTCACAATGATATTTCAGATTTCATTTTTACTGTCTGCAACATTGCTGTGTGGATATCTATGTTTATGTTCTCCTGACAGAGTGGCATATAGACTCATTGAATTCCAATCCTCGCCTTCCCCTTTTAAATTACAGGAGCTTAGCGCCCATTAATGATGGATATAACTGCTGTAATCACACACTGCACGCTGCACATGCGGCTACTGTAAAGCCTGCAGGGACTCAATATGTTGCAGTGTGTGACTCTGACTCATTTTCCACCGGCCACATCACCTTTTCCTGCCCTTTGGATGTGGAGGTGAGGATTACCACCTCTAAAGTGATGGCAGCTCCTCATCTTTCTGTTTTAAGTGTTGACTGCCCCGCATACACCCACCACCACACAAACACATTCACTTATATGACAAAATGTTACAATCCTACACAGCATTATTTGTCACATGTGAGCGTTACAGATTCTCCATTGTTCCCCTACCTGGAAAAGTGGCTTTTGCTGGATTTAAGAGATCACAGTTGAATGTGCATACCCTGGCTTCGCTTAACATTGTAAACATTACAAAATCATATTTTTAGATTCTGTATGTAATCCGATCTAGTCAGTCATCATCAGGTGGGTATATTTCCTACATTAAAAAAGACAAATAAAACAGGAGCCATTTTTGGCTGATTGATGAATCATTGTTGATTCCTGGTGTCGAGATCCTGGTGCTCTGGAAATCCCCAAATACCTTGACCGCTTGTTGTATTGTTGCTGTTTAGAAGAGAGTGACTCAGTGTCGCTGCTTGCCGTCTGTCAGTTCAAGTCATTTTCTAGCTTCACAACCAGCTGTCTGCTGACTTGTTTGTGTTGACACACCGAGGCTGTGAATCCTCCCCACTGAGCCCCACAGACAGGGTTACCGACACTGGGCACGCTGAATGCTACTGTATCTGTGCTCAGGCATACACTTTGTGGTACAGACTGGACCGGAGTCTGTCTTCACATCACAGACTTTTAGTGCTAATATGTTGGTTTTGCTTCATGTCAGTGTACAAACAACACACAAAAAAGTGTTTTGAGATGCTCTCACGTAATTCCTCAACTCTGTGTAGTCAGATATTTAAAAAAAAATAGCTTTAGCTTATATCAAAGGTGGGATATACTTAAAAGGCCATGCCATTGTGTTCGAGTGAAAGTTTTAACCACAAATCATGTGGACGTTATAATATTTCTAACCATATTTTGAATGCATTGTATGAACTTTAAGGACACATTTTAGACCATTTTCTACAAGTCAAATTGTTTTATTCGCAGCCTAACAACTCATGAAGTTATTTGTGAAAGTCATGTCAAATTATATTTTAGTTGTCTGCATCCCTTCTGGTGAATAAATCTGTTGGCATGTTGTTTTTGTCACACTAAGGGACTGAACAAATATGTATTAGGGGAGGAGAAGGGGGTCAAAAAGGGTATTGTAAGTTTATTGGCTGAAGGTATAGTTTTTGTCTTTTATATTATACTAACTAGATTTTTATCCTTTGTTTATTCTGTCTCGGGGTTTTGCAGGTTTGGTTCAGATCTCGCTGGGGACTTTTGTTGCATCTCTCTCACTAATCTCTCCAACATCGCTGTTTAATAAAGGCCTAAAATGCTCAAAAGTAATCTGGAAAACAATATTGATTTTTATGTTGTGTGGAGGATGCTGCAGTCAAGAGGAGGGTTACAATAAAACATTAATAACCCAACTCAAAATGAATTATACCACCCCAATAAGTTTTATATAGGCCCTAAAACAGTTCTCCAGATCACAGCCTTTTCTTTTATGGTTAATTGTCTAATGGGAGCTCGAGGGAGAAAGGAGAAGCCCACAGGTTAAGAGATGGCACAGGGGGATGTGTCAGTTCCAGGCCTTTGTAAACAGTTTGCTCACTCTCCTGCTGATTGTTTTAGAAATCAACCCTATTTTATGTGAAGCCTGGCAGGTGGCACACATCCATCTCACACATCGATAACAAACCTCATACACATCTGCCTCCCAGGATAAACATAAATATGCAAATAAGTTGGCACCGTGCAGTGTGAATACATGTTGTTCTCAAATATTTGCAAGTCCCTACAGCCCTATATGAAACTCCTGCTTAAAACCAGATGTCTGCTTCATTAAAGATGAGAGGCAGTAACAATCAGAGGCGTTCTGCAGATGTTGTCCAAAATCTTCAGAGGATACAAAATGCTGGATCTGGTTTTAAAGCCACAAAAGTGTTCAGTAATATAGAGAATATGCACACTGGCCACAAGAGTTGATGTTGAAGTTCTGGGAGGGGTCAGGGTTGCTCATCTCTCTGTCAGAGATTATAAATCTGTTTCTCTGCTTCTGTCTGCCCAAATATCCCAGCCTCGCTCAGGCGTATGTCACCAACGATGCTGCTTTTATGAACACAAGAACACAGCGGACACAAGTTCACAAACAGAGAGGAAAGAGGAATAATAGACGATTGCTTCATACAGGTATGTTTCAGCAACATATTGTTTTTCTACTTTCAGTGAATGAGAAGAAGAAGAAAATCAGTAAATCACTTTTACATACTTCTGACGATAATGTTTCTTTTTGAATTACATCAAACTGTGCCCTTTATATTTGCATGGAGATCCAGCTGAATGGGATGTGCATCAACCCGATACGTCCCCGGTATCCCCATGCGTAGCTTAAACCTGCGTTTAACCAGCTGTGTTTCTGGGCTCCAGACCGGAGTCTAATGACAGCCAAATAGACTAATGCACTATATCTAGTTCATTTTGAACCCATTCAAACATTTACTGAGCTTGAATAAATCACACACATTTAACTATGCACACTAAAGATAAAACACAACCCCAAGCAAGAGAAACAATGCAAATGTTTGTGATAATCCACATAATGAAAAAGGTAAAGATGTGCATCTTGTCAACGCAGTTTATATGCCGAACTTAACAAAGAGTTACAGTAAAAAAAAGTTTTTTTTAATTTTTTTTAAAGGCCTATAGCTTTAGGTTGAACTATTATTTAACGGGCCACTCCATATTATTCATATTTTCATAAAGTTTACTTTGTCATGACAAGCTTTCTTAAGTCTGAGGAATGTTATCTTATTGGGCTTGAGGCTTAACAAAGGTGTGGTGTTTGAAAGAATTGTTTACCAGGCAGGGAGAGTTTTACCAAAGCTTGAGTTGCACTATAGGAAGTGTAGGATCCAGGGTTTGACCATCCTTTTTCTCATCCGTTTTGTGAGTCTCCCCGATTTTTGGAAGTACAGTACTATTTTGCTGTAGTACTCATTTAATAATCAAAATCTACACTGTGATGGTATTTGTGTCACAAAAACGTTTGATTAAGCAGGAAAGATTGTGGCTTTTTTTTCCAATTCTATGTACCGGTATCTTAACTTAACTTGCTTTTATTTTTATTGTTATGCACCAATACACCGAAGAAAATACCTTGTATGTGAAAACCTGCTTCAACAATAAACCAGATTCTGATTGATTCTTGATTCAGCGGTCATGGAGAGATCGTCCACAGCCGGCCAACATGCCCGACAGCAGCATCATGGAAAGAAAAAGGAGGTGGATGACAAACAGGATGGGAAACTACGGGTGGAGCAGGGCCCCACAGATGGGGGTAATTTTGGATTAAAGACTGACGAGAATGTGTATGTCTGTATTCGGCGAGTCTGGAGTCTGGTGTCTGTGTTGCAGAGAAACAGATGGAAACAGATGGATTTGTTACACTGATGAGTCCCATAAATCTGCAGCATTGTCACCTTCGTGTAACACTCTCGTCTGCAGCGTTAACAGACCAGAAAGTGATGGCAGCAGAGGCTTTGGACAGGAGGAACATCTGGGAGCCGAGTGTCTACTACGCGCTGGGGATGGAGACTTTTTATATCGCTGGTCATGACATCAGCATCCGCGAGTCTATGGATACTTATGGTGCTCTGATCTGGCCCGGGGTACATCCTGTGTGTGTGTGTCTGCACATTCTCTGAACTCCTCTGTTGCTGCACATGTGATAACGAGAATTTATTCTGTAGGCAATAGCTTTGAGCCAGTTCTTGGAGAATAACCAGCAACAAATGAATCTGATGGACAAAGCGGTGCTGGAGATTGGAGCTGGGACTGGCTTGCTCTCAACAGTGGCCAGTCTGCTTGGTAAGTCTATGAGAATAGAGTCACAATATGTAAAACAGTAACATTCAATAGTAAATATTGACACTGAAGAAAAAACAGAACTCATAACAGGCTTTTTTCCGACTTTAATACAACAAAAACTGTTTTTATTTTTGTATTATTTATCAAATTAGTGATAATGACATTTTTGTCGAACTTGTAGTTTTTAATTTCTTACCTAAGAACAGTGGGGGTACTCTTTGATCATGGTGCTAGAGGGAACGCCATGAAGGGATTTATTGCATTAATATGCCCTGAATATCTTATGGGTATCTGCTCATACATTACATTTTTACATTTTGGCTTGTTGGAGGAACTGTTGGAGGAACTCGAGGAAACATCAGCGGGTCACTAAAACACTGATTCATTGTCTGAGGACCATGAATATCCACCCACAACACATTTATGCCAGTAGGCTGCAGCTGTAAAGATATCTTGACAAACAGATTATCAGACTGATGTTGTGATCTTTTGGTCCCTCTATCAATCATGCAGTGGAAACATAAGTATAATTTTATTCAAGATTAAATAAAACACCCATTCACACAAAGGGAATCATTGCCTTTCTATGGTTTCCTCTGGTTTCTCCTCATTCCTTTGTCTCCATCAATAGACAATAAGATTCAAGACATCTGAAAAGAATATCTGTTATACATCCCACACATCAAGCATGGAGATAGTCATTTATAATTCAGCTTTAAAGCTGTGAAAAGTTCTAAAATATTTTTGCAAAGTGAACTCGATAGCAACTTTAAGGATCAACAAGTTATTCATCCTGAGGGGGACATGAATGTATAAACCATTTCACTGCAATCCATCCAATAGTTTCACTCAATACCACAAATGTCAGGTGGGTTTTTAATCTATCTGTACTTCAGCTGCTATTGTTTTTTGGTACTCTTTTCCAGGTGCTTGGGTGACAGCTACCGACCTGCCAGACATCTTGTCCAATCTGACCTTTAACCTTCTGCGGAACACCAAGGGCCGGTCCCGCTACACCCCTCAGGTGGCTGCCCTTACCTGGGGTCAGGACCTGGGGCGAGACTTCCCCTACCCATCCTACCACTACGACTACGTGCTCGCAGCCGACGTGGTCTATCCCCACGGCTGCCTCGAAGAACTGCTGGAAACCATGCGTCACTTTTGCCGACCAGGAAGTCAAACAACGCTGCTGTGGGCCAACAAGATCCGGTTCCAGTCAGACTTGGGGTTCACAGAGTGTTTTAAGAGCAGTTTCAACAGCACACTGGTACTTGAGCTCCCACAGCAGGAGGTGAGGATATACAAGGCCACAGCGAAGGAGTGATGGAGGAGCGTCAGGAGGTGGAGATTCCTGAGATGTTAAAGGTTTTGTGTTCAAATTTTGAGGAAAAAAGCAAATTACATTTTACTCTTACTGATTTAAATTGATGTAGAGAAAAGTCTGGTTTGTATCTGAATTTTCCCTTGCACAGCAACGTTGATCTACTGAAGAATAAACATTTAAAAGCAATACAGAATGTCTGGGGGGCTAATTGCGTTATATTCCATTTTATTTTGAATTGTCATCTGGTGTCAGAATTTTGTGTTTTCCTTTACATAAATAAAGACATTTCCATCATAAATCGGTGCATGAAAAATCCCCAGAATGCAGGAAATGAAGAGTTTGTCGCCCAGACCCCCAATGAATGCGTGTCCCACCTGATGTTTAAACGAAAAACCCCACATCCAAGCAGAAGGCAGAAATGACGCTCAAATTTCCATTTCAATAAGCTCTTTTATTTTGCCAGCACTTTCTTATACAGTTGATTTCTGAATTTATTCAACTTTTGCTCGACAATGTGTTTGTAAAATAAAATGATGCTTTTGGTTTTTTTCGTCGTCAATTATGGAACATCTGGTGCTGCAGCTTTTGGTATTTCAACAGCAGAAGTTCCTTTAGCTGTTTATAATAAAAACTAGGGAGCGTAAAGAAATAAGCACTTTTCTATTAAATGGCATTCACTCTATAGGAGCACGTATGGAAGAGGGAAATCAACATTGTACATGTTTAACATGGGCCTAACATCACTCAGCACCAAATACACTTTAGATGTCATTTTTAATACAGATTTTTTAAAATGCATTTAAAATCTAAAAGCATTAAAATCATTTAACACAAAGAGAAGAGAATGAGCAGATTGAGAGAGAGTCAAAGAAAGAGAAGATGAAGATGGATGGTAGGGTGGGGGGGGGGGCAGAGGTCAATGAATTATTTTTTTTCTGCTGCTAAATCTATGTTTAAGTCCACTCAAGGTTGAAAATCGTTGTCCTGTGCTTACCAATAACGTTTAGAGCCTCAAATGGTTTTAACTCTGCAATCAGAAAGTTCAGAAGAGACTTGTGTCCCGAGTATTTGAGTCTTTATGCTGCACAAGTCTGTATGGTTGATGTATTTTCAAGGTGTTTCAAAGACTCTACGATACGCAGCAGGTTGAGGACTTTGGCTGCTCTAGTATCGACTCTCGGCGGAGGTCGTTTGGGACGCCGCCACGAGGACCCCAAACGTTGAGCTCTCCATAAATGCCCGTTTCGATCATCTCCTCTTGCCAGGGGATCGGGATGTTGCCCGAGGAAAACTCATCAAAAATGGTCTTGTCAGAGTCGTCCAAGCCCACTCCCTTCACCGAGGAGAAAACCCCGACGTCGTCCAGACTTTTAGCGTACACCACTTTAGGGTCGGGGACGAAAGGAGGAGGCAGAATACCTGGAGAGGCGAGAAATGGAAATAAAAAAAAAAAAAACTGTAGAAGGATTGAATCCATTCTCAGGGTATACATCTAAAATAGAAATAAGCTTTTTAGTTTGTGTTTACTCATGCAAATGTTTATTTAAAGTTATAGAGGTTCTACACAACCCTGAACAAGACACACAAGTATAGAAAATAGATAGTACCTGCATTCAGCTTCCTCCAGTTGATGTCACTGAAAAATGGGTGTGCTCTGATCTCATCACAGCATCCATTCTTAAAACCCATCCTCTGATCAACCGCTTTAGCCAGCAGCCCATCACAGAGCAACTTTACACGCTCACTGAAATTGTCCGGATAGATCACCGTCAGGGTGAGCATACGCTCCTTCATCTCATCACGTTCAACCTAAAACATGAGACGAATACTCTTAATGATGATCCTCTTGTTTGTTTCACAAAGTTATAGCCATTCTGTGCACAGGGTGAAGCTCAAGGTTTAATAAAATGTGACTGACCTTCTCTCCCCTGTTTCTGAATGGGTTCTTAGCAGCGATGAACTCAAACAGTGTCACTCCCAGAGTGAAGTAGTCGACTGAAGTGTCATACTTCTCTCCTTTCAGCATCTCTGGAGCCATGTACCCTGCAAGAGACAAAGTCCAAAAAAATGTTTAGTATGTTCACAGAGAAAGTACGCCTCTCAATATGACATTGTTGATACGGATGAGACCCACCTGGTGTCCCAGCATACCCTTTGGTCACTGTTTTGCCTTCTTTTAGCTCCACAGCAAGACCCAGGTCAGATATACGCACATTCCCTGGTTGGACAACATAAATATATCTTAATTAGCTATTAGTTACACACCGACAAGGCCTTTTTTTTTCCGAGTGTCTAAATCGAAATGCATTACCATCGTTATCTAGGAGCACATTTTCTGGTTTGAGATCTCTGTAGATTATTCCTTTCTGGTGGAGGTGCTCCAAGCCTTGGATGATCTGAGCGATGTAAAAACAGGCTCTTGTCTCCTCAAACCCCGGGTTGTTCTCATCCACCAGGTAGATATGGTACCTTCAGAGAACAGAGAACAGGTGAGATTTGGCTCCGTCATAAAGATATATCATCTGCATACAATTGCACTATTACAGTTTATACATGTTTTTTCATACTAGAATGCTGTTGTTCTCCTTATGCTCTCATTTTGCAAACTACAGTCCGCACACATTAAAATCAGATTTTAAAGAAATAAAAGGATTCATTCAAATGAAGACAACTTGACGTGACTTTAAGTGGCTGGTGCTTTTGTTATTTCTAGCCCCATGTCTCTTGGGAATAACAGCTCTAATTTGCATAAAGTCTGCAGTTCAGTGTATCTAATACAGCTGGTCCTGAGCAGGTACCTTTATTTCATGAATGTTTGTGAGATACTGTAACTGACACACATGCAGCTGCACCCATGTGCCTGTCGTTAGGAACCATCACTCAGGGATGAATTGTGTTTGATTGTTGAATGTATTCCCATCTGGTGTCTCAGCTGACGTTTGGGAATATTTAAACATCTCTCTCACATCAGTCTTTTTGTTCGACTGCACAGGTTACTGTATAAAAACCTGTTCTGTTTGTCAAATTAAAAAGGCTGTAGATAACACAGCAACATAGCAGGGATGAGGAACGTGTGAGTCTATGTGTTCATGTTTGTGCTTTGAGACGTGAGAGTGTGAAATTACTTGAGATCTCCTCCATTCATGATGGTCATGACCAGACAAAGTTCTTCCTTTGTCTGGAAGGCGTACGCCAATGACACAATGAAGCGACTGTGAACCTTCTCCAGAATCCTCTTCTCCACCATCGCCCCCTACAGGAGGACATTAGAAAAGGACATTTTTGAAAAACAATGGTACATTGACATTTAAAAAAAAAGAAAATGTAAAACTACAGACTTTTCTTCCATCGAGTTGAAGACGAACAAGAGGTTAAAAAAAATGACCTCAGACAAGTCAAGGGCAAGATGCAACTGTGCCAAGAAGTTCCATTCAGGAGAGCTTTCCACTAAAGCTCCCAGTAATCACTCTATCCCCGTCTCAGTGTTTAATACTGCAGGATAAAGCCAAACGAGACAGAGGCAGGGACAAAGATGATTAGCACCATCCCATTCCGCTCAGCGCAGGGCACTTTCTCTGAAACACGAAGCCAGCAAAATGCCTTTATTATTCAAATCACTGCGCGCATCGCAATTACAAGAGCTTTGCGTTTCCCTGAAATCTATGTACGAGGAAATGAGACGATAGCATTCTCATTTTGTGGCACGTATTTATTACTATTTGACTGATACTGAGATGATATTAATATTAGTAAAGGACCCAACATGCCACACACTGAAAAAGATTGCATTTCAAACTGTAAAGTGCCCAAAACCTGCAGCATGTGTTTCATTTGGACCTTTACCAGTCCTCCATGTTAAACATGTTTGGGCAAAGTTGATCAGTATAAATGCACGCCCTGCTTTAAAACTATGCATTAGCCTTTTATTAAAATTAAAAAACCAACAGTATCGTGAATAAAGGAGCATATTAGCAAGAGTTACAATTGTTCTCTCACCTCATAGCCTTTCCTCTTCTTCAGCCTCTTCTTGTTGAGTTTCTTACAGGCATACAATTTTCCTGTGGCTTTCATCTGACAGGCAGAAACCTCCCCAAACCCACCTTTCCCCAGCACGCGGAAGTCCAGGAACCAGTCTGTATCCATGGGCTGCATCTCGAGCCACTTCCACTGCAGATACCGCTTCATAAACAAGCTCTCCAGGAAGAAAGTGTAGGGGGCCTCACGCAGAAATTCCAACGTTGAGGCCAACGCTGCAGCAAACAAATCATCGCTTGCAGCCTCCTGGCTTTCCTTCACCTTAGCTATGATGTCCTCGGACAGGAACGGGCAGTAGTGTTTGGCAGAGGGGTCCATGTAACGCTCGACAATCTTTGAGGCCTTCTTTGCCCTGTCCGAGTCCTCCGCCAGGTCATATCCCTCGATGTCTTTCCACAAACGGCAAGCCCCGTGATACTCTGTATTTGAATCCAAGAATTCCTTAAAGAGGCGTTTGCCGATAGGCTGTTCCACGCAGACTGCGTCAAAGGCCACATCCAGGGTGTCCCTCAGGTCCTCACACAGAGTGATGTGGGGCAGTTTGAGGCGAGAATGGTACTTCTTATCCCAAGCTGCTGCTGTGCTGGTGCCATCAATGCTTCCACGAGCATTGATGTAAGCAGAATTAGCTACCACTGTGGTCAGTCCTCCGATATCCATGTCGCGGGCAGGTGACTGTTAGGCAACGCAAAGAGGAGACATTGCAAAGAGAACAGGGGATAAATACTGCTGACTAATGTGCAGGGGTGAGGTGGTAAAAGGATGAAGCGAAGATGAGAAAACATACACAGATCACAGAGTAGTGGGAGAGGCAGCATGAGAGAGAGAAATGGGAACTTGAGACTGGTGTCTCAACTAGATCCCAGCACACTTTGAGCACTGCATCACCCTCACACACACACACACACACCTGAGTCAACACCTTTCGGTAATCCATTAACACCCTAATGCCCTAGACAAAGTGTGCGAGCACATGCTGGAACAGAACACAGGCTGTATATGCAGCTGGAGTGTCTCCAGTCAGTCAACTGTCAAATTACAATTAGCAGTGGGACATTCATGTCATTAACTGAGCAGTTGCTGGATGTTAAAGGCAAAACTCAGATTTGGGAAAGCGATCATGTTTGTGATTAACTCGGAAAATTACGGAGCAAATCAAAAAACATTGGAATGGTGTTTTTTTTTTCCAATACACCAGATGATGGTGTTTATGAAATAAATTATAATAAAATACTCTGAAGTAGGAAATATCAATGGTTAGAAATAGTCAAAAGACAAGCCAATATGTACAGTACATTGAAAGGATTATCACTGGCCGCTACAGCGCTGGTTTCTGGAGTCTGGATTGAGGTGGGGAGTAAATAGTTGCTTGTAACAGCATTACATAATCACAATACAAAATGTATGTCATTGCAATTTAGAGTACTGTGTATATTTCTGTCTGTCTGTCTTTGGACAGATGTTGTCAACAGCATCGCAACCGTGCCAGATGCAGTCACAAGACTACACAGGTGTGTAGTCGGGATCTAAATGAAGGCCGAGTTGGAAGACACAAGAGGACGGGGTAGGAAGTGGGGAAGGGGCCTTCACATGTAATAAGGGATATTACTTCCATGAAGTAATTTAAAAAGTTACATCAGTGATGACATTTTAACAGGTTAACTAGTAATCTGTAACCTATTACATTAAATAAAGGTCAAATTCTCAACACTATAGCGGAAACTGCTACAAAGTACTTTAAATACTTTTACAGGTGTTTATACGTCTGTGGACAGATTTGATCAAAGCAATAGCGTCACAAACTTGCAAGATGCAATTACTTTGCTCCTGAAACTTTGCAGATGTGTAGTTGAGATCAAGAGGGCCCGAAGCCCCTGGCCCGAGGTGGAATCACGGCAGGTGTGATCCCATCGCAATATGGTCTCTAGTTGGTTGTTGTAATGGTCCGAACTGGCCACAAAGAGATCCAGTCCAACAAATTCAGTTATAATGATGGGGGACAAAGTACGCAGTCCTAGTTCTGTATAAAACTATTGTCGAGCCAGGAGAGTAAAGTAGGGGGACAAGGGCCCTTTCACAACTTCCTACCCTCCCTACTTCCAGCACCCTTGCTTGGACCACAACCATCTTCAAACTCTGCCTTCATTTTGATCTAAATCTGTCCACAGACAGAAACATGTACACCTGACAAAGTACTCAAAACCTCTTCTGTGGTAGTTCCTGCTAAAGTAGGTGACTCCAGGACCACGTTCTGCCATGACGACGCACACACAGGGACTCGAGGCAAAAACAATACCAGTGTAATCTTTATATTAAATCACTGCTTTGTGTCAGTATCCTTCTGCCACAGCTTAGCAAGGAAACCGCTTGTGAAAGCAAAAAACATGGAATTTTGAGGATTCCCACTTGTTTTGACCAACTCAGACTAATGCAGCGTAACATGAGCTTCAGCTGAACTTGAACTAAGAGTGTGTTTTGTCCCCCTATCATTTACATTGAAACTGCTTTAGGAAGAGATTCTGTGCAGTCCAGTATGATCAGGAATGACAACAGCAAACAATAACTCCCTTAATGTACATATGCATACCCGTTTTAAGATGAAAAAAAAAAAAAAGTGAGCTTTCCCTTTAAAAAGAAAAAGAAAGATTTTAGGGGGTAAAAGAGCTTAAATGTCTGCACTGACACATCCTGCTGCCTTAGGACCAGACTTATTAAGCAGGTGCCAGACACTGAACAAATCGTTCAAATGATCCACTCCCCGCAGCCTGTTCTCCATCTTGGCCTTCATCGATTCTCCACGTCAAAAACATTTGGGCACCTCATTTTTTTTCCCCCTTTTTTAAGAAAGGGCACAGTCCTAAAGACAGCGAGTGCTCTTGTAACTCCATCCGTTTATTGAAATGAAAAGCTGACGGTAGCATAATGCGAGTAAAGGAGAATATAATCAATAGTTCTCACCTCACAGCGATCCTCTCGAGTGTCTCAACATGTTTTCCTGCGGCTGTCCTCTGACAAGCAGACGCCTCCCCAAACCCTTCACCAGCACACTCAAGTCTGGGAACTGGTCTTCATCTATTGGCTCTTTTTAAAAAAGAACCACGTGCTTCAAATCAGTCGAGGGTCTTAAACGCAGTTTACAGCCAGAACGAACGCTCGAGGAACACAGCCCACAAATTATAGATACAAAATTATTAAAACAATCTATATTTTAATTTGCAAACTTATATTAGATTACAGAAAAAGGTTTTTGGAAGAGTCAGTACATGTGTTGCTAAGTTTTAAAAGGGAGATCTTTGAAGGGAGTACATAAAGACCCTATGCAACCACACATTTTGTTACATCAATAATTTTTGAAGGTCTATCTTTACCACTGGCCTCTAAAGGATACTATAAGCTACAATCGTCGTAGGATTCATATACGTAATTCACAAACAAAGCTTATTTACCTATCAGGAGCCTGGGTTATAAAAAAGTCTTTACCTTGCTGGTGCCATTATTTTGTAAACACTACCAAGGCGTTGACAGGGCGGTGACGGAGAACTCCTCAACTCCAGAATACAAAAAAACAAAAAAAACAATACTAGCAAACAAGATCAGGAAAGCAGCTGCCTACAGAACAGAAGGAAGCCAGCCGAACACAATGGAGGTTAAGAAACTATTTCAAATTATTGCCGGGAACACAAAACAAAAAAAACATCAACACGTCTGATGGAGCCCCATCCTGGGTTGCCACGGTAACTGTATTCAGTCATTCATTGTTGCATCGACACAGCATGTTAAAGCAGACACGTTGGCCATCTCGGAACATTTTGATCATCATGTCTGCCGTATGCAATTGCAAAAATAATAGGAATAACTATTCAAACATGTACAGTATACATTCTCCAACAGCAGTAGGTTTTACAGAGGTTGTGTTTTTTGTTTTTTTTAGTGGGATGGCTTATTGAGAAGTGGATTAAACATACAAAGACTTCAGCGTGGTGGCTGGGCCACAGACTACAGTTCCCTTGGACGACACCTGCCCCAAGGCCGTGTCGCAGTTGCACGTGATTCAGGAGCAGAAGAGAAAAAAAAAAAAAAAAAAGATGGTTGCAACGTACACCTCTGTTCTTTCAATATTCATCTACACCCCTGAGAAAGCCAGACAGAAATACAGGCATGGGAAACGAGAGGGGTGGGGGGGTTTGAAGAAGCACACACAAAAAGGGACTAAATTCCCGCGTGAGGGTGGTTTTTGAAGGACTGTGCTTGTTGGGAGTGGCGAGGACGGGTTTAGTCTTCGTCGTCGTTCTCGTCATACTCGTCCTCGTCGTCGTCATCCCCCATATAAGACACTGGGGTCTCCACGCGAGACCCGCTGTAGTGAGAGTCATTCGAGCTGGAGGCCATGGTGCCGTCAGTGCAGCCGTCACTGCGAGAGGAGGAGTGAATTTAATCTTTTGTTACAAGTTCACGGTGGATAAAAGAGAGAGAGATGCGTCACCTTTATAGGTCGAGTTACAGGAAAGACGTCTCACCTGCTTGCAGGGTAACGGGTTCCATTAGCTGAGGACCCTCCAGTGATGTAGACGTTACTGATGGGACCCTTTGCCATCTCTGGGAAGAACAACAGTCAATCAAACCCTGGTCTCAGAAGATATTATGATATGTGATTTTAGCACGATGTCAAAAGCTAAACTACTACTAAATCCATCTGCTGATTATAAAATCTGTTCAGGAAGCAATCTCCACTATTATTCATCATAACACACCGTCAATTTGCAGCTTAACAAAAATAATAAAGCTTATAAATCAGTTAACAACCAAAGATATATATTCACACCAGAAGCAATAAAGTAATTTGATTTCCCCGAGAAGATCCTGATGGTGCCGGTGAGTCTTTAGAACTTAATTTCTATTCCTCTCGTTTTGTTGTAAAAACAACAATGCTTTGCAAAATGAACACGGGAGGACTTTGAGTCAAGCTCACTGGATTTTCACTTTCACTTTCACAAGCTCATCAGTTGACTGTTGTACTGACTGTGCAGAGCCGTCAGCCAGAGACAGTTCATGAAACAGTAGCAAAGTTTTGTTTGTTTGTTTGTTTGTTTAAATAAATGAAATGAAAACAGGAAGTGCTTTCCTTAAAGATGATGTCATTGCATCATCATATTCTGATATAAGTAATTTATAGCACATTGAAACCCTGTCATTTTGTAGTGGATGAGTTTAGCACCTGTATTTTATTAATTAAGAATTCAATAGACTGGGTGAGAGTCAAGATTAGCATTTACTCCTCATACGTCATACTTCCATGTATTTTAGATTTAAGTGGTTATCCAGCAAAAGCCTACCAACTCTACAAGTGAGCGCGTCATACTCTGGGGACTGGGGCACTGACCTATAACGTAGGGCTCCAGAGCTTTGGGCACCAGGCTACGTGCCACCTTCAGATCCTCTGGAGAACACTTCCCCACCTCCAAACCACAGGCCATGCCCATACGCTTCAGCACCTCGATGTCATCGTGGATCTCAAACATGCTGTCAAAATTGAACAAATACTCGAACCTGCAGATGAGAAAGAGTAAGAACAGGAGACATAAGAAGGGTGAGCAGGATGGTGTTACAATCGTGTAACTCAAAAGCCACAATTGTGGTTCTCAAGTGTGGACGGCAAGAAATATAAATACACAGATGGCTGTCAAAAACAGAAAGAAGAAGAAACATTCTAAAGATGTTTAAGACTACTTGGATTCGACCCTAAATGACACATTTGAAGTAAAGAGATTTTAAAGTATGTGGTACTCCTTCCGTTGGCTAAGAGTGAATTGTTAACTACTTGGTTCTCCAGACTTTGTGAGTCACCCTGAAACAATGAAAAGTCATAAAAAGCCTGGAGTGTTACAATCTCCTCACATTGTAGGAACTGCAGGACAAAGTGTGTCTGGTTTTGTTTATTTCACAGTTATTTACCAGCTAACCAGCCCCAGCTAACCAGCCTCAGCTAACCAGCTAACCAGCCCCAGCTAACCAGCCTCAGCTAACCAGCTAACCAGCCCCAGCTAACCAGCCTCAGCTAACCAGCCTCAGCTAACCAGCTAACCAGCCTCAGCTAACCAGCCCCAGCTAACCAGCCTCAGCTAACCAGCCCCAGCTAACCAGCCAACCTCTCTTCTGTTCCTTTGCTCTCCTCTCCAGCACTGCAGCCATGAACAGGGATTGTTGTGTGAAGGGCCTTTCACACACACAATCGCCACGGGGCCCGACCCTTTGAAAGCCGCTGGAGATAAAAAAGGGTTTCAGAGCGCAGCGGCGCCGTTCTGTGTGGAAGGCCCATTATGCGGTTACGCAAAAGAAGAAATGGGATTGTGGTTGTTGCAGTGCATTAGAGCCTCTTAAAAGTGATTTTTTTTTTTTGCAGTTTATTTTTTTGCATGCATTCTTTAAATTTCCCACCAAAATAATGATTGTTCAACCAAGGGTTTCAACAAGAGTTTGTTGCAGATTACATTACGATTGTTTAGATATGCTCCCACCCATGCTGAAAGGACTACCCTTTTAATCACATCGCCATTCTTAAGTTAAAACACAATATCATCCACTGAGCAGAATCTCAATATCAGTTTTTTTGTTCCGATTTTAAAACCAATTTGGTTTTGAAACGGGAAAACCAAAGAACAGACGACACATGGATTGTTCTGGTCGCAGGGTGACCTTCAGACTGAACACATTATTTTAGCATTCTGTATTGCTTTCAAATATTTATTCTGGAGATCAACTGTTCTCATTTAATGTCATCTCTGCTGAGTCTAAACACCTGGAGGCATTCTTTTCTCTTCCCTCCTCTTCTGTGTCTTTGACCTCTTTAAATGTGCATGTGGCACCTTTTCCTCAATAATAAATGAAATTCATTTTAGTTCATTTATAAACCTCTGGAATTGTATAGCTCTTATCCTAAGATTTCTGCTCATGTTCAAAACTTTCGTCACATTCAAAACACATCACATATATCTGTGTTTTCTGGGAAGTCAAGAATTAGTTTAAATATTTTGAGTAAAACATTGTAATATTACGACAAAGTAATAATATTTCCGGGAAAAGAAATCTCAGCAGTGATATTTGTGCTAGTGAGCCAAAACTATACCAACTTACAAGTTGGTGTAACTTGTAACTTCCCTTGTGAGCACCGTATGATTGTAAAAGTTATAAATAAACTCAAACCGTAAATGAAATTCCGCTCAATATTTCATCAGTACCGTCTCACCATTACGTACCGGAGCACAGAGGAGAGCTGATGAAATGATCATCATCGGTTGTAGAAAAACAACATCAAGTAGCATTATGAATGGCACAACAGAGGGCCAATCGTTTTAGATAATATCTTTTAATACTGTGCAAATATTACCAAGTACGACTTTAGTTTTCATGTAGTTTTTGTGAGCAACATCGCTGCAGTGACCACAGATCAGACGCACAGAGCGCAATGAGAAGAAGCCTTCTGTCCTCCAAAATGTATTGGTAGGGACATGTCCATACCCTCCATACCCTCCATACCGTCCATACCCTCCATACCCTCCATACCCTCCATACCCTCCATACCCTCCATACCGTCCACATGCAAACCTACGCCCGTTTTCATCTTGTATTAGCCTCAAATGTTTTAGATGCCAGAGGGAAGGTCTCACGTTCAAAGTCAGCTGTTAAACAACATGATGAACTGTCATCTTCTCAAGAAACTGCGTCTGTTTATCGACCTCATCCTGACACACAACCCACTCAAGATTTCACAATAACTTTTTGGTTTGATTTGAGTCTTGAATGTAAACTCACAATGTCTCATGAAAGTGAAGACTAGCCCGATCACATACTTGTCGTTGGAGATGCTGCAGTCGATGACGGTTTTCTTGCTGGTGTTGACGATGATGAAGGGGAGGTGGATGATGGAGTTGGGAGGTGGAGGTCTGTTTGCTTGCTGCTCCGTCTGTCTGTTCCGCTGAACCAGGTTCTTAAAAGCTATTTGCTGCGAGACGAGATCAACGAAAGATGAAAACTCTGAAGCAGCTACACAGAGTTTAGAATAACAGAACATTTCTACTACTTCTTTCAGTGATGCTTATGCTGGATTTATACCTCTGCATTGTTAGAGAAGTCCTGCTGTAAATAGTTTCTAACAAAGCACCTGACTCTGTAGTTCAGCACAGAGTAGCACTAAAGGGATGTGATGATCATCAAGCAGTGTTGTGCATTCATCATTATCCCAAAGTAATAAGTCTAAACTCACACTAATGCAATACAACAGCTGTGCCATTGATTCTCACTTAATAAGTTGATTCTACAAAAAAAATAATGTTCAGTATTGATTGACACGGTCAGTTATTCATTTCACTATGTTTATTATTGAGGTGATAAAGTCTGACCTGCTGATTCTGATTTTTGCCGATTCTAAATTTTCTTTCTAAGAACTATGATTGACAGCGAGGCTCCAGACTAGTGAAAACTGTATGTAACCGTCCCAAAGTCAGTGTGTACCGTCAAAACTTCTAATTGTTTTCCTTTTACTTTGTGGTGTCATCTATAGTGGTTATTTACATGAAAACACACAATTCAAATGAATAGGAAATAAATGATTGTATTTCTATTTAAAAACTTGCATTCATTTAAAAACAAACATCTTGGAATCATTAGTTTTAGTCTTATTAGAAGTTTATAAGTTAAAGAGGTTATAATTCCATCTCTAATATCCATTTTATATTGATGTGAAAACATCTCCTTCAAACCGTATTCATTCATGTTTCTCGCAAATAAATTCTAATACTCACTTTCACTGAATAGCTTGAACGTATCATAATGCGAGTCAATGCAATGTCTATTAGAAACACCTCTTACTGAAATGCAGTCCAGTTCAGCTCCCTTGCAAGCTACAAACTGGTAATCTGAGCATATAATTCAATAAATACCTCTCTGAACTAAACGTTATTATGTTTGTGAGGGTAGAATTCATGGCAGCGTTGATGTGTTGGACTGCGGGCGTACAGAGTAAAATGGCCACCGAGAGTTCATTCTTGCACTCTGAAATGCCACGAGAAGAAGGTCCGTATGAACAATCATCTCCAGCAGAGCATTGTAGCTTCAGAAGCTGCACGTGAAGACCCCCCCCTGATAAAGTCAGCTCATTCCCACCTGCAGAATGAGCTCCTGAAGCTGCGATTGTTTCTGCTTAATTCTTTCCAGCCGCCTTTGTCTCTCCACCTGCAGTTGAAATAAAGGAACAAAGAATTATAACATGGGTAAAAAAAAAAGGCAGGACATCCTCGACACGAGCAGTAGTGAGAACAGTCTTCTCCGTGTTTCATACCTCGAGGTTTTGGCACTCTTGCGCTGAGTTGGTGGGAAGGCCAATCCATTTGATTTCCTTCTTTTCTTTAGAGATAATGTTCATGGCCATAAGCACATTAAGTGCATCGTACACACGCCGCCGAATGTTCTTCTGGTCGTACACATGCTACAATGAAAAAAAAAAAAAAAGATTCAAAAGATTAGCAAAAACTTCTACATCGTTAAAGGATAATCAAAAGAAATCAAGCAACATATTTCTGAATCATTCTGGAAATGTAACTGCAGCACTCACTGCGTCATTGGGCGACATGTGGCTGTCTGCAGAGCTGAATTCTGCAACCAGTTCATCCGCCACTTCATTGTAGGTGGTGACTCCTTTCTTCTGCACCTTCTCACACACTTTCATGGAGAAATGCCTCAAGCCCTTCCCGTTCTTCTCCCCTTTCTTTCCCCGTTTTCTGCAGACAGAATTTAAAAAAAACAACGCCACTCAAATTTTACACATCGAACACAATGATGACCCCTCATATCATACTCTAAAAGCTAAAAAAAATGTATTTATTCTCCACAGAGATCCACAACGATGTCCAAAGCGTTTAAACTTACGGACTTTTCTGGAGACTTACCCTGATGACCACGGAGAGGCGTCTGATGGTTGACTCTGAGTGAGGAACTGGGAACTGGGAGTATGTGGACTGTTTACCAAAATGGTATTGGATACCGTAGGCCTCTGGGGTGTTCCTATCACCTACAATATTAAAAAAACATAAGAAAACATTAAAGCATAGTGGTTATCCACTTGTAGCTCGTTGGATTTTGTTTGATTTTGACCCTCTCTGGAACCACTGGTGTGCAGTTACAAGTGGTCGTTGCTCTCCTGAAGTCGACAGTTCTCTCTTATGTCTTGTTGACATTATGAGACAGGTTGTTGTCCTTCACTCACATTTTTTGTTGTGGGCTACAGACACCATTTGCTGCTACAAGGATGGCTTGAGCTCATAATGGGAACGCTGCATGCTCGATAGTAATATGAGGCGAGGTGATATATTCCTTCACTAAGGTGATATCTAAGCTGATTTCCGTTATATATACATTCCATGTGTATAATGGGATGATGGGTGTAATCCTGCTGACTGTAGAGTTGATAAGCTTAGGATCAACTGCCTCCATCTACCCGGTCACCTCACTATGATAATGGAGGGGCTTACACAACAGTAAGACACGGCAAAGACAATCTATACACAAATGCATCTGCGGGTCACTGGCAATTTAGAAAGCTGAACTTTATTGTATCTATTGAGAGGTTCTAAGCTCTCATACAAATGTGGTCTGTAATTATAAAACCATATAGTGTGGTAGCTGTGTGTGTGCAGCATCACTTACCATGTGTGGCACATGTTGCATGTGTGCGGCAATGTTCACATTGGATGGCCCAAGAGTTTTGGGTAGTAGCTGTTTGGCCACGGGGATAACTGTAGGCTGGACAGTAACCAAAGATAGGACGCCTAATAGAAGACAGGAGAAGTAATGAGTAGAGCTCCTGATTGATACCGCATTGCCCCCTGTCGTCCAATAACAAGCGCATAGGCCGACACCTAAAGAAACATTGTTTCCTTTGAGGGACACGCAATCAATTAAACTAGACGGTAACATCCGCTTGTTGGACACATCCAATGTGATGGGTGGCTGAATCTGGACTCAATTTAAATTGACAGTATAGCTGCCTTTTGCCCTTCTCTGTAAAGACAAACCTAGAGTAAATGACTAAAACGATGTTCAGTTAAACAGGTACGTTGAGACTTTATTTTTGCACCATTAAGATGTTATCGGTTTAAATGACAGAGTCAGGACACAGTGACGTTAATGTAAAGGAAATAATGTTCACTGTGTGCATATGCTGTATTAAAAAGGCAATTACTAGTAATAAATACCTTTGCTTGGGCTCAGATTCTGATCGATGAAAACCTTCAGCTCTCCGTTTGTTTCTATCAGACCAACCTGCAAAGGACAAAGACTTAATACACTGAAAAATCACAACAATAAAGACACTGCACGAGTCCAGGAGAGGATACGTGAGGTTACGGGGTATCTCTTCATTTATAGCAACTTAACACATAGACCTTCATCTAGCATCAGCTACAGTGCCTACAAGGTGGCACATAAACGAAACTGTTTTCCAGTAAATAAATCAAATGTAGTTACTTACATCTTTAGCCATGATCCCAAAGGACCGGAGGAGTTGAGCTTCAGGTTAAAAAATTAAATGTTCTTCTGTTTGTCACTTTTCAGACCCCTGAGGACAGAGAGAAGGCAGACTAAATGTTAATGGTATGTTACCATAGTATTTTCCATATGATTTAATAGTTTTCAATATATTTTTTGTGTTTAATTTAACTTAAGTCCATGTTGAGGCCCATTTGGACTGCTTGCTTCCAGCACACTGTACAAAGCTACAGCACTATCGTTAGCTTAGAGTTACCCGGTATTGTTCTTGCAGGACAAAAATTTACGGAAAATGTTCATATTTCCGAACAATCTCGATTGCATGAACCTTTGAGGGATTTTTCGGGATGCACTATGTATGCAGAAAAGCACATTAGACCACTCATTGATGCTCACAACTTTTACTACGCTAAGTGTGCACAAGGCCTACTTCAGGTACCGAGCACGTCCGGAGGAGAGGCATCGGAGAACTTCTGCTACAGGTCACGCAACCGTGCTAACTTTAGCACACCAGCGCTAAACTAACAATGTGACTAAAGTGAAAGCACCACATGGTTACAGATAGCACTGCTGCTTGCGGCAGAAACATAATTCATTCCATACAAGGATAGCAATGAACAATCTTCTTTTGAATGCAGCTAGCTAACTGTGACTGCTACCAGTTAGCGGTGGAATCAGCCTGCTGGCGTTAGCTAGCTAGTTAGCTCGTGCACGTTTTGAAAGGATTCACGTACAATTTAGCGATTATTTTGGTTCCGTGCAGCAGATTATAGATAAAGTTGAATGTGGGCTAACATTTAAGAAACGTGTGAGCATTTCGCACGGTGAGCGAAGTTAATATAATGATTGTGTGCACTTACGAGTGCACTCTCCTGTTTCTTCGACGGCTGTTGTTGTTGGCATTTCAGAATGGAGGAAGAGGAGGTCTAAATCCTTCCAAACAGGAAACTAACTAAGCAATGTCGAACTACTTTGTGATAATTATGTGCTTAATTACACACACAAAAACATGTATTCACGAGGAGTGTTTCACCCTTGAGTTTATTATTTTCTTCAACTTTCTGTATGTTTCCGTTATACAGTCAGTAAAGCCAGGTTTAGCCTCTTTGGTCCAGTAACGGAGCTGTATTAAAAAGTGATCGTTTTCAATTGAAGAAAGACGAACCACTGAACAAATTAAACAGAGGCAATATGTGTTTAATTCTGACTGTAAATGTAATGAAACATTTAAAACGTAACCCCAAAATATTCCGCCACAACTCCTGATATACATCACTTTCTGGGGATTAGATTACTGATGTTTAATCGTGTTTTATTGACAGCCTTGGGTCTCTTATTGTCAGAAACAAACTAACAGTGAGCTTGTCCCTACGTTTATTCAGAAAGCCTCGATTTATTTGTATTTAAAATGTATTAAACTACAAACCTAGGCTGATTATTTTCACTGTGAATAAAATAGAGTTTAAAATGAACAACTTTGGCTAACTTAATATACTGGTGTGAACGTTTTAAATGTTTGTTTTCGTGGCGTTTCAGGACACAGACGTTCAGATTAACTTTGTATTATTTTTAAAGTTACCTTTCAATCACAGACGACTAAAGTCTGGTGAACAATTCATCACAACTACCGTGATCCGTTATGTTAAACTAACCGAAGCCCTGCTACTGATGTTACGTTAAATTCGCGACTGAAGTACAGTGACGACTAGTATTGTGCTAGTTAGCAACGTCTACGGAGTATTTTAGCAACGAGCTAACTCGCGATTGCGTTCGTAAAGACAGGACTAGCTACCGGTGCTTTGTTAGCCAACTGTCGATCCCCTAGCTTGTGGCTAGCGGGCGAGCTAACCCACAGCTGTCACCCACAACACTGCCAGAATCACCTGCAATTTTACTATGTTAGCTTTGTGTCTGTTGGCAGTATACTTTAAAGACTTTTAAAAACACAATAACAGATAAAGCAGCCATTTAACATCAATAACTTTCTTTTGCGGCCGCTGGGTAGCGAGCCACAAGTCGATAAATACTTCTTACCGGTGCACTTCACAAGTTAGCAAATTGTTTGTTAGCCCTTTCTGTCCTCTCTCTGCTAGCCGTGCTACAGCAGCAAGTCTCACAATCTGATCTTGGCGGTGTCTCGCTTTAGCGACGTCTGATTGGACAGCATCGATGAGACGAAAGCAGAGCAGCCAGTAGTGTAGTTCATGCCCACAACCTACTTCTGGTGGATACCAACCAGCTTCAAATATACATGTACCGCCATCTGCTGTACAGGAGTATGAGGATGCATGTTACTCCTGAACTTCTCATCGACCCTGTTTATCTAAAGTTGGCTGCACTGAACAACCACCTTGTTAAACTCTGTAGTGTGTATCATAGCAAATCTCCCAAATCCAGCTGTGCAGTCAATATAGAGGTCTGAGAATGTACCTGCAGCATAGTACAACAAACAGTCACCCACATCTACCATTGTGACCATGTGGCAGCAGTCATATTTTGATCAACCACCCTCTTCCCAACTGTCATATTCTGCTCGACAAGTTTTGAATACTCTGTTTTAGTAGTTTTGGTCAGATCTTATTCGCTGTAGTTACTAGTAAATTAATTGTAATTACCATACAATTGAAAGTAAACAACTGTAACTGAAGTAAAAAAATGTTTTGTTTATTTTAGCAGTCCCGTGATCCTACCTTCATGAAGGTTATACTGTTATGGTGCTGTTCAACCGTATAGCCTTATACTGATAAGTGTTTCTATTATTTTAGTGGGCTGGACATAATCACCTCTCAGTGTCATGCAATACAGTTTACTAACTTCATCCTCCAAAATGACTATGAATTTGAATAAACACCTCTCTAAAACAGCAAAAACAACAAAAGCTGAACCTTATATACTAAAACTAATGCAGTCTAATACAACAGCCCTAAAACAAATTCTACTTTATAGCGTTCAGTTTTGTTTTGTTGTGAGGTTTTGATTCAACTATAATATTGTATGATGTATTTTGTGGGGATGTTGAATTGTATTAGGTTATATAGAGTTTTTTTCTACTATTTGAGGGTCGACTAAATATTAGAAACACCTCCCAGTGTAACAAAATACAATTTGCTGAGTACGATTAGTGTAATGCCCATGAATGTGTTTTACAGCTGGGATGAATGACAAGAGTTTTCCCTCTATAAACTTGATGCTGCATCCTGTGACCAACTCTGAAGTTAGTGTACCCAAATCAGCCATTCATGTATTTTCACTGTAAAACAACAAAAAAGGAAGACTGACATCCACAGATACTTTATCAGTTATCTATACACCCTTCACATTTGTTGAAGGGTGTATTCATTTTCTCATGAGATAAAACTCAGCTGAGCCTGAGTCCACCCAACAGACAGTGTCAATATTTTTTTCGCTTGTTACATGGGGACTCAAACCCCTCATTGTTCAACAAATATCACTCTACGGTGAAGGGGACAATTACTGGGCAGCTGGGTCCCCATTAACCCCCTGTCCTTTATACTCTTTGTGTAAATAGTACACTTGTTATATGCCTAAATACTGCCTTGCCCTAGATACACGGTGTGTGATCATTTGATAAAACACATTCATTTAGGAATATGCATTGGGAATATGCATCATATTAGTACAAAACTAAAACAAAAAAGGTCCCAATACTAGATTTGACATAGGGACCCACTTCAAGGCAGGGCCTCAAGATTAGTTCAACATTGTAGGACCCATCTTCAGGCCTCTATCGTGCCAGTTGATATTGTGCATTTTCACATAAAAGTGCCAGAAATATTAGCATGAGCCAGTTGACACAGAACATCTGAAGGTGTGGGGCCCCTGGATACCCACAATGCTTTAGTGATTTGTTGTGTGTCTGAGGGGGATTCACTTCCAGTTTTTGATGATATCGACCTTTTGATCCTATTGTGTTCATTGTGTGTCATGTTATTAGGGCACGTTGTTATGTGCAGTGAAGGGAGTACCTATTACAGATGAAGTGTGTTAACGTGTTTGGATGTTAGCAGTCAGAGAGTGTTTGTAGGAGTGAGGGATGAAGGTGAAGAAGTTTTCCTGTGGTGTGCATTGTAGCCTATAACAGTGTAAAAACCTCACTTTCTTTCTCTCTCTCTCACACACAAGCACAAAGACTAATTTTGGCAAATGATTATAAAAAGCGAAATAACAGCAGTTACTGTAATGCCTCATCTTTCTTCTAAAACCATGGAAGACTGGAACCTACAATAGCTGCTCGACTACTTCCGCGCAGGCGCAGAATGAGCGACAGTCGGACTACCAAACTGGTCAAACAGCGGGTGTGAAAATGGTAGGTAACCAAAATAAACACAAACCCAGGCATTGGCTGTGGTGCCATTCAAGCTTACATTGAAGACTATGCTCGTAGTATTAAACTGTGATCCTTCAATGATTAGTTACTCGTGTTCGCTGCTATTACAGAGAAGGTCAGTGGATGTTTTGAGAGCAGCTAGCTAGCTACTCGTCTCTCTCAGTCTGGTAACTTCGGCTGTGATCAGCTCAGTCGTTAGACCCCAAAGACAGACACACACGGGGTCGTTTGACTTAAAACCCGGCAAATCCATAACCACACTGACAGTCTATTCACGTGATCCTGTCCCCATCGGTGATACATTTAGGCTAACTTAGCTAACATTAGCCAGTATAAGTTACTAGCTGGTGGAATGTAGACAATGCTAACCTATCGTTACCCTTCTGGTCGCACAGTGATCCGTGCGGACTGAACAGACCTTTGCCTTCATGTGGTTGTTAATAACATACGTTGGTAACCGGCTGGTGGAGTCAATAGCAGCTTGATGCACTCACAGAGTTTCAGTCTCCGGTTTCAGGAAATGCTACTCTTCAGAACAGTGCAAGTGCTCCGATAGTGCAGCTGGTGTGAGGAGGTGGCGTGGTGATTTGTGATTTATCTATCAGGGTAGTCGATCGTTAGTTAAATAGTAAACAAGTGCTCATCACAGTTTCCCAGAGCTCAATGCGATGTCTTCAAATAGTTAGTTTTGTCCAATCAACAGTCCAAACCTCAGAGATATTCATTTGACTATCATTGAAGACTAAGAAAATAACCAAATCCTAACATTTGAGCAGCTGATGATGAAACAATAATCATATTTGTTGTCAATCAATTGATGACTCAACTAAGCATAACATCTATATAGTGTTAGGAAACCAGAAATCGTCTTGAATGAGGTTAAAGTATGACTATAACTTTATAGCTAACTGTTGTTTCTGGTCTTTAATAGCTGCATTACAGTTTAATGATACTATATTCTGAATATGCTTAAATTCTAATATATTAATATTGCTGTGTACTTCTGGCATGGCACTTGTGTTCAACTCCAGACTCGTTGCACCTCTCGGTCCTGGTGATGGCATCCCGTTTCCCTACTCATGTTACATCTATGACTGTAGTTATCTGAGGGGCCCTCCTGGGTACAGCATGTGCTGTGAGAATCCACAGCCCATGTTGCTTTTTGGATAGGACATAATTACCAGCACTGCGTCTTGGCTCGGCACCTATAATGTGTGTGTGTGTCAGTGTGACAGACTAACCTTTTGATATATGAGTGTTTCTGAGTGTCTCGCAGTCTTTGCTGTCGCCTGAATGCCTGTAGATGTGTGCGTCTCGCTGTGTGTTATTGTCTGTGTTTCGGTCTGTGTTTGCGTGTTGTTGTCGGTGTTCCCCGGTCTGATCGCACCCGTGTCTGACAGCCCTTGTCCTGTACTTACACAGCATAAGCTGAAGTCTTCGCAGAGGGACAAGGTACGGCAGTTCATGTCCTTCACACAGGCTGGGGAGAAGACAGCTGTGTACTGCCTCACACAGAATGATTGGAAACTAGAAGTTGCGACCGACAACTACTTTCAGAATCCAGACCTCTACTGTAAGGAATCCATGAAAACGTCAGTAGACCGGAAAAGGCTGGAGCAGCTCTACAATCGCTACAAAGGTAAGTGGGACTCTTATGCTGTATCATGACATTTTTACTAGAATAGAGTTGCTTTCCCCTGTTATTTTCCCCTTAATAGATCCCCAGGATGAAAATAAGATTGGCATTGATGGGATCCAGCAGTTTTGTGATGACCTCTTACTGGATCCGGCCAGTATCTCCGTGCTCGTCGTTGCGTGGAAGTTCCGTGCTGCCACTCAGTGCGAGTTCAGCAAGAAGGAGTTTCTGGATGGAATGACGGAGTTGGGGTGAGTGTTTGGACACGGTCCAAAGTGGGACACAAACACTGTGCCCGAAGTATCTTCGCATTGGTGGTTCTGTTAGTGTTGCTCCAGGGAGGGAAGGTTGTCTATATATAGAGCCACTCAACCACGGCTTGAGTATTCTGTGTCTTCGTGGAATGACTCGGTGGAAGAGCTGCTGTGTCAAAGTTAACTTTAGCCAATTTGTCACGAGCATAAAGAAAAACATGTTGCAACTGGTTGGGTCGCTTGTGTTTATTCAATTAGAGTTGTTGTTGTTTATTTATTGCTTGAATTGTCTACATTCTCTAGGTGTGACAGCCCAGAAAAGCTGAAGGCCCTCTTGTCGAGATTAGAGCAGGAGCTCAAAGATAGTGGGAAGTTCAAGGACTTCTACCAGTTCACCTTTAACTTTGCCAAAAATCCTGGACAGAAGGGTCTCGGTAAGAAGAGTGACAACAACAACAACAACAACAACAGCTTGCTGAATGGTATCACAGAATTACAAATGAAGTGTTGTGCTTTTTGTCTGTGTGCAGATTTGGAGATGGCTGTAGCCTACTGGAACCTGGTTCTGTCAGGACGGTTTAAGTTCCTTGATCTTTGGAACAGATTCCTTTTGGTGAGTCCAAGTGAAATTAGGATTTCTCCATTAGTTACATCTGTGGAGTCGTGGCAGGCCGTGGTTTTTATGGTCGCAGTAATCCCTGGCTTCATGTTACCTTACAAACAGACAAGACCAATGAGTTCTGCACAGTTAGGAATACACAGTTTAAATTGGGGGGAAAGGCAAATATCTTTATTTGAAAAGTTGCATTGGTGCATCCCTCGTTGAAATGTATTTGGCCCGGTGATGGGGAACTTGGCTGAGACTGTGTGCCGGCTTTTATTACATCTTAATGACTCAGTCAAAGAGGGGGGTCAGCGAGTGTAAACAAATGGTGTTTGGTTGGAATTAAAACCTGGCAAGACTCCAGAACCAGAATCAGTGATTTACATTCTGGCGTTATAATGGCCAAAAATGTCTCCAGTGTTTGGTTTTAGAGATAGAAAACAATTAACACAAGCTGCATAAAACCATGTATGTACCAATATGTTGACCAGCACTCGTCCATTACAGGAACACCATAAACGATCCATCCCAAAGGACACATGGAACCTATTGCTGGACTTTGGGAACATGATTGCAGACGATATGTCAAACTACGATGAGGAAGGTGAGTTTTGGATGACGGATGACCCGTTTGCTTTCTCTGTAATGCTGTGGATATGAACTTTCCTATTCAAATCAATGTGTGACACTCATGATATCTCGCTGTTTCTTTCTCAGGAGCATGGCCAGTCCTTATAGATGATTTTGTGGAATTCGCCCGACCAATTGTAACAGGATCAAAACGCAAAACTCTCTAAATCCAATCCCAACTCTGGAAAGCCAGAACCTTGTTTCTTTTACAGTGACTTCATAGTTTTTTTTAAAAAGACTTGTACAAAGAAAAACAGTGAACATTGTAGACTTCAGAGAGAAAACAGAAGCACTTGAAACTGTCAGGACACCACCTTTCAGGGAGCCGAGTTAAAAACTATGAGAACAAGTGGCCACATTTTTTTTGAGGCGTCATACGGACATTGCCGGTTTCACCGTCGTCTCTCCTGTCGGATTCTCAGCATCCTGGACGTCCCTCTGCTCTGCTCCAGGAGGAGCACCACCTGTATGTGGGGATGGACACGGCACTGAGAAGGAGGCTCACTGGCTGTGTGCACTCTAAAGGGACTGAAGAGGCAAAAGAAACTGTGTTTTAAGACTCTCCCTCGTCAGCTTTGTTTTGTTATATGAAGCTCTGAGTGACCGTGCAAAGATCCCATGTCTTACTCTAACTCCGGGACAGAGTGCTCACGACACCAGCACCAACAGAACTGTTGCAGTTTTTACTGTACATACTGTATCTATTGGGACAGTTTACAAAGAGATAAGAAGAATAATATAAATACGTTCAATTTATAAATGCAGAAGATGATTCTTTTATGTACAGTAAATGCTAAGATCTCTTAACGGGATGCCTCAATATAGTGGATGATATGCTGTTGGTTTAATTGTTAGGTGGATCTGTCAAATCATGGAATTGTGAGCTTCTCATAGAAAGCATGTTAAACACTTTTTACGTCCCCTCGGGCTGGTTTCACAAATCCATTATCACTAAAGTAAAGTTCAGTGTTTTAATTTAGAAAAATGATGTCGGTTGGTGGTATTCATTTGTCAGGTTGAACTCAGTTGGGAGTTGGACTTGAATCCTACAAGTGACGGAGTCCACAGCGCCACAATTTTGCTTTCAAAGGATCATTTCTTTCTAACTGTTGAGGACAGAGTTGTTGTCCCGCTGCGACATAAATGTGACAATTCAGCAGCATTTAAATGAAATCTAAAGTGAAGGAATTACAGACCCGTAGGATTGCATGACACATATCTGTATGTTATGGCAGTGCGAAGCCTTAAGTTCAGAAGCCAGGACACTAAAGAGGGCAACAACCGGACGAAAAAGCAAGCCTTAAGAATAAATATCTGTCTGTTCAATATTTATATTTCGTACAAGCCCATCTGTCCAGTGTTACTGAAGGTAGTGAAGGTTCGACTATATTGTTAATACATCATCTAAGTAGCCTAAGTATATTGTTCATATCAGAAAGATGAATAAAGCATGAGTTTTTCCATAATCATACACGCAAATTGTTCTTTTGTTGATCAGCTAGCTGAGGGACATTTTCCACCACTTACAGAACAGAATAGCTGCTTAGACGAGTGTGTTTGTAAAGCAGAGTTGTGGTTGCCAGAGTGTAAAAAAGATTTATGACCATACTGATCTGAATGTTAAAGAAAGCTTTAATATTTCTTTTTTTTTTTCCCAGAATATCCCTCCATGTTGTTGATTGTTAATAATAAAGAATATTTAACAAGATGTTTTTTAGTACTTACATGTGGTATTCTGGTCAATTTGATGACGGTGCTTTGGACAACAAACACCATGAAGTAGTGACACATGGTTCATTATGTTGTTCCCTGTTTTACAACTTTACAAAGTCACATATCAGAGGTACTGTATTGGATGATGATGAGCCGATCAAGATGTCTCTAGCAGTCACAATGGTAACATGTTCATTCCTCATCCTACTTCCTAACACAATGCAGGTCTTGTGATATTTATGCCACTATGAATCTACATGCTGTGACATCCTTTGAAAAAGACCATGACTACTTGTAGCCAGTATAAAAGTTTATTTTCGGAGTTAAGACCCCATTCATGAACCACAACATTCTCAATTTCAATAAGATGACGACCTTTGTTTGTGTTTCTTTCCTCAGTTTCCTTTAATCTCCATTATTGCCATCAAACGAAGGCACAAAAAATACAGATTTTATGTTGTATACCATTGAGAATGACAGAAAACGAGGGAGAACTGCAGCTACCATTTAATATCTTTTCTTGAGTCTTAAAACAAATGGTCAGTGTCCCAGGGACCCATCCCTTGCACTAGAAGCGCATTAGCCAGGTTTTTTTAATGGCCAGTGTGAACAGAGGGAATAATTACAACACGCTAAACCTGTTTCAGTGTACATATCGGCTCTTTACTATTGTTCTCAAAGACAAACATGAAACATGTGACCATATCCTTTATGGACAACAATAGCATGTCCTCAGTATCCTCTCTGGGAATTTGGTGGATATAACAGTCTGACAGTTTATATTCTACAGTTTCAATGTTTTTAGGGAGGGGGGTTGGCTACTTTTCAGCCACTTGGGGGCAGCAAAAACATTGATATGAAAATATTGAAAAAGTCACTTTAAACGCATTTAAATGAGAATTATAAAATGGATTTAGTCTTCTTTTTGATATTCCTGACAATGTGGAGACAGATTTCAAATAGCATTTCGATCACGTGAGATGAAACGTACAGAAAATATGTTTAATATGCTGAACAAATAGGTATTTTTTTAATAGTTACATATTTCTCAAGTGGGATTGAAGTGAGGAGGGAGGGATGTGTACTCTGTTTCTAAAATCCTGACATGGAAATAATGTTTCACCATCTACATAAATCATGGACAGTAACATGCAAGGGGACATACAATCAAACATTACTGTTTCTGTTCCTCCGATTGTTTTGCATGCAAATGAAGCCCATTACCTGTGGATCTTACCTGGGTGTTGTTTCAACTAGCCCCTCCTCTCAGAGAAGTCTGTAAGGTGAGTCATTTGAGACTCAGACCGCTTTGTTATTTACCTTGACAGCAGCCAGATCTTTTCCAAGGAAACAAAATGAAATAACCTCCTCTGTGCCGGTTGTTTATAGCCTCGGTGGACTACTACCTGCAGCACAACACACAATGGAAATGAAAGGAAATGCTTCTGAACCTCTTAATAATGCCAGTGAAAGGTGAGCTTCGTGTTGATGTGGTGTTCACTCTGACTGTATGTCTTTTAGTAACGGTTGTTAAATGTATTCTTGACTATCAGTTATTTACGTCAGCTTCTTTCCTCGTGACTTAAACATGTAAAGCTGTTATTAAAAGCCAACTACCAAACTCAGTAAAACATCACAGCTAAGAGCTGTTTTGTGGAAAATACATTTTCTGAGGTTGTTTTTTTTTTTAGCTTGAATGTTGCTCCTTGCTACTAATCTCACTTGAAAGTAATTTAAAACTGCAGCATTCATCCAGCTGGGGCATTTGATCTCCCCACTACAGAAACCCAACCCCTTGGAGTCTGTTGTAGTGTCTGTCATCAGGGAATAGGAGCGGGAGAGAAGGGTGGGGAGGAAAGTGACCCCAGCTGTCAGCTGCTTCTTCACAGTTGTGCTTTGTGCATAGTACTCATTCATTTGTACATTGGTACTGGACTGTGTGGATTTGCCTCAGCAGGATCGACCCCTACGGCTTTGAGAGACGTCACGATTTCGAACCCTACAAGGAGATGATGAATGAGTATGTAGCTGTCCTCAACAGGAGGTCCATGAGATGGTCCAAGCTCCTTCAGGAGAAACCACATGTTGAGAAGAACTTGACAGGTACAAGCAGCAAACATACCTCTGGTGCCTTTGTGGTGCTCTCTAGTTATGTGATGTTATTAATTATCAAATCTGTTCTGGCAGTGAAAAGGTACGTGCGTAAAGGCGTGCCCAATGAGCACCGTGCCAGGATTTGGATGGCAGCCAGCGGTGCACAGGACCGACTGGAGAGCAACCCGGGTCTTTACCAGTCTCTGCTGGCCATGGAGCACGACACCAAGCTGAAGGAGACCATTCATATAGGTGCAACAACAGGCACAGACATTTTCTCAACAAGTCAAATTAATGATGACATTCAGCTGCTTCAGTTTCAGGGTCCTGGTGTTGTGCATGCTGGCTCACCGTCACACTGTCACTGTCAGTTCGGAGACACTTGAAGACAACAGAGTCATCATGAATGTTATTAGTAGCAGCTGTAAGTTTCCTGCCATGAAAAGTCAGGACATCTGCTGTGAAAAAAAAGGCCTCATCCCTTCTCCCCGCCCCCACTACAATCCACATTCACACCTTAACTTGTATCAACACACAGGTTCATATCATAGTAGAACAATTCTTGTCTTGTTATTTTTGGCAGACATGCATAGGACCTTTCCTGACAACGTCCTCTTCCAAAGCAGAGCAGAACCGAGCCTGCAGAGGGCTCTGTACAACGTGCTGCTGGCCTACGGACACCATAATACGGAAGTGGGATACTGTCAGGTGAACAAAACACTTTCTTTTCGGCCACCCTTAACATAACATCTGTTTGCTTAAAGAACAGGACTGGCTAGTCCCTTCTTTAAATACATGTGAAGGGTTTTCCCCAAATGGATCAATATTCACTATTCCCTGTGAGAGTCCTGTACAGCAAACCTAATTATTTAATTTAAATTCAAAGTCATATTTTACAACCTCTTTGAACCAAATAAAGGCAGAGGATGTAAATGAGTTGTATTGTAAAAATGAAAGGTGTACAGTAACATGTCATCACAACTATTTTGACAATATATTGGTGACAAAATCACATCCTTAATTCAACTTTTAGAAATATGTTGTTGGATATATTCTGTCATGTATTTTCATACCTACAGTAACTTATGCCAGTAGGCTCACAGTTAGATCACCGCTGTCTCTGTTCATGTCAGGGCATGAACTTCATTGCAGGCTACCTCATGATCATCACCAAAGATGAAGAGAAGTCCTTCTGGCTCATGGATGCATTGTTGGGCAGAATGCTCTCAGGTAGTTTTTTTTTTTTAATGCTCAGGTTGAAGGCAGACGTGTCTATGGAATTACAAGGTAACCAAAGTCAATGTACCAATAAAAATGGTATAGGTGTGTGTTGTCCAGCACTCACAGCTGCAACAGAACATGAGGGAGATGTCAATCAAAGTCCTGAGACCAGACAATGTGAAGTGAAAACAGCTGTGTTGGTGAACCAAGGTGGTGCAGGGCCTTTATTCAATCAAAACTATAGAAAAAAGGTCAAATAAAGCAATAAAACAAAGACTTAGACATTGAAAAAACGCAAATATACTAAAATATAAAATATGTACGACAAAATAATGCAGCATTGCTCAGTTACAGAGGATAAGCAAGTTTATGGGTTCACCCAGAGGCATAATTTGGCAGCACGATGAGCAGTGCTGCGTTTTTTGCATTGCTCCAATTAAAGCTGAGGCAGCAGCATACTGAACGTGAGCACTTTTAGGCAGAACTGAGAGCGGTGAAATGCAGTAATTTAACCCACCTGCAACAAAGGTTTGCATACGTTCCTGTTTATAAGGGGAAGAAAGATCGTATCTCAGCTAAATCACTCATTATTCAAATGTAACCTATTTGCTCATGCTGTAAAGTGCTCCTTTTGTTACTTCTTTGACCAATAGCTGCATTTTATTATGGTCCGCTTGGAGCAGGGTTTGGGTCATTGATGTCATAAAAAGATATTAAGGTAGTAAAGGCAGCTAAAATATTTGGAATAATGACTATATGGAGTTGTGCATAACAATGCAAATGAATTGTGCTTGCTCATTAAGACCTCTAGTTGTAATATAAAAGACTAGTGGACACGCGTTGAAGCCTTCTGGCCCTCCACATAGACAATTCATTCTTGCAAAAAGTTCTGGACAAACACAGCAATATGAAACATTTAGATGTGATCTTAGAGTTCACAGCAAGTATCACTACTGCACTCATAAACTCATCTACTCTTTGGATATTGTAGACTTCTACAGCCCGGCCATGATGGGCCTGAAGACGGACCAGGAGGTTCTCGGGGAGCTGGTGAAGGCTAAAGCTCCTGCAGTAGGACAGCTCATGGACCAGTATCCCGGCATATGGACACTGGTGGTGTCACGTTGGTTCATCTGCCTCTACATTGACATACTCCCAATAGAGGTGTGGAAAAGTTGGGGTTTAATGGTAGAGACAAGGGAGGAGTTCATGGTGATGTTTTACAGACATCTATTTTGTTTCTTGTTTCTTGCAGACAGTTTTGCGAGTTTGGGATTGTCTTTTCTACGAGGGCTCCAAGGTTCTTTTCCGTGCTGCTCTGACTCTTATTATTCACCACCAGCCGGAGATCCTCAGAGCTCGCTCTTTGACGGACGTGTGCGAGTGCTTCAAACAAATCACCTGTGGAGCTTTCACTCTGGACTGCCACACCTTCATGCAGGTGCGAGGAGAAAGGAAAGCAACCTTTGCAAAAGGTCAACCTGCATTAAGCACCGTAGGGCTGCAACTGATTCTTCAGCCAGATACTTCATAGTGTAAACCCAAATATATACAGTTTACTATCATATCAAGACAAAAAGCAAGGAATCTACATTTTATAGGCTGGAATCAACGCATTTCTGTCATTTTTTCTTGGAAAAATGACTGAAAGGGTTAATCATTATCAAAGTTGTTGAATTGATAAACTGACTAATAGTTTTCCTAAAATGTCAAAATACAGTGATAGAAAATGCTCCTTAACAGAAGAGTGGAGCATCTTTCCATGAAAACATCTTTGACAGTTTGCACAGAGAATAGATTTACCAAAAGTATAAGGATTTGAATATACTGATGTCATAGAAAATCATTTTTGCAGATTATGACAGATTCAACCCACCCCTGGAATAGTATCCTCATTTATAAAGAGCCAGTTTATTATGGATGAGGTGTTTACGTGAAGCTTATTGAGTTCTAGCTTGGCGTGTAGCTGTGTAATTGTCTTAAGAGGGATAATCCTGAACCTTCATCAGTTTGGTGACATTCTCTCCAACTCTGTTTACAGAAAATCTTTACAGAACCTGGGAGCCTGTCAATGGCAACGATTGATAAACTCAGAGAGAAATGTAGACAACGAATACTGGAGGAAGAATCTGGAAGGCCATAAAGTTTTGGATCCACCATTCGACTGGATTTCTAAAACTGGCAGCGTTCATCCAGTGTAAGACTAACTGATTATCGTGAATTATCCATTTCCAGATGGACTGCTGCTGGCTTTTTGTTTTGCTTGCGTTATCATTTTCAGATAGTTCACTATAAAAGGATGCTTTTTTTTTTTTTTACTCTCTTTTGCTCATGGTGACATGTTCTGCAGAAAATGTCAGCTGCTATAGATAAAGATCATAAAACCTGATACTTTGTCAAATGTATTTAATGTGTTTTTATGACATGCACTATAGAAGTATTACTTTGCAGTAGTGTGGGAGTGAATAAATTAGTTTTTAAATTCTGTTTAATCTGTATTTTATGGAGGGAAAAAAGGGAATTAATATATATCGTAGTGAAACTGTTCAAACCTTCTATTTATCTTTCTCAAGTAAAATCAGAAGTTCTAATTTACAGAATTCACTTCTTGTTTACAGAAACTTAATATTTTAGTCTAATCTAAAAAGGGAAAGAGAAGTGGTGATTTCAAGGTTACATTCTGGGGACGATCGCAACAGTCAAACACCTTTGGACAACCTTCCCTCACGCTGCTTTTACAGACAAACTGATGAGCCGAGATGTGATAAAACTATACGGTAATAAAATAGTCATTCAATTAAAGTGATTTACACCTGGACGACGTCAACCCCGTCACAATAAAAGTGTATCTACTATTAAAACAAAAAGTGTAAATTTATTCTATATTAATGTAATTAAGTATTTGATACATGAATAAAATAATCTGAATTCACAATGTATTTCCAGAATTCATTATTCTAAACCAGCATACCTGTACTTCTATGAAGTCCAAACAAACCAGGAACAGGTTTGACAGCTGATGAACCGTGTGAAGGCAAAACAAACAGCCAAAGTCTCGTTCATTCACTTTTATTGACTTCTCCTTTAGAAAACGGCTCAAACAAATCAATTAAAATCTGATTAAATCACTACATGGACATTTAGATCACAGAGGATAAAAACATAAAAAAAAAAAAAATCTGCACTTTCTGCTACAATATCAAACAATGCAAATGCATGGTAGTAACCGTACATGAAGGCTATGCGAGACACAAAGACAGCGTCCCAGGCATGGCAGCACACAGTGTCATTGAGTGAGTACCTCTATGGTATTGGCTTTACTTTAATCACATCTATGTTACAGCTGCGAAGGCACTGGTTAACACTGACTATATTATTTTGGCCACTTTTAGTCCTTACAGGGGGCTATTTGAGATAACTTTAGTGCAACTTCTTCCCCTTCAGTAAGACAAAATCCCAAGTGGGGCCATATTCAGGAAAAAAGGACTTCAACACTTTCAGATTATTACACTCGTACAGTGATGTCCTGAGCTTTTTTTCATCCACCAAAGCAAACTGAAGTGTTCTTCAGATTGTTTGATTGCAACTCCCGTGTTGTGGGAACATTGTAACAGACAGACTCCAAAGGAGTGGCTACCGTCACTAATCAAATAGTTTGACATGTTGGGAAATCCACATTTGTGCCCAGAGTTAAATGAGAAGATTCAAGCCACTCATGTCTGAAAATAATGTCTGAGACAGTTAGCTTAGCATAAAGACTGGAAACAGGGGGAACAAGCTAGCATGGCTCTGTCAAAGGTAAAACAATATGCCCACCAGCACCTCCTGAAGCTCACCAATAAACACATTAGACCTTGTTTTCTGGGGAGTTACATGCCGAACGTTTTAAACGCGTCATTTTTAGAGACGCTGGCAGGCTGATTTCTTTGATCTTTCCAGTCTCTGTGCTAAGCTAAGATAGCGGTCAGCTGACTGTAGCTTAAGAGCGGTATTTATCTTCTCATCCAACTCAGCAAGAAATCGAACGAGCCCATTTCCCAAAATGTTAAATTATTCATTTAAATTAAGTAAAAAAAAAAAAAAGCCAAAACACAGTTATCGTACAAAGCTGAAAACGTTTGCTTGTGCAGTCTCCATACAACATGAGTAGTGTACCTTTAAGAGGGAAATAACGGGACATGTCATCAGTAATCCAACAAAATAAATTCAGAAATGCATCTCAAATACTCCTCACGTGTCCTTTTTAAGATTAAGTTACTGTGATTTTAGTATGTTAACATGAAATCTGCAAACTTGGGCTGAATGAGAGTTGCCATAATAAGTGGATTAAGTTACAGCCAAAAATATTCCCTTTATAAACAAACCTCATTTCGGGGAAGACCACAAAAAAAAAAAAATGGTCGCCCCAAAGCAGATGAACAGTTCGAAAAGCTACAGTAGCTTTTCCCTCAAAATCACACAATCCCTCAAAATTCCTTTGACAGAAATCATAAATAGTACAACACAATGTGAGAACTCTCATGGACCCTCTGCTCAACATCCATCCCCTGCCTCACGTAGTACCGGTAGGTTGTTTTTCATCAGTTCAGAAAGAGCACATCAACCTCCACAAAGTGATAATGACTAGTGTTACTGATGAGGGCAAAGAACAGCACACACACACACACACACACACACACACACACACACGCACACACAGGAGGATGACGGGATAGAGGAGGGGGGGGGACAGGGTGGAGTGTTAAGTCTCATAAAACAGTGGTTAATCTTAAGGATGGCACGCTCTGGCCTCTGGGAACACGAGTGACCTCAGATGGTCTGGTAGCCAGCGTGGCTCCTCTTCCTACCGATGAGGTAAGCCAACAGCACGATGAGGACGAGACCGGCTAAAGCGGCGCCAACTATGATGGGGATCAGCATGTCATCTTCATCCTTCTGGCATTCCTCAGCTGAGGGAACGAGAACACCACAGAGAGGACAAATTAAAGCGAGAAGGCAGATTCACTTTCTATCAATTCTACTAGACCGGAGTGTTTACCTGCTCCAAACTGATCTCCGGTGAGGCCGAAGGGCTGCACCTGCAACTGGAAGGTGTTGATGGAGAAATCCTGGGTCACACTCAGAGTTTGCTCCTCGTGGCACATGTACGAGAACCCAAAGGTGCCCCGCAGGTAGTCCAGACTGCCGTTATTGGCTGATAGAGGTTCTGTAGCAGAGGACAGAGCAGGGGAGTGATTACAGGAGGAGGAGAAGTCAAGTAAAAGTAACAGACGAGGCACAAAATGAGAAGAGATTGAAATGGATATAGATAAAACTTGAGAAGGATGCCGGTAGACAGGATTAAATAAAGATTTCACCACACTGCATGGAGGATTTAAAGGCAGCTGCTTTGTTAAGGACATGATGATCCCAACAGCAATTGCATCCATAAAAAAAAATTAAATAAATGAATCACTACAAAAGAGCTAATTGAAAACAGAGCAAGGCAATACTCCAGCAAATGAGCATAACCAATAAAAGAATGAATTCATGTTGTGAGCAAAATGGTAAAGTTTTACAGACTGAACAAAGTACTGCTGCAGGAGACTAAAGACGGAGGAAGAGTTACAGAGTTCACTTCATGAATGTGTCTGTATTAGAACAGGAACTAAACATTTAGCAGCCTCTGAAAGCCTTATTGTGCTAGTTTACATGCCCACACTATCAATTACATCTTCATTTGCTCAGTTGACTGGAATTGTCATCTAGTGAAGTAAATTTAAATTAAATATTCAACACACAACCCTGTAGCTTAAGGGTTAAAACAGTGACAATGTTACACCTCTGGTTTCCTGAAAGGCACTAAAAAATAAAAGTAATTTGAAACATGAGGGCATGTAAAGAGCTTCCTTTGTATTTACTAACTACATTGTCAAGAGAGCCTTCGCTGTCTAAATAAGTGAGTCAGTTATAGAGTGACACGGTAGAGTGGGTATGTGGTGCCAAACAATAAAAACCCAGATTACACTACAAACACTGAGGTGCATCACAGGATCAGTTGGACACGTGCTCATTCAACCCGATTAAAGGGTAGTTACCATAGAAACCGGCAGGTCAAACGCACTCACCTTTGATGTCAGGCCAGTCTGCTGACAGAGACACTTCACTCAGGTGGTACTTGTTGGACGTGACATTCTGGAGAGAAACAGCAAGACGTCAGTCAGTAACGTTGCAGTAAAGCGAGGTTACCGCGAGCTCCAGCTGCCATCTAGAGGCAACTTCATGACGCACATGAGGGGGGAGCGGAGGAGGCAAGGGAGAGACTAGAGGAGGCGAGGAAACAGGTTTAACAAATGAGACATCCTCGCCTCGGACTGTCATTTTAAACTACAAATGTTTGTATGAAAAGTACTGTACAAATTAAGAGCGACACATGTTATATATGACTTATTGATATACACAAACAGTCCCGTCTCTCTATATGACAACATGAACTACAATAAATTAGTGCTGAATTTAAGAGAACGTTGTTATTATTGACATAATAATTTGACGTCCGTAGCTTTTTGCACCTGTAATCATCACGTCAGGATTATAGCAGTTGATTTGGATGAAGCTACATTCAGTATAAAAACATAAGTATCAGGTGAATGGTGCATTTGATCATCTTAAATAAATACGATTCATGATTATAAAAAGGAAGTGTTACATTTGTAGAGTCCAGCTGTGGTTTGAGATCATTACAGCTGTGTGCGAGTCACGCCTCGTTTGTTTACGTGCCGAAAACACTTTGCCAACAAGCCTCCTCGGTCCTCTCTCCTCTTGCGCCCCCGAGATGCATTTTAGGAATGCGCTAAGATCAGAGGAATCGAGGCGGCACAAAAATAAGGAAATGAGAAAGAAGCACAGTAACTTACCAGAGTGAAGATGAAGGTGAGGTTGGTCTTCTCTGCATCAGTCGTGAGCAGCAGGGAGGCTTTGTCTGAGTCACATGATCCAGAGGGCTTCGTCATGTTGGGCTGAAGGTTCACAACCTCCTGCACCGTCTGTAAACCAATGGCAGCTAACATTTAGCATTTCAAACGTGTTAATGAGTCTGCATTTATAGCTCCAACTGAATTCAGACAACTGTTTGGGGGTTTATATTTAGGCACCTTATTTTGGGCGACAGAGTTGAAGGTGATGTTGAGCTGGAGACCCATGGATGCCAGTAAACAGGCAGTGCCGTTGCTTCTGGTGACCACGTAGTTTCCTTTCTCGGGTCTGCCGGGGTCTTTGTGCGGTGCAGCAGTGGTTTGAGCAGTTGTGGGCGGGGCTACTGTAGCTAAACCCTGGTGCAGGACGGCAGCTGCAAAAAGAGTTCAGTTGTGAGTCTAGTATTACAGAGATGCAAGGTGGTCACTATTAAATAAATACAAGTTCAACCAACAAAAATAAACTTCTGAATTGTCAAAGTAAATGGTTTAGGCACATCAGGTGTTCTCACTACAAAAGTGAAGACATTTGAATTCAACATTAAGATTTTTCCATTTGTATCTAAAAATGTCTATTTAGTTACTCTAGATGTGGTTGAGATGAGATGAGATGACCTTAATCAGGTAAAACAAGTATTCAGAGCCTCAACTAGGCATTAACATAAGTGTAAAAATACTCAAGTCATGTTATATCTGACACCAGAGCTTTGAGGCTTGCAGTGACATCTAAAAACAAAAGCTTCATTTTGATCTGGAAAAAAATATAAAAAAATCATTCGCGTGACTGGTGTTTTTTCAAAAAAGTAGTTTACTGCTTTATTATCACACGACTATGGCTTACTTCTTCCTTATCAAACACGCACACAAGTGACAGGAAGCATATTAAACCAGTGATCCTTTATCTGAGAGACATACAACACACCACACTATGATTCTACAGATTATTTGTCTGTCAATCAACTAATAAAACAAATAATTGTTACAACTTTTATCAAGTATAATATTTGCCATGAAAATCTAAAGGACGTTGCAGCAGCAAAAGATAAAGACCCCAAAAACTAGTTTTCCTTTTTGTACTTCACTTGAGTGTTTGTTTCACTGAGCAGTAATAATGTGCAGAGTTTGATACTAGAAGAATGTGTTGACCATCTGAAGCTTTCCCTGTAATCACCTTAACTCTGAGTTTCTGAATGTTGAGGTCAATTAATGGTCCAATATGCAACTTACACAAGAATGATTTGGAAACTTGAACCTCCAGCTCACATACACTGAGAATACATTTGTCAGTGATGTAGAAGACATTGTGTCCAACATTTAAACTGTTGAAGTGAACAATACTTCCATATTCATAGATTCTGGAGGTTTCAATGAGGGAGAAGGAGTAGATATTATTTATAATAACAACCAATGAGGTAATTGAACTGTTGTATGTAAAAACAGACACAAATCAAGTTACTACTCAAATCGGAGTTAACAAAATTTTGTTTTATACATATTAAGACCAGTCTTCAAAATACTTATAGTACAATTACCTCAACACTGCATTTACATACATTACTTGAGTTGTATGCATGTATGACATTCCACAATTATCAATAAACAACTACTTCATTCTTCCCCTGGTCTCTCCCACTGGGACAGGTAGTGATGGAGTGAAGCGAGACGTTTCCTCTGAGGAACCTCAGTTTGATTGACGCTAAATTGCGCGGAGAGAAACGTGAGGGCAGCATGTTCATGGCCAAGCAACCCAAACACACAAGTTAAACGCGTGTGTGTTTGACATGCCAACTGCTACAATAACCTACATTCAAGTGGAGTCACAACAGATTAAATCGTCAGAAAACACAGGAACTGTCGCTTTCATACTAACGGTGCTGACGTTGTACCGTTAGTCGAGGGCAGGTTATCTGTGACCTTCGGTAACGTTATAGTTATAGTGGGTTCAGATAAAGCATAAAACCGGACCGATACTCACCTAAAATCAAGAGTAACGTTACTCGCAGGCACCACGACTGGACACCACGGATCTGCGTCATGTTGCTCCGGTTGGTCTCCGGCTGCTCGTGAGGGTTTCAATCACAGCAACACAACAACAAGAGCCGCTGTCAGTTAGCTAACGCTAGCTTAGTTATGCTAGTGCGGCTAACGTTATCGTCACAACAACAAGCAGAAAAGAAAAGTCACGCGCACTGATTTGTTGAGATGACGAAGCACAGTTCTCCAAAAAAAACACACACTTACGTTTCTGGTGACAAGTTTAGACTCGTTGTATTCGCATATGCTAGATGTGAGGTTTAATTCAGCTCTTCTTCTCACACTTTATCACCGCCGCTACAAAAAGAAGACTAACGTCTGGATCATGTGACCGAGGCTTTAAACACCCAGGAAGTCACGTGACGAGCAGCAGACACGCCCTGCTCATTAACACATGGATTTAAGAGTTAAATGATAAATCACGTTTAAACACGACCCTGACGTGCCTTTATCCAGTGATGTCACAGTACACGATGTTTGTCATGTACTGTACTGTGCTTAAGAATATCATTAGAGGTACATTACTTGAGTACTTGTGCTAATTTATATTTAACGTCAGACTAGTAGTCAGTAATTTCCTTTAAGATAAAGATTTTTCATTAAAAAGACATCTGATGAGCTAATGAAATACAAAACATTGTTAAATATTTGCACTACTGTTTAGTTAGTTAATTTAATCTATCTATCTATCTATCTATCTATCTATCTATCTATCTATCTATCTATCTATCTATCTATCTATCTATCTATCTATCTATCTATCTATCTATCTATCTATCTATCTATCTATCTATCTATCTATCTATCTATCTATCTATCTATCTATCTATCTATCTATCTATCTAAACATTAAATCAGTGGCTCCCAAAATGTTTTGCCTTGCTATTAATAATCGGTTGTGTCTCTTTGTCACGTTTCAGATGTTTAGTAAATAGCAGCTCTGCCAAACACTGTAAACATCTCACATTTAGATAATTGTTCGAGACCTAAAGAGGTAGGCTAAAATGATCTAATATTTCACAAAAGAGCAACAGTTTCAAAGTCCAGAAAATGATAATAGATTTCTGTATTAGAACTTTGCTTCTATTTGTTTTGTCACCCATTAATCAGAAACAGATTTATCTGGGGTCAAAACTGACAAACTGTAGCCTATATGTGAAGAAATAAAAACTATAGCTCCACCTCGACCAGCAGTAAAATACTGCTCACACCGATGCATCAGTTTTAACAATCTAATAATGTCACATATGATTAAATGTCAGTCACACGTGTCACTTTTCAAGAGCTTTTTATAGGCTGTATCAAGTATTGTATTTTTATTTAAAGGTGTCGTGTGTAGGTTTTAGTGACATCTAGCGGTGAGGTTGAAGATTGCAACCAAGTGAAACATCTGAAGATTGTCTCGAGACCCATCCAAAATGTTGCCATTGAGGCTTTCAGGAGGTCTGAAGTGTCAATCAAGGGGTCTCGGCCCCCCCGACATTTTGCACACTGGGACCATCATCCTATGGTAACAAAAACACAAACGTTTACATTTTCAGTAAAATATACGCTAAAGAAAACATACTTATTAATTGTATATTCATTTCTGTCAATAGATCCCCCTAAATGCTACACGCTGTTCCTTTAAGTAAGATTTTTAATTCTGATGATTCTACAAGCGATACAATATAAATGTGTTGTATCCAAACATTATCGTTTATCTGTTAGTTTCAAGTTAGTTTCGTTGCCTTGTGTCCCTCACAGGACAATGATACCCACTTGATTTGTCTGATTTACTGACAGCGCCCTGAAGCTTGAATGTGGGCGTCTAATTAAAGGCCCCAGAGGTCAGACCTCAGACAGAAGCCCCTGAACATTTTACATGCAAATGTCAGAATAAAGACTTCTCCCTGCAACTTTACCTGACTTCACTTATTAATAGTCTCTGTGAGTGTGTCACAGATCCACTGATCTGTGATTATGCAACTTGAGACACCACTCTTTGAAAAGTGCAGAGGTCTCATTTTGGTAACCTCTTCCTTTACACAGACACACACTAACATTTAAGTATCATATCCTCAATTTATCTTTTTTACCTTTTGAACACACAGTTACTTAAACAGACTCTAACCGGCTGCAAATGTCAGATCAATCTTTCTGCAGTCTGCTGATGGACTCTTTATATTTCTCAAATTATTCACCAACAGGCACATTTTTGTACTTTACGACTTACACAATCTGATTTCTACTCTGCACGTGATAACCTGTGGTTTAGTCTTTCTGACACATTTTTCGATACAGGCCTGTGACATATGCTGCATTTTTTAAGTTTGTTCATCCCTGCAAGTACCTTGTAAAACTGATGCAGTGCACCTCTAAAGGTTTAGGGTTGTAAAGGAACAAAATTCACCTAAAGTCAGATTACTTTGTCATCTATTACATAAGCTCTAGAACGTCTATGTTTAAAAATGTATCAGAACTCATGAGGAAACACTTAAATGGTGTCTTATAAATGCTTATAACTACATTAGTGTGTTACAATCATTTAGTAATTGATTTATACTGCATGTTGAAGAGGGGGAATAACTGTGTGGGTATATTTAAGACATTGTGAGCTGGTTGTACATATAAACTTGTTGTAATCTAGAGTCAGAGGAGTTTGATGTGATGTTCAGATTAGCCTGGAAGGACGGATTGTGTCACATTTGGGGAAAAAGTTGAACACGACTCAGTCAGTTAGACTTTATGTGGGTGTTGAAGGTTGTACGGTGCTTTGAAGTTCACACAGCCAACGTCTCAGTCCATTGGCAGGTAGTGAGTCTAGCCACTTCCTCTGATCACAGAAAATTGAAAGTGAAGCAACCAGAAGCAACCTGGAGAGAAAGACAGAAAGAAAAGCGTGTTTTTTTTACAGAACAGACAGAAATAGATCGAGGAGGGAGAGTCATGGACGCACTGAGGACAAGTGTGTTTGTGCTGTTTGTGCTCCTGGTGCCCGTTTCCTCTAATGGTAAGTGACTTTCTTGACTTTATAATTGAGTTAGGGCTGACGTGTTTGTATATGGGATGAAGGACACCCATCTAACCTGGCTGGCATTGGAAGAGAGTCATGTTTTTAAGAGACTTATGGTGAATTAGTTTAAAACTAAACTCTAATGCGTTTTGTATTCACAACCTGTTGTAAAAATGTTTGTTAACTTCCGTAACACAGGCCTTCTCTGAAACACAGAACAGGCTGCGCCCTGTAAATAACTTTATATGTACCTGTTCACTCTGTCTGTACTGTTGAGAAACACAGACAAGATTAGAGGAGATATCTTCTTCACACATCATTATCTGACGGAAAAAGTATACCTGTTTGAGGTTTTGTTACAAGGTAAGGAAATTAAGACATGAGAGAGTAATCACATTTTCCATTTAATGTTATGAGAATAGTGTCTGTTTATGGAACACTGGGAAATAAAATAAAATTATACATAATCATGCTATCCATTGATGAAGCAAACATTATGTTTATTGCTCTTGAATTTTATATACTGCAGAGGGATGTTGGTTATTTTATTTCTCTTACTCATCCTTTCATAAACTGCGTCCTACAATCATATGTCGCTATAAATAAATCTAGATATATCTTTAATCCAGCACTGTCAACATAAAGTACAGAAAAATGTACTGCATTTCTTTCCTTTGGGTTTAACTGGAGAAGTTCTCATGAGGAGAAGTTTGTGTGCATTTGATGTTTCCCAGACTTTCCCTTTTATGTCGTAGTAAGGGAGGGTTGAGAAAAAAAACATGCTCAAAATGATCCAAAAACACTTTTAAGTCTTGTCATGCATTTCAATCAGACTCATCGTGATGAAAGAAAGCTTGCATGAATAAATTATGTCCCTCCAGACACTAGACTGAGTGTGAAAACACTAAAGGTGAATTCCGGCTGTTAGTTCTCCGGAGCAACTTGTGAAGATAAAACAAAACTCCCTCAGCCGAAAAACTCATTATATATTTTGTAAAGGAGGGTTTCTGCCATAAAAAAATGAATATATATACGTTATACTTAGCTGCAGAGGCTACCTGTAACCTTGTGACCTTTTGAACACCAGAATAGCTTAATTTCTCAATTCCTACTCGCTGATGATATTTTGCTTTATGTTGAGAAATGTCAAAATACTTTATTATGTTCACCAGTTAAACAAACAATCACAAAAAAATTATCAGGTGGTTAGCATTAAGAGCGATTAAATCCAGCACATATTTACAAGAAATAACATCCTCAACCCCGTGACACACAGCTCCTTTTGTTTCACCTTTAGGGTGGAAAGATGATCTTATTCTATCCTGTCTGACTGTGTAACATGTTGGTTGTATTTCCGCTTGTTTCAGCTCTTTATTAAAGCTATACGATGTTTTACACACATTCACCCCAGCACCTCACTACATAACATATCTCATTTGTTTAATTCATACAAAAACGGAGGTGCTGGTGGGAAGAGTCAGGCGTTCTGTTTCCCCCTTTTGTTGTTTACCGTCTTTATGCTAAGCTAACTGGCTGCTTCACATTTAGCGGACAGACATGAGAAATCTATCTGCTCCACTTATCTAGCTTACTGTCTGTAAGGAAGCATATAATTCAAGAACAAAACTCTCAAATTCAACTGGAGATAATATAGGCCTATATATATATATATCAGGCTGAATATTTGGGGAAATGTGTACAAATTAATTCGCAACAAATCCTGACTACTTTATTTTATGAAATGGTGCAGCCCTAAAAAAAAGTGGAGACTTCATGAGACTTCATGTTCAAGTTAAGCTAACCAGCTGCTGTATGCTTTATCTTTAACATTCAGACACGAGAGTGGTAATAATCTTATTATCTAACTCTCTGTTAGAAAGCATATTTCTAAAGTGTATTTCCCGAAATTTCAAACAACTCTGTTTGTCTGTCCGTCCGCTGAAGTTATAAACAGCAGCCGGTTAGCGTAGCCTAGCAGAAACACTGTGCACAACAACAAGGGGAAACAGCTAGCGGGGCTCAGTTAGTCAGTCCTCAGGTAAAATAAAATCTGTGTGTTTTAATTAGTGAGTTTAAGATGTGCTGGTTTTGTTACCTGTGGGCCGAGCCATGCTCGCTGTTTACACTGTTTGCAGTCTTTATGCTATAAGCTAAGCTACAGTAGCCAGTGTCTGCAGCTCCATATTCAGCCTACAGACATGAGAGTTGTATCAAGAATATATAGTTAGCTTATTTCACAAAATGTTGAAATATTTCATTCAAGGTATCATAGCATTTATAATAAGATTAGTTGTTGTTTTTTAGTTTTTTTGTGACATTTTGAGAACTTTGACCAGTCGGATTGCTCATCTTAACCTTCCCACGTTCATTTTCTTTTTGAAGTATTAAAATAATGTAAGACTAAAAGAAATCATGAAGCAACTTTAGAAGATCAAGATCTGATGAAGATTATAGCTTAAATTAATCACCACCACTGGCGAAGTTTTTAAAACATGACTTCTGTTCCAACCGCACAGCGAGATAAACAGTTCTCACTAAAACCTCAGAGCAGCCCATCGAACTGAGAGGAAGACGTTTGATCTGCCGAACTGCAGATATGTGCTTTCTTATTTCCTGTTTCAGGGGGGTCTTACTCAATGCTCACACATGCCTCATGTTGTGCCTCATGTTGCTATTTTCCATCACATATTGCAGAATGGATATCCTGTATGTATCTTGTTACAGTTTACACACGTACACACACACACGTACACACACACACACACGCACACACACACACACACACACAAACACAAACACACACACAAACACAAACACACACAAACACAAACACACACACACACACTGGTGGCCTTATGTCCTACTATTATAGTTTGTTTCTGAAGTCAGAATTTAGAAGTTACTTACATTATTTTACAGTAATAATGTCCCAAGTAAAACATTTTACATGAAGCAAGTTAAAGTAATAAAACCAGAACAAATATGAAATACTCCAATGGAAGGTGTTTCATTTTTCTTCATTGAAGAAGTGTTCATAGAGACATTTTACCCACTGCAAGTGAAAATAATAATAATATCATTAATATATAAGAAATATTCCATTGGATGGCATTATATTACATTTGAATGTATTACATTTATTATTATTCATGTGTTGTATCTTATATTGTAAAATTCAGTGCATCACAATGTTCATTTTGATTTATATTATCATGTATAAGAATCCTTGTTTTACATATTTACATAGATTTGTATGCATTCATTAGACATACATATATTCCCACATTTATGTTATGTGTACATAAACTACAGCTACTTGTTTCTACAAATACATGAATATGCATTCGCATGAATATTGATACAACACAATGATATAGTCAGCATATAGTATATAGTTGCATATTTCTACTAAAGGTTAAACAAGTATTTTAGAGTTTTGTACATATAATCACGCAAATATTTGTACAATTAGTGGATAAATATAATCCAAGGTATTATAAACTATAAAATGTTTTAAGTTCTTGTTACAATGATTTTTTTTTTTAACTCACTTTCCCCCTCGGGCTGCATTTGTGCTGCAGTAATGGGAATTTTCCTGCTGAGGATAAATATATAGTCTTATCTGATATTATCTTTTAAAATATGGATCTGCAAGCTAAAGCAAATGGTACATCCATCAGACAAAAGTGGAAAAATGTCCTCTGAAAATGTATTTAATGGAGAAAATATCTCACAAAATAGAAATATTGAAACCCAGCAGAAATGTAATGAAACATAAAATCTATACTATTTCTCTCCTTTAGATATTTTTTTCACCGATCCGGTCGTCTGCTACTTCCTGGACTCGATACTGATTGTTTACTGCATTGTTGCCACGGCACTCTTCTTCAGAGAAAAGGTGAGTTACAGCGCAGGAAGTACCGGCTTCAGGTTCACCACACTGGGGCAAGGTTACAATAACAATCAGTCAATTTTGACTAACAGAAAGCCAATTGATGAGTTTTAATAACTGAGGATTTATTCATTTAATACCTTAAAACTTCTGGTTTCTCAGATGTAAACATGTGTTGTCTTTATCAATTAATCTGATAGTTATTTTTGGGATATTCGATTAAATGTTTTTACAATGTCATAAAATAGAAAAACAAAAATGCCCATTATAATTTGTCCTAATTTGCCTAATTTGCCTAATTTGAAGGCATACGATTGGACACATTTTTGATTAAACTATTATGTTTAATCAATGATTTAAACAATTAAAAAATTCAGCGAGGTGCCGACCTGTTCTTAGATATATTAATTTATAAAATGCTTGTTTGATTTTTTCTTCCTCTCTGTGTAGTTTTACATCCCAGCTGTTGGAGGGCCTGTAAGTATCCATGTTTTCCATTTCTCCACTGTTTATTGATTGATGTAAACTGTTTCTATTCATGAGTCCATGTGTATGTGCTGAATATGTGCATTTCCCTTTTTTTTGTGCACCTGACTAAACAGGGAGATAACGGCATTTACCAGGTAAGGAGAACTCTCAAACCACTTGATGACCAGACGATGTTGAACTCTGCTGTAAAGCATTTGTTCATAATTTCACATTTCCTCTGCAGGAGCTTCAGAGAGCAGAGGATACTGATGCTTACCAGGAGCTTGAACTATCAAAAGCAGACGTAAGTAAGACTTTTAAAGGTCACATTCTCGCCTGTTCTGGCGCCTAAGCATTCAATCATTATGTTGTATTTGATCTCTTCTAGAAAAAAGCTGACAAGAAAAACAAATCTGGGGTAAGGTTGTTTCCTCACTCACATGGTCTCTTACAGTCAAAAATGTTAAGCAATATAAAATGTCTACACTTGTAGGATAAGGTCAAAAGCAAAGGAAACGTGGGTGAAACGGCTCACAAAAGGTGAAACGGCTCACAAAAGTTCAAATGTTTTGTCCCACATTTTAAGCAAAAGTTCCCTAATGTTTATTACATTCAATCATTCTGCATAGAGCAAAAATAACACTAATAATCTCAAACAATTAAAATTGGAAATCCCACACGGGCCATTGCCACAGCAGACATCAAATCACAGGTAATAACATTAACGATGGCTCTGTTGTATGTCAGTGTCCCGGTAAGCTGTGACAGTGTGACAGTGAGCCAGGACCCTGAAACTGAAGTAGCTAAATGAAATTGAGCCATCATTAGTTTTATTTCTTACACCTGTGATTATCCCGCTGTGACATGTCAACATGTCCTCAGTGAAAACGGCCTGTCAAAGGGAAACGTTACACTAAATTGCATGATGTTATGGCTTGATTTGGACTTGAACAAGTTTCTCCTGAAGCTGAGTAGACATGTTCAGATGTAATAATCCAAAATCTAAATATCCACTAATCCAGTCACCAACTCCAAAAGTTACAATGTTTACCTAGATGCTCTGATTTGATTTGATATTGATTATTGGAACAACACAATATGATAATAATGATCATCTTTCATCACTGTGATCATTGTGCATTTATATTCAAAACACCCTTTAAACAGCTTGATTAAGTGTTGTGATGCACAATGGTTTACTATTGATTAGACATGTTCCTTTTGATTTTGGTCATATCCAACTCATCGGGGGTCAAACGTCTGCCGGCTTTCATTACAAACAAAATATAGTGTTTATTAACGAGCAGAAACTAATCGTCATCTGCAGTGTTGTATATTGGAAGAGGGCCACTAACACACAGACATGTAATACACTTTTATGAAATATAACATTTCATAAAAGGCCAATTTTACTATGTGTGTTTTTAACAGGATGTGGGTGGTTCATCACCTCTGCTTTACACTTTGGTCAGCAGTAAAGTTGCTGGTCTAATCAATACAGATCTTAAACGTTGTCTCTCTCCTCTACAGTCGGCCCAAGCTGTGGCGAGGGAACCAGATCCCTTTGAGTCCCTGATCCCTGGTGACACCGCTCCACCTCCTCTGTCTCCCCACTGAAGCCCAGCATGGTCCAGAGACAGCATTGCTCATTTGATCTGGAACGTTAAGCTGAATAAGTGATCCAAATAGGGCAAATATTTTGATGACCAATTAGATGTTAATATATCAAGCAAGAATGAAAAACATTCTCTGGATCAAGCTTCTCAAAAATGACGATTTGCTGCTTTTCTCTGTTGTGATAAGTGAAGTCAAATGACATCACTATGTATATATCATAATGGGCTTTTTTATGTCATTTTATAAAATCAAATGAATTACTCTTATCTCTTCTGCCAGAGTGTAAGCTCTTCACTTTTTGCAATTTCCATATCTAACAGCCACACTGGTGACTATATGCTGCTGCAACTAAGCACAGCGGTTGCTGACATGCTAATGCTAACAATGCATGCAGATGTGCAGCAGGCACATCGTTCTACGTGTTATTTTGGCGTATTAGCGTGCTAACATTTACTTATTAGTGCTAAACACAAAGTACAGCAGAAACTACCGAGTGTCGTTACTTTTATTGTGTCGTTACTTTCGTTAGTTATAAATTAAAATGTGACCCTCACAGTGAGAAGCCGTTAGCGTGGCTAACAATTGTGGCTCCCAGCTGCTGTAGAACATCACCAGTATGCTTCACTTGTGTAACTGAATGCCAATAAAAGTCAAAGCACATGTCAAAACACTTGGAAAATGTTTTTAATGATGTTTACAACAAAAGAGAACTGTACAGTTACAGTAAAAGATTATTTTTATATGTGTATAAAAACAAAACCAACAAAAATACAGCAGACAAATGCATCAAAATCTACTATGTATCCTGATTCACATACTTAAAACTCCTACACAACCTTTCAGTTCTACGCCGCCATGACTGGAGGCAGTTCTTTAGTTTAGTTTTTTTTCCCCTTGTCGTCAAATCGGAGCAGTGTGCCTCAGTGACTCTTTACGTTAAGAGTCCTGGAGAGACAATTATCGTACGACTGCAGAATAAGAAAAGGGGAAATAAATCGGGGACCCATTCCTTTAGATGAGCCCAAGCTTTCCACGTGAGTAGTAAATGTTTTACAGAATGCAGTTTTTGAGATACACAGACGAAATATGTACACGGTTGGCGTTTCCTTTTTTTTTTCTCATTTTTCCTTGTTGAAAGCCATGGTCACTTAGGCTGTGAACTGATAATCACACACATGACAAATCCCAAAACATACAAAAATACTATATCTTTAACCTACCAAGAGTAAGACAGTTCTGCAATTAGTTCCATGCTGTGACAGAAAAAAGAGATTACAACAAACAAACGAGAAACAGACGCTTTCCACGCAAGTTTTTCTCGGAAATATACCAAAATATACATCTAGCTTTGGAATTACTGAGGCTAGGACTAAAGCCAGTGCTGGGTTTGTCTCTTAATACACATGCTGCAGGGTGGAAGGGAGAAAAAACAGAGAAAGACACAGGACCGAGAGATATCTTTGGTATCTGCATTTGTCAAAAGTTAAATATTTGGATTTTTGCTTTGGGATAGCGCTTGTGAGGTCCTACAACCTCACCTGGAGTAAAGCATTAAACAAAGTGTCACTGAAGCCCGTCGGCCAGAGGTCTGAGCCGGAAAGGGACACAGTCCATGCAGAGTGAAGGACCATGATGCATAGTGTCACAGCTGATAAAGAGTCTGTAGTGAAGAGACGATGGTAAAGGAGAGAGCAGAAGGTGGGAAGAGGGAGGAGGAGGAGGAGGGACACAGCAGTGAGATTCAAAATCGACCGCAGGATGTGTATTCCTGGAGACAACAGGGTAAATGTTCTGGACTATACAGTGTACAGAGGACGAGGAAGAGACGGACACACAGTGAGAGGCAGGAATAGCATTATTCACCACAGTCCGAGAGAGAGAGAGAGAGAGAGAGAGAGAGAGAGAGAGAGAGAGAGAGAGAGAGAGAGAGAGAGAGAGAGAGAGAGAGAGAGAGAGAGAGAGAGAGAGAGAGAGAGAGAGAGAGAGAGAGAGAGAGAGAGAGAGAGAGAGAGAGAGAGAGAGAGAGAGAGAGAGAGAGAGAGAGAGAGAGAGAGTGGAGGGGGAACAACCAACAGCACTCAAGACAGGCAAAACATACAGAGTCCTGAGCATGTACAGTGTGCACAGGATTATACCCTCAGTGTGTATTAACAAACATCACCCAGCCACCACCAGATTGGTTCGTGTCGGTCAGAGAAGCCCGCTCAGCCCCTGGTCACCCCCTTTAATCCCCGCCCACAGGCACTGAAACCGCCGCGCCGAACAGGACGCCGGAGTGTTTTTTCCGGGGGCGGATACACATTCGCATGCAATTAAAAACGCAAACTCTTTACAGATGAACCGAGGACTCGGGTGAGAGCGTTGCGGCCGGGAATTGATGCTTGAGCGTTGAGGCGGGGGGGGGAAGAGCCGAGACGGGGCGTCGTTCATATACAATCAAGTTAGAAGTCTTTGGTTAACGTTGGTAACACGTGGAGAGCGAGAGACTGGGGCTGCGACAGCGCACCGTCCAGTGGGGAGACATGTACATACCGGTGCCTGGTCAGAGAGCAAAATAAAAACAAGGATTGTCAAACTTAAAGTGTTCAAACGTGGAGGGGTCGTCTATTCGTATCACACACAAAAAAAAAAGTAACTTTGAACCGACAGTAAAGGAATACAATACACTAAAATAAACTTAAATCTCAAGTTACAACAAATCATTGCTGAAAAATACATCAGTGTGCAGCATAAAGACACCAAATCGTGAAGGAAAAACAGCAGACATTCATGAGTACTGGTATGTAGTCTGTCTCCCCCTTGTGGTGGCATTTTCCACAACCCTTCACAAAGGACAGGTATGAACGGGCTTCTCCACTGACACGAGTGTGTGTGTGTCTTTATTTGAGTTTTTTTTTATTTGTATTTTATATATTTCATAAGTAGATTAAAGCAGGTTTCACTCAGTCTTGAGTTAGAAATGAGGTATACAACAGCTCCTTTTCCCTAAACTGGTGCTCCAAACTTCCATTTGTCAACCTTGCAAACCAGCAAACCAGTGTGGTGGGCTGACAAACTACAACTCCATTCATGGCTGATCCGCAAGAGCATCATCACATCTCCGGATCGCTCAGTGAAACCAAAGCACTAAAAGCAGAGCCAGCGGCAGAAAGACCGTCAGTTGACAGTTAATAAGATCATTAGTAGAGATTAAACAGTCCAACTAGGACCACAAACTGTACTTTGACCTATAAACTGGCTTGCTTTAGGCTTTAGTTAATCAGTAGCGACCTCCCCAAAAACAAAATAAGTACTCTGATGTCTCACCATGTTTTTAAAATCACTCTCAAACACCCGTTGAAAGATGGAAATGCACCATAATGGTTTGTAGACTGCCCTCCCTATTCTCTCTTTATAAGACACTCACACTCTCTCTCTCACACACACACACACATGCATCCACCTGCTGGAATTATTAGTAAAGCTTTTCTCACAGGTATCCTCAACCTGTCTGAGTCACACCTAAAAACATAGGTAGCAACATAATCATCCCACGCTCCAAAATGCCCAAAGTACACGGTTTTGTTTCAGTGAAAACAATGCACCAGGTGAGCTCAACGCTCAAGCTCCCTCTCTCTCTCTCTCTCACACACACACACACACACACACACACACACAAAACAATGCTACAATGCTCATGTCTTCTACGTAACAATAAGGCATAAATGATAATGTTAATCTTCTTTGTCAAACTAAGAAAGCCAGTGATCTTGCCCTCTCACACTATACAAAACAATTAAAGGCATAAAGTAATATTAAAATGATTGTTAAAGACAGCACAACAAATCAAGTCCACAACGACTAAAAATGAAGAAAAAAAAAATAAATCGTTTAAAAGATTAAGATCAGATGCTTCAGAGTCAGGAGCGCCTGAACAAACACTTCCTGTTGAAAACACCTCGCAGGTGTCAGCGACTCACGCACCACCGAGGCGTGGTCTCAGGTTTCTTCTCTTATTTTTTGGTCGTCAGTTTTCGAAAAAAAAAGAAATTTGCAATAGTAAAAAAAAAAAAAGGAAGATTTTAGGGGAGTTTTTTTTTTTTTCTCGAGTAAGCACGATAAACACTACATTCAGTCTTGATAACATACTGGTTCAAATATAAAATATGAATATCTTACACGTGTTTATATATATATATTTATATGTATAGAATTAAGAAAAGATCGTTTCTCTAATTCAGATAAATATTTCAGTAACATCCTATGGTGCCGATGGCGACTGGTTTATCTTGCGAGCACATGTTCAGCTCTTTAGTCACTACAAACAGCTCTGGAACAGGAGCGAGTCCTCGAGGCCCGTTGTGGCCTTAAAGACGGGGGGGAAACCAGCAACGTGAGCAGCCAGACACCCGCCTAGCTGCAAAGAGAAAGGCTTTTACTTTGGCAAGAAGGATCTCAAAATAATAATTAAACCTGGAAATACCCCATAAATAGTAGTACTAGAAAATAGCAGTAGTAGGTTGTCCTTTTATGTGTGGTTCATCAGTATAAACTTTGAATGGCGAGCCAGACGGTAATTATACATTCTACAGTTCTATACACAGAAATGCCTAAAAGGTGAACCTTATGTTTAAGTGCTGCTGAGGTATATTCAGTCAAAATAATTCAACAACAGAAAAGAAGTACACTGGAGGATAACATGGACAGATTACACTGCTTGCGGTCTCAGGGATTTTATCATCACGGTGGTGGTTTATTGTTTTTTTTTTGGAAGCAGCAGAACAGCGCTGCTTTTTGTGTAGTTTGGTTGAATGTGTAGCACATAACAGTACTAGTACACGGACAGATTTAGGGAGCAGGGTTATTTGTTTTCATAGCATGCTGGTTCAAAATGGCGGCGCTGAGAGGAGGTGTGGTACGTTTGTTTTCCGATGATCCGATCTCTGTGTTTTTAATAAGCGAGCCCTCCAGACGGGAGGTCTATACCATGAAGCTTGGTTTTCACAGGGTGGAGTCATAAAGCTATAAGCATGCAGGCCTCTCAACAGCAGGTTGGTAAAAAGCTAAGTTTCTGTGACCCTCATCCAGCAGCACCAAATCAGGAATATCCGGTATTTACCGCGGTGGGAGAAGAGGGGAAAATAATTTATCAGCAGTGTGGGGGGGGAGTCGAGATCGTGTGAACGTCAACTTGCGTGCTCGGACAGGTACAGAAACTACTGAGGAAAACCACTTTGGTTTAAGCTGTTGTTTTATGGCTGAATATTAGTACAAAACCCAAAAAAAAGAACCCTTCCATTACGTTTCAGAAAAGTCCAAAACTGCTACCAAAAAAAAAAAGCCAAAACGGATGAAAAGGAAAACAAAGCCATCAAATGGCTGAGAGCTAACCAGGGTCGGGCTTTAGGGGCGAGGCCCCGGTGATCAAAAGACAAATTAAAGATTCAAAAGGAAACTACTTTCTCGTGCCCCAACCCGCCAATAAACCCTCTTTTTTTTGGTCAGTTGTGCTGCCAATGAAAAAGTTGAGCGATGAGACACTTTTTTTGTCAAATAAAAAAAAAAAGGTCATCTTTGGAAAATGATCATCAAAATATTGCATTTCTATATTCTGTTGACAATGAAGAGAGATTTTTGTACTCATAAATATATTGACTAGACTAAGCTACACCGACTACACACAGCAATTATTTGAACAAATATTTTTGGTATATCTTAAAGTACGTGAGCCAGTCGAACGACTGCAGACAAATAAAAGACAGAATTTCATTCCTCCCAAAGACAGGCAGACTGCAGCTCATCAATCCAGTTTTTTGGTACAGATACTGTGCACAAGTAGATACGACGGTACTACTATCAAAAAAAAAAATGAAACAAAAACACAATACAATAACCCCACCTAGCCAATGCCACCATACATTTGGTATAATGACCGTAACCCCCCCCCTGACTAGTCCTCCCCAGCCTGGTGGATCATGCAGTTTACTGAACTCTCAGCATCTGCCTGAGCTGTAGACAACACATGCAGACGTTTCTACCTCTGAATCCAAACTAAATGTACAGCTATCCAATAGACCACCATCCCCGAACAAAAGCACCCACAATCAGACACAGGACTACATGTCTGCAGCTGTTTATAAAGCTCTCAAAGCAATGTTTTCAGTCATTTTCTATCAGTGTCTAGAATCCGCAGCGAGACCGTCGTTTTACAAAAGCACAGGGGCCACTTTGCCACCGCAGCAAAGTGTAAAACTCAGTGTTTCCAGAAGGAGAGGCTCAGAGAGACGCGTCTCGTCCCTCCGAGCCTTAAAGCAATGATAACCTTTATATCGGCCACTTATTACTCGTTTTTAAAGCCTTATAACCACGATTAAAAAGTGATAGTTAAATCTTAACTTAATATTAGACTTACAAAGTTCTGAAAATGTAAAAAAAAAAAAAAAAAAAAAAAGACCGCAAAGACAAAAGAAATCAAAAAAGAAAAAGTCTCTACAATATAACTTTGATATGATTTACGTCAAGGCCTGTCCAAAATACCCAAAAGAGTTAATTAAAGATGGGGCGACACACAAATCCCCATTAGTGATGATGAATATAGAGAAATTAGTAGTAAATCGTTTAGTTTAAATGTTAAAAGAGCAAAATCCTAAAGTTTTTGGTTAGAAGTATTTCAGACAAAATCTGACCTGGAAATAGGAGGATATATATATTGTGTGTATATATATATATATATGTGTATATATATATACAAAATGTGAACAGCTTGATGGTGCCGAGGATATTATTTTTTCACCGGACACTTTTCAAGGTTCATGAGGAGCGGCAGGCCAACAACAGTGTCCATCTGGCTACTGTTTGTAGGACAACAACATCCAAGAATCATAAAAGGAAACAACAGGAAACAAACTAAAAAAATAAAAAGTCAACCTCAACCTCATTTGAGGTTATTTTCTTTTTGGTGGCAGCAAAAGGATTAAATAATGATAGATACAGTGGAAAGAATGTGGGGTGGTTAGTGAAGCGCAGAGCCTATATATCAGACGACCTCCCTGTTCCCTACATGGTGTGAAAGTAGTGCACGACGGAAGAAACGGGGCGTCAATTCAGGATGCAGCCCGACCGGCTTCACTGAGCCTTGGAGGCAGTGGTAATGGTCGAGGCTTGCACAGGCACAGCGGCCGCGGTGGCTTGATGATGAGCATCAGCCGTGATCTGCAGCCCCCCCGGCCCGGCCGACACCAGGCTGAGCGGGGAGCTGGTGAGCAGCGACAGGTTCTGGGGGGTCAGGAAGATCGGCGTGGTGCCCGCAGAAGTGTTGGCGAACAGCAGGTTGCTGCCGTCCAGAGAAGTGAGGCCACTCGAAGCCAGAGCTGTGGAGGAGAGAGGGGGGACAAAACTGTCAGTACAGAAAAAGGTTGGGAACCCCGCCCCCATACACCATGCCATAAAACTGGGACTGTATCGAGTGTGTATATAGTGAGGAAATGTTTTGAAGAATTTAAAATACATACATTGATACACACCTTGGATGGTAGCCAAGGTGCTGTTGCTCATGAGGGCAGGACTCATGCCGCCAAGGCCGCCCAGACTGAGCAGGGCCCCCCTGGACACACAGACAAGACCATTCAAATCAATAGAGAAGACATCCGAACACTGGACTCAACACTACAGTGGTAGTAATCAGAGGCCTTATTTGGACGTAGCCCATACTAACCCCGGAGAGAACTGGGAGGACGCCATCAGTCCCGAGTTGAGCCCGGCAGCCATTGCAGCGAAGCTGCTGGGTAACTGTGCGCCCTGCAGCGCCGCAGACAGACCCGCAGACAGCCCCGACGCCGACACCATCAGCTGACCCGTCCCTAAAGTGGTGGCTATGGACGTCGGGGCGTGGTTGATGATGGTGTGCACCTTGTTCTCAGAGTTACTGGACTGAATGGTCGTCGGCGAGGGACTTAAAGACGGAGAGCCGGCTGTAGTAATGATAGGTGCAGTGGAGATGACGGATGCAGTGTTTGTGCCTTTGAGGGAGCGCAGGGGAGAAAAAAAAAGAAAACACAAGTTAACATTCAATTCTATCATTTTGTGCGATTAGACTCACGCTTTCATGTCGAGCACATCTGTACACACACCTGTGAAAGACAGATTGGAGACGCTGGTGCTGGTGAGAGGCATCACTGGGTTTACAGTCAGAGTGGTGGGTGTGTTAATAGTTGGACTGCTCACAAGGCTTGCTGTGCTGGCCACCTGGAAAACAGAACGAGAGGACTGAATGAGCTACTGTGTTAAGAGTGACACAAACATAATGAATCTTTTGGCATTGTAGCCAATTCCAGAGAACAATTAACAAAAATCCATATGTCACGATAAACCTCCAAATGAAAGTGTGACAGATCTTCAAACAATCTAGAAAACGGTCCTTGAAGAAACACTTGAGTGGGAATGTGTCCCTCCTTACCATAGGGCTACTGGGGGTATAGATTTTGATGGGGGTGCTGCCTATTCCGCTTAAGCAGCTGCTGGGGGGGTTAATCCTCTTCTCTTTCTGCCGGCGATTGCAGAACCAGACCCGAATCACCTCCTTCTCCATGTTGAGCTGGTCAGCGATCATGGTGATCTCTTCAGAGGTAGGTTTTTGGTTCTGCTTGAAGAGGGCAAAAAAGCCAGAGATGCCCTGTGAGCACTGAGGAGCCTACGGTCTGTACATATTTTACTCACTGAACACTTCATGTTAAGCTTAAACTGAATTTCCCTGCTTAGATCGATATTGTTGTGTTCAGGAAAATGAGTTTCGAACCTCCAGAAAGCTCTTTTCTAAGGCCACTCGGATGTTGGTCTCAATACTGGTCCTCTTCTTCCGTCTGCGGTTGATCCCCTCTATGCCCATGCCCGGGGAGCCCAGGGCACTGGGGCTGGACAGGGACTGGTCAGATGTCAGAGTCTCTGCACAAACAGCACCGACACAAAGGAAGGGAGGAGAGGTAAAGACAAGGCACTGGAAAGACGCACCTCTTTGAGGAGAGCAAAGAATCCCCACGCAAGCAATCAAAGCGTTCAGGTGGGTTCAGGGACAAACCTGCATCGTTGAGCCACTTCTCCAGCAATGGCTTGAGTTTGCACATGTTCTTAAAGCTCAGATTCAAGGCCTCAAAGCGAGAGATGGTAGTTTGGCTGAAGTCGTTTCCATACAGCTTCCCCATGGCCAGGCCAACATCCCCCTGGTGGGAAGGAGCGAGACAGAGAAACGTGAAAAAGAAAGCTTTTAGCCGAGACCCACCTATTAAGTATACGTTCATTATTGCTCTATACACTATGAATAATCAATCAATCTATTCAGTGTTACACACACACACCTGTGTGAAGCCCAGTTTGATGCGCCTCTGTTTGAAGGTCTTGGCAAACTGTTCCAGTTCCTCCAGATCGCTGGGCTCCTCCATAGTGGGCGTGTCCAACCGTTTGGGTGGTGTCTGACTGTGGGACAGGGACTGAATAGGTGTGGATGCTGTTGTGCGGGTTGGAGTGGCAGGCTGCAGCAAAACATAAGAGTGGACTTGTTATTGGGGTTAAGAAGAAGTCGAAAAATACAAGTGGTAAAAAGAAAATGCACCAAGCAAATACATAAACGTTGGCTTTGCAATGCGGTTGAATTACAAACCTGAGTTGCAAGGGTGAGGCTTTGTTGAGTCGGCAGGAGGTTAGCTTGGCTTTGAGGTAGATTTAGAAGACTCTGGGCTTGCAATATGCCTACAGAGTGAAAGGCTGCTTTAATAACAATGAAATATATACCTCTTATCTGAATTCTGCTTGCAAATACAATCACAGCATGTGTTTGACTCACCCTGTTGGGCCTGCGTTGGCTGTGAGATGATGAACTGAGTGGGCTGCTGTAGTGTGGCGATCGGGTGGCCGGGCTGCAGCAGAACAAACTGAGGCAGACTTAGATTCTGCGGCTGCAGCTGCTGCGAGAAAACAAAAAAACTATTATCACTCCGTTCATGTCGAGAAAGTAGCCGTTTATAACGCAGCACACGCACACACCAATATCACAATATTGTGATTCTTATCATTGTATTCTAATGCACAGGGTATGTCAATTACGGGAATAAATACTATATACCGACCACTGTTGGTTATTTGCGGTATAGTTCAGTGCTGCTGTATATAAATAAATATATATATTCATGTGGAGAAAAGAAACAATCCTCTCAGTACTCTACTGTCATGGACTTATTATCATTACCACAGACAGTCAGCACTGTTTTTTGTAACAGTAACAGACATGAGTTATGTATATATTGCATTATAATTTCCATATAATCCACATTTCAGTGAGTGAAATGTTTCCAGAAAGACAGTCAGCAGTTGATTCAAGTCATAACAAAACATAATCAGTACCAAGTATGAAAAAAACATTCATGAAGTTAAATAAATTACATATAGTCCAAGTCCCGTATCGCTTGGAAAATGGCGCCATGTTTCCACGGCTTTGTCTTGTGTCTGTAACGGTGTAAAATAAACAGCCAGCATGTTAGCAAAACATGCGGTCAAACTTTTCACTGACAAAAATGTATAAATAGAGCTATTTCAATTCTAATTTGCTTATTCTCAAATTTAGGACAACTTTCTGTGCCACATATCGGAGATCACAGAAGGACGGCCCATAGAGAGGACTTCCAGTTGACTGGAACATGTGCACAGAGCCATGTCGAAAAATTCATTCAAAGTTTTGTTCAGATACACATTAAGGATTTGCATAAACACCGCAGAAGCAGAAACATGGGTGATGGTGTCTTACAGAGGCGATCTGGATGGGCTGCGACAGCTGGCTGATGGGCGTGGCTGCGGAGGCCGAGATGCTGGCCCCGGTGGTGCTGTTCTGCTGGTTGGCTGAATGCTGCACGGCTGCAGCCAGGAGCTGAGCTTGGGCCTGCTGGATCAACATCTGCTGCTGCGCCGGGGTCAGGGTCAACTGAGGAGCCGAGAGAGAGAGAGAGAGAGAGGCGTAGAGAAAGGTGGGCAGGCAGACGTAGAGAGAGAGAGAGAGAGAGAGACAGAGGGACACGGTCGTGATGGGAGGTCAGAAAGACAGAAGGGGACAAAGAAAGATAAGAGAATTCAAGTAGCGGTTAAGGAAACCACTTTTATGTTATATCAGAGATCGGATGAGTCAGTGTTGTCACAATACTTCAGTTTTGGCTTTGATACCCATGAAAGGTTTAATATTTACCTTAAAGATAACTATAATACCACAGTGGGATATTACAAAAAAATCTGTGTGTCGCATAAAAGATTTGAGACACATTCACACGCTGGTCTTGACACGATGGCAAGAATCCATCTCCATCAATAAGATAAATTCTTAATTTCTCCCTGCTTTGCTCCAACAGGTGGATTGTATTGTTTGACGCTGTTGCCAACAGTTGTTTAAATGAACTAGAACTCAGTCTGGTCTACTCCAGTTTCTCCTCTACTTTATTACAGAAAGTAAATTCACCTTCATGCTATTAGGCGAATGTTCTGACTATTTATCTACACTTTTCTATTGAACTTTACTTTTCATAAAAAAGGTATCAAAGTTGTGCTAAAACTGTCGTTATCGTGGCAACACCAGTATGAGCCCAGACAGGCAAATGGAGAAGAAGACTCATGCAGCTGAGCAAAAAAAAAGGCACAAGCATGTCGACGTCCTGGTCAAACTCTAATCCACATGCACAGTAAACATTCACTCCAGCATAGCGTAAAGAGCATTCAACACGGCCGGTCCTCTCAACTACAGCATGGCCCCCCCCCCCCCCCCCGGGAGAACATGGCTGGATATGGAATGTGTCGGACCGTGAGTGCACAGACACATCAAGGCCACGTCCAAACCCATCCCTCCATTTTCTGTGACGGAAGGCTTTGGACGTAGAGCCTTTAAACAATCACTGGGATGAACAGGCAGACACAGACGCCACAGAATCCGGGGCAGATTTCATCGCCCAATCTTTTTTAGCAAAAAAAAAAGGTTGATCATGTTGAGGTGTCATCCCCCCCCCCCCCAGATGCAAGTTTTTTAACTCAAAGCAATATGAGGCAACAGGGCCACTTACTCCTGCAATCTGTCCCCCGGCCAACATTAGCTGGGTTTGAGGCAATACGCTCTGCTGGACGGAGGTCGGAAGAGCACTCGAGTCTTCCGACTTAGACTAGTGGAGGTGAAGCAAAGAGGGAGGCTTAGGAGAAATCTTCCTAACTGAGAAGTGTTGACAGCATGATCTGGTCTGGTCAAACAAGCCACAGCTTTTTTTTTTTCCATCATAAATAACAACAAGATCCAAAATGTTTTCACTGAAAGCCGTTTGAAAGGTTGAATAATTCACACCGAAAAAAGGAGCCGCGTAAATAAAATAAGCACAACACTATAAAACATGAACTCTCGGTGCTACCTGAGCGGCTCTCTGAGAATGAGCCTTCAGTCTTTGAGCAGGGAGAGGAATTTGAATTGAAAACGAAGTGAGAAAGGGGGCATTTAAATGTGCTGCAGCCTTCAGAGACCAGGAAAGTGAGTGGGAAGGGGAGGGGGGGGGGGGGGGGAGGGGGGAAGAGTTGAGATGCTAATTAAAATAACTGTTATGCAGTGCATGTAAATTCTGCATAGATTTGCATATTCTCTGCCATCTGTTTCCGAGCAACCGCAGAGCAGCTAATTAGCATACAGGGTTTGATTAATCTGCCGTGTTGCCAGGCGACACGAGGAGAGCCTGGCTCATTTAAATGAAGTCTTTCCTGCTCGTGCAGATGAGCAAAAACCTCTGTTTAAACTTCAGACCTAAAACTACAGTTAAGATGCGACATTACACCAAAACGGTATCTGGTAAGACTCACAAAAAACAAGTGACTCGTGGTGACGTGTGCGTTACCTGTTGGAGGAGGGCTTGTGCGTGTGCATTAGTGAGTGCACTTGTGGTCGGCACCGTCTGCCTCTGAAAGTCAAACCCATTGATTTGGATTCCTGAGGATAGAAATACAAGTTAATGACAAACGTGCCGTCAGAGGAGCAGAGGAGATGCTTTTCATTGTGGTTTAATTGGCATAACATAATTTACGCTCTTTGCTATTTTAAACACAAAAGAATGAGGAACACAACACTAGAAGCTGCCACAGTGAACCTGTGGCAGCTTCAGTAGAACACGCTGCTGTCAGGTGGAAGGAAGACGTATTTTTTTAACAAGTGACAGCAGCTGTGACGCTGATCCAGAGTCGTTACACAGATGCATGAATTTGGTCGGTGAATCATCACAGAATTTTCAAATATTGACACTTGCAAACTGCAAGCATTAATATTGACGTCATTCGGCAGTACACGGTAGGAATATAAAGATGCATCTACTGTGTTCACTCGGGAGTTCGATAATTTGTATTAGTGTGATGTTCAATAGGCACGAGTGAGGGAAACTCAAAGAGGACTGCTAATAAGGATTTTGGAAAGCTGCCATGTCTTTTTTTTAATGAGTCAATAACACATTAGTGATTCTTTTTCTGATTTGTACTGCAGACATTTTTGAATTTGAAACCTGTTGAATGAGGAGGTAAAACTCGGATTTCCGTCCCGTTTAAAGGAAAAAAGAAAAGAGAAAAAGCTGGAGGTCACTCACCGGTGTTCCCGTCACCACTTTCCATTGCACATTTAGTAGTTTCTGACTGATTATTCACTTTAGCATCTGGAAGAGCCAGACAGAGACAGATAGTGAGACAAACTCACACCTACCGCCGGGTTAAAAACACAACAAGCCTGTCTGTGTGACTTGAGGAGCACTCTGAATGAGGAGTACGACATTCCTATCCTGCAGTTACATTTCTGTCACATTCACCAACTCAAAAGCGGCGGACATTAATGAGCAAAATCACCAACACAAACCGACTGTCATTTGCAGCGAGAATGACATAATAACTGCCACATTAACACAACGAACGCAACATTTACCGCGACGGCCGGATCAACCTTTGTGCCAATGTCACACAGGGACGCCGAAACAACAACGAACTCCAGCTGAGCTCCATCACAAGCTCACCGAAAACTCACCCGCTATCACTCCGACTGCGTTTTCCAGCATGGCTGCAGAAACTATCATGGAAAATTTGCCTCGACCGGGCAAACCCACCGACGGGGCGTCCGGCACTCCGTTTCCTCCTCCCACACTCTCCCTCCCTCCCTCTCTCTCTCTTCACTCTCCACTGGTCAGCAGCGAGCAGAGTTCAATACAAGCAGAGCTGCAGACACAGACACAGTGGCACTGTCCACCCCACGGTCCACTGAGCAACACTGGGAGACGCACACTGGGAAAGCCAACAGGGTCTAGGCAAACAGCGTTCCTTCTCTCTCTCTACTCTTTTCTTTCCTTATAGCTCTGCTGCCCCTCTCCCTTTTACAGTGCCTAGTTTGCACTCCCTCCCTCTCTCTCTCTCTCTCTTTCTCTCTCGTGCCAAGATTGTCTGTACTTCTGAAAAAGTTCAACCTCTCTCGCTGGAATGAAACAAACGACAAGTGCAGCTGGCGGCCTCTTCCAACCCCCACCCCCCCCCCCTCCCTCCCCAACTCTATAATGAAGCATAATCAGTATTCAGCTGATTAAAGCCATATGCAAATCTGCCCCTACCTCGTTAGCAATGCAAAGGCTTTGAAGTCCTGCGAGCGACGCATTTCACACCGGGCTCTGAGAGCTTTCTGCATAATTTAAACCCCTATAAATATTTATCAGCTCATTAGCATATTAATTGGATGGCTTTTGGAGGACGATAAAAAAAACAGGGGAATAAGGATGACACAGAGACGGGGGTGGGGGGGACGGGGGGGGGGGAGAAAAAAAAGTGCTCAAACTAGCACTTGGCGCAGAACAGGGAGGGGAGGCGGCAGCACAAGACCAATTATTGTGTGCACGGCTAAAAAAGTAATTAGCTAAGAGCAGGTAAAGGGGGGGGAAGATATCCCAGAATGCAGTGTGAGGCCTGTCGGCGGTGGTCTGGATATGTTAGCAAGGCGGACCGCATTAATAGGACGTCTCAGGCTGCTCGTTGGAAGTATCTCCAGGAGTCATGGAGACCGGGCCTAACTGCTAAGGGGGGGTCTGGGGTACAAGTGGGAGGGGGACTCGCTCAATCGGAAATAAATAACTCCACATTAATCCACCACAAGCCCGTCATTACTGCTGGACCCCCTGTGGCTAAAGCATTCCTCGGCGAGCGACTACACAGAGTGGGTGGCGGGCTGTTGCCGTCCATGTTTATGAAGTGTTTGGGGGATTAGCATATTTAGATTAGCTTTACATTCCATTAGTATTTCATTTCGGAGCCCTTTTAAATTCATTTTCCAGCATGCTCCGAGTGGTAATACAGCAGGGAAACTGGTGTCCGGTGAATCACAATGGCTGGACAGTAATGCGTGGCTGTATGGTGGTCTACAGGGGGAAGGAAGCTTAACAACTAAATCCACAACAACGGCTCCTGCATAAAGCTCCAATCAACTTCTTCACTTGTGCCGCTGCCTGACGAAAGGCATTTACATACTAGCTGACCGGATCGCACAACGCCGAGAGGGCACAGTGGCGCCAACACACTGAAAGACAAACAAGGCCTTTATCAGCATGGTGAGAAGACGAGGGCAAGTGTGCAGTCACTAAGCAATGCTGGCAGCTGTTTGTAAACAGCAGCATGCTGATATGAAGCACAGTTACAGACCTTGAACCAGTGGTGCATCCCCAACTTTTTTGTTTTTCTGAAATGCTCAGATGAGTTCAAGTTAGGGGGGGGGGGGGGGGTCAAACAGTCCAAAACCCAAAGATGTTGGGTTTATTATGATAAACGTCACAGAAAAGCAGAAGATTCTCACAATTGAGAGACTACAACCAATGGATATTTTTGCGAGAAATATTACAAAACTAGTTGCTGATTAATTTTCTGTTCATCTTCTACATGGTCAATCATTTCAGAGATACTAATGACTAAATAAAAGTGGATGTTGTGACATATTATTTTTATACTAGACATAATAATCCCTGTTGATTATGATTGAGGTTTGACCACCACGTGGCGAGGCAGGAACTAGATGTTTCAACCATCTTCTCATTACTTTATTTCTAATTTTCTGCTCGCATGCTACCTCGGATTCACAAACTGACACAAATGTAGTGGTGCTTAAGTGTTAGAAATGTTAGAAATGTGCATTGGGTTATTGAAGCTGGTGATTATAATAAAAAGAAACATACTAAAACACCAATTTGTATTCTTATTTATGTGTATATAACTACCAATTTATTAAATATTGAGTAATTCCCCTGGTTCTCTCTTTTTTGGACCATGTGTTAAGGCTATGAAATATAAAAAAAGGACACCAACGCCTTGTTTTGTTTGAACAAAGGTCTATTCTTTCAAAGTAAAGTACCCTAATCCTCACATTTTAAGTTACAACCAAAAACATGTCTAACTGTCTTAACAATAAACAAACACCACATTACTAAAACTCTCACTGTTGATCTCTTCAAACAGCACAGTGTTTGGTTTAAGCTCCAGGCTGCCGTTTAACAAGATGGCCACTTTACGACCCGTACAGATGCCACATCCGTGTGAAGCATCTGGACGGGGTCCATCTTTCTGACCTCTTCAACAATCGCATCACACAAACAAATGAATAAACAAAAAGGAGAAGTGAATGCAAAGAAGGTTCTCGGCGGTGCACTTCCAACACATGTACAGTTACTCGGTTGATCCGTTTGCAAAAAGCCTGCTGCGGAACAATGCATTTACACAAATATCCTGCCAAGAGAATTTTAAATAGATCTCTCATTAGCGCTGTGATGTGGGAAGGGCTGGCTGAATACTGCAGAGCCGTTAATGTGAGGGGAGAGATTCAACATGAGACGGAGCTGAACTTAATGAGTACATCTCCACATTCTGCCCTACTGCCTATATATTCATCCTAAAACACAGAATGCATCAAGACATCTTTTCCTTAAAAAAGGGGAAACAGTCTGAGCACTCGGCTCGTATGGTCACGAGAGATAATCTTATTAATTAATAACCAAACAACGGTAAGCTTCCTGGTTAAAGCAGAATCAACATGAATACCCAAAGTATTTCAAATTGCTTTTAATATTCGTATCAAACCGACGCAATCTGACAACAGCCGGCACAAACAGCAGCGCTGGACTGAGGCCAAGAATGAACCGAATACAGTGTGCTGTAATGTGATGAGGGCTAATGCGGCTAACACCACTGTAAGCTACGGTGGTATCTGTTGGGTGGTCATTAGCCGAATGTCTATAGACCAGCTGGAAAATTCAATCCAGCTAAAGTGAAGTTTCTCGGGAGTGGAGAGGAGGAATATTTCAAGTACTTCATAACAGCACATGCGGAGGTTAGCCATGATTCACTGCTACAGTTTGATGGTGCAGGCGTTCTGAATACACACATAAAATCCCCGTTTAAGTAGCTGATATGAGCAATCGCTGCTGGTTATTAATGTGGTGTGCGTTTCACTTTCTTGCAACTGCAAGTAACTTTGTTTCACATTTTCCCGGACTCCCTGGCTGTTTACCGCAAAACTCTCCCACTTTCGCCTCATTTCTATAAAGAGGACACAATTACAGCTGAAGAACAACATTTTTGTGAGACTGAATGTTTAAAACTCTTAAAAATAAAAACTTTTCATGAAATTCTGGCAAATGTTTATTATTAGTGATCTTGATAGTGGCAGACACAGGAGAGTCATAGGGGGACAACATGCCAAATGGCAACAACCAATCATAAGCCCCTCTGGGTCTACTTTTCGTGAAGGCATCCCATTATGTGGATTATCTCACTTGTTATACCTATAAATGGGTTTCCATATGTGTGCCCCTTCCAAATGCTTAACATATATATGATACAACCCAACAATTTAGTTGTTATTTGTGTTAAATAAACCCTGGTTTTTTTCGAGATAATGGCCGATCTTCAGCCAGTTTTATTCCTAAAAGGTCATTTTGGACTACAGATCAGCAGAAACAAGTGGTTATCTGTTCGGAGCTCTGATTAGTTATGATACTTTCCTCCACAGCGCTCGTCTGACTGGAGCCTTCATGGAGGCCGTCTCCGTACTTTGAGATGCCATGTCCTGAATTTATTAGTGCATGTGATGCATTATTCATAACTACTGTGTTTACAGTAATGAATATTCATGATGGAACTACAAGGCTGGAATGAGAGTGGAACTGAAAAAAAACTGATTAAATGAGAAAAGTAGCCAAAGTGTGAGGATGACCGAATTACTTCTCGTCTCTTCTTTTAAGAAGCCCAGTTTAATACGTTAATTATACATGTTTTTATATTTATTTCCATATACTGTATGTCACAATACGCTAACAAACTCCTTTTGCTCAGCTCATGATATGGGAAATCATTCAGTCTCACGTCTCTCTTGGAAACATATTATTGCCGGTGATGTGATTCTCTCCTTACTGTGGGTAAAGTTACCCTGTGATCCTCAGAACAATGCAGGGAGGGTATAAATGCATCATGCGTTTGTATCACAAGGAATACAATCTAAATCCACAGTGGGGCCCAAGGCATGAAGCGGAATTTTATTGTGAAAAATAAAACAAGCGAAGAAACACTGGAAACTGCAGATCCATTCAATATTCTGCTTTGACATGCAAAGATGTCACAGTAACATAAGCCCTCTACGGCAAACAGTGCAAAAGAAAAAAAGATCGATTTACTCTTAAATTAAGGAGACTTCTTTGATTGTCTTTTGTGTAAAAGCAACTTGAACTGTGAAGTAAAAAGAGTATAAAACTCATCCTCTGTTGAGTTGCTACAACACACTGGTTCTTTTTAAATAAACTAAACGACACACTGAAGAGTAAAGAGAGGCATCAAGCTGTGTCTTGCCCGGCCATGCAGCCACACAGTGAGCAGTAAGAATGCCCTGCCTGTTATTATTGTCTTTCAGGAAGTGGGCCTCACTACCTCCTCCTCGCGCCTCGGGGGGATTCACAGGTACGATCTTTGTATTCAGACTCCATCAAAACTCAACGACGAAGACCTTTACGGGTTCAAACCAAGTTTTAAAAAAAGTGCTCAGTCAATTAAAAGTTATAGGAATAAATTAAATATTCAAATGAGATGGATTAACAGTATCAGCACCAGACGACTCCCACTTCAAGTTAAAGAAAGTGCTCAACATAACTCCAATCAAACTGTAGTATAACTTGGCGACGAGAGAAACACAACACTATTTGCATATGTTTGAACAGCCACAATCCCGTCTGTATGTTTAGCTCAGTTAAAATGTAACGTAAAGTTTAGCGTCTGAACGAGTGGACCAAGTTAGAGGAGGTGAGTTAGCCGGTTAGCCAGTCGGAGGACAACCGTGTAACGTGTGAACAGACGTTTTTACAAACACTTGAGTCAATATATACGTCAAATGTTGTGTTGACAGGCAGGTATTGTGTCGCTCCAGCTCCTGGTCGGTCGATGATATGCTGAACCCCGCACAGGCCCGCATGAATAACACAACAGTGTAGCTGAGGCTCCACCGAGCACAAAAGGCTGAGGGGAAAAACGCTCTGCTGTAAAAAAAAAAAAAAAAAAAAAAAAAAAAAAGCAGGTCGAGCCGAAGCACGCCGAGCTGACACCGTGTATTTAACAAAAATACAGGTGTGCTCCATTTTGTTTTATTCCCTCCAAATATCATTTGAAAACAACAACAACAAAACAAGCGCAGCCACTGCCCCGGCTCTCCGAAATGAATATGCAAACCTCGTTCAAAAAGCTCCAGTGTTGTGCATCAACACAAAGCCACAGCGCTAGCAGCGGAGCTAACGCTAGCTCGGCTAGCATCCTCATTTCAATCAGATTGCGTTAGCCAAATATCTAAATGTGTCACATATGAACCGGAGTCACGTCGGCGATTACTAATAAAATATGCTAAACTGTATTTGTCGACAGATGTATGAATATGTAGCGGCGTACGGCCGTGTAATCACACAAAGGGGGGAGGCATGTTTCCATGTAATTTGTGCCATCGCACCGCAATAGCTCGTTTCCTCCTCTGTCAAAGTGCAGCTGCTCGCGGAGTGTAAACAACAGAATATCATCCTCATCTGTGAGTCCATCTGCGGCTCATCTGCTCTCCGTTTACCATAATCTGCGAGTAAGACAGTTTGAATATGAGTATGAATATGTAAAATGCTGTAATCATTACCTGGTCCTGAACTCTCATCTTGACTCGCTGCTCCTCCGTCCGCCATTTTGAATATTTAACCCAAAATCCCAGCCCTGAGCCTACCAGTGCCACACACACACACACACATGCATACATACACACGCACGCACGTGCACTGGCACAGACACACGCATACTCGCTGATTTGAGTGTGTGCGGGTTGTTGTTCTCTGTGGCTTTATTTTACATACTTAATCATCTAACTTTTCTGACACTGTGGATTTGGACTGAGAGGGGCTTGAGTGGATCCCAAAGATCTAGAAAGATCAAAGCCAGCGCACAGGTACGCTGTGCTTGTCTTTGACAATATAACTGAGTGATACAAACTACAAAATACTACAACCTCTGATACAGAGTATTAAGTGACTCCCTACTCAGAGACTAGTAATCATTTAAAGTCAAATGTATTTACACAGACGGAACAAACATCTAAAAATGTGTTTCTGTACAACACTGACCCTCAATCTTTAGGTTATGTGTCATTATCACTATTATCTCTATCTGTGATTCTGACACAGACATTCAGACATCAATAACAAATATGAGCTAATTGTACCCCAAAAACAACACAGTATTATTACTCCAGATGTGCTACACTGACAGGAGTTTTATGTTTGGCAATAAATCTAGGTGCTGCGACATTTTGCTTGTTGTTGGACAGACATTTTGATTATATTTAAAGTGTTTTATACAAAGCATGAAGCTTTGTGGAATAATTGCTGTCGGCTGATGAAGTTGTGTTTTTCTTTTTTATGTTGTTGAGTTGAAATTTGTAGTCTTAGATACTTCTATTTAGCCTTTATACTCAGGAAAAAATATGCTTGCTGCGTACTTGCACATTCTCAAATGTGCAAAGTCCAGAAATCAATTAACATAATTTTACATCCTGCGAAAAGAAAAACCCCACAAATGAGACAAATTGTCAGTTGACCTCGCCTTGACCAGAGAAAGGAAATTTCACTTCTCTAATATGAAGGGATGGGAAGTGGGGACACGTTTCATTTTATCCCGGCCACTTCCTACATTTTGCTCATTAATCTGCACTGCTTATACCAAGATATTACATTACATCCACATTCAGGTGTTTCCTGAAGTCGAGAATGAATCTTGAAGCTCTACGTGTGTTTTGAGCGTATCTATAAATTATTTTAAACCTATTGAATGATCTGCAGAAATAATAAATGTTTAATGACACTATAAGAATTTGTTCTGGCATTACGGCTGTTTTACTGTGTTATCAATCATTTATTTGCTGCTTAAATACATCAGTTGAAAACATAAATTAATTGAATAATAATAATACTTATATTCTATGTTCTTGCATCTGCTTCTTGCAGTGTGTTATAAACCACTACAATGTGTTATAAACCAAACTGTATAAACAGCGTTTGTATACCGTTTATAACTGCATGTGTGTTTAATGTTTTAATAAGTTGTGCACACATCTCAGTGAACTTCAAGTTTGCAATCATTTTTTGTGAAAGTAATTCTTTCAAGGTAATGCAATACAGTATTATAAAATCAACCTGAAGTTCAGCTGCACAACCATGTAACAACAGTGTAACACGACAAAAATGAGTCCAAACTTGATCTTACATATTGAACCCACAACACCATGAGGCGCACGTCCACTGCATGCCACTTGGTCTTGCTAATTTGATTAATAGCAAATTTGCACCACAAATGTTGTGTATCAATTAATAGTCCTATATGATGTAGCCCTGTCTTGTGATGGTGCCTTGTATCCAAATTTAGTTTAATACCCTTATTTTTCTGTTGAAATTGTGCTCACATAGCCTATATTCATAAATACAAAAGTCAGGAAAAAGACAAATCAACACATGGAAAACCTGTTGCCAATTAGTATTCTGGCATCGGAGTATTAGTAAGTTTCTTGGTAGTGAAGTTATTATGTGTAGTCTACTGTGAGCACCATGATGAGAGGCAACAGGGTGCCTACACAACACACACGGGGTTAATAGGGTCACAACGGCTAATGTTTGCCTCGGGTCCCTCAGCAGGTTTATCTGGCTGTGCTCAGCTTGTGAACGTCTGCAAATTAATTTTCATGCCATACAGAATTGATTGGAAAGTAAGAAGCACCTGGAACAGTAGGAAAATAGATAAAAACATATATATATATATATATATATCTCAGCCAATTACAGCCAATTACATCCTTTACCCGCTGCAGACTTAGGGAATGTGTTCATACTTTATTCAAATCATTTCACAAAATTCACAGAAACATTCATTACTTCACCTTATATTTATTGAATCAAAGAATGATTTAAAACAGTGGTGGAAAGTAACAAGTACATTTATCTAGTTACGTCACCAGTATTAAAATGTTATGCTACTTTTATACTTGTACCACACTTCAAGTAAGAGAGAAATATTTCACTTGCTACTCCACTATATTTATCAGACAGCTACTAGCTGGCCTACTTTTCAAATTAAGATTTTACATTTAGAAAAGCTGATAAACTATAACCCTTTGATGAAGATTAAACATTGAATCTCATTCTTTTTGCCTTGTGACCTCTAACAAAAACAGTGTTTAGTTGGGTCTCCTTGTCACGTTTCAGGTGTTTATGAGTTGATTTAATTTAAATAACTGTTTGAGACCCATATCCAATATTTCACAAAATAGCAAATATTATTATATTTTATATATATTAAAAGAACATGAAGTCTGTTTTGTCTTTTTTCCTGCCCCATTGATTACCTCATGACCCCTCAGATGTATCTTGTGACCCTTTAGAAGGGGCCAAACCCTTAGGTTGGGAAACTCTGGATTAAACTACCCAATTACAAAAGTAAAAAATGCTGTTTACATATTGAAGCATTAATGTCTTTAATAATAATGCATCAACATTCTCTGCAGAACGAGTACTTTTACTTTACTACCATTGTTTTGCTGGTAATCTTTTACCTCAGTAGGATTTTGAACATAGGAATTTCACTTGTAATGTATTTCATATTCTACTTATACAGAATATTTCTTACATCACTGTGTAAAAATTGTATTATTGGAGATGTGGAGAAATTCAGTTTTTAGTTTGGGAGCTTTGTAGAGATGTAAGATCTAAGTTCCCTCTCACACACAACAAATGTTTTATGTTATAGGCTCGACTCAAAAGCCTGCTTAAACACAGCTGACTTGTTGGCCCACGTAGGATTGTAACATTGTATCATTGTCCAGAGTCAAGCCTAAATTCGCAACCTCATGACACCAAAAGCCACTCAATGAGCACACACCGTCTTGTTACCAAGGTCACATCTGTCCTATTACACTGCAAGTCATCATTTTAAAACCAATCCATCAGTCCAGTTTGCCTTCACACCTTCTGCCTTTCACCTCCGATCAGACCACAGCAAGTTAAAGCAACAAGGTCAAAGGGCATTATCTTTTCAATTACATTCATGTTCTTTTAATAGTGTTTGTGCCGTGATACATTTATAGGTCAGCGATAACCTTTTTTGTATTGAACGCACGCAGCATCACTGTCAGTGCAATACTGCAGCCTGCAGGTCAAACTGAGTACAACAGCAGGTGTGGAGACACATTGTAACTTTCTGGGAAGGTCAAAATCCATTAAAATGTGGAGCAAATTGGTTACTGACTGTGATCAGTTAAATCATTTATTTCAGATTGGCTATATTATTTTCTTTGTACACTGTTGTTCCATATGTCTACATGGCTGTCTGTGTACGCTGTATCAGGGATCAGTTATAGTCTATATCTTTTTGTCTCTGTAAATTATATTTTATAATTTAAGTATTTTTTGTTTTCTAGCCCCCTCCATTTTAAATACATCTGTAATAGGCAGGTATGATCATGGGTATAGCAGGTCAATGATTGGTCCTCTGGTGACATGTGACCTATAGCTGTTGACTTATTACCTGGAAATGTTCACTTCTCCATACCTGGGAGTTCACCGTGAAGGTTGGGCGGACTCTTGCTCTTGGACTGAGACCATCAATCTCAGATTTTCTACCTGCTGAACATTTATATCCTCGTTCAGCCATGACCACAAAGGGGCAGTTTGGATGGCGAAAGCTATTTCTGATCGTCACAGGTAGGTTTCATGCGTGTATTCTTTCTCTTTTTCCTATAAACCACTACCACACCTTTATTATATTATCGCCTCTGTTAATCATTAATCCAACTTCTCGCTACTCAACCGGAAGCAGGATTGTGTTGAACTCAAAAGAGACCAAACAATTTATTAAATCTACCTTCAAGAGAAACGCGCTGTATGTTATATTTAGTAATACAAACATAGTGTAGTGGAAGTAGTTTTTATTAAATCAACAATGTATCTACCATTTTTTTCAAAAATACAAAATAAACTACTATGACTGGGCAAGTGACATTACATATTTCTTTTGTTTCAGTACTCCCCTGCTGCAGGAGTTTGCAGGTTTCTATTCCAGAGAAAGCATATGAGGTTGCAAGAGGAGATGATATTACTTTGACCTGTTCCTTCATCCCAGCCAGACCGGTCACCACTGCACTCGTCCTCACATGGGAAGGTTACCCTGACAATGCTGGTGAACCAATGGTGAGAGGTTTAACTACTACATGCGCAATGTGTGGTTATAACATCTTCTAAATACAGCCTTATGTGGGGAGCTATACTAAAACTCTACTCATTTTAAATAGAAAGATCAGTTATCTCGTCTTTTGGAGTGCTACTTGTATTTATCTCAGCTGCACAATTACAGCAGAAACTAAAACTGGGGGCGTGGGGTGTGAAAGACGTTGGTGTTTACTTAACAGGGAGTGTCTGCATTTGAGCGGCATTATGGGAAGTGTAGGATCCGCATTTTGCCACTTAACTGTAATAAACAACATCCCAATAGTAACATATTAATTTTATGTTGATATTATTGTGTATATTACAATCTATTAACATTCTCAGAAAACTATTCCCACACTGAGACAACTGCTAAACCAGGGATTTTTTTAAGTTTGTAGTAACATAGACTATATTTATATCAAGATTGTGGCAATGTCCTTCTTAAAATGGACAATGATTCGCTGAGGCAAAGCACAGTTTCCATAAGAAGCTGTCCTCTGCTTTAACTGAATGTGACACTGGATAAGTTCCAAGGCGTTTATAGCGGTTATGACCTTTGTCCTATGAATAAGTAAAGATTGCATCTTGCACATAACCAAACGCTGCAGACATTGGATGTTTATAAGACGGAGAATTTAATGCTACACTTTGCACTAAACACATAATTTAGTATTTTGATAAATAGTGATAATAAATTGTATAAAAAAGAATACATCAAAGATGAAGTATCGTGGCAACAATGACTTTGATGACTGAAGAGGAAAATGAAGAATGAGCAGATAAACTATAAAGTAATTCTGAATCAACAATCTGGCTGCTGCTGTAAATGGACACATAGACACAGAAACTAACATATTACCAACCCAGCTGGCTAATCAGCTAGATGAGGGTGTCATTTTGAAATAAAACTTGACATGAAATAGATTGTTATTGGAAACAACAATTTATGTCATAATAAAAAAAAACAGACTGAAAATGAATGATGAAAGAACATTTTATAACAGTTTAAATATTTTTTTCACAAATGAATTTACATATTTTAATGCTATTTATTTATCCTATTTATTTCATAATGTCTTATTTATTTATTCGTTTCATATTGAACATTTTGGGGTCCCATATTGTACAGCATGCCATCCTTAAACATTATGTAATATCATGTCGAAATGTGGCATCCCATTGATTATAATATCATTAAGATACTGGTGAATATTGAGTACTGAGTTATTACCATATTGTATTATTATATTGTAGTGATCAGATATTTATATGTATAATATGTTTGTGTTTATTTCTCTAGCTCTTAGTGGCCACCTACTTTATAAACAATCCGATTGACATTGCACCTGATTATGAAGGCAGAGCCTTTGCGGAGGTTGACATTACCAAACAAGTCAGCACACTGCGCTTAACAAAGGTGAACATGCAGGACAGCCGCAGTTACCAATGCAGTGTCATGATCCCCAATGATGATGAGGGAACAACATCTGCCACCACGTCCCTTTTAGTCCTGGGTAAGAATTAACCACTGACATGTTTTAAGTCTATTTATCTATCTGTCTATTGTGAATAATTGCATTTATATGTTGTCTCCGTGAAGGTGTCAGATCAATTCTGCTTGTAAAGTTCTGCAAAGTGATTGTATCCTTTTAGTTAAACTCTATGTTTTCTTCCAGTGCCTCCCTCTAAGCCGATCTGCAGGATTCAGGGAGAAGCAACGTACTGGCACAACATCAGTCTCACCTGCATGTCGGAGGAGGGATCACCTAAACCCCTATATGAATGGACCAGCTACAGTGTCGAAAACGTTCGCAAATCATTTCCACCGAAGACAACCGAAAGTATGCATTTCAACCATCCATGTGTTACTTTGAAGCACGCATGAGTTCCCCTCATTAGTGTGGATGGAAAGAATGGCCCATGATCTCAGAATTGTTTAGCCTCATTTTTGTCATTATTTTGCAGAGGATGGAGCTCTATCTCTCTTCAATATTTCCAGAGATACATCTGGGTTCTACATTTGCACATCAGCAAATCGGATTGGTTCTAACAGTTGCAACTTTACTTTAACTGTGACGCCCGGTGAGTGTTTTAACATGATTTACCTGCTAATCTTAGTGCTGGGCTAAGTGTTAAAGACTTTCGTCTTTCCTCCTTTCTCCTCAGGCAGCATGAACGTTGGGTCCACTGCAGCTATAATTGTAGGAGTCTTCGCAGGTCTGGTGTTGCTGGGGATCATAATCTTCTGTTACTGCAAGAAAAAGGGCAAAAAGGACAAATATGCTGAAGGGTATGTGTGATATATCCTGTGTGTTTCTGCCACTGTAAACCACCAACAACACTAATGTTAGTGTATTCATTGTTAGTATCTAAGTGGGGTTTACAGGTGCTTTAATTAGGTCATCCAACAACCCAACCTAACCATTTTCTCTTTGTTTTGTGTATTTTGCCCCTGTTTGTCTGTTAGTGTCCCCAAAGAAGCTGCGTTTTATGACAGAGATGCTCCTGAAGCTGGAGAGCAGTACTGCGACGACAAGTCAAACAGCGAGACAAAGCCGGTCAATCAGCATGAAGACAAGGACGTTGTTCCTCAAAACAACTACATCGTTAGTAGTAAGTTGGAGGACGATCAACACAGTTACAATGGCGGTAAAGAAAAGAATGATGGCAAGGGCAGTGATGTAGACTCTCGACGTTACCAGGACAGCCAGCACGATCACCACCGTGGAAGTCGCGATAACCTCGATGATGAACGTGATCGTTATGTTGGCAGTCGGGATCGTCTTGATGAAAAACGTAGCCGTGAAAGTGGGAGTCGTGATAAACTCGGCGATCATCACACTGGGAGCCGCGATCGCCTTGATGATCAACGCGATACTTACCGAGGTAGTCGGGATCGCCTTGACGATCAACGCGATACTTACCGTGGTAGTCGTGATCGCCTTGACGATCAACGCGATGCTTACCGAGGTAGTCGGGATCGCCTTGACGATTCACGCGATGCTCACCGTGGTAGTAGTGATCGCCTCGACGAGCGGCGTGACCGCGGAAGCCGCGATCGCCTCGATTACACTGACGATCAAAACAGAAACCGGTATTAATAACCTTGTGTTACTGAATGTCTACATGCCCTAAAAGTTTCTTTTCTTTTTTTTGATGCACTAAAAATATATTTACTGGGTTTAGGGATTGACCTAAAAGCTCTCAGACACGATGCGATTTGAGCTCCACACACCGCTTGGTTCAGCACACATCAGGTGTTCGGGGAAGTCGCAGACGACAGAGTAAAGTAGGTGGAGTTTTCCAGCAATGAAGATGTAGCCGTCTCTTGCTAAGAAGCAAGCACTAGCAGTAGCCCTGCTAGCACACCTGCTGTGCCTAGTTGGTAGGAAATGTGTTTCCAAGAAAGGGCTTTCATCCTGAGGTCTTGATAATAGCACAAACTTGTGTTGGACAGTTCAGGAAATTCAGACACACACAAGATTATTTTTTCCTTTATTTTGCCTTCTGTGCCTGGCTGGCTGCCTCATTTCTCTTAGCCACACAGATATTCACGCGTGCACTTTGCTCAACGCAGCAAAAAGCTATTGTGGCGCACACCAAGCCATTGGAAATATGGGTTTCAGAGCGGAGCGGTGCCATTGTTGCATTGTGTCTGAAAGGGCTTTTAGTGCCAGGTCATGTCATAAAGTATATGTCATCATACCCTGTTGATGTTTTTTGTTTGTTTTTTTCCATAAAAATGTGTCCAGTGCCATATCTCAATAGATGTGAATTGGTCATTGAACACCATCCAATCATTAATACATACGTATATAGCTCACATATTCAGGCCAAATATCTACTGCAGTAATTTGGGGATTGTTGTTAAAACATTGTTTCAGGCAAAAGGGATTGTTCTTTTTTCACTCAATCATATACAATGTGTGCATTATCTTTGATTTTAGGTTTAATTAACCTGTAGTTTGTGATTGAGAATAACAAAGTGCCTCTGCTGCACCTGTGCTAGTTTTACACCTATTGTAATACTTATTTTTAACGTGTCTTTGTGTAGGTTAGTTTTTTACTGTGTGTGATTTCTGTGTGTAACTTTTTCTAAATGTTTTTGTGTGATAAATGATTCCCCCTAATGTCAAATTGCATTTTTTATATTAAGAAAAACTAATCGAGTTCAATAAAAGAAAAGTGGGTCAAATGTTGCCGTTTCTGTGCAGTGAAATTCCTCAAAACTCACAGCCAAGTGTGACTGATTCACTCATGGAGCTGCCCCCCTCCTTCCTCCACCTCCCCACCGGGAAAACCTCTCGACTCTTCCCGGGAGGCCTGCCACTACGCCCGCTGCAGAAAATCAAAATTAGACTCCACACATATACAAACTAAAGAAACAACTCTACTAAATCGTGTGTTATATATACATTGTTGCACCGGAGTTACAGGCCTTTATCGGATCAGTGCCGTGTTTGGACTCACCTATGAAGTGGTACAGTCCCGTTAGTCGCAGCCTGTGAGTCCTATTTACCGCTGCAGTGAGCGGACAACCAGAATGACCAACATGCGGATTAACTGCACTTTACCATAAAACGGACTGTAGAATGAACTTTTACCGGCTGGCTGTTTTACTGTGCGCATCGGGTAAGTCTCGTTCCCTTCATTTAAATCTGTCTTCTTCACTTAAATGTATCATCTTTACGACGACAGCGCAACAGGTTGTTGATCCTGTAAACGTATCGCTAACGGCGAGCAGGCACCGTATCCGTTAGCACGAGACTCATTAAAGTGCTTACTTTATGGTTTAACCTTTATCTTATTGAATGCTTCATTTTACAGATGTTTTGAATCGTGTTTTAACGATTTAGTAACAAGTTAGGTGGTTTATGTGACGACCCTAATAATCATGGGATTAATACTGTCTGGTATTGATTTTACATTGTAGTATAGACCTACACAGATATGTTAATAATATCCACTGGGCCTATAGGGGCTTATAGTTATGTTGTTACAGGCCTAACTGTGTTGAACACCACCACAGTTTACTATATTAACGCATGATTGTACATTTAGAGGGAGAGCTGTACTTTAAATGTGCAATATAAGATAGAGCTGCAACGATTACTCAATAAATCGATAGACAGAACATTAATTTGAATTTGGGTGTGGGGAAGTATAACAGGCATTTGTCACTGTTTTCTGACATGTTATAGATAATTGTAATCAATGAATCAAGAGTGATGATTGACAGATACATCAAAATGAAAAAAGACATTAGTTGCAGCCCCATACTATATTCCTTTACCTATAAAACTTTATTTAGGGACCATAAAGTCCACATAAGGTCTCAAGAGGGCTGGGCATGTACCTGTGAATCTGTGCGCAGACCCTGACAAATATACTCACTTCACTTGCCACAAACTTTATGATTGTTGCTGTGAAATTGCTTTGAAATCCTTAATCAAACATGGAGACTGTATTCAGTCTTATTGGTGTTTCTTTGTTGGGTCTAATGAGTCAACGTGAAGGAATGTACGTCGCAGTAAAAGCAGGAAATGTGACAGCTCTGGAGAGGAAACGTCTGACCGTGTTCAGGAAACATGCAGCGTCCAGCGGCAGTGCTCTGACCTGGAGTGCTTTTGTGACAATGCACTGTTTTAAAGGGAGGTCTAATGTTGAAATGATGCCTTTAGTTTGCATACAGGTGGAGGAGGAGACTGTCTGCAGTCTCTGTAACCTGTTCATTAACCTACAGTGAGTCACACCTGATGATAAACAATCATTTTCAGAACATCCTCTCACCTCAGACTGAGGCCATTCATGGAGTAACGGTTTGGTTCAAATCTCTAGCAGTTAATTGGTCTGTTCACACTCAGCTGGAGGAGGCCAGATGCTCTTATTGGCTGGGAGCCTGTGACCTCCTCCCCCTCTCAGCTCAAGTGGGACAGAGAGGAGGGGGCGGCTTAGCCCTTACAATGGACCGGTCCATGAAAAAAAGGAAACAAAGGGAAGACTAGAGCTCTCTCGTGGGAGGAACTTAGGAGCTCAGTCACCCCTCCTCTTGTTCTCTTATCCTGTATAAAATCATCTGGCTCCTCCGCTGTACTTGGAAATATGCAGATAATGTTTAGTTTCTCATCAGGGGAAAGAAAACCTGAAGATGCTCATCTGACCAGACTCAGTTTATCATTAAAGTCGCCTGATTTACTGAAGTTTTAGGTCATGAAACATTAGCATACTAGTTTGAAACGTGAGCTGATCCGATATAATAATAAGAATTGTCAAAAAAAAATTATAAACTTAGTTAATTCGTTTTCAGTCATTTTTCAAGCAGAAATGACAAACCATTATTCTAAACTGAAAGTCTTTGAGATTTGGACCGTTAGTCGGGCAACTAAACACGACATCTGAAGACGTCACATTGGGCATTTCCCCCACAATTTCAAAGACTAAACATGATTAATTGAAATTAATTGAAAATAACTCTTAGTTGCAGTCCTAATGGTGGCCTGGATAGAAGCAGTCTTGGGTTCATGTTAGAATGAAACTAGGAAAAGCGATGAACGATAAACACAGACCTAAGGAGAGTCAGGCTGGTGGATTTGTTTTGTTTTGATTTCCTGTCTTTCTGGGAAATGTTTAGAGGGAGTTCCTGCCCCACCTAGAGCTAATATGACTTGCAGAAAGCCCCCACGAGTGTCCGAACTCTCCATCCCCTCCCTCTGTGATGACAACCCCCTGCCTCTCCAAAGGCCTCCCCAGCCCCCCACACACACTGGAATTTAACCTTCCTGACCCTGGTACCGAGCAGCAGAGCCTAATCTCTGTTCCTGTCTTTGCTCCCGTTTTAATATGAAGCTAAATATCTCCCAGGTGCAGTGAATCACCCGCACAGACAAAGAAGAGGCACAGCTGTTTGTCCTGTAACGTCAGGATGTCATCTGCATCCTCTTCCTGTCTTTATACTTGTTTTTGTCTCAAATGTAGTTGAGTACAACAGTCCTGCAACAATTTGGCCACCTCATTTGTATCCATGAGGGTAGAGTAAATATGACTATAGAGCTGAAACAATTAGTTGATTAATGGTTTAACTATTTCAATTTAAAGCAAAAATGCCCCCAAAAATCTCAAATTCCAGCTTCTAAATTGTGAAGATGTGCCGCTATTCTTGGTCTTATTTGATAGTAAACTGAATGTCTTTAGGTTTTGAACTGTTTGTCTTTAAGCTTTAATGTCAATAAGCATTTTTCTCTATTTTCTGACCTTTTATAGACCATTAACTGATTAATTAAGAATCAGCCTGACTAGAATCTGCTCTTAACACAATTCAACATCACCCCACTTAAATCAAAACCTCTTAAAACCAGTTTCAACAAAAGCAGAACCCCACAACCTTTATGATTTATTGCAGTTGTTGTGTGCATTAGTTAATCAGGGTTGAAATCATGAATCTTATTAATTTAAGTAATTTATTAAGCACAAATGCCAAACATGGTTCCAGCTTCTCAGATGTAAGGATTTGTTTCTTTACCTTTTCTATCAGTGTTTTCGACTGTTGGTTGGACATAAACTGCAATTGGATGATGTCACCTTGGATCTAAAGGAAATTCTATTTTCTATAAATGTTTTCCACTATTTTCTGTCCATAAATTGCTTAATCAAAATCATAATTTAGATATAAATGGAAGTTGATAGTTCCCCTCTAATGGTCATGCTGGGGGAGAAACTCCTCTCTGGGTTATAAAATGAGTGAATAAACTCTGTGAAGGTGCCTGGTGTTGATTACTGTGGGTCAAATAGGAGAACCTGGTATTTCTCAATGCTGATAACTGCTGTGTTTGAACTTTACTGCACACTTTTTTTTTATCTTTGAACAATATTTGCACGACTCTCTGAATAGTCAAATCACGTCTCCTGGAGACAGAAGCTCTATATATAGACCCATTTGTCTCAACAACAGAACTTATTTGCATTTCCTTTCTCTCTTCTCTTGTCAGTGTGTGTGTGCGATGGCGTGCATGTCACAGTGCGGGAGAAACAGCGGTTTGCGATGCTCTTCCAGTCCGTGGTCCTCCCGTGCCAGTACCAAACGGCCTCCACTCAGAACCCGGTGGTGCAGTGGTGGTACAAGTCCTACTGCCGAGACCGCACACGAGAGTCCTTCACCCTGCCCGAGAGTATGGGCGTCCAGGCCTCCGAGCTGGGCGCCGCGTCCCACCTGGAGTGCTCCGACAGCAGCCGCACGGTTCGGGTTGTGGCCTCGGCGCAGGGAGCCTCCATGACGCTGGCTGAGCACTACAAAGGAAGAGACATCGCCATCGTCAACAGTAATGTCATCATTCTTATCTTAAAGTTATGAATTTAGGAAAAGGAGTTGCTGCAGCTGTTTGATGACTGCTCTCAGGACTCAGAGCTGACTGTTAGTTGTGTTTCCTGTTCTTTAAATAAACCTCTTTTGTCTTTGTCTCACAATGGAGTACACACACACACACACACACACACACACACACACACACACACACAGGATCATGACCTCCTGCTCTCACTCCTATTCATGTATGACTCCTTGTAAAACCGCAGGCCTTATCAAGACAAAACACCCGTCTTCTATCCAGATGCGTCAATGGGACACACCAACATTCAACAATGCCCTCCTATCGTCATTTGATACAGTAAATAAGATAAAGGTTCAACGACATGATGAATTAATCTCTTTTGTCAAACGATCAAAAGAGTTTTGTAGAAAAACATGTTAATGCTTCTTAAATAGTAGTTTTGGTACAGATACTGAAACTTAGGTATCGTAGAAGCGCTAATATTGAACATTTTCAAACATAACACATCGGTCATACATCACTACAAAGGTGTCAATGTGGTCTGCACCCAAAAGCTGTTTCACAATGTCATCATAGTCAGTTTGTTGTCAACGTCAATCCATTGTGATTCACAAATACAGCGATTAAACACTGACCTGCTTTGTGAACATGACCTCACCTCTCTCTTCTTGATCTCTGTGCAGAAGCAGACCTGCGTATCGGGGAGCTGCAGTGGGGAGACAGTGGAGTGTACTTCTGTAAAGTCGTCATTGCTGATGATCTGGAGGGGAAGAATGAGGCCCAGCTGGAGTTACTGGTGCTCGGTATGCCTAAATGCCTAAATGTTTGGTTTCATATTAAGCTCAGTGAAGTTTCGTTCCATATGTTGGTGAAGGTTTTAGAAATAGTTTCTTTGTTGCTCTGCGTTCCAAAGTGTCTTTACAACAGTTTCCATGGATGGCGTTTCCCTCTTTACAACAGTTTAGGCTACAGGGTGGAAGTGGACTTTAATTTGAAAATGCTTCAGTAAAGTATGTCAAAATTGTACTCAAGTAGAGTACTTAAGTAAATGTAGTACTCTCCATCTCTGGTATTGTGTACTGGACTGTACTCTAGCTACATCTGAAGTCAGTTACACTACAGTACGTCAGTGTTTGTACAGCTTCAAAACTGTATGGGATGATATGTTCGGCTGTTTGTGTGTGATCATATTATATTTGTATTCAGTTTGCTAATTAATGAACAGCTAACGTTTCGGTGCTGAACGTCAGAGATCCATCATCTTCTGTCAATGACACTTGAAGCAGCCCGTCCACAGAAGAACTGTGGAGCCCATTGTTGCCAAAGCCACTCCTTAAGCTGTTACCATGGCAAAGTGCTTTTACACAGGAGGCCGGGGCATGTTGAGGGTTGCCGCTGGTGTCGACATGAAGATAGAGACGTAGAAAAGGGGACTAAACTCTAACAACAGTTAGCCAAAAGGGTTTTCCTCCTTAAACTTTGGCTAACCCTGTAGTGTTAAAGTCTGCTCATACAGTCCTCCTCCACTGAGCATTAATCTGATTATAATCAGCTCACTAGAGAGAAGAGGGGAGGTTAACAAGACTACACTGGGTTTTGGTTTTGCCATGTTGCAATGAGGACACTGGAATTAGAAAGTGTGTAAAACCACTTCAGTGCCAGATTAGCATTTCCTTACGTTTTCAGATCTCACAAATTTACCAATTTTTTACACCAAATTGTAATAGTTTGCCATTTTGGGAAATTCGCTTTTTGCTTTGTTTCAGAGAATCAGATGAGGAAATTGATACCACTCTCTGCCTGTTCAATATCAAGCTACTGACAGAAGCTTAGCTTAGTTTAATTTAGCAATAAAGATTGGAACCAGCTAGCTTGGCGCTGTTCGAAAATAACAAAATACCAGCTTAATAATACTTAACTATACACGTTCTATTTTGTTTGTTTTAACTGTAAATAGTCTGCACATAACCTCCCGTAAAAAACACAAATTTTAAACTTGTAATTTTGTATGCAGTAAACAAAATAGTTATATTGTGTAAGCTAGCTGTTGCCCCCTGTTTCCAGTCCTTATGCTAAGCTAAGATAACCAGCTGCTGGCTCCAGCTCCATATTTACCAGACAGACACGTCAGTCACCGAACTCTCAGCAAGCAAGCAAGCGCACAAGCTATTTTCTAAAATGTCAAAATAATAAGCAACAAGTTGCGATGTTTCTTCCCCCATCATCTCCCTAATCTATCTTTTAGTTTTTCTTTCATATTGATTTTTCTCCCTCTGCGCTCCCTTTTTTCTCGCAAGTTCCTCTCCTGTGCTCCTCCATTACTCCTTCCTGCATCTCTCACTGCCTCGCAACCTCTCAGGGCTGCATAGCTCCTCGGCTCTCTCAGGTTACTCAGTGTTACTGAGCTTCATGGTATGTCGATGAACGTGCCAGGGAACCAAGATTACTTTTTTTATCAGGTGGAAAGGTTACACTGTTTTCCCCCCCCCTCCATAGTAACAGTCTACTCAGCACACTCTGGAGCCAGCGGGTGTTTAGTCTATCCCTGCAGTCAGACAGATCAGACAGTGACTGGTCTTTAATTATAGTCACGATATAACGTGAACACCTGCAGTTGTGTCTCAGTCCCAGCACACCTGTCGCAGCCCCTTTATTTTTTCTCTATTTTACAGTTTTCCAACTGCCTTGAATGTTTCTCTTTTTTTTACCTGTTTATCGTGTATGTAAAGCACAAAAGAGATATTGTGTCACAACCGTATAAACTTGCGTGACTAAATTGTTGTCCTAGAATGTGCCCCAGTTTAAAAAAAACCCTCTTTGTCCTGACACACTGCCTCTCATGGCACCTCTCAATGTGTGTGTGTGTGTGTGTGTGTGTGTGTGTGTGTGTGTGTGTGTGTGTGTGTGTGTGTGTGTGTGTGTGTGTGTGTGTGTGTGTGTGTGTGTGTGTGACTGTATGCATCTTGCATTTGTGTAGATTAATTTGTGAGCAGTTTCAACTCCACTAGAGAGGCACATGCATGCTGTGCAGCTCAATGAAGAAATAGAGCACTGCTGGCCTCCTGCTAAAATTAGTAAAGTGCATTTCGAACTCTGAACTCTGACTTACATGACTTATGTTCATGTTTACTGGTTAGTATTTTTATTTTTAAACACTTCCAAGCATCATTTTTTATGAGCATAAACTCTTGACACCAAAATAATATCCGTGTGTTTCATGTGATGGCAAGTCATGCTAGCTGCTATGTGAAGCTGCACTTGAGCTAAACTCTTATGTCAGCATGCTAACATGCTCACAATGACATCATGATGATTTTTAGCATATATATTGTTCACCATTTTACCATTTTATTTTAGAGTGTTAGCATGCTAATTAGCCTAAACACAAAGTAAAGCTGAGGCTTATAAATGTCTTTAGTTTAGCAGGTATTTGGTCATAAATCAAACTTTGGGCAGATTCAAATTTAGACCTGGTGATGGCACTAGCAAAGAAATTAAGTTATTATAATTCATCTTCAGGGAGGCATTTATTACCATCCCTCGAGCCACGCTGCTAGCATGGCTAAAAATATCCTCATGACAGCATGTAAGACAAGACATTTATGTAAAAAGTTCCTTCAGTTCCTCAATTAGTCAATGAACATTAAACAGCCACTCTGCTGACCTTTTGACTCTTGCTTTCTGCTTCCTCTGCCGGCCTTCACCTGTGCTCTCCCTCTCTCTGCAGGCAGGACAGGTCAGCAGGACGATATCCTACCTGAGTTTGATGTGGAGATTATGCCAGGTACGGCACCTCACCTGCACTTTCGTCTCACTGCCTGTCATCTTCTCGCTTCCTTATTGCTTCCTTACTTTGAATTCTCATCAACCAATCAAAACTCTCTGTTACTAACAAAATTCATGAGCCCATGTTTACACCGTTACAAATCAAAATGAGGAAAAATATACAGAAAGTCGAGTCTAACCCAACCTGAAACTACACACAGTTAGTTATTGAAGCTACATAAAGAAGAAACTCCTAGACTCACATTTCTTATCTTTTATCCCTGGTCATGATGTAAATTCCACAGGGGATATGTGTTGACTTAGCGAGGGGTTTTGAGTGGATTTGGCTTTTGGGCACACCCTGAGGAAGTGTGTTGTTAGGGTCTGGATACTTTAGAGATGTGATGATGGATAAGAGTCAATCACTGTTCCCTTGAGTTTTCCTGAAGTGTCCTTTTTTTTAAAAATGCTCTGAGGTCTCATTGAAGGGGTGACAGAAACATCAGCATGGCTTATTACAACTTGGTTATGATTTGTGTAGTTTTTAACATTGTTTCGACCAATTATTATTGTAATCACTTAACCTTTTGATGAGATCTGCGAACACAATGAGCTCGCTCCAACAATGGGCAAGAAATACAAGTGGTCGGATGATCAGTTTAGAAGTGAGGGCACCCAAAAATCTCTGTAATAACTTCTCATGGCACAAGACAACTTTGGCTTTTACAGTAAGTCAAAGTTGAACCAAGAACTTGATTTCTAATTGTGATGAATTTCTACAGTGGAGGTTTTGGGTAATAATCTTACCATTCGTCTTTATTTTTTTCTTCCAAATTAACCTCAGTTCATTAGTTTCTGATTATCTGACTGCTCATATTTCTTGTCCTCTTAGACTTTTTAGGTATAGTACTGCATTATCTGTCACCTATTGTATCCGCATTTTAAAGGAAGAGGGTTTGTCAGATCTGTGTGTGTTGTATAAAACATAGAAAGAACAACATTTTAAAGTGCAAAAGTTAAAACTACTGTGAAGAACTTTGAACTGGTTATGAAACCAGTCTCAATTATTACCAATGTTCTATATGACCTTCGTAAGTAAACGAGACCACAGACAGAAGATTGTCTATTTCTATATCGTTATTCTTAATGCTTGTCAACGGTGCAACCAAGCCTGATTCCTGCAGGAGGAGGAGAGGCTCTACGCTCGGCAGCAGCGCCTCCTCCTCCTCCTTCCATTAGGAGAGCTTCGCTGCTCTGGCGGTCACCGCTGGGAGCCAACACTGACACCACGCTGCTGGAGACCCAGGCCGTATTGCTAGGACCAACAGGGCACACTGTCAGACCCTGCTGCAGTAAAAAAAATAATAGTTTTTCTAAAGGGAATCAGGTGCTGGGAACATTACCACTTTTGTCCACCGGAACCGCTAAAATCAACACAAATTAAAAGTTCCTTATAGTAGCTTAAACTACTGAGGGATCAAAACATATGATGAAGAGAAATACAATTGTCACATCGAGGGCATAAGGACGGATACATTTTAGCAAAGTTATCATTGAGATAATGTAGTCTGTGTAATACCTTTAACTGAGTCCTACCATGTCTAACAAAAATGCAAAGAATGATGTGTCTCTATATTCCAGAGTGGGTGTTTGTCGGATCTGTCGTCCTGGGCAGTGTCTTGTTCCTGTTGTTGTTGGGGATCTGCTGGTGCCAGTGTTGTCCTCACTCCTGCTGCTGCTACGTCAGCTGCTGCTGCTGTCCTGAGACCTGCTGCTGTCCACGACACTGTGAGAAACACAAACTGTCTTTATTTACTACAACGTCCCCGTGCGTTCTCAGTATCAACCTGACAGCAGTCACTCACCGTTTTGTTGTTCTCCTGTGCAGTGTACGAGGCAGGGAAGATGGCAAAGAGTGGACTGCCTGCTCAGGTTCCTGTGTATCCCTACTACATTCCTGGTGTTCCTACTGTTGTTCCTCTGGCCCCTTCTTCCCACGTGGAGACAAAGATCGCCTCCATCCCCTCAGTGGAGAATAACCTGGCTGGAGGTGAGTAGTTATAAGGTGTAGCTCTGACTTGACTAACCCTCATTTCATCGATCACCCCTCATTCCTCGAGTCTGTCTCTAACCTAGAAGATACAGAAATGTCTGTCTACCACATGCATGTTTGCTATTTAAATGCTGTCTTAACTTATTTGAGTTAGTTTGTCCTTTGTAAGAACGTGTATTTGACACTTGCATGTATATCTGTGTGTCCTTGCATGGTTATGTCCCTGTGTGTGTACGTACTGTGTGTGTGTCCACATCCACAGCCCGCATTGGTTATCGACTGAAAGCCAGTCCAGACCAGGACTCAATGAAAGTTCTGTACTACATTGAGAAGGACCTGGCTCATTTTCCCTCGGCCAAGTCGGCTGCATATAAACGTAAGCCTGCACAGATTAGGCCAGTGTCTGTCATCTGTGTGGCTGTGTGACAGTGTTCATGTGTTTGTGTTTCATGTGCATGGTTTGTGTAAATGAACAAGAGCTTGTTTTCATGTCAACCTTACATTCATTTCACAACATCTAACTGTCCTTGCTTAGATGAGAAAAACGTGTTTCTGCCCATTGATTTGAAACATTGGTCTTATTCCCCAAAAGATACAGTATTAAAGGGATAACCTCCGTACACAGTAGAAACGGTAATAAGTGGGTCAAACGTATATAGTCTCACGGTACATATTATCATGTCGCCCATCCCTAGTTGATTAAGTTGTCAGGACATCTCAAAGTGTAATAAATGGGATTATATCACAGTCAATTACAAAAGAAAACATTTAAACAACATTGCTTGGTCACCAAATCGTTAGTCTGTATCTCAACACTTACTGTAAAATCAGGTCACAAATGTTAAGTTTATATATATTGTAAAGACTCAGTAATTTCCTAAAACAGCTTGGCACTGTAGTTTTTAGTAGAAGTTACTGAAACAGGAGTAAATAGGACATTTGTTGGGGACTATTTTCAGCAGTGGATTAATACACATTTAGTGCTGTTGAGGGAAATTATGACAGGAGGACGTTGTATGTGGGATTGACTCAAAATTAACTTTCAATGTTTATTGGAGAAACATTGATTGATTGATATTTATGTGTTTTTATAGTTTTTGCACATCATTTGAGGTCTATAACACAGATAAATAAGCTATATCAGGCTTTGGCTACACATGCAAAGTTTTTGGTGGTTTTGGTCCTTGCATAGGATTTGTTGAAAATATAGGGGGCTCAAATAATAATACCAGACTTGTCATCTAAATTGTTTGGGACATAAGTCTGAGGTGGCACATGAGACATTTCTGCACTCAGTAATCTGCAGTCAGCTATAATCAGTGCTCATGATTATATAGTCATAGCCACCTCATTTGCTCTTACCCCAAACACCTACATAGATAGCACTTCCAGCAGACCACATCTTGCTCTGAAATGTTCCATTACATAATTTCCACAGCTGTAGTTGTGTATTCCAGTGTCGGGTTACAGAAAAGTGTTTTCCAAATGAATTTCATGATGAAAATAGCAAATGCCGCTCCGCTGATGTGTCTGTGCCAACAGCCAGTAGCCTCTCGGAGCTGAGCTCTCTTCATGACGGAGGGACTACAGACTTCAGACACACCTATCAGACGGTGCAGATGAAGGCGCTCCCGCCCATCCCAGACCTCGACGACCATTCAGCGCAGAGAGCAGCTCCACCTGCACAGAGTCGAAGGCCCAGACGGGACAGAGGCAACCACTCAGACGATGAGCTCGACAGAAGGTATAATTACGGTGTTATTCAGTGCATGCATGTGTCTATGAGAGGGTAAAGGTCATCACTATGGATGAACTGTTTTACTGCCGTTTACCGGACAGTTCAAGTGCCCATTACATGGGATCTTTCCATGTGTTTCTGGCGTTAAAGAAAGATATTACAGGCATATATTAGCTGTACCTCCTTCCACACCAACCTCCTATCAAGCTACCAAAAAACATCTTTTTAAAGCTGCTTTTAATGTTTGATTTTATGACCTGCACTTGTGTTGTAGTTTTCAAGGTGATTTTTTTTTAACCTATATTTTTTTATGTAAAATGTATGAGTGTCAAAAACACTCCATAAATAAAAATGTATTATTATTATTATGATACAAACTCTGTGTGCTGAGTTGTGTGCTCTTCCTGGCTGTAGGTGGAACCCCCACTCAGAGCACCTGCAGAGGAAGACGTTGGGCAGAAGAGGGCGCACCGGCTCCCTGGACGAGCTGGAGGATTTCGCCCAGTCTTACGACTCCCGCTGTCGTCGCCCTGAGCCTCCAGACCGGGTCTACCAGCGGGATTACAGCCCCCCCAGGCGTTTCTACAGAGATGAAGATGATGGCTGGGTCCGCCGCAGCCCCTCCCCTTTACCACAGAAGAGGAGGGACACATGGGACAGTGATCGTCCCGGTCGACCGCCCCAAGGCAAAGGATACGATGACACCTTCCTCAGCAGCGTGCTGGACAGCAAGACCAGGGGGCGAGGAAGGGACAGAGGTGCTTGTAGACCGGACGAGGACAGTGACACTCCCTCTAAAGGCAGCTCCAGGGGAAAGGATAGTTACTACAGCCGGTCGCCTAGCAACCGTCCAGAGGAGGAGGACCCTTTGCCTCCGTACTCTGAGCGGGAGGCGGAGCGGTACCGCAGGGCTGACCCGACCACGGACCGGTACCGCACTGCAGAGCCTCCCAGATCAGAGCAATACAGGACCACTGACCCCACCATGAGGCCTTTCTGTTACACCCGCCCCCACCGGGGAATGTCCCATACACTACAGCAGGGGGGCCGAGAGGAGCGAGACAGGAGCCGAAACCTGGTGAGTTACTTGTAGCAGGAACAAGGACTTCCTTCCTCCTCCTCAGGAAAGAGCCTCTAAATCCTGTAAATAGTTACCCGATAAATCTGTCTATTCTATGTTTTTCATATTGTCAACAAATCCAATGAAAAGTCCAAAAACAAATAATTAATTCAATTTTGTCGGTGTTGGTTTTGGTCTTTTCATGGGATTTGTTGACGACTAGAATAAAAAAGAATAACGCCAGCTTTGTATTTAGACATTTGAAATGTTTGACAGTATTATGTAAATCATTTGATTGTCTCTTGTGCAATGTACACACACGATTAATGGTCTTAACACTGAATCAATATCATTTTAGTTCCGACATGATTTTATCTTTCATATTTTTTTGCATAAATTTGCAATTGCAAACAACGCTTATGATTTAACTAAAAAAATGCACAGTATAATCTGGTATGTTCTTGCAACATTCACTGTGTTACAAACGCTTACTAACTTACTAATTATAGAAAAACCCCACCTGCATCACAGTCTTTGCTACTAACACGGCTTGAGCTGCATGATTTCTGTGAATAATCTGAGGTACCAGACTAGAGTAACATCGCACGAGCATGAGTGCAAAGTGTCTAACGGTGTATTTCTTTAACAGAGCAGTGCACTGAGCAGGGACTCTCTCATAGTGTGACAAGTTTTCCCAGCCTCCACCTGCACAGCACGGCCAGTCCGTTCGTTTAAACCGTCCTGTTGCTAGACAGGAGAAGCTAACGGTTCTGCCATCAGCCACGTGAAGTCTGGCTCCGCTCACTGAAAATAACTGCACCAAAAAAAAACAGCAGTGGTGGATCGAAAATGCTTGGAAATGAATGTGCACTCGTACAGGACGTTTCTACCCATGTGCATGAATTATATCTGGGTATTTCTTCACGTGTAGTGTACAGATGTTATGTATGTGTTTATTTGTTGAGTTGAGTGACACCAGTGCCAAGATGTTTTTATTATTTTCATTATCTGCCAATTTTTTTATCTGCAGGATGCCACAGTCTTATATTTTCCTACAGATTTCACACTTCTCACTCAGTACATTGCAACTCAGGTTCACTTTGTATTTGTGTGTTTGTCTGTTGTTGATATTGTACTGTATGTATGTAAGTACTGTACCTTGAATTTGTTCTGCAGATTTTTTTATTGCACTGCTTAAATACTTTTTCAATAAAGAAAACTCAAAGAAGTCTCCGCTCTTAATGAATCTATGTTAATTTATCTTGGCCAAGATTGAAGATATATACAGCTCGGACTGCAGCTTATTATTGTTTTTATTATCAATTTAAACATTCATCATTTGGATGACTTCTGAGTCTTAACTCCTTTATTTACCAAATAAGGGGATCAAGTATAAACTCAGATGGGAGGATAGTTATGTTTATAGGAAAAAAAATTCAGGAGTGTAAATTCAGTATTTTATTTTAGTGTTAATTTGTTCTCAACACTTCCACACTCTCCACAGAGAAACACAAACTGCTTGCATTTATCTGTATTTCAATTGTTTTGTTAAAATTGATTTTGATATAACATACATAATAACACTGTCTGCAGCAGAATCTGATGTTTGAGTGGTTATTGTGTTTTACCATATGTGTGATAAAGTGTGTGTACTGTACCTCGGATAAAGCCAGTGTATTTCTTATCGAAGCTTATCAAACATACACAACTAAGCAAACACTCGAGCTTTAATGACAACCTCCATCGACAGAACTGCACACAATCAGCACACTTTATCGTGTAAAGCATGTTAACATTTACAGAAGAGCTACGTGTTGCTACATTGCGTCTGTTTATGTTTGTTTTGTGATTCTGTATGGTCATTTTGCAACCCTTTACAGTCTTTTTGCTATTCTTTGTAGTAGTTTTGTGACTCTTTATAGTCCTTTGATTGACTTTCCAATAAGAAATGTTAACGCTTAATACAGAAGCTCAGGCCCAGGTGCCACTGGGCCTGTACCCAGTAGATCTGTTCAGTAATGATATCAACAAGCCAACTATCTCTCATCTTCTGGCTCTGGTGTGGAACATCAGGCATTCTGGCATGTTTATCAACGTTGATCAAAAACAAAACAGAAGAACATTTGTTAACGCTGTAAAACACAGCCTGCCAAAGTTCAGTGTAAAAGTTTTGTACATATACGGGATAGCAAGCCACAGAAAATCAAAGGTACGTCCTCCCCTGATACTGACAAGGGAGGCATTTGAAAAACTGGCCTGTCTCCAGGTTCAGAGTGGAGCCAGACACAGATGTGATGGCAAAGCTTTTCACGAACGCAGCATTTTTCTCGGGATTTCAAGAGCACTTCAGTGAGCTGAGAGCGGCACTCGAGCTCAGCTCGGGCGGGCTTGTTTTGTGTCAACAGTAAAGCTCGCTGGGGTCCACCTCCTGGATGAGAGACTGTAAACATCCTCGCACAAAGAGCTCGGACAATATGACTCATCCCGAGAGGGAACTATACATTCGGGGCTGTTTGCTGCAAACAAATAAATGAAAACCATCAGACGAGCTGACCTGTTTTTTTTACTTCATTCAGATTATGCAGGCTTCACTCCTTTTGATTCAACTGGGTTGAAGCAAACCTTAAGATTGATGGACTGGATATTAACATTCACATAAAGAAGAGTCACTGGACTCATCAAAACATAGAAGATAACTAATTAATTAATTAGTAATTTGCTAATCGAATTGTTTTTCCATTGTTACTTGTCTTAACCCTTGTCATACTACAAAATAAGAGACTGGGATTGTTTGTGGAAGACTTAAATTACTGATTTGGAAAACATAAGCATCTTTTCTGTTTGTTGTTCCTGCTCCTCTTTTTATGTCCTCCATGTTACACCTGTCAGAGAGGGCGGGATCAATGATGTCACCTGAAGCTGGAGGGGGGAGGGGGATGATCCGACACCGACTCTCTCTTTCTCTCTGTAAGCAACTTGTTTCCTCAGTTCGGCTGTAAACACTCGTCTTCCACCTCAGAGAACAATCACAGCATGTCGTCTCGAGTGTGAAGAAGAGTGACTATGCAGAGCAACGGATGCAAAACGTTTTTCTCCAAATATTACGGATTTCTGGTGGATTTTGAGTCTCCTACGGGATAAAGACAGAAGCTTCCGCGGAGGGATATAGAGCGACGAGATGGGAAATATGATACTGATGGCGCTTCTGCTGGCTCACCTGCCAACAGGTGAGGCTTTAAAGGCGTTAAAGGAAACACGTTTTGTCTTTAACATGTATACTTTATTCAAGTAGCATTGGCTTTCTTTTCAGCGTAAGCGCAGGAATTTAAGGTGAAGCCACTTAAGCAAACAGTCGAAACTAACAATGATGTGTACAAGTTAATTATCGACAGGTGGAAATAGGACAAGGCCGACTTCTGTCACGTGACTGAACACTATAATAGGTGTGCTCAATACGTTGTCCAAAATATAAAACATCCAAACAGTTCACACAATGGAAGACAGTATTAAATATACATCAAACGGTTTTGGAAAACAAATGTTGATGAGGACATAATAACATGTTATTATCGCTTAATCTGCTGTGAAGCTGAAATAATACATCAAATATAGACAGAAAGTAAATCAATCATTTTGACAACTGAACAAACTTTTTAAAGTCGTTTATCAAGCAAACATGTCAAACATTTTCTTGTTCCAGCCTCACAAAGTGCTTGTGCTCTATATCCTAGTATATTAGCTTAAGCTGCAAATGCAATCATTTTTTTGTTATTAATTAGTTTGCAGATTGTTTACCAAATGCATCGATCACAAATAGATTAAACATGTTAGTCATATTCCCAAGAGCCAAGGTGGTGTATTGAATGTTGTGATCTTCTGTTTACTATCATGTAAGACAAGAAAAATCACATCTGATTTGAACTATGAATATATAATCTAAATAGTTGCAGATCAATTTCTGTTGAACGGCTAATTGTCTCAGCTCTACATCAAAACTTACGTTTATGTCAGAATATTAATTACATATTTACAACATTATTTGTGTTGTATGGAGAAATCTATAGTTCTGTTTGAAAACTATGAAAACCTGCAGTTCAGTTTTGTAAATGTTTACATGTCTGTGTTTTTTGGACAGGGTGGTTCATAGAATATGTTCCCAGTTGTTTGTTCAGTTTTATATTGTACTCAGTAAATAAAGGCAAAAAGCATAAAGCCCAAGTTGTTAATTAAAATATATTTACAATTGGATAAAATACACACAGCTGGGTTATGGATGTACACCTGATCATGTTGTCAGGATGTGATGTTGTGGCTTAGAGAAGAAGCTTACTCGATTAGTTGTAAATAAAAAAGAATGAACCAGTGACACTAAAGCAGACATTTTTTCAGCTTCTCAAAAATCTCCTCTACAATAGTTTGGAATTTTTTGGGACAAGCAATCTAAAGATGTCAACTTGAGCTCTGCCAAATAGTAATACACTTTTTGTTTTACACTTTTCTGACTTTTAATGTATCAAACAATTCACTCAGATTAATCAATAATGACAATAATTGTTAGTTGCAGCCCTAATCTATCTACTGTATATACACTTCAAGACATAAACAACTGAGAAAAACTGCCAGCACATGTCGGACACTTACTGACATTCATTCATCTCAATCAGATTTGAACAAAGTGTTTGAAGTCAAACTTTTTTTCTGAGAGAAAAGGCCGCCTGTCATCAGCTTGTTTTCGTCGACTCTACATCGCTGATCGTGATTGACAAGTGTTATTACTTCCAATGATAGAGTACAATATGTGCACACTTAATGACTTCTGTTGGAAACTGTTAACCAGTTTGGTGACATTCTTATCCATCCAGTGTTCAAGAGCAAAGCTGCAACACAAACACACAAAAGGTTACAGTGATTTGATATATTGTGTCATCGTGGGTGCTGTTATTTCACACTTTGTCATTATTTTTTATCAGAGCTGCTGTCCATGCAGGTGATTGTTCCAGAGACGGAGAGGAGCACGACTCTGTTTGCCTCTGTGATCCTTCGCTGTGACTACTCGACCTCAGCAAACGCTCAGGATGTGCTGGTCACCTGGAGGTTCAAGTCCTTCTGTAAAGACCCGGTGCTGGAGTACTACTCCACAGGTGAGGCTGCAGGTGGAAGGAGGCCCTGGTTTTTATTGTGCAATAGTGTAGCTCAACCAAAATATAAAAAAAAGATAGGGGTGTGCATAAACAAATGGCAGACATGGTGAGCTTTTTCACAGTAGCTTTCATTCTCTGGAGCACTAAAGACTTGTTTTGTCATATTTTCATGCTCAGAAGAATGACCAGAACAAAAAATATTGTATTCATTTAGATGTTTGGTATTTTTTACATCTAATTGTTAACTAGAACCCGGTCTCCCAGTAATACTTTTATCAAAATAATAATCGCAAAATGTTCACTGACAACCTTTGTTTTTCCCATAATATCTGCTGTTCCAATACAGCATCTCCTTCTACCATCTAAAGCATGATTAGGGTTTCTTTTTATGGTTATGTTCAAACACTCGCTTTAAAGAGTAGCATTTCACTCACTTGAGATTGTTGGGCTCACGCTTACGATGGACAGTTTTCTTAAAAATATATATACTGTATAATTACTGCCTGTTGTTTACCTGTTGCACCTTCATTGAAGCTTTATTGATGATGGCTTTTTTCATTTACCACACACGAGTTGACTGAACAAACTCTGATCAGCGCTTCTGGAACTGAAAACTCAGCGTTTTCCAGCGCAGGGTTTGTCAACTCAGAGTTCAGATTTAGTCTAAGAGTTTGTTAAACCTGTTTCTTTAACAGGGCCCAGATGTTTTGTTGACGGGCCTTTTCCCACAGCAGACATTTTGTCATGTCATAGCAGGTGTTACACTAACGATGTTCAACATATTTTGTAATATCACAAGTAAGGAAAATGATGTTCATGCCAATGTAACTAAGCACACACTAACAGCAGCAGCAACACACACAAACATGGTGATTTTATGAGCTAATTGCTATTCAATTATTATTCAGCTTTATTAACTTGCTGAAACTGAAAAGCTGATTGTTGTACTTTTTGAGGGAATAAGTGCCACAGTTATGATGGTTTGAGTTGCATGAGGTAGACCGATCTGGTAGAAAAAGAATATGCAATAAATTGAACATATTTCATCGTATTTTCCTCTGTTCCTGAAGCCTATCAGGCCTCTCTGCAGCTGGGTCAGGACCCCTCCAACGACTGCCCGGACCGCCAGCGAACTATCCGCACTGTGATCCAGAAGAGGGGCCTCAATGAGCCCATCCTGGGTGCAGAATACAGAATACGCAAAATTACAATTCAAAACAGTAAGTTTAATCCCATCACAATGTTGATACAGTATTTATGTCTGAACTGTCAATACGATCATACATGACTACATTTTAAGACACTGTACATGTGTTTGTATAGAAATAAGGAAAATGTATGTACTTGAATGTAATATTTTAAGATGGTTTGAATTGTGAACATACTGTTAACAAAGAACTATTTGCCAATCAGTGCATTCCATTGCAAATATGTTGTGGTTGTCTTGAACATCTTTTTGTTTGAATACTTTTATTTCCATTTTACTGCAGTGATCCAGTTCAGAACAATTTAATCCCAAGAATCCTTGTCTTATGTCTGTGAACAGAGGCTGACCTGGTCATCAATGAGGTGATGTGGTGGGATAACGGCGTGTATTACTGCTCCATCGACGCCGCCGGTGACACGACGGGCGACTCGGACCGTGAAATCAAACTTATCGTATACCGTGAGTTTCCTCAGTTCAGCTTATGGCGCTCGACTCGAGGTCACAAAGAGCCTGAAAAGACTTTCTGAGATTGAAATATCAGTAATCATGTTTCTTCTCACTTGTTCCAGACTGGCTGACCGTCCTGTTAATCATCATCGGTGCCCTCCTGTTCATCATGCTCCTCTGCATATGTTGCTGCCAGTGCTGCCCGCAGAAGTGCTGCTGCTACGTCCGCTGCCCGTGTTGTCCACAGACATGCTGCTGCCCAGAGAAAGGTAGAAGAAATGCTTTTTGTTTGTCAGCTGACGCTTCAGTACTCCTTATAAAAACCATAAACTACATCACATTTTACTGATTATTTTACACAAATATGTATCCAGCGATCAAATTTAGTCTCTTGCAGATTTTGTATTTGCTCAAGCCTACATATCAAAATCTGCCAAGTGAATACCGAGTCACACAAACCTTTGACCCCCCCCTCTTTGTATTTCAGCTGTGATGCAGCACAGGATGATACGAGACGCTCAGAAGGCTATGTCTCCTTGGATGAACGGTCAACCCATTTACGCTCCCATTAGCTCCAACGCCTCCTCCCAGGGCGTTCCCATACTGTACTCAGGTGAGGGACACAGAAAGTACACACAAAAGACTTCCCTTTAATGCTTCGTTGAATGTGATGTGGTGTTGCATCATTCTTGCTCAGACCCAATGGCGTATGTTTGGTTTCAGTAGTTGGAGGACACAATGTCCACACTGTGAACACTACTTTTATGTCTATATTTAATATATTTATATCAAGCAAATAACACAGTATGATGATACTGGTTTTGTTGCTTTCAATAAGTATAAACTGTTTTTTTTTGTCAGCAGTGTCCTGTCTGCCTTAATTTTCATTGATTGTTTAGTTCTAGCACCTTTTTAGGTGATTAAGATAATACTTAATTACTGATTAAGTAGCTTAAAACATTCAGATAAGGTCCGAGTCATTGGTAAGTAGTGTTTGGAGATCTTCCTGTTCTCCACCAGTTAGTTAGGGCGTCCTGTATGTAGCCTGATGGGCAAAATGCTGCTACATGGTGCTACATGCAACTCATGGCAACATTTTGTTATGTGTGAGCTTCTCTTATCTGGATTTTGGCCTTGGATGGTGAGAGTGTAAAAGAGGTTTTAGTCAGTAAATCAAACTAAAACTATAAAAATGGGGGAGATAATAATATAGTATTGAAAAGTCCCTGTGAAAAGAATAAGCCCTCTAGATTAAAGCAGCTATAATCAATATTTTGATATGAATAATTGATCACATGACTACTTGAATGTGAGTTTTTCTTAGTGATGAAGCTGCAGATAAGAATCAACAAACTTGTTACCTTCAGCTCTAGAGTTTTGGTTAACTTTTACTACTCCCATAGCAAAAACAAAGCTCCTAAAACCAACTGTACCCAACCTACCCAACACCAAGACGAGACACATTTAGTGACTAGCTGGTGAACATAGTGGAGCATTTAGCAGCCATAGAGTCAGGTATTTCTGTCGTGAGTGGAGAACAAAACACATGTTGCTCCCTAACTGCTTTTTGCTCACAACATATCAACTTTGTTAGATGAAAATGTATCAATGTTGTGTTTACAGCTTGTTTCTGGTGCCTCTGTGTGGCCAAAAGTCAGCTGGTGCAGATTATTCATGTCTGTCTGTCACTTTTGTTCCAGGCTCGTACTCTGACTACCCCACCAAACAAAACTTTGCCATGGCTCCCATGCAGCTGTCACCCATGGCCCTGCAGCAAGAGCATCAGCATCAGCAACAGCATCAGCATCAGCAACAGCATCAGCATCAGCATCAGCATCAGCAACAGCATCAGCAACAGCATCAGTATCAGCATCAGCCTCCTCCTCATCCACACCACGTGAACGGCAGTGTGCATGGCAGCAATCGTGGCACTGGTCAGGTGTTGGACTACCTGGAAAACCAGATGAGGGGGCTGGATGTGGGACCACTTCAGACGGTTCCACACGCTCACCAAAATATGCTCCCATTACAGCATCAGCCGGCTCCTCAAGCAGTTCCCTACACACCAGGGCCCCCAAGTATGTTGTCAGCCCTGGATGAGATGGGGGTGAGAGGGGTAGAGAGAAGGGTGATCACCCTGCCTCCTATAATCCAGCGGGTACCCAGCTTTTCCTCACGCAGGGGGCCTGGTGGTGGAGACGGAGGCAGAGGTGGTCACAGAATATCCAGCCAGTCCAGTGGAAGTACAAATCGCCCCGGAGGCGGTCTCCCCCGCGACAGTCGTGGCTATAGGGACGTCTCCCCTCCCAGACGAGGGATCCTGCGCGATAACAGCGATGACTCCGAATGGGAGAACAGGCGAGCAGGAGCGCCACACAGGAGTTCGAGGAACAAGAGAGGAGGCTCGGCCGGGAGGAGAGGAGGTGGCTCCAGACCGGGGACTCGTAGTCGCGATGACCTGATGGATGAGCTACACAGCAGAGCAGCTCGGAGGGAGAGGAGCTATTCGCCTCCTCAGCGTCGCAAAGGATCCTGGAGCTCAGATGAGGAGGACAGCAGCGGAAGGAAAGGAGGTAAAGGGAAGGATTGGCCAGAGAAGCCCCCCAGCTACTTCTCCATCGAGAACCAGCCAGGACGTAGTAACGGTCGGAGGAACTACGACCGCCTTTCTGTAAGATCCAAATACTGACGTCAGCTCTAAACCAATGGTCTGATGAGTTCATCTCTTTGGTTCATTGCTTTCTGTCTCCTGTTACTTTTTAGCCATGGCTTCTTTCTTTCATCACTTTTAGCCATGTGGTCAGTCAAGCACTTTGGCCCAGAGTGAAATTGATCACAATTGACAACTATTTGTTGGATTGCTGTTACATTTTGTGCAGACATTCACGTCCCCATTCGCTAAAATGCTATTTGGCCACTATGAGGTTAGGTCACAATTTGTAAATTGTCCAATACTTTGCTTAATGACCAAATACCTGCGAAACTAAAGGCATTCCCATCAGCCTCAGTTGTACTTTGCGTTTAGTGCTAATTAGCAAATGTTAGCATGCTAACATGCTAAACTAAGATGGTGAACATGTAAACATTATGCCTGCTAAACATCAGCATGTTAAAATTGTCATTGTGAGCATATTAGCACGCTGTAGTTAGCATTTAGCTCAAAACACCCCTAGCGCTGCTAGCATTGCTGTAGACTTGAAGCTTTATTCCTGATTAACCTTTTTTTTTTTTACTTCTTTGTTATTTTGATCTTTTCTTCTGCTTTTGTATATTGACTATTGGTGAAAAGCTCCTCACATCCTTTACTTAAGTACTTAAAGTACATAAGTATTATCAGCAACATGTGTGTTAAGTATCAAAAGTAAATGTTCTCATAATGCAGAATTGCTCATTTCAATATACTTAAATAATATAAAGTATATTCTTTTTTTTTATCACTAACAAATACATG